>CM068551.1:2418391-3629785 GCA_035048495.1 Euptelea pleiosperma
TTGGACGTCGAGGTCGTAAATTTGACCTAACTTAAAACTTATAAATACTTAAACCTGTAACTGACTACAGATTCTTAACCGGATATCTGTTTTTTATCCCGTCTCTTCCAACATATTTGTTTCAATACAATAAAAGTGTTGTAACAGGTTTCGGGAGATTCGGAGTTCATTTACCCAATTTGGGCGTCGGAGTCCTAAATATGACTTAACTTAAAACCTGTAAATGCCTAAACCTATAACTGACTACAGATTCCTAACCGGACATCTGTTTTTTACCCTGTCTTTTTCAGTATATTTGTTTCAATACAATAGAAGTGTTGTAACAGGTTTCGGGAGATTCAGAGTTCATTTACCCGATTTGGGCGTCGGAGTCCTAAATATGACTTAACTTAAAACCCGTAAATGCCTAAACCTATAACTAACTACAGATTCCTAACCGGACATCTGTTTTTTACCCCGTCTTTTCCAGCATATTTGTTTCAACACAATAGAAGTGTTGTAACAAGTTTCGGGAGATTCGGACCTCGTTTACCCGATTTGGACGTCGATGTCGTAAATTTGACCTAACTTAAAACCTATAAATACTTAAACCTATAACTGATTACAGATTCTTAACTGGACATCTGTTTTTTATCCCGTCTCTTCCAACATATTTGTTTCAATACAATAGAAGTGTTGTAATAGGTTTCGGGAGATTCAGAGTTCATTTACCCGATTTGGGCGTCGGAGTCCTAAATATGACTTAACTTAAAACCCGTAAATGCCTAAACCTATAACTGACTACAGATTCTTAACCGGACAACTATTTTTTATCCCGTCTTTTCCAGCATATTTGTTTCAACATAATAGAAGTGTTGTAACAAGTTTCGGGAGATTCGGACCTCGTTTACCCGATTTGGACGTCGATGTCGTAAATTTGACCTAACTTAAAACCTATAAATACTTAAACCTATAACTGACTACAGATTCTTAACCGGACATCTGTTTTTTATCCCGTCTTTTTCAACATATTTGTTTCAACACAATAGAAGTGTTGTAACAAGTTTCGGGAGATTCGGACCTCGTTTACCCGATTTGGACGTCGATGTCGTAAATTTGACCTAACTTAAAACCTATAAATACTTAAACCTATAACTGACTACAGATTCTTAACCGGACATCTGTTTTTTATCCCGTCTTTTTCAACATATTTGTTTCAACACAATAGAAGTGTTGTAACAAGTTTCGGGAGATTCGGACCTCGTTTACCCGATTTGGACGTCGATGTCGTAAATTTGACCTACCTTAAAACCTATAAATACTTAAACCTATAACTGATTACAGAATCGTAACCGGACATCTGTTTTTTATCCCATCTCTTCCAACATATTTGTTTCAATACAATAGAAGTGTTGTAACAGGTTTCGGGAGATTCAGAGTTCATTTACCCGATTTGGGCGTCGGAGTCCTAAATATGACTTAACTTAAAACCCGTAAATGCCGAAACCTATAACTGACTACAGATTCCTAATCGGACATCTATTTTTTATCCCGTCTTTTTCAGCATATTTGTTTCAACATAATAGAAGTGTTGTAACAAGTTTCGGGAGATTCGGACCTCGTTTACCTGATTTGGACGTCGATGTCGTAAATTTGACCTAACTTAAAACCTATAAATACTTAAACCTATAACTGACTACAGATTCTTAACCGGACATCTATTTTTTATCCCGTCTCTTCCAACATATTTGTTTCAACACAATAGAAGTGTTGTAACAGGTTTCGAGAGATTCAGAGTTCATTTACCCGATTTGGGCGTCGGAGTCCTAAATATGACTTAACTTAAAACCCGTAAATGTCTAAACCTATAACTGACTACAGATTCCTAACCGGACATCTATTTTTTATCCCGTCTTTTCCAGTATATTTGTTTCAACATAATAGAAGTGTTGTAACAAGTTTCGGAAGATTCGGACCTCGTTTACCCGATTTGGACGTCGATGTCGTAAATTTGACCTAACTTAAAACCTATAAATACTTAAACCTATAACTGACTACAGATTCTTAACCGGACATCTGTTTTTTATCCCGTCTTTTCCAACATATTTGTTTCAATACAATAGAAGTGTTGTAACAAGTTTCGGGAGATTCGGACCTCGTTTACCCGATTTGGACGTCGATGTCGTAAATTTGACCTAACTTAAAACCTATAAATACTTAAACCTATAACTGACTACAGATTCTTAACCGGACATCTGTTTTTTATCCCGTCTCTTCCAACATATTTGTTTCAACACAATAGAAGTGTTGTAACAAGTTTCGAGAGATTCAGAGTTCATTTACCCGATTTGGGCGTCGGAGTCCTAAATATGACTTAACTTAAAACCCGTAAATGCCTAAACCTATAACTGACTACAGATTCTTAACCGGACATCTATTTTTTATCCATTCTTTTCCAGCATATTTGTTTCAACATAATAGAAGTGTTGTAACAAGTTTTGGGAGATTCGGACCTCGTTTACCCGATTTGGACGTCGATGTTGTAAATTTGACCTAACTTAAAACCTATAAATACTTAAACCTATAACTGACTACAGATTCTTAACCGGACATCTGTTTTTTATCCCGTCTTTTCCAACATATTTGTTTCAACACAATAGAAGTGTTGTAACAAGTTTCGGGAGATTCGGACCTCGTTTACCCAATTTGGACGTCGATGTCGTAAATTTGACCTAACTTAAAACCTATAAATACTTAAACCTATAACTGACTACAGATTCTTAACCGGACATCTGTTTTTTATCCCGTCTCTTCCAACATATTTGTTTCAACACAATAGAAGTGTTGTAACAAGTTTCGAGAGATTCAGAGTTCATTTACCCGATTTGGGCGTCGGAGTCCTAAATATGACTTAACTTAAAACCCGTAAATGCCTAAACCTATAACTGACTACAGATTCCTAACCGGACATCTATTTTTTATCCCGTCTTTTCCAGCATATTTGTTTCAACATAATAGAAGTGTTGTAACAAGTTTCGGGAGATTCGGACCTCGTTTACCCGATTTGGACGTCGATGTCGTAAATTTGACCTAACTTAAAACCTATAAATACTTAAACCTATAACTGACTACAGATTCTTAACCGGACATCTGTTTTTTATCCCGTCTCTTCCAACATATTTGTTTCAACACAATAGAAGTGTTGTAACAAGTTTCGAGAGATTCAGAGTTCATTTACCCGATTTGGGCGTCGGAGTCCTAAATATGACTTAACTTAAAACCCGTAAATGCCTAAACCTATAACTGACTACAGATTCTTAACCGGACATCTATTTTTTATCCATTCTTTTCCAGCATATTTGTTTCAACATAATAGAAGTGTTGTAACAAGTTTTGGGAGATTCGGACCTCGTTTACCCGATTTGGACGTCGATGTTGTAAATTTGACCTAACTTAAAACCTATAAATACTTAAACCTATAACTGACTACAGATTCTTAACCGGACATCTGTTTTTTATCCCGTCTTTTCCAACATATTTGTTTCAACACAATAGAAGTGTTGTAACAAGTTTCGGGAGATTCGGACCTCGTTTACCCAATTTGGACGTCGATGTCGTAAATTTGACCTAACTTAAAACCTATAAATACTTAAACCTATAACTGACTACAGATTCTTAACCGGACATCTGTTTTTTATCCCGTCTCTTCCAACATATTTGTTTCAACACAATAGAAGTGTTGTAACAAGTTTCGAGAGATTCAGAGTTCATTTACCCGATTTGGGCGTCGGAGTCCTAAATATGACTTAACTTAAAACCCGTAAATGCCTAAACCTATAACTGACTACAGATTCCTAACCGGACATCTATTTTTTATCCCGTCTTTTCCAGCATATTTGTTTCAACATAATAGAAGTGTTGTAACAAGTTTCGGGAGATTCGGACCTCGTTTACCCGATTTGGACGTCGATGTCGTAAATTTGACCTAACTTAAAACCTATAAATACTTAAACCTATAACTGAGTACAGATTCTTAACCGGACATCTGTTTTTTATCCCGTCTCTTCTAGCATATATGTTTCAACACAATAGAAGTGTTGTAACAGGTTTCAGGAGATTCGGAGTTTATTTACCCGATTTAGGCGTCGGAGTCCTAAATATGACTTAACTTAAAACCTGTAAATGCCTAAACCTATAACTGACTACAGATTCCTAATCGGACATCTGTTTTTTATCCCGTCTTTTCCAACATATTTGTTTCAATGCAATATAAGTGTTGTAACCGGTTTCGGGAGATTCGGACATTGTTTTCCCGATTTGGACGTCGAGGTCCTAAATTTGACCTAACTTAAAACCTCATGTTGAGTACTTAAATACAACAATCATATCTCATAAATATAGATGTACCTGATCATCATTTGCTTCGTTGGACTGATGCTGGTCTTGGCTCTGAGGTGGTATGTTAGTTGATTGCATGGAGCGAAAAAATGCAACCATCTGCTCTTGCACCATCCTACTCACTTGCTGCTGCATCTGCTCCTGCATCTGGGATTGGGCTTGTTGATGCATCTCCTCCTGCTTTTGCATCTGCTCCTGCATCTTCTGCATTTGCTCTTGCATCTGTTGGAACTCATTTTGAAGAACCTTATAACTGGAACTGGATGAGCTAGATGATGAGCCAAAGACCGAAGTCGGTGTCGGGCCTAGACCAAAGCCGCGTACCCGTCCATGTCGCTCTGGGGGCATCACGCTGGTATAAATCTCATCAGCTGTAAGTGCGGGAGTAGAACTCTCACCACTCTCTGACACTCGACTCTGTGAAAGCTCCCTAAATTTGGACTACATTCAAAACAAATTAGTTAGTAAAAGACAATTATATTTTTATTTAAAATAGACATCTTGCGTACCATGATATCAGCAGATGTAGAATCAACTGGCGACCCGTCTTTTCTAAGATGGGTTCGGAAGAATAAGTCAACTCGACTCGGTGTAGTACCGTCTGTCCTACTCCGAGCCTATTCTTGAAGAAAAAACATATATATTATTAAACAATAATAGGTCAAAGTAACTTAAAAAATAAGCAGTGATATATTGAAATCATATACGCACCTCCTCATCTTTGTGGCGCGCAAAACTCTTCGTGCCCCCAGTATGTTTCATGGTCTGCTTACTACGGTTCGCCTTATTTTGCTTTGACATTGCCTGCAACAAATTCAATGTCATGACATAGAACCAGACGGTTAATGAAATTTTATTTTTGAAATACCTGAAACTCATCACTACTCCAGTACACGACTAGAGATGCCCAATCAGCATCTGAGATGCCTATGGGTTTATTCTGTAATCGAAGCTCATCCGTGTCCATGGCATCATAATTTTTCTTCAAATCATTCCTCCAATCGCTGTATTTAGTTCCCATTGACTGCATGACCCACGGTCTGTGGTCATCGCTGATATCAACTTGTTGCTGAAATGTTAAGCAACAATACTATTAAAAATCACATCATTTACTAAAAGTAAAAATGGATAATAACTAAGTCAAAATCAGTAAAAATAGTATTAAAAAATCATGTCATCTACCTTTACTATTTGCCACATCCTCTCCTTCGCATCATCAGGAATGTTAGACCATCTCTTTAACTGCAATGATGCGTGACCAGAATGCCTAACAACCGTCCCCAATACTTGTCCAAATGAACGAGCCCCATCACCTACAGGTTGGCCTAGTTCATTCCATTCAATTTGCATTTTTTGGCCAAATGGAATGCCAAAATGACCCACTCCTCGTGTGGGCCCTCTCCTCCGGACGCTGGTAGAAGCTGTTTCAAAAATTAAACAAAAACACATCAATGAGTATACAAAATTTATAACATCAAACAATAATATCAGCAACTTATATCATACCAGCACTACCAGGCGTCGACTGTAGGGCTGGTGATGAGGCTGGCGATGGAGCTGCCACTAGGGATGGGGCTGACGATGGGGATGGGGATGGTGCTGGCGATGGAGCTGCCATTGGGGATGGGGCTGACGATGGGCCTGATACTGTCGATGGGGCCGACACTGGCAATGGGGCTCTCGATGTAGTCTTCCTAAACACTTTATTTTGTCGAGGCATATCTAAATTCTTGCACGACTAATATTAGGCCATATATGCACGAATAATATTCACAGAATAAACTCAATTTCATTAATCATACATATTACAAAAAGAAAATTACAACATATATTAAAAATTACAATGGATCCTCATCATTGATGAAAGCTTGATCTACTCCATAACCTTCAACAACAACTCCGTCGACATCATCCCTAACCCAACTGACATCATCATTGGAGTCGGGTTCCTGTTGGTACAACCCGGGCTCATTTACTTGGAAAGGCCCTTCTTCTAGGTCCTCAGTTGACACCATGTTGTATGTGTCTCGTGGTTGTGTCTTTAGTACAACGCGCCAATCAGCATTGTTGTTGTCTTGGACATAAAAAACTTGTTGTGCCTGACTTGAGAGAATAAATGGTTCATTGGTATTTAAGGTTCGTTTGACATTCACACAGTTGAACCCATACTCATCTTGTCGGAATCCTCCATGAGTCAGGACATCATACCAATGACATTTAAATAACATGATCTGATTTTCGCCAGGATACTGTAGCTCCAGAATATCATTTAAAATGCCATAGTATTCGACATTGCCTGTTGTTGGATTTGTGTCTCTCGCGCTTGCAAAGCTATTAGTCTCTGCAGTTATAAAAACTCCACTATTTTGAGTTTTTCTCTTTCTCTCTCTATCTTCTGTGTGAAATCTAAACCCTTTTACAATAAAACCCTTAAAAGATTTCACTGTCCAAGAAGGACCCAGAGATAACATTTCGAGAGATTCATGTATTTGCTCGCCATTTAATCGCATCTGCGAAACCTAAGCATGTTTAAAAAATAAGGTTAATACATTTAAACTATATATAATTACACTTAAAAAATAAAAGTATTTGTATGATATCTAAATCGTACATGTTGTTTAAACCATGAAGAAAACTCCTTGATATGTTTCAGTTCAACATCCCTAGGTCCCATACGTCGATTATTGGTATTGATTATTAATTTGTGTTGCCTGTACAATAAATAACACGTCAATAAGAACCAATTTATATGAAATACATACCGAAAGTAGATTTGGAATAATTAATCTTACTCAATAAATGGAGCGACTTCGGGGCAGTTGTTTAGCACATAGAGATGAGCTTGTTCCCAGTCAAGGTTGCTTAGCATGTATGTTGTAGCCTTCCCTATGGCACGACCAATTTCTGTGAAAATGGATAACTTCCCACATGATTCAGCATCAATAGCATCGCTATTCCGTTGTGGCCGGTTGAACCTCGTTTCAATGTCATGCAAGTATCTCGAGCAAAATATCAATGATTCTTCACAAATATACCCTTCGGCAATTGACCCTTCCGGATAATTTTTGTTTCGAACATATGTTTTGAGCCTATGCAGGTACCTCTCAATTGGATACATCCACCGATATTGTACGGGTCCGGCCACCTTGGCTTCACCAGCTAGATGAATGGGCAAATGCACCATTATATCAAAAAATGCCGGCGGAAAGATCATTTCTAATTTGCAAAGTGTTACAATAATCTGCGATTCAAGTTGCTCCAATTCTTTCACATTCAACACCTTCGAACATAACTGCCTGAAGAACGTGGACAACTCAATCAAAACTGAACACACATTCTTTGGTAAGTTACCACGTATTGCAAGCGGAAGAAATTGTTGCATGAGAACATGACAATCGTGACTCTTGAGCCCCGAGATCTTGCATTGCTTCACTTGAACACATCGTGAGAAATTCGACGAATAACTATCTGGAACCTTCACATCTTTCAAGATTTGACAGAATTTCCTTTTCTCAACCAAAGACATCGTGTGACATGCAGCGGGAAGTAAAAGTTTCCTCCCATCTGGAATGGGGTGAAGTTCATTTCTTATACCCATTAATTTCATATCCAAACGAGCCTTCAGGTTATCTTTAGAACCCTCCATATTTAGCAATGTCCCGATCACATTATCACACACATTCTTTTCAATGTGCATGACATCCAAATTGTGCCGCAACAAGAGATCTTTCCAATACGGCAATTCAAAAAAAATGCTCTTCTTTTTCCAATTCTTAGGTAAATTACAATCATCCCTCTTTCTCTTCCTCCCAGTTTTATCCTTATCTGACTTCCCAAATGTTATCTGCTCGTAGTCCCGTAACTGGTCGAGCACATCCCCACCGGTCAATGGTTTTGGAGCACTTTTTAATTCTTTTCTACCATTAAACGACTTCTTATTATGTCGGAATTTATGATCAGTTGGTAGGAATCGACGATGTCCCAAGTAACATTCTTTATGTCCTTCTTGCAATCTGACTGAACAAGTATCCTTGTGGCATGAGGGACAAGCAAGTTTTCCCTTGGTGCTCCACCCTGACAAGTTTGCAAGTGCAGGGAAGTCATTAATAGTCCATATGACTCCTACATGACACCGAAAATTTTGTTTTAAAGAGGCATCGTATGTCTCAAATCCATCTGTCCATAATTCCTTCAATTCTTCGATCAATGGTTGTAGGTACACATCGATGTCGTTCCCAGGAGCCTTAGGGCCAGGAATAAGCAACGTCAACATGAAAGATGTTTGTTTCATACACATCCATGGCGGCAAATTATATGGAATAATAATTACTGGCCATGTACTGTGAGGAGTACTTGTATAACTAAAAGGAGTGAAGCCATCGCTCCCTATCCCAACTCTAACATTCCTCTGTTCAGAAGCGAACGATGGGTATTTCTCGTCTAAAGCTTCCCACGCCTTCGAATCTGCTGGATGCCTCAACACGCCATCTTTTGTACGACCCTCGGCATGCCATCTCATATGTTCGGCTGTTTTTGAACACATAAACAACCTCTGAAGTCTCGGTCTCAACGGAAAATAACGCAAAATCTTCGCAGGTATTTTCTTATCCTCTGTAGACGAAGTGGAAGCATCTTCAGTAGATTGATGTGTAATCGGTTTCCACCTGGACTCGCCACATACGACACATTCATTTGCGGTCTCATGCTCCTTCCAGTATAACA
The DNA here is from genome assembly GCA_035048495.1 of Euptelea pleiosperma. NCBI lineage: Eukaryota > Viridiplantae > Streptophyta > Magnoliopsida > Ranunculales > Eupteleaceae > Euptelea > Euptelea pleiosperma. The sequence continues at coordinate 2,427,491 of CM068551.1, forward strand.
TGCAGTCATTCGGGCATGCATCTATCTTCGTATAATGCATCCCAAGATCCCGAAGGATCTTTTTGGATTCATAATGATTCTTAGGCAACGTTTCACCAACAGGAAATGCCTCCTTTAACAACTCAAGCAACATGTCGAATGATTTGTTACTCCATCCGTTAAGACACTTCAAGTGTAACAACCGTACAATAAAAGATAATTTTGAAAATTTTGTGCAACCTGGGTACAATTCAGTCTCGACATCCTTTAACAATTCATAAAATTTATTCGCTTCTGGATTTGGCTCACTCGATCTAGTCTCATTCAATACATTCTCCTCTTCACGATCAAAGTTCGTCATTCCATATGCATCTTGTAACATTCCTTGCATATCATCACCCCCGTCAGCCTCATCACTCATATATTCATTATCATACTCTCCATGGTACAACCAGACGGTATAATCCGGAATTATCCCAATCAATACTAGGTCCCAATATACTTCTAGTCGATCCTTTAGGAATGCATGACAACATTTTTTACATGGACACTTGATCTTGTCTCCGTACTCTGAACGAGAAAATGCAAAATCCAAGAATTGTCCTACTCCGTTTAGATACTCGGGGCTATTTTTTGGCTTCCCAACCCAACTTTTATCCATCGTTATATCTCCTTCAAAATAACGCCACCTTCAACTGAAATTAAGCACGTTGTCACACACAACTCAAATGCACATGCATCATGCTTCCTATCTCATCTCTAAAGGGTGGGTTGATCCTATCCCATTCAGGAATGCATAATCTCTAGTACACTCAATAGCCAAGTGATTATTTCTCTTTGAAGGAAAATTTCGGCAGCATTTCCCCATAGTTCTCCAAGTACACGACTTAGACTAGGGGCAAACATGTCACCTTGTCTAAATATGTACCCAGAGAACAAAAGGAATGCTCGCCGAAACTATCCTACAAATGGAAATAAACACTTTAACTACTGACTGTACTAGAGATTATGCATTCCCAAACTGTCCAAAGGGACAATTCAAGAATCAACAGCAGACAATTACTCCTTATCACCAAAAAGACAAATAAGTTGTTAACTTGCATTTAGTCTCAAATGAGAACCAAACGTCATAGTTTACAACTAATGTATCATAAATAGGTGATAAGCCACATAATTGTCACAAAGTGATTCTTGAACGGGAGATCTAAGGTTTAATGCATATATATGCATGCATATGTGTGTATGTGTGCACAATTCACATTTATATACAACATAAACTTAAGATAAATTAACAATTACTAACTAAGAACAAGTATAAATAATGACAAAAATTCAATCAAATATCTAAAGAAAAAGATGTGCTATATAAATCAAATATGAGAGAAACACTGGATTTGGAATTAGTTACTTTGTCTAATAATGAAGTATTTCTACCAACATATATACATTACAAAATTTATTCCATTAGGCTAACGATGAATATGGAAAGATAAATACTTATCAAAATAAAAATAAAACAAATGGAAAGACACATGACAATAAGAGAATAAAATCCAATGATGAATATAAACAAGATACACGAGAATAAAAGAAACGCAAAATAAGTAGGCTAATGATGAAAATTGCCTTTTTACTCAAATACGATGGACTTGGTGTGTCATTTTCGAGTAGCGTCCAACATGACGGACCAGTAGCGACAAAACGATGACTTGGTCAACCGTCTATTTTTTCATAAATTGCAAAAAAAATAAAATGGATATAATGCATTGTTTTAAGGAATTAAATTATTAAAGAACATAGGATACAAGTGGATTAATGGTGTGTATAATACACTCATACCCCCTAATTATTTTTGAGGAAGGAACATTTAGACATGGATGGCATTTTAGATCAAGAAAGAGTAATTAACAAGTATCACATATTACACCAATCCACTTTTTTGTCACATTGTTGTTCTGCTATAATGACATTTTGTCTTGGAACCCAAGATGGTCCCTCTATCATTCTTATTAAATATTTTACTAGTATATCTAGGATGTCTCACCCTAGTTCTCACCCATAGGGTAGAGAAATCAAAACTCAAAAATTATGTATCTCTTGATCTAGCCAACTCAATCACACTCATACGAATGCAAAACAACGGAATATGAAGATATTGTCTAATTGCAAACATAATGTGTGTGTACGCACGCATGCGTGTGTGTGTAAGTGTAAAACAACTATTATGATTGCTAAACGATGCTTCTGATCTAGTCGTTTCATTGATTCTAGCACTTGACACATAAGAATATAAACATACTAGTATCGAAGTAATCCAACTATCTAAACAGTAATTAAAGTAACAAAGATCCAATTTTTCTTTCTTTGTTGTTTCATAATCTTTTCATAAATGCATGGCCAGCCTCATGTCCGTGTTAAAATTAATGACATATACTACATAAATAATATCTATATACCTAGAAGGTACAAATTTAGAGATGGGATCTTGCATAGTTATCAATATATACAAATTACAAGTTTGAAAAGAGAAAATTAAGAGATTGTGATTCCTAATTTCCTTTTCACTTGGCTAGAAGGGAACCCATGCCACAACCTCAAATAACCCCAAAATCCTTAGTTTATGCCCCAAAATGGGTACACCAAAATGGGAGTCAAAAATGTGTTCTCAGGTGCAATCAGTCAGCCATTTAAGGCATGGGTCGGGCTCCATTGACAGATCTAAAATGACAGATAAAATGACAGGGACACAATATAAGCCACGTGGCACACTGTTACAGGACTCGGACCATATGGATGTTTGTCCTATCCCATGGTGGACCTACAAACCAAAAATCAGCCTGATTAGTGATTTATAGGCTTTGGATTGGACTTATTTTCATGGGCTGATCTCAACTGTGGGAATTTGAGCAGTATTTGAGGTACAAAGATGCAACACTTATTAAATCACTAATCGGGCTGATTTGTGGTTTGTAAGTCGACCATGGGATTGGACTTATTTTCATGGGCTGATTTCAACTGTGGGAATTTGAGGTACACAAATGCAACACTTATAAATCACTAATCAGGGTTATTTTTGGTTTGTAGGTCTGCCTAGGGATTGGCCACACACATCCATATGGTTAGTATCCATTAAAAATGTGCCACGTGGCTTCGCTGCCCATTACTCATTATTCACCAAAAATCAGCCATTGATTCATCTTCTATGTGGGTACACCAAAATGGGTGTCAAAAATGGGTGCCCTCGATCCCTACCCTTTATCCTTTGCTCTAATAATGGGCAACAAGAAATCAATAATCAGCTTGATTACTGATTTCAAACCTTTAAATCTTTGTAACCCTAAAATGGGCAATAAGAAATTAGTGATTACTGATTTCAAACCTTTGAACCTTAATTAAATGCTCAAATTCATGGAAACAACTCCAATCCATTGCTTAAAAATCACTAATCAGGCAAATTTTTAGTCTGTGTATCCATCTAGGGTTTTAGGTCAAACATTCATCCTGTTAGAAATCTCAAAGAATATGCCAAGTAGCTCATATTGAGGTCTGTCAGCAAGTTCTACTCGATCTGTGTGGGTATGAGTCAAGTGGCACATTCTTAGAGACCACTGATTGTAAGGATGTTAGGCCGAACCATAAGTAGACTTACAAACCAAAAATCACCTTGATCAGAGATTTCTAACGTTGGATTGTAGTCATTTTCATGGGATTTATCCCAAATATCCATCATAAACCCTAAATACTTAAATCGTTACCAATCAAAGGTGCTGTTTGGTGTATATCTCCACCAAGGAGTGGAAAAACACCCCTGCGGTAAGTGGGGGAGACGAAGATAGTTAAATACCAAAAAAAAAAGGAAAAAAAACTTACTTGATAACGCGTCCGAAGGCCGGGAAGTCGCCGGAAGCACGGACGTCGATTGAATGGAGGAAGGCGGTGTCGACGGTGGCGAACGGAGAAGAGGAGAGGTGGAAATCAAGGGGAAATGGGTTTCGGGGTGGAGGAGAGGGATTTTGAGAAGAAGAGGAGAAAGGGGTTTTCGCGCGGAATGCGAAAACCCAACCTTTTTTTTTTTTATATATAGCGTTTTACCGACGGCCGGTTCCTGACCCTCGCTATATGCTCTTATAGAGACGGTCTTAGCCGTCGTTATATCATAGATTTACCGACGATATGGACATGGCCGTCGCTATACATATATATAGAAACGGTTTTCCTCTGGCCGTCGCTATAGGTGTGGAATTTTTTTGGCGCCATTCCTTATACCGACGGGTTGGTCTTTGGTCCTTGCTAAATATACGTATGGCGACGTATTTGTCTGGCCGTCGCTAAAATTCGGTCGCTATAATCCAAATTTCTTGTAGTGCATGGGCCATTTACTATTCTATATAACAAAACACATTGGTTGTCTCCCTACAAAGAAGGCCGAGATCTAATCTTCCCCCAAATGGACGGTGGATCTCCACCGCTCACCTGATTTTGGCAAATTCTTTGTCGAGGAGTGCCGATGGCACGGGGCACCCACTAGTCTATATAATAAATGACAGTAGTTGTCTTCCCTCTTATACCCCATTTTATAGGCTTCAATAAAGAAGGGTCGAGATCTTATCCCCCAACTGGACGGTGGATCTCAGTCACTCACACCCGATTTTGGCAAACGCTCTGTCGCGGAGTGCCGTACGCATGGGCACCACTAGGTGTGAGCCACATAAATTCTGCCAAGGAAGAGGAAGTAGGTGTGGCCACATAAATTCTGCCAAGGAAGAGGAAGTAGGTGTGAGCCACATAAATTCGTAGTTTAATAATAATAAAAAGGCTGTATTGAAAAATATATTTAAGGGAAATGATATCCTACCGATAACACCGGACAAAATATGTGCGGTTTTGAGGCCATTGACCGTTGGATTCAAGAGTACGAACACAGTCCACTGCGTGGATTTCTTGAATCCAACGATCAATGGCCTAAAACCCTCGTGGAAAACATGGCACTCAAAATACAGGGGTATTACCACACATGTATAAGAAAAAATAAAATAAAACCCTCGTGGAAGACATGGCACTCAAAATACAGGGGGTATTGGGTTGCTAATAAATATGGGTGTTGGGTAGCTAATAAATCTCAGAATCTAAACAGATTCAGCGTTGAATCTATAGAACAAGATGTCGAAAGCCAGGTTTCATGTAGCCATGTTCCCTTGGCTCGCCATGGGCCACCTGACTCCGAACCTCCATCTAGCGAACAAGTTCGCGGAGAGAGGCCACAGAGTCTCTTTCCTGTTGCCCACCAAGACACAGCTCAAGTTGGAGTCCCTCAATCACCACCCCGATCTCATTTCCTTCGTCCCGCTTGTAGTCCCCCATGTTGAGGGCCTCCCACTAGGCGCCGAGACGACGTCCGATGCGCCCGACATCTATCTTCTACTTGTGGTGGCCTTGGGGCGCATGCAGGATCAGGTGGAAGTTGCTTTGAACAATTTGAAGCCTGATTTCGTCTTCTTCGACTTTGCCTGGTGGATCCCAGCTTTAACACGCCGGCTTGGCATCAAGTCCATTTATTATAGCATTATGAGCGCATCATCGACTGCATACAGCTCAGGGCGTAAGCTCGACAAGGGCCAACAGTCTAATGAGGTTGAAATGATGGGCCCACCGCCAGGATTCCCACCTTCACCATTGCAGCTCCATCTCTTTGAGGTCCGCACCATGCATGAATGTCGCGCTTCCGACAATAACCCCTCAATCGAGAACTACTACATGAGCATCTTCAGCCAGTGCGATATCATCTCCTTCAGAACGTGCCGGGAGATAGAGGGGGCCCCTATTGCGACTACATCGAGAGCCATTATGGGAAGCCAGTGCTACTATTAGGGCCAGTCCACCCTAAGCAGCATACTTCTCCATTGGAGGACCGGTGGTCCAAATGGTTAGGCGGCTTCAAGGCGGGTTCGGTGGTGTATTGTGCATTTGGAAGCGAATGCATCTTGGAAAAGAACCAGTTTCAAGAGCTGGTGTTGGGTTTTGAGCTTACGGGCCTGCCGTTCATCGTGGTCATGAAACCCCCACATGGAGCTGCAACAATGGAGGAGGCATTGCCGGAAGGGTTCGAGGAGAGAATTAGAGGAAGAGGAGTAGTTCACGGAGGTTGGGTCCAGCAGCCACTGATATTGGGGCACCCCTCTGTGGGGTGTTTCGTGAGCCACTGTGGGTATAATTCCATGTGGGAGGCCTTGATAAACGAGTGCCAGATTGTGCTGCTGCCCAATTTCTCGGATCAATTTCTGAACACCAGGATAATGGTGGGAGATCTGAAGGTCGCGGTGGAGGTAGAAAGGAGGGAAGAGGACGGATGGTTCACGAGGGAGAACGTGTGCAAGGCGGTGAAATTGGTGATGGATGAAGAAAGCCAAGTCGGGAGAGAAGTGAGGAGCAACCATGTCAAGTGGAAGGACCTTTTGTCAAGCGAAGCTCTCGAGTCTTCCTACATTGATAGCTTCATCCAGAAGCTACATGATCTTCCACAGTGACTGGAAAACTCGGTGCGTGAATCGTCCTGATTTAAAAATTTGCTGCTTTGTCCGTGTAAAATCTAAGCTGTTCATCAATAAACTTTGCCTCACCTAGCTTAAATTTTGAACTTTTACTAAGTTGAAAGTTAAAGCTATTATATAGTGTTTTTGTTAAACTATTGACCTTGAAATCCATTCAATAGGTTTCGTCCCATGATCATCATCTGCAGGGCCGTCTCTGCCATTAAGGTGGTCGCCTTAGGCCCCAGGTGAGAGAAGGCCCCCAGCCCACTAACCACATGGATGTTTAGCTCACCACTTGTTAGATACACAAACCAAAATCAACCTGATTGGTTGTCTCTAGCCATAGATTTTAATACTTTCTAGGATTGATCATTGGATTCAACCATGTTTTTTTTTTGGGTTATAAATCCAATGGCTAGAAATCAACAATCAAGCTGATTTTTAGTGTGTTTATCCACCAATAGGTGGGTTGAACCATGGTTTTAAAAACGGCCGTTTAAACAGTTTTAACGGCCGTTTAAACGGTAACGCCCCAAGCCCGTTTCGTTAAGAACAGTTTTATCGCTTATGAAAAAAGTGGCCGTTTTTATGTTTTAACCGCCGTTAAAATCGTTTAAACTGACGTTTAAACGAAAAAAAATGCCGTTTTATTTTGAATTTTTTTTTTTCGTTTTTAACGGTCGTTAAATCGGTTAAAAACGATTTTTTTTTTTTTTGAAAATGTGTGCTGCGGTGGTATTTTAAAATATAAATATAAAATTTATTTTTTTCCCCAATTCAAGCTTCATCGGGAGGATGTATTTTATATATTTTTTTTCCTTCTTTGACAACTAGCGGCACCCTTGAATGTTTCCGCCACACCAACCCTTTACGTTGCTGGAAGATCAAGATCAAGGAAACTGTTGAACGCATGTGGACATGATAAGCCATGGACTTCTTTTTCAACAATGCCCCAGCTAGATGTCACAAAAAATATCAGAATGAAGACAATTTATATTCGTTTCAACTCACATGTCAACTCACATGTCTTTTGCATTAAGTCTTGTCGTCGAGGCATGGGATGCTATCCTATTCCTAACTCCTAAGTATCCTATGTCCAATGTAGCTATCATAAGATCCATAACTCCTGTACAATTGCTGTTGGCTAGGGAAACTGTCCAAACTCTATTATTGTTGGCTATAAGTAACGTAGATAATCCTGCATTGTAGTTATAGTTAGAAATCACTAATCAAACTTAACAAAACCAGGATGTTGGCTATAAATAGTGTCCTCATGTTTTCCAATTAGCACGCCTTCGCAGACTTTCAAGGTTTCTCTCTTCACTATCCTCCTGCTCTTCCCTCTCAATCCATTTCCCTTTTCTCTCTCTAAATTAGCTGGAGCTGTCCTTCATTACTTCTTGAAGGAACTGTTTAGGGCTCTGGCACTAATCCACCACTTTATAGCAAATTAAGAGGTAAACATTGCAAATAGTTAGCAAAGAGGTAAACACTGCAAAGAACTTGACGGCAAGGTAAGCACTCCAGTTGGCTCTTTATGTTTGCAACTTCATCTTCTTCTTCGTTGCTAGACCTTTAATGCATCACCTTCTGAGTTTTCTTTGTGCATAATACACACTATGGTGGCTTGTGGATGAAGTTCTAGTTGTTTTGTGACTTTTGTCTATTATCCCGTGCGAAGAAATAATAATTTTTTTCAGAAATGCAAAATAAAATAAAATAATTGAGAAAGAAATATAAACTCTATTTTAAATTGAAACCCTGAAAATAAATAGGAAAATGCCCCAAAATTTGTACATGATAGGTTCTACCGTTCTAGTTCTATACCCAAAATAAGGTTAGATGATCAGGAGTGTTTGATCATCCATGTGAGTGTTTGATCATTCAAGAGCTGATTTATTAATTATAGGATATGGATCCATGATATATGTCTAGGTCTGCTCATGCATCTACACCCGTACTCTTTTTACCATCAATTATTGAATAGAGCCGGTAGTGCATTACATTATCATACCATGTGGGTCTCTGCTATATAGATAGAAATATTAAGATCAACAGTCTAGAATTTCCAACTCACATGTCTTTTGCAAGAATGTACCGTTCTTTACATTATCATACCGTTCTTTTATTTTTATCTATTTTTTTCAATTGAATGGTTAACATGGGATCAGAGATTGGCAATAATGTACACGACTTATATGGTTGAGATTACTTGCAGTATTTGAAAGTGACACCATCTAGCAACCCAAGCACATTTTTTTGCCAACACGTTTCTCTTTTGTACTTTTGGGAATCTCTCTTTTGTAGAGCCCACTTCAACATGTGGTCTTCTATCATTCAATTAAAGTTTCCAACTACACTTTTTTGGAGGTGCATTTCTCTTTTGTAGACTTTTGCCACTTCAACTTTTATATTGTATTGTTCCAACTACACTTTTTTGTCGACACATCTCTCCTTGGCCGTTGAGGAATGCTAACAAGCAACCACTTTAATGGTGTTGCACAAATGGGACCTTACAAAAGGTCCATATCGACAATATGGATGTTTGGCCCATCCTTGGGTAGACCTATATACCAAAGATCAACCTGATTAATGATTTCTAACCTTTTGATCTGAATACCCCAGATAATGCTTGAAATCTCCTAATACTTATAAAAGTATTAACTTTAAAACGGGATGGAAGGAGAAAGTAGAAGAAGGGATCCATTCTAGAGCCATTGCATTCGGATGGATGGTTATAAAGTGCAATGTAATTATTGTAATATAAATAAAATAATTACAGTAGGAATTAGTAGATTTAAAAAGCACTTAGCTGGATCAAGAGGAGATGTTGCTGTTTACACTAATGTACTTTCAGATATAAGGGGACGTGCAATTCAAAGTCTTAGACAAATAAAGGCCAGAAAAAGACAAAGACAACAACATAAAAATTGGCAGCCCATAAGAATGGAAGAAGAAGAAGATTATGACAATGAAGTTCAAGATGTGACTAATGATTATGCAGTTGAACAAGAGACTCATCTAGAAGAAGAACAAATACCAGCGGAAGCTACAACTCAATCACGAAGTTCTAGAATTTTTGACAAAATATTTCGTCGGAATAAGAGTAGCAGTGGAGAAGGGTCATCTAGAACTAGACATGCTAGTGATAGACCATCTCAGGCTCTTTTGCCACATCGATCATCAGTGGATTCGAGAACTCGTAGTAGTCACCGAGATACACAACAAACAATCCCGAATATGACTAGTGGCAACAGCTCTCGAGATTATGTTTGTGAGCGTATTGGTAGAACATTCTATAAAAAAGCTCTCCAATTTAACGTGGCTTCATCGAACTCTTATAATGAAGCTATTAATTCAGTTGCTAATTATGAGAGAGGTTTTAAGCCTCCGACTGCATATGAACTATCCAATACATTCTTATAAAGGGGAAAAGAAAGGATAGAGAATAGTGTAATTCAAAATTAAAGAAGATTTTGGGAGAATTATGATTGCACTCTAATGGCTGATAGTTGGAAGGATCAGTGTGGACACACATTAGTAAACTTTTAGTTTACTGTGCCTCAAGTATAAAATTTGAACTTATACTAGTTGTTAAGATTATCATTTTGAATTATTCTAATTATGTTCATTTTAAACTTTGTAGGTAGAACTTTTATAAAAAGTATAGATATCGATGATAATCTGTTGACGGTAGAGTATTTGTATAAGTTATTAAAGGAGGTCATTGATTACATTGGAGGACAAAATATTGTACAGATATTGACTGACCAAGGTGCTACTTTTAAATCAGCTAGTAGGAAAATAGCAACAGAGTATAGTCACATATACTGGGTAGCATGTGCAGCCCATGTTATTGACCTCATTCTCCATGACTTGAAGAAGTTTGATTGGGTAAAAGAGGTCATAACAGATGCACAAAGAATATCAAAGTTCATCTATAATCATGCTTGGGTACTTGTAAGATTTAGAAAATACTCCGGCCGACGTGATCTCATTCGTCTAGCTCTTACTTGTTTTGCAATGAGTTTTATAGCTATATGGAGCATCATAGAGAATCAAGCTCCTCTCCAACAATTATTCGTAGATCTTAATGGAGAAATCAAGTTACGCTAGACTTGAGACGGCAAAAAAGGTACATCGAATCGTGATGGATGAAATTTTTTGGAAAAAGGGCATTAAATGCGGTAGTAATAGTGGAGCCACTTGTAAAAGTTTACGGTTGGTAGACTTAGATAAGCCTACGATGGGGTATCTGTTAGATGCATTGTGTACAGCCAAAGGCATTATAAACCAATTTTTGGGGTTGAGAAGAGCTTCAAATATTTGCAAGATTATCAACAAAAGATGGAATGATCAACTCCATACTGACTTGCAATCTGCTGTATACTTTTTAAACCCCTATTATCTTTATGAACCGTCAGGCTTTCTAAGTGAAAATGAAATCTGCCATCCAGAGATTACTGTCCATTAAGTGATATCCAACCTATATCCAAGGCCAATAGATCAAGCGGCTATAACTTTGGAGGTATTTATATTCACTTTTACAATTATAAAAATTAGTTCTCAAACAATATCATTATTTTAATAAACTCTTGTATTTTGGGAACAACTAGGTAGGTTTCAAGCTCGACCAGGAGCTACGGGATCAGAAGCGACAAGGATAGTTGCAAAAGAAGGGTGTCTTGGTTAGTATTTTATATGTTTTTTAAGAATAAATTATTTTAGCAGTTATTTTATGTATTAATATAACATATTCCTATAACTTTTTTCCAGTTGATTGGTGGAATGGCTTTGGAATAGCGTTGCCAAATCTCCGAATGCTAGTAGTCAGAATTTTGAGTCAGACGACGACATCTTCTGGTTGTGAAAGAAATTGGAGTACATATTCGATCGAATTCATACAAAAGCAAGGAATAGACTGACAACAAGAAAACTCAATGACCTTGTTTTTGTTGAATACAATCTTGGATTAGAACAAAAAATGATCGATAGGCGACAAAGATGTAACACTGATCCAATCAGTGTGTCTGCTATTCTTATGGAAAATCCATTAACAGAATGGATTGCAGCAGAGGATGAAGATGCAGAGTTACTAGCAGACCCTGAACGGATAGATACCGTCGAAAGAGAAATGACCAATGATGACCCAGATGTCATAGAGCAAAGGCATTTTTCTACATTAGTGCTTGATACAGAGTTCCCAAAAATTGGTCTAGAGCACCACCAATGTACGAAGGAAGAATGGAGCCATTGCCAGAAAATTATTTTGATTTTGATCTCAATCAACTCCATATCGACCCTAATAATTACTATGGATCAAGCTCAGGAGTTGGTTCAAGCACACAATATTATGGTTCACAATCACAATTCGATCAGAACCAAAATTTTAGCAACTTTGAATGAATGTACATTAGACTTGAGTTTAGACTTTTTAGAATCTTTTGTGTAATTCTATTTTTATTTCTAATACACAGGTAGGGGTCCAACCAAACCCCCTCCTCAAACTGAGGTGTTTATCTAAAAGCATAATATTATTATCTCTCTTTATGTCTTCTAATTCTTTCTAGTTTCTATTTCTTTTTTCTCATTAAACAAATGTATTAATAAAAATTATAAAAATTAATATAATAAACTTATAAGAAGGGGGGTTGAAAAAAATGGTTTGAAAAAAAAATTAATATAATCAACTTATAAGAAATAACTAATAATAATTATTAATGATTATCTTGAACACAACGTTCATTACTATTTAAAGTATTAATAAATATTAATGATTATTTTGAAAATAACATTCATTATTTGAAATTTGAATATAATGATTATTTCTCAAGTGGTTTGAAAAAAATGGTTGTGCTTAAAAATTGACTGTTAAAAATAACGGCCATTAAATAATAGTTATTTTTCGGTAAAAATTCGTTATTTAACATAATAAATATTAAAAAAAGTCATTTTAACAGTTATTTAACATTATAAATAATAAAAAAGGCCTTTTTAAAAAAAAATAAAAAAATGAAAAAATAAAAAAAATCCGTTAAAAAGGATTTAACGCCCGTTTTGGATGCATTTAATAAAAAATAGTTTTTCAGATCCATTATTTTTATTTTTTTCCGTTAAAATCCGTTAAAAACCGTTAAAATCCATTCTTGTTCCATTTTCTCTTGTTCTGTTTTCGTCTTGTCTATCGTCTATTTTCGTTTTGTATGTCATCTATTTTCTCTGTCTGTCGTTTGTTTTCTAATTGTATGTCGTCTATTTTCGTTTTGTAGTCTGTTTTCGTCTTGTATGTCATCTATTTTCGTCTTGATGTATTAGAATAGAGCAAGTAGATCGAGAGCTACTTATTACACATTAGAGATGACAACATCCATATGAAATAATTGTCAAGTTTCATAACTTGCGATTCTTAACAAGTTTAATAATTGTCTCTTGTAAAATATGGTTCAAGGGTAGGATGAACATATGGTCTATCTTTTGGCTGTCGCTTAGCACAAGTCTTGCGGTTGTGTCCTCTTCCTCTGCAATTTGAGTAGAACATTATTTCAATAAGCACACCTTCCCCTTTAGATCTTTTTCCGACTTTCCTAGGACGACCTGGCATGAGCCTGTCTACTGGAGGAGCCACTCTCTGATCTATTTCATCAATTATCCATTATTCTTTACCTCTCACTACCAAAAAATTGACCCCGACAGATTAAAACTGTCACAAAAGGTATTTTACGACGGATATAATCGGTCACTTGGTCTGTCGCAAAAGGGGGGGTCACAATAAGTATTGTGACTGACAAAATTTGTCGCTAATTGCAATGGCTTTTGAGAAGGACTAAATCTGTCACTAAATGTGACGGATTATGTACATCACAATAAGCAATGTGACCCTGTTTCGGCGGTGGACCTTACCACGGACTTAATCCGTCGTAAAAAGAAATTTATTTAAAAAAAAAATTGAAAAAAATACCTTTGATTTTTGGTCTATTAGCCCTTCCCAGAGTTGGTATACCAATCACAAGGTCCGTGTCAACACAGTGGAAGCCACATATATGGCATAGCATCAAGGACAAAAAAAAATAACTTTTATGCATTCATAGACACTAGGACTGCAAACATCGTGGCCAGCTTCAAAAGTCGGTGCACTCCACTACAGAGGATATTGCTCCTGTTACTTACTATGCTGTGTTTTAATGGGTCTATTTCTGTAGGCCCCACTAATCTTCATAGTACTGCAGTTTTCACACTGAAACTTACATAAAAATGAAAAAAAATTTTGAAAAGCAAAATAAAACAGGGGAGATTCAATAGACCTTTACACTAATCTTCATAGCACTGCAATTTTCACACCGAAACTTACATAACGATTTCACTGAAGACTCGAAAAAACCAAAAAATAATGTCAGACAAAAAAAAGATTGTAATCGAAAAAAAAAAAAATGCAAATACCTTGTTGGGTTCATCCTCCTAATAAGCTTAGCGAACTTATCATCCATTTCTAAATTTGCCAAAACAAACTCAAGAGCGTCAAAATTAAAAGTAGTTCTCTGAAAATAATGTAAAGATCCCTCCTATAACTAGGAAGAAGTGAAGAACAGAGACGAGATGAAGATAGAGAAGAACAATGAACTACAATAATTAATTATGTCCTCCAAATAACCACCATGAAAGAAATGGAAGAGATTTATTCGAATAAAGGTAGAAAGCAATAATAAAGAATGTCCTAAGCTAGAAAACTGGTTACCCTGTACAGTTGCAACTGCTTCCACCACACCGGTTGCTCCTAATAGATGACCAACCATGGATTTTGTAGAGTTCACTCTTAGCTACAAAAGTTAGAGATCCCATCAAGCATAGATTGGTGATTCTAACAACATAACACCAAAGAACATAACCTAAACACATTCACGTTACCTCGAGATTCTGGCCAAAACAACAAATGAGCTAGGGATTGGTACTCCTTCAAGTCACCAACTTGTGTTGATGTAGCATGGGCATTTACATAATTGACACTCTTAATTTGATCTTGGGAACAAGACAAAACCAGAATCATGGAAACTTAAACATGGCTTCTTAATAAATACGTAGTACGAGCTCTAAGAAACCAATGCATTTGAAGTTCAAGAAATCAGTCTAAAATATGTGTTCTCAGTAAGTATTCTGATTTATTTCTGCAAGTAAAAATAGAAATGAGAGTTTTGCAACTCATTATAGGTTTTAGTTCTATTTTCTTTGAAATAATACATGTTGCCAATAAAATATTCAAAACAACATGAAAGATCAGGTACTGCAGATGTATTAATTAGGAATACAAGCTTCTAAGTACCACAAATGCTGAGTAGCTGCCTCGCAAATAGTAGGCTTGCAACACTGAGACTAAGTCAATCTATCCACAGCTTAATTAGTTGATTGTCGTTGTTCCTTGTTTCAGTAAATGACATCCACATATAAGTCTTGGTAATCTGAGCTATCCTATTGAAACTGAAACCAGTCTAGCTATAGCTATTGAGAATCAAGAAGAAATGAAATCTCACTACAATAAGCATTGTTAATGACAACGTTGAAACCCACTAGATTAGTTATGTTAGAGATACCAAAACCCAAAAAAATTCATGGTAGAGGATTTTGAGCTTGATACTTGGAAAGTTAGAAACCAGTTAAAACCAGTCTTTGTTGCCTACAGCTCGGCCTATCTGGGCTTGCCACCACCCCTGTTAGTGATGTCTGAACATATTTCATGTTAGTCGGTGATCACAACTAAAAAGTAAGAAGAGAGAATTTGGTTTTATCCTTCTTTTGTGTCTTACCTTGTTACCCCTCTGTAAATAGAAGCAACCCTTGAAAAACTAATGTTTTTTTCTGAAAATTAGAAGGAAATTAAAAAACGACCATGTAAGAAACATTTCCTCTTAACTTTTTGCTCTACTCATAATTTTCTAAAATCAAAAAATGGAGTGGTGTTTCCAAATTTGGAGGTAATTTATGCGAGAAGAACCTTCTGAGTGATGCAATGAACTCTAGCTTGGTCATATGCTTCATCTCTTCCATTCCTTGGAAAAATTGGAGAGGTATGAAGAAGAAAAAAGCCAGCACCACCTTGGGTTAGTAGGTGGGGATCAGACGAGGCTGGTGTAGCTCAACGAAGGCTTTGCTCCCTTCCCTGTAACTACCTATGCATATTGTGTCACCTCGGCCTCGCCAGATGCCATCTTGAACGTTGCTATCTCCAATGTTCAAGACTCCTGCTCCAAGTAAAAGGGGATATTAATTATTAACAATCATAAATTAGGGATCCACTCTGTAAAATGAATGATGATTGTTTTTCTAATTCTAGTGTTGTTTAAAAGGAAATGGACCTACCATAATGTGCAGCAGGGGCAGATTAGATGGCGGATACAACCATCCAAAGAACTTTCACTACCCTGTGGAGGCAAACATTCCCCTATTGGTATGTCAATGCAAGTACAAATAAAATAAATTACAAATTACAACAGTATCGCACAGAGGATGCATTAGAGGTGAGCAAAAAGTTCATATAATCAATCTAACACTACATGAAAGACTGAAAGTGAAAGTTGGGGTAAAACTACATACATCTGAAAGCTAGACAATCCAAGTGGTGCAATTTTTGGCAATAACCCATGCACAGGATTACAATTTGGGCCGAGTTAGATGCAAATTGGTTTGCGGGAAACCAACATGAATTGCTCAGAAAGTGACTCACACAAGTTATAGTAAACTTCATATAAATTTTGGCACTAACTCGACCAAGTTGGACTGAGTTGTATCAGAATACTAGTTTTAACTCTGGCCTAGTTGTACGCTGCAAGGAGTGGCCTAGCATTGGTAAGTTTCAAATGATGACCATGTAAGAGATGGCAGCACCTTAACAGGAAAAGAAAAAGTATAAACAATAAGAGGCAAAGTTTGTCAGGTTAGACCTGTAGACAAAGCAGGCGGTAGGGTAGGGCATGTGTTGAAAGGTAAATCTACATGAACGGAAATATGGTGGCATAGCAAGTCCACAAAGTAGAGTAGAACAGAGCTTTACAATTTCATGCTGCATATAAAAGGTGAGTCAACCCAAAGCTTAACAATTTCACCTCAACTCCACCAAATAGCAGCCAACTGGCCTAGATTTTACCCATAAATGAATATATTGCCTAGCCCATAAAGAAAGGGAAAAATCATGGAACTCAGCTAGCATTGAAGTATACTAGGCAGACTTTAAAGAATCTAACTTATTTATGGATAGAAATGCCTACCTTGATATTGAACCTCTTTCTTATCTATCTACGCAAAAACCCCATACATATTCCAGTTGAAATGGAGAAAGCAAATGCAAAATACAGAAATCATTGTCCCTTGGTGACAGCAAAAGCATTGTAGTTGAGAAGAGCAGTGACTGCAAGAACAAAATAAATAGTTCCCTGCAAGAGCACAACAACGCACTCCAAAATTAGTGAAAATCAACTTTTGATTCATATGAAGCTGCATTTAGTTTAGTAGTAAAACATTTTACATTATGAGGTTTTACATCTCAGCTGACTAGTACCAGATTTGTACCAGATACTGGCTCAGGTTGACTATTGCTCATGGTGAAATCCACATTACAACACATAAAAGCTGATCATATGAGAAGTGATATGTATGACCAATGGTCAAACTTGCCACCTCATTAGATAGAAACCCAACTATGTAATGCGGAATCTTTTGACTTTTCCATTATTTTTTTCCTTCTTGTAACTTAGGATCAACTTCTACTTGTCAAGAATTAAAAAGAATATAGTGTAAGTTGTAATTATCAAGCAAAATGTTTTGTCTTCGAAGAGATAATTCAATAAGTCCAGCATCCATACTTCACTAGACACTAAACTATAGTTTCTATGGAATCCACAGAACAGAGGTTCATCGATCCAGACCATCCAATACCCCCCATCTAGGAGATTCTTGAAACCAAGAATATCATCACATAGGGATGATTCTAACCATCAGATCATCCATTGACTCTTTTGGATGGTAAGAGGTATGGGTGTAAGCTCATGAAAGAACTCTACCATGAAATGGTTAGGATCATCAGCCTGTGTGAATTGTTGGCTTGGAGATGGCTTACCCTTGGTGGTTGCCATCAATTTCACGCTCCAAACCCCAACTTCCACCACATAAGAGCCTATGGAGAGAGGCAACGAACAGTCAACACCAAATTGAGAAAACGAACAATCAGATCCATGAAAAAAAACCTCAAACAGATTCAGAAGCTCAAATTAAAATAGCAAAACTTCTATATCAACTATCATATCTATCTAAAGTTCTTTATACTCGAAAAACCAGACTTACCAAAATCTTTATAGATGGAAAAGTTTGTAATTAAAACGGTAGAAATAATTAAGATATAAATTTGTAAATTAAGGTGTTTCCTAACAGTAATGGGGGTAACATGTTTCTCCCTTGTATTATGTTTCCTTTTCATTCTCCACTGTCTTATAGCCTGAAAGGGGTCCAACGCAAACCTGTAAAAAGAAAGAGATATAATTCAGTGCCTACTCTATTGCTAAAAAACAATTGATTATATAGTAAATGTTAATGACCTTGGTATTACCAATGATCTCCATGGTTTCTTTTGTCGCTGTATGAACATCACATCCAATAAGAAAGAGCCTGCAATAGTTATGATTAGTAAAAATCACTATAAAACCAATTAAATAACACTATCCTTCTCCATCCTCCTTTATTCGGGCTTGGGACCGACAATGTAAAGCATGCTTTACATTGGCAGAGTTAAAAAGCGTTACTTAAGATAAATTAAATAACAAGTAGTAGTCAAATAAACATAAATAAAATAAAAAATGTATAATAAAGTCATAATAAATACAAATCAATTGATGTCAAGAAAGAGATGAGGCCAAACAACAAAGCCTCCTACACCCACTTCCCCAATGGTCTTATGATACCCATCAGGACTAAACAACAACGCATCATTAACTAAAACTTCAGTAATTGCAACTTTATAATTGCCATCTCCCATAGAGGTATGATGGGCTATCGTTGTGGGATCAGTTGCATGCACCTCACCACGAGCTACTAATTGACGAGGCCAACCGTGAATGTCACATTGCTTTCTGACATCAGAGTTAGGCGGCTGCATGTACACATCCACCATTTCAATGATAATTTTAGAAAGTTGTAAACTAAGTGTACGTTTAAGTTAAAAGTAACGAAATTCATCTTACCAAATATGATTGCGTTGATGGACTAACACGTTGTGGTGAAACAAGGTTGCCCCCTCCTACGACGTGGTATGTTTCTAGGAAAATCATGAAATTTGTTTAGGAAGTAGCAATAGAAGTGTTATTATTTATACTTATAATAAGGATTAAGAGTTACCATATTCTTTACTGCATCTTTGACTACATTCAATTTGTTACGCATCTTCGACATCTCCATAGTAAATTCTATGTTTTGCTCTTCCATCTTTAATCTTAAGCTTTCATTCTTTTTCAACAAATGACCCGACTTTTTCAACATGCTCATGCAAACATCTCCACCTAAACCCCGCATGCGCCCTCTACTATCTTTCCCAACCGCCTATAAACATATGCAATGCAAGTATGAGGAAGTGCATAATTCAAATGAAGTAATTTAACTAGGTAAGTTATATACCTGTGAAAGGGCATCTTCTACACTCATCATTCTGGATTGAGGATTTGAACTCTCAATCTCCTTTATTTTTTCCTATGCAAATCGAAAACTATTAGCAATTCAAATTGCAATTGCTGAGAGATAATGTTAAGAGGTATGAAGAGTGCACTAACAATTATTGTAGGGCATTGAATAGTGTGGTTTCTCTTTGTGTGGGCTTTGATATACACCTCAAACCTTCCCACCTCAGCATCAGACTTGCAATTCCTCTCCTCAGCCTTTGCATGTACACATTCATATCAATTCATATTATTAAATATAATTAGATGAATGAATATTAATAAACATAATTATAAGCTAAAACAAGCATATATAGTTTGTTTCTTATACCAATTGATGGCGAACAACAGCCAAGCTTTGCCTACCAAGCGTATATGACGCTACTTGCTTGCCATGATTGACTGTGTTTCTTTCACTTGCAGCCTACATTTATCTCATATATTAACAATTATTAATGATCACAAATATTTAAATAGTATAACAAAAATGTTGATTTTAACATACCTTGAAATTTTCAGAATTGCAATTATCCACAAATTGTTGCCAATCCTCATTAGTCACAAAAGGAGGGATTGGACCTGCTTTCACAGTTGCAGCATCTTTATCCTTGATGTAATTGAGGTTCAACAGACTCTTATGATTCTTCCATGCCGATTTAATATGATCTCGCAAGTAGCTTATTGAGATAAATTCGATATCAAAACTCGTCTACGTATAGATTAGAACACAAAAGCAAATCTAAATTAATATAATAATAAAACAAGAAGCCCTACGATACTCTAAATAAATATGATTAATTTAGAGTTACCTCCAAATTATTGAATATTTTGTTTATTTGTGTAGGAGGCACCTGACGAAAGTCTTTGAAGATGATAGAAATGTGAGTACGGGTGAGTACACTGATGGTTGAGACAAAGGCTTTATAATATACATCCCCACCATTCGGTTGTCCGTACTCATTTGTACTTATTATCATCTTCTTTCCATCAGGTAAATCTTTTGGACCCTTTGAAGGACCTCTTTTCTTAGAAGAGCAAGAGGAAGAAGCGGAATATGGTGATCCTATATGAAAGGAAAAAATGTTTTATATGCATAATGGATGCACAAACATGAAAGTTTTCTACGGTTGAAACATTATTACCTCTGTTATCATCGAGGGGTGTATCACCTAGTGACCGCACACTTGCAGTTGTGGATGAAGGATTCATGAGGCTAAGCAATAGACTCTAAAGTGAAAGGAGGATGCATCTCTGCATTTGCATGCTCTGGAGGAGCTCCATCATCATCAGCTAGATCATCAAGGATGTCCTCATACCCTAGCGGAACATCAATAACCCGATGAACTTGGGACATACTCTTGTGGATAGTAGACTGTCCAATGGGTCCCATGGGTGTACGAATGACCTCAGACTTGGAAATATGCACATCTAGATTAAGCAGAATAGTGCTCACAAGTAAAGGAAATGGAAGACAAGGATGATTCACTAAATTGCTACCGGCTCTAGCCGCCATGACCCTAAATATGAATTGGGGAAGGTCAATGACAAAATCAATACCAAGGTGATAAAGCAACTGGAGACAATCAATGTTCACATGGGCTCCATGACCAGGTGGGTCAATGTTGTACCCAACGATACTGTGCAACATGCGATAATCAGGAAGAAGACTACTAAGAGGTGATCTATGTCAATTAGATGGTCTGGATTGACCATCTTAGTTGAATGGCTAAGATCTAATTACACATGTCCTAGTTTTTGAAAATCAAGTGGCACTATCATACAAATTTCCAATATCAAACTAGTTCTTATGAATAAGATAGTTGAGAAATCTCATCATCATGATCCTTGACACATCAGGCACTTATTACAACCTATCACAGTTCTTTACTATCATCCAACCATGCGGTGTAGGTTGATTGGGTGATGAAGCTGATGACCCACGAGAAAAGGGAGGTAAATAAGATTGAGTCTTTATCATTATTTTTCGTTTCTCAAAACTTAAGCATTATATGGGTATTCAGATCCAAAGGTTTGAGATCACTAAACAGGCTTATATAGGTTCACCTAGGGATGGGACAAACATCCATGCGGTCAGTGATCCCTAAGAGTGTGTCACATGGCATATACTATTGTCCCTCATCAAAATAAGAAAAAAAAAGTTTTTCAGGATACCGACATTTAGAAATAGTATATATATAGATATAGATAAATAATTCTTGTTCCAGAACCAATTCTACCAAAAACTTTTATGGCAAAGCATTTCCAAAAAGAAATTTACCAAACATCTCTTCAACTCTACTTTTAATATTATAATTCATATTCAGATTGGGTTAGACCTAGGTTGATTCAGATCCAAATTCAATTTTAATTTCATGATCCATTTTTGAATTTGGATCTGGGTTGGATCTAGGTAGATCTGAATCTAAAGTCGACTTTTAGTATCATGACCCATATCCAGATTTGGATCAGACTCAAACTCATGACACATGCATCCAAATCCAAACCATGATCCATATGGGGAAGATCTTAATAATATGAACCCTATGGGTCATATGGGTCAGCTACAAATCGGATCCATTACAAAACTGATAATTTTAGTAAGAATTCAGCACCTAAACCAACGATTTGACCCAATCGAAATATATACCTAACAGTAGGATCCAAATTTACCCGATACTGAATTGGATTAATATACGCGGGTTTGTATCTGACCCATTTTCCATTCAGATCGTATATCAATGATCCAAACCCTCTAAATATATATATATATAGGTTTGAATCCAATTGTATCTGGGATCAAACCACTCCATTTCATGCCCCTAGCGATGACAGTGGTGAGAAGGAGCACCAGCATCAAAGTTGGTAGTCATGAAGAAGAAGAAGAAGAAGAAGAATCATATGATTGTTAGGATGTTTCTTTCATGGTTAGAAAAATAGTTGTTGTAACGGTAAGGCCCGACATGGTTACGTTAACACTATTATAACACGTTGAATAAATTGTTACTGTTGATAATTTGATCACTAAGAAATGGATATTAGTGGACTTTTGTATTATGTGTAAGACTAACAGAGAAAGTACTAACCATCTTCTTGTCCATTGCGAGTTTGCCAGATGCGTTTGGTTGTTCTTTCTTTCTCACATGACATAGAATGGGTTTGCCCGGAAAGCATAAGGGAAGTATTGGTGAGTTGGCCTTCTATTCCTATGTCGACGAGGGTCAAAGTATTATGGAAGATGTTGCCATTGGCTATCGTATGATACGTATGGGGGATATGGCTAGAGAGGAATAGTAGAACATTAGAAGACGAGGAGAGCTCATTCCATGAAGTGGTACTAAACATCAAGGCTTTCTTATACCGATGGGGAGGTATAAGAAAAAAAACAAGGGGTATCTTTTTTGGCGATATGGTTTTCAGGTTTAATCAAGTTTTATTTTGGATTATACATTCATTTTAACTTTGTACACTGAACTTAATCTCCTTTTCATTAATGCATTCTTGGACTTATCAAAAAGAAAAAGTTATAACAGCCGTTATTTTTGAAAAAAATTTACCATTATGAAAGATGTTTTTGAAAAATAATATTTTATTAATATATGGATTCCTAGACTTATCAAAAAACAAAAGTTATAACAGCCTTTATTTTTGTTAAGAATTATTTTTGAAAAAAAATTACCATTATGAAAGATGTTTTTGAAAAATAATATTTTATTAATATTCTAACTATTTTTTCTACTGAGACCTGACAGATATGACCTGGTATAACGGTCACAACGGTAACTCGTGGCAAGGTTTAAAAGGGGCGGTTATAACGGTATAATAGAATACCGTTCTGTTATAAAGGATTGTAATGCATGGGCAAAAACGGGAAAAGGAAAATAATGGTGCTGAAATTTCAAATTTTAATAAAATTTATAATGGAAAAAACTGAAAATAAAGGACGTTTCCTTAACAATTTTTTTCAGAAAATAATGGTCGTTATTTTGTTATAACGGAAAATAAGAGCCGTTAATTTCTGAGCATTAAAATGGTACATAATGTAATGGGGGAGGTCCGAATCCGTTATACTGACCATTATTTTCATTATAATGGCCGTTTTTTAAACTTGACTTTTGGGACCATTATTCCATTATAACACACCATTTAAAACCTTCGTTTCATTAACTCTGAAGATGTGGCCCACTGATCTATCGGTCTAGATCAATGAGTTGGAGACCCAAGAGTAGAGCTTTGACGAAGGATCACAGTATGAGCCACGTGGCATATTCTTAGACATCACTGACCATATGGATCTTTGGCCCAATCCTAGGTTGACGTACATACCCAAAACTTTGTTATTTCTAAAAGTTGGAATGGAGTCGTTTTCACGAGTTGATTTTTAACCATGGAATGTTAGCATTGGGTACAAAGATCCAAAGGTTTGAACTCACTGATCAGACTGATTTTTGGTATGTAGCAAGGTTTAAAAGGGGCCGTTATAACGGTAAAACGGACTGGGGGTGTTACCGCTTTTTCCCTTAAAACGGCGGTGAAAATAATGCTCAGGGGCAAAAATGAAAAATAACGGAAAAAGATGAAAAAAACGAAAATAATGGAAAAGTAACAGAAAAAAACAGCCGTTATTTTTGGGGCGTTTTAATGGTACGTAACGTAACTGGGGAGATCTGAATCCGTTATAATGGCCATTATTTTCGTTATAACTGCCGTTTTTTTAACCGTAAGTCCACCTAGGGATGGGCCAAAAATCCATAGGGTCAATGGTCTCTAATAGTCTTCCATGTGGCTCATACTGTGGACCTGTGGTCCGTCTTCATTCATCAAAGTTGTACTCGAGGCCCACGGTTTACAACACTCAATTTTTCCACTGAACTTTTGACGCCCTTCCAATAAATATTTAACACCGTTGACGGAAATGACCTTATAGCAAAATTGACCTTACCTATATTTTCAAAAATTGAAGGAAACAGACGACTAGGTAGACCTGTTGCCAACACTGACCGCATGGATGTTTAGCCCAAGATTTGAAGGAGGCCGTTTTAGCGGTTAAACGGACTGGGGGTGTTACCGTTTAAACGGCGTTAAAAGGGATTGAAACTGTTAAGGATTCTTCTTCAGCCGTTGATTCCATCACAGCCAAAGACAACACCAGAGCCGTTGCAGCTGTTGCCTTATTCATCAGAGATGAACAAGGAAACTCACAAAGAGGAAGCTATAGTTTAGGAAACTTCAATAAGAAGGAAGTATCCTATTCCACACCCAATACCAAAGGAGAAGTTGCTGCTACAAAAGAGGAAACTAACTACTAGAATGTAAACAACCTATACTACCATGTAAGCCCTTTGTGGCAAGATTAAATTTATAAATAAAGAACAGAGGAAGCCACCAAGTACAAGGTGAACGGCCTAAGTTGAGGACAATTCTACTTCTGAAATTTCTCAGAAACGGCCAGGGGCAAAAATGAAAAAAAAAGGAGAAAAAATAGAATTTAACAGAATTAAATGGATTTTAACGGGTTTTATTGATTTTAACAGAAAAAATGGCGCTGAAATTCAAATTTTAAAATTTAAAAAAAAAAAAAATAGAATTTAACGGAAATTAAAGGGATTTTAAAGGAATTAAATGGAGACGGCCATTTTTTTTCACAAAATTTTTAGAATTAAACGGCTGTTTAAACGATTTTAACGGCCGTTAAAATAAAAAAATGGCCGTTTTTTTCAAAACCGATAAAGCTTGTTTAAACGGTTTTAACGAAAACGGGCTTGGGGCGTTACTGTTTAAACGGCTGTTAAAATCATTTAAACGTCCGTTTTTAAAACCATGGTTTAGCCCATCCTTCGGTGGATATACACACCAAAAATCACCCTGATTGGAAATCTATCTACATTAGATTTCATAAGACGTGATTCTAGCCGTTGGATTCAACCTTTTTTTGGGTACTAAAACCAACGACTAATGTCTACCAAGCGGTACGAATGTCTACCAAGCGGTAGGCTAAACATGGCCCAGATGACAGCTTTGAGTAACAAAAATCAATAGTCGTGCTACCCCACGGTTATCCGGACAAAAGTTTTGTCCAATGGAGGCTTTTGACCGTTGGATTCAGGAGAACCACGGTCCACATGGCAACAACTGCAAAAAGTAAAATAAGTGTGGGACCGTAGATCTTCTGAATCCAACAGTCAAAGGCCTCAACCGGTTTATACCATTTTCCAAAGGAAAAAGATGTAACAAGGTATGCCTGAAACTGTGTCAAATGCGGGAGTACCATTTTGGTTACTTACGGCTGTCATCTGGACCCACTGACCGCATGGATGTTTATCCCACCCCTTGGTGGATATGCAAACCAAAAATGACCCTCATTGGTGTTCTATAACCATTAGATTGTAGCACTTTTTAAGGCGCTCTTATAGCCGTTGAATGCAACCATTATTGTTGTACTAAAACCAGCGGCTAAAAGTCATCAAACAAGCTGATTTTCGGTATAACTGTCTATTAAGGGGTGGGCTAAACATCCATGCGGTCAGTGGGCCCAGATATCAGCGGTAACTACCAAAAATGCCGCTTCCGCAATTGAAAAGATCTCCGTATACCTTGTTACATCATGACCCTTTTCCAAATCAACATACCTCGACTAAAAGTTACGCTTCCAAAATCAAAACTAGCCGTTACACATTTGCTGGCGTGAACCACTCTAACGGTCATATTTCCACTCATCAAACTTCAAATATGACCGTTGCCCTTGCATCCCCTGGCTATTTCTTCTCCATCGCCCTTCTCTTCTTTTTCACAATCTTCCTTTCTCGAAGAAGCCTAGCAGGAAAACCCAATTTCTGGCCGCCCCTAGCAAATCCCCCATACCCATTGCCAGAAATCTGACACCCATCACTAGAAATCAAAGCCACTCTATCACAGTTGCCGGAATTCAAACACTGATCCCCGGATTCCCACAAATTCCAGCAATGGGGATGTCTATCAACAATGGGTTGTCTCCTGTATCCCAATCGCATCATCGCACTCACAAGATGTTCCTTTTGTGCAATTACATCCTCCTAGGAGCAGCATCGAGTTGCATCTTCCTTACCCTCTCCCTCCGCCTCGTCCCCTCCGTATCGGGATTCTTCCTCATTCTCCTCCATGTCTTCACAATTGTGGGTGCCGTATCAGGCTGCACTGCCGCCTCCGCCGGGACTAACAGATGGTATGCCGCTCACATGGTGACTACAGTCCTGACAGCTATACTTCAAGGCTCGGTGTCGGTACTAATTTTTACGAGGTCCGGCGACTTTCTTGGGCAATTGAAGTCCTATGTTAGGGAAGAAGATGGAGTTGTGATCTTAAGATTGGCCGGCGGGCTCTGCGTGTTGATCTTTTGCTTAGAATGGGTGGTCTTATCTCTTGCTTTTGCTTTGAAGTACTATGCCTATGTTGAAGGAGATGGTGGGAGTAGCAGCAACCCAATGAAGAGGAGCGCCAAGGTGCAAGAAGAGGAAATGAATGACTGGCCATGGCCATTTCAAGTGTAGATAAGTGTTTGTTTGGGTGCGGGTGGTCGCCTGCGCTCGTGTTCGTTCACATCGTGGTGTGATTTAGTGATAAACACTAGTGAGATTATGTTAATTCCTTCTGTTCTGGTTGTTTGGCTGTAGTACTTATCCCAACTATGTGGTTGTGTGACTACATGAATCCTGTTCCAACATTTTCTTTTGTATAGGGTAATATCATATGTTATTGAGATTTGATTCTAATTTTATATTATTTCTTCAGCCAATCTTGGAAATTTTATCTTGGATGATCTCTTAACTCCTATGGAACTAAACTTGGACTCAGTTTGAGTATTTGGATCTTGCAGTTTGGTTCTGGGTAGGGTCTTAAATAGACTACTACTAATCGGGTCAGGTCTAGCCCTAGATTGACCACATGGTTGTTAACCCCAGAATCCCAGATCCCTATCATCCTTGTACACTTGGCCAAACCAACGCTAAAAGAATAAATATGTCTAAAATCCCCGTCAAAGACCTTACTTTGGCACTAAATCCTTAAGCCGTCGTAGGCTTAGAGAAAGAAATTTCTGGAAAAATCTCTAGTATGCAAGTACAGTCAGAAAGGGACAACGTGTAACAACCAATCCCTGTTAACCTGGTTAAGGAGAGGAGGCTGCGGGTAAAAGGAGGGGGTTTAATTGTTACGTGTAACCTTCTCTGGTCACATTTGCATACTCTAAATTATGGAACCATTTGCATATTAAGGGCTGTTTGGTTACCGAGAGAAAATATTGTCACAGCCAATTAACTTCCCGGCTAAATATTCGTGCCTGAAATTTTTTTTAAGTGTTTAGCAACCATATCATTTTCACGTCAAATTTTCTTGGCCCTAGTTTTTATGGTGGTTGGGATGGCGTAGGCAAATTTACGGAAATTATCTTGCGCGCACTGCACACATAACAAATACTTGTCATAGTGAAACAGTGCCACGTGGCTTTAAAAAATGCTTTACTACTAAGAAACAATGCTAGGAAGAAGTTTTATGCTTAGAACATGGACAAGTGAGAGTAGTATATGTATCAATTCACGTTCTTTGATCAGTTATATTTCAAAAGGTGTGTTTTGCATAGGGATCACAGGACTGCAAATTACTCATCTCTAAATGTGCCTTTTTTTGCTTGTTTTTGTATGTTTGGAGTCGACAACTGTACTGTAGTATTTGGAAAACATGGTTCAGACTCATAAGCTCATTCAAATTTCAACTGAACATGCATTTTAACAAAACATGGTTCACACCCATGAAGCATGAGTTATATTTTCATCTGTATGTGCGCACGTGCGTTGCACATGAGTGATTGTAAGGGCCTTTTTTTTGGAAGAAGTGACAAAATAAGAAAGTTTCAACCCAAAGAGTAGGTTGAAAGAATAGTTTGGAGAGGTGAATTTGTAAATTATGACGGACCACTATATGACCCATGTAGCACACTCTTAGAAATCACTGACTGAATGGATGTTTGGCCCAACCCTAGGTGGACCTAGAGACCAAAAATTAGCCCGATTAGTGATTTATAAGTGTTGGATTGGAGTCATTTCATGGGTTGATTTTTAACAGTGAAATTCGAGCATTATTTGGGGTACAAAGATCGGAAGGTTTGAAATCACTAATGAGGCTGATTTTGGTATGTATGTCCACCTAGGGAAGGGCCAAACATAAAAATAGACACCTGTTAGTTCATTACCCTACCCTCCTCAACATTATTTTTTGCTTTCACCAAGAGTCGAACTTTGATGATGGTAATATTGACAAAGGACTACAGTGTGAGCCATCTAGAACACTCTTAGAGACCACTGATCGTATGGACGTTTCACTATCCCTAAGTAGTCGACCTACGTACCAAAAGTCAGCCTGATTAGTGATTTCTAACCTTTGGCTGAGTACCCACAAATAAAGCTCAAAATCAACGGTTAAAAATAAATAATAAAAAGACTAATCCTATGGATAAAAATTATTAATTAGGCTGAATCTTGGGATGTAGGTTCACCTAAGGATGGCCCAAACATCCATACTGTCAGCGGTCTCTCAGTGTGTTCCATGTGGCTCATATTGTGGGACGTTGGTCATCAAAGCTGTACTCATTCTTAAATCCAACACTTGGCCGGCCTGCACGCTATGTTCAGTGAGGCACCTATTACTCACGTGCGACGCACGCGCCACCCCCTAATTTTATATAAAAAAACTAATTAACATCACCTATCCAGTGGTATGTTTACTCCTTACAGCCATGCCGTTTATAGACCAAATCATATTTGAAGTCTATTAGGCCCTTATCCAAAAAAATAGAGAAAATGTACGGTTTTTTTAGCCCCCTTTCATGTATGTGCTTGTTCAGGTGAGAGTGTTGAATGCATGGGTATCGCAAGCAACTTACGAGGACATCCAACCCTCCAAAGGTTTCTTTCAACCATGACAGTAGAAAGGCCCCGATCGAAGCATGATCTGCTACATCCAGGCCAAAAAATTCAACATGGAGTCCTTGGGCACAATTGCTTTGTGCCCCATAGCTGTGTGAGCACCCAATACCCTTGTTTGCCCTGGTGATGACGGCAACTGTGTCCTCGGACCACCATCTGCAAGCTCCACACAACACCATTTTACATGAGAGATTGTACATAAAGAAACTGTTATTGTTCTACACACACACACACACACACACACACATAGAGAGAGAGAGAGAGTGTTCACCTAGCTGGGAAGGAAGAAGGCACTTATTCCTTTAATCCAATTGCAAGAAATGTTGTTCCAACTTGGTGAGAGAAGGTAGAAAACTGACCCATATATATAAAGTTTATAAACTAAGATAAGTGATGTGGTCAATGTAATTAATTAAGGGACGGGATATTGGCACCCTCGTTTTCGCTCAGTAAACCCATCACTCACCACACCCATCCACCGAAAAAAAAAAAAAACCCACAGAGAAGAAGAAAACCAGAGAAGAAAAACCAGAGAAGAAGAAGAAGAAGAAGACGAAGAAGAAGAAGAAAGAGGAGGCCGCCAGCTGTCACCACCCAGGTACGCCACCCTTTCTGTCTCCCTCTCCCTCTCTCTCACTGGTTTTGGGCTGCCTCAGCAGCCCCCGAGGCCGAGTGTGGCATGCAACACTCGGCAACCCAGTCGAGTGTGGCATGCCACACTTGGCAGCCCAAGGGAAGCCCGAGGTCGAGTGTGGCATGCCAAACTTGGCCTCGGGGGCTGTTGAGGCAGCCCGAAACCAGAGAGAGAGAGAGAGAGAGGACGCACCTGTGGTATTGATGACGGCCTCCTCCTCCTCCTCCTCCTCCTTCTTCTTCTTCTTCTTCCTCTTCTCATTTTTCTCTTTTTTTTTTCGTTGGGAGAAAGAGAGAGAGAGAGAGAGAGCAAGAGAGAGAGAGAGAGAGAGAGAGAGAAGCAGAGACGTACTTGCGACAGCGTCCTCCTCCTCCTTTTCTTCTTCCTGCGGCGGCAGCGTCCTCCTCCTCTTCTTCTTCTTCTCATTTTTTTTCAGTTTTTTTGGGTTTTTTTAATGGGTGCGATGAGTGAAAAAGGAGGAAGGGGGATTTTTGGGTTTATTGAGCGAAAACGCGGGTGCCAATATTCCGTCCCTTAATTAAAGGAGTATGAAGTCCCATTCTAATTAAAACACCAAGTGTGGAAACAGGAAGAGAAGGTAGACAATGCACAAACACACAAATATATATTGAAAAACCTTTCCTCACCCGTTTGGTTGAGGAGATGTCTCAACCCTTTTTTTTTCAGAGGGAAAGCTGGGGTTAGGCGGGACCCCTACCAGAAATTAGAAAAAAAAAGAAAGGATTCACTCTTGTATGCTATATCTTAGGTTTTCCTTTGATTAAAATGTAAATTGCTAATTAAGATAATCCACAGTCCTTCAAACCCTATACTTATCAGAAGGGCGACGCAAAGCTAAGCCTAATACACTAAACAATGTAGTTGGTTTTATTTTTTCGAACTAATGAAGTCAAATAATTGTTTTTATGCTTTGCATGGTTGCCATACATAGGACTTAGACTCAGTGGTTCCAGAGTCATGCTTAAAAAGCCGACATGGGCTTCTAACATAACTAACAAACCCCATAGTCCCTACTTTAATACTAATTGATCAATTATGTTCAGATTATGTCCCTATTGGTGTGCTATGGAGAGGGAGAGAGATTTATTCATTTATTAATGGGAAGGTACACTAGGCCGAAAGACGTGATTTCAACATCCTGACAATCATCAAGGGGATGAGGATGATCAACCTCACTGCATGGTATTTAATCTAAGGGTTAATTTTTGACCTACCCCATGTTATCTTTAAAATTTGATATACCGCTACAATTTGAAAAAGTTGACATACCACCCATGACCTAGTCCACGGCATGTTGACTGTTAACTTAAATTGACTAACAATTTTGAAAGGACAAAAATGTCCCTTTTCTTCAACCTTATATTAAGTTAGTTTGGGTCAGAACCCTAACCCCAAATCCAATGGTTATGGTGGACAGCTGGCCATAAGACCCTGTTAGGTTAGCCCCATCACCGGTGATTGCAATCTCATGGCGGCCAACCAACCACCACTCCAAAGACCAACTTCTTTTGTGGTGCCATGGTTGAAATATTTCTCATGCTACCATCCTTTGAAGGTGTGCTTGGCCTAGAAATTCTGGTCCCTGTAGTGAGTTCTAAAAAAATAAATCGAACATCCACATCCCTGATTAATAGTTAATTATAGAGGAAAAAACATATAAAATAAATAACCGAACCCTCATAAAGAAACAACACAGTTCTAACTCTACTTAGGTTTCTTAGATTGTCTCATATTTAATTCATATGTTTGTAGAGACCCAACCAATTCGTCAACCTTGAGGGAGTCTACATGCTTGCTCTCCTCGATTGCCGTAAGCTTACCCGAGAATCTCTCTCGAAGAGATCTCAATATCTTCCTGACTACTTTTGATTCAGGCACAATCTCTCCCAGATTGTGGCGTAGAGTTAACTATATCATTGAGTTTCACATAGAACTCAATAAATGTTTCGTTCTCCTCCATTCTAATGGATTCGAATTGGGTAGTCAGTATCTATAGTTTAGATATTTTCACTACTGACGTACCCTCATAGGTTGTCTCCAATATGTCCCATGTGGCTTTCGCCAATGTATAGTTTGAGATCCTTTGGAATTCATTTTTGTCTACTACGTTGAAAATCGCATTTAACCCTATGCTGTTTAGACAAAATTCATCATAGTCCCCTTGGGACCATTTATCCTTGAGTTTAAGAATTATAACATTTTCTACTTGAATAGTGGGAGGAGTCGAACCTTCTAACACCAATACCCAAACTCTCTCATCTATGTATTGGAGGAAAATGTGCACTTTAGCTTTCCAGTACACATAATCTTCTCCATCAAAGAATGGAGGTCTGGAGGTATTTCTTCCTTCTTTTTGTATCCTTTTCGTAGATTAACAAGAACAAACTCTAAGTAGAAACTCACTCGGGTTGTTAAACCTATTCAGAGTGAACCTCTCTAATATCAATTGAAAGTTTATTCTCTTATATCCAGATACCTAGAAAGAGGGGGGGGGGTGAATAGGTTTTTAAAATTAAATGCATAAACTAGCAAACTAATTCAATGAACTGGATTTGCAAGCATTCAAAATTGATTTAACAATAATGATTGTCACAATTGAATAGATCGAATATATCACAATGACATATTATTTCTATGTCTTTTGTGCTAATCTAAACAGAGTGCAAAAATCAAATCAATCACACTATAACACATACAATTTTAGAGTGGAAACCTTAGCCAAGAAAAACTATGGGACCAATTCTAGATGGAAAGTATCACTAACTGAAATGTTTTGAGTATACAGAGGTTACCTACGCAACACCATTGTCCCTACATCATACAACTCATCGGTCAAATACCAGTACGACCACGTCCTCTAGTTCCACGAGTCGAGTCCACGAGCGCCCTTCCAATCACGAAGCCTTTGCCGCTTATTCAGTTTGGTACATAACAAACCTACTGTCGATCAGTACACCCTGACCTTATTTACACTAATCGTTCCAGTCCCAGATGTGAAGGATTCAGTACACCATGACTCTTCAAAAGCATTGCTCAAAGTAAATGAGACATAGGTGGTATTCTCTGACTTACTAGGTTAGATATTTAGGATAACCTAGGGAGAAGAAATTGATCAAGCTTTATGAAAGAAGTATGAACTTCAAGCTATGATCGCAAGAGTACCAAAAACCTTTTAATGATAAAAAAAACTAATGGGATTCTCTCTCAATATGGGCTACTGGTATAGTGCTTTAGTAGCTGAGAACTGTCCAGGAAATTTTTCTCTTTCTGTCCAATTGATTCGATTCGGGACTACCCCATGGTTCATTTTTTAATACGTATTTTAAAGTTTGAACTCAAGTCTTGTCCTATGCCACGGTTTTTAGCGAATAGATTAAGTCAATCTATTTCTTTTAAGGCCAATAAGTCTATTTACCTTCCTAACGAGTGTACACGATCTTTGACTGACAAAAAGCGATTCCTCAGATGAATCAGTCTTCAATCTTCTAAGTCTTTGATCTTCGTCTTTCAGTCTTCAGGCGGTCAATGAGTGATGCATACCACGATATCCTCAAGGCTTCACTAAACTCGTAGGTTTGGTTACAACGTGTTTTATGTCATACAAAATTATGACTAATAGAATATGATAATATTCCTTACAATAGCACTCAATCCACACGCCTACGAACTAGAACTGTGTTCGTATCCTCACAAAAGAAAACTTTTAAATTTGTTTTGAGAAAAATACTAATGACAGTTTCACCTAATGATAAAATTCAATGAACCTGTATTGTAAAATCCAATATTCACGCACCCATGTGAGGCTTAAAAACAAGGATTTGCATGCCCTACGCATGCATCGCACAAGTTAAAGTTTCTGGAACGAGGTTCCAGAATGTCAACTAGAACCCATGGGCTCTCATGTGCACGCGTGGGCTTATCTCTTACCTTACACTTCAAGTGTACAAGTAACAAGTTCTATAAGCTTGTTTCTTTTCTTGTGTTTCTTCCTTGTGAGACTAATGTTTTACACTAACATTTCATTTTGTAAACTAATATTACTAATTGCTAGTAGAGGTAGTTTGGAGCTGATTTTCTATTCACCCATAGAGGGTCTTGGTCAACTAATTTAACCTCATTATTCTCCATACCAAGGAGATGAAAAACCAATATGGAACCCGCCTCAAAAGGTAAGTGGGTCATACTTTTATTTATGCTAAAGTGACCCCATTACACATATTTTCTGGTTTTACAATACCAAAATCTTCCAACACATGGGACAAGGAGTAAGGCTAAGCGACATAGCATTCAACTCAGATGAGTTACAGCCAGGATATTTACAAGGTTAAAAATCAACATGATCTAATGAAACAAGGCATAATAACCATCTGACATGCAAACTTTTTCGATCCACAAATGGGTAAATCTAAGGAGTACTTGATCCATATGAGCTGCATACCGAGGATGAATTTTTTTTTTTTGTTGCTGAAGTCACCCTCTCTTTGTGGCATTGTGGGTTAAATAAAAACAAGTCACATGCACACCAAGCATGTTTTTATTCGACCCACAATGCAACAAAGAGAGAGTGATTTTGGCAAAAGAAATTCTCATACTGAGGATGATTGCATCAACCATTCCAAATAGAAGAATGATAAATACAACAAATGATATAAGAAGGCACATTTGTTTTTGAAAGTCTCAATAATACATAATATTTTTTATTTGCATCATACTACAATGAAACCACTATCAACTTACCAAATTTCAAGGTAGATGGTCAAAAAAACCAAGAGGAGCTGATTAAACAAAAACAAAATAAAAAGGAAAAGAGGGAAAACCCCAATTGTGTGTTTTGATACAGAGAATAGCTAATATAAATGATTGTCATGGCTCAGGTTGCATTTTCTCACATTCATCTCTAATCGATTGGAAAAGAACAGATGAAAGATACCTTTCTCCGAAACTTGGAAACACAACCTGCAAGCGATCCAAAGCCCAATAGGAAAAAGATTAATATTGAATGAAAATTAAAAGAGATGGTTTAAGAAATTAAATAAAGCTGCTCCTATGTTTAGATTTTCATCTTTGGTAAGTAAGCTGGGATAGAACCCATAAGCTGATGGTCATAGAGCAGAATGTCAACCAATTGAGCTACATGCTCAACCTTAATGGCTTCCCAAGCTATGAGATATGTAACCTTAAATACCATTAAGAAAACATGTAATACTGTTATATAAATACAATAAGCATACAAGAAGGTACACTCATGTGAACATAGTGGGTCATGGGAAACATAATGTAACAAACATGATCAAATCAATTTATCCACAAATGATTTTATTTTTCCCCTTAAACTAAAATAGTACAATAGATCTAATGATGTTTTATTCAAAAACTCATCAATCTCTCAACCAAGTTGACTCAAAATCCATCAAATTTTGAGTCAAATCAGCAGAAGAGACAACATTTACCACAATGTGATCCACTCATCAGGTTGATTTGGAATTTCAATCAAGGCAACTCAATCTGAATTATTGACATGGGAAAAGATTCTGGATTGAATCCCATTTAACTTGAGATAGGTTTCAGTAAGTGATATTCGCTCAAAAGTGCTATTTAAAGTAATTATTCTTCTAGCGTTATCGCACTCTCCTACGTAAAACTGCTCTATTTATCCACTTTTCTACGTAAGAGTCTTTTCTGTTGTGTAGAACACACTTTTCTGGACGAAATGGTATATTTGCATGCATTAAACACATTTTTGAAAGTCTAGATATGAAGCCGTTCTACTTAAGTCTTATTACACGCTTCTTTTGTCGCAGAAAACCCGATTGAAAAAGTTTATGGATTGTGGGCCCACAACTGACTGCCAGAGCCTTTGATCAAAGCATAGAGAGCCAGTGGACTTAGAAAAGAAGATATAAGACAAAGACGGAAAGAGCCAGAGAATCTGAAAAGCCTGAGAGGAAATTAGGAGAGAAGGAGAGCCAAGCACCCCGAGAAGAGATTAAGGAGAATAAAGCTCAATCAACTAACACAATATGAAGACTTGACCAGTTGGTAAAGCTTGCAGAAGACCAAGTCAAAGACTAGGGTTCAAGACCCTCTGCTAGCACTTTCTCTTTAATTTTGTAATAATTTCTCTCTCATCTCTCTAAACCCTCATTCTCTCTCTCATCTCATTATCAACCATCCGATCCTCCCTCCTATCGCAATCATTCTATCCTATGGCCACCTTGGCCGATGATCCATCTGATCATCACCATCCAATTCTACCGTCGATCGCTAGCAGATCATCCATCATCCAATCGATCATCAATCATCATGCCCGAACTCTATGAGATTGTCACACGATCTACAAGATAAATGGTTATCCACGAGAAGGAGATCTTAGCCGTGTGAGTAGTGCATCCATCATAGGGCCACCAAAGAATAGATGGTCTAGATTTTAAAGATGTTAAAAATACCAAGCTTTCAAAATATGAAAATTATTTTAAGTTTCAAAATGATTTTTAGAAATTCCAAAGGTTTTGAAAATAGATTTTGAAAAAATATTATGGATACACATGGGTCAAAATGTGAAGCTTTTGAAAAGAATGATTTTGGAAATAATTGATAAAGGATGTTGATTTTAAAATTAACTTTCCAAAAGGAGTGGAATAAAATAAACATTTAAGAGGTGGCTTATTTCTAAAAATATATTTGCAAAGATGTGAGAATCCTAGAGAATTTTTGGACGGCAAGATGTGCATGCACATTTGTTAATTGATGGGGATCTTAATAGAGAACCGTGGATGGAAAGAGGAGGGGAGAGATCTCTCAACCCTAGACATTTAAAGAGAATGTTTTCTCCACAAAATTGGCTCCCTCCCATGTCCCTCACTTCTTCTTTTCCTATTCTTCCAACCCTAGCCGTCAATCCCCTCTCTTTCTCTTGGAAACGAGGTCGCCTCCTCCCTCCTTGCT
Organism: Euptelea pleiosperma; assembly: GCA_035048495.1. NCBI lineage: Eukaryota > Viridiplantae > Streptophyta > Magnoliopsida > Ranunculales > Eupteleaceae > Euptelea > Euptelea pleiosperma. Next base: position 2,464,239 of record CM068551.1, read on the forward strand.
TGCCGTCACCACCACCTGCAACCTCCATCTCTCATCCTTCTCCACTGCTCGCTGTAACCGTCCTCGCTGGACTGGTTCTTCTTCTCCGGCGAACAGGTGATGTGTCTTCACAATCCTCCTTGAGGTGACAGCAACAACAATGCCCCTTGCTCTTCTTCCGGCACGGGTTCGCCAGTGAAACCAGCACCACCATCACCTCTGTCTTCCACGCTCTCGACCTCCCTCCCATTGGCTCAAGCCGGTGCACCATCACTTTGGGCAGTCCTGCAACTCCAACAGGTCTGCGACTACCGGAATCAGCACTACCAGGCGTCTTCTCCTCCTTTGTTGGCTGTCCTCCCAAGCACCATTCCAACTGGCGATCTCTTCACCTTCTGCAAGTTTTCTCCACGGGCTCTCCATCAACCCTTGTCCCACAGGCAACACACCAGCAGGTTTGCAACGTTGCAAACTTCCAATTCCATTCTCTACCAGCGTTCTAGCCGGACTGCAACTCAGGGTGGGGCGATCACCCTCCATCTCCATCTTCTTCTCTTCTCTTGATTCGGGCAGATCTCCACCATTAGCACCAACCTCCATCACCTTCTCCTCAAGCCCAGCAAACCCACCGATTTGCCGGTACTCTTCACAAGCCATCAGTTCTATCTTCTGCACCCACCTGGTTCGTCTTCATTATACCCTTCTCTCTCGGCCTGCCTTTGCATCCCCTGCCCATACTCTTGTTGTCCACGGTGCACAACCAGTGCACCACCACAGCTCATCCACCTTTTGCTGCTCTACTCACTTGCGTGCCAGCGCCTACCATCATCTTGAGTTACTCCCCACGCAAGAACTTGCCTCATTCCACAGATCGGGCTCTACTTTTCTGGTAAGTTTGTAAAAGTGAGTTTCCTCCTCTCTCTACTTTTTCTCTATTTCCTTCTATTTCTCTCTCCTTTCTCTTCTCTCTCTCTTTAGGACTAGGTTCCTCTATTTCTCTCTCTAGCTTTCCCCTATTTTCTATCTCTAGGTGAACTCTCTACCTTTCTCTCTCTAGTTTCTCTCTCATCTCTTAACTTTCTCTCTAATCATCACTTTTTTCTCTCTCTAGATTTTAATTTATTTCATTGTTTCTAGTAGGATTTGAATTTCCAAAGTTGTAATTTATTGTTTCTTCCAATCAATAAAGTTATTATTTCCAATTTTCTAGTTTATGATTGTAATTTTTGTTATTGCGAATAACATTTTCTCTCTCTAAAAATCTCCAAAATCAGGTTTTTTTTTTTTTAAAAAAAAATCACAAATTTACCACTCTCACCCCTCCGCACAATTTCAAGCTAAAACCCATCATTTTGTATTCTTATTTGCATGAACTAACCCCGAGTGCGAATCGACATCCGACATACTCTCCACTATGCAAAGAATTGTTTAATCTTGTAGAATAAAGATTGGATCTATTACAAATGTATTGGAATTAGGGTTTTCGTAACCAACGACGCGGAAAAACCTAACTTTCAAATGGCGCCGTTGCCGCTCAGGTGTACGGGAGTGCGAAAAAGGACGTAAAGACGAAATTGGAAAGTTGCTGAAGCGGAAAGCTGCTCAATTTGGACAGCCTGATCTTTTCAGGAAACTTTCTATTTTTGGTTTTTAGTGATTTTTTAGCTGTTTTTAAATTACTATTTTTAATGCCTCGGAAGGCCGAGTGCAATTTGTAATAATTTATGAATTTTACTGCTTTCCATATAATTGCTAGATCTTGTTCTAGTATTTTTTAGAAACCCTAGATTAAGTGGAAAATACCAAAAATATCAAAAATCAAAAATTAAAAAAAAACAAATTAGGGTTTTCATTTCTTTCTATTTTTAGATAGATTCTAGGATTTTTTATGTTTGGATAGTTTCCAGACACATCGGAATCTCGAAATTAGGGTTTCCTATTTTAGGAGATCTTCTAATTTGAAAAGATTTCCTCAATTTGGGAAATTTCCAAAATAGACGGGATTTTAAATATTCACTGTATTTGGAAGGTTTTCTTATCTAAGAACGTTTGAAAAGAGAAAGTTTCGAAATCCAAATTCGTAAATTTATATTCTCAACTTCGAACTATAATTGGAAACAACTCTAGTACCGGCTAAAATCAATGCGTGTTTCGTGAAACCCTAATAGCCAGTCAAACCTTCCAATAAATATCCCACAACCCTAGACCTAATCTAACCATTGAGTGCAAGAACACGATCTAGTGTGGGTAGGGAGCGAAAGCTCAAAGAGGTGGAGTCGGGCCCAAGCCCATTTGGATACCCCTCTTAACCCACGGAGACGACCCCGTGGCGTGGCCCACAGGAGATAAGTTCCTATCCTCACCTTGAGTGCGATATAGTGTTATTGGGTGACTCATTGCCGCGTGTCTATTTGCTTTCGCATACTTATTATTCGACTTATGTGGCGTGATCGTTAATCAATCAACTCTAAGAGAGCAGACCTAGTTCCAAAATTGAAACTGGTGGGATTTCATCACCCACCTCATCATTCCAGCTGATTTGATCCCAAGGCTCCATTTAATTAAAAAGAATCAACAAGTAGAGCCAATTAGCCCGGTGTTCGAGGAAAAATCTACACAAAGCGAACCCGCTTAACATCCAGTCGAAATAAGACCACGAGCGCGGGTCCCTGTTATCTAACACACCCATAGGTCCCTGCTACTCAAGTACACTGAGCTCGATGTGGCATCTTGGACTATTCGGCGGTTAGTTGCGTGTGGACTAGGAACACGCACCAACCCTAGCTTAACCCGAGGGAACACTCTTCTTAAACACTTGACCAATCCGGTTAGTCTGGGACGTATTTAAGCCAGCCGTTGTGCCGCACATCTGTCTAGGCTTCGGATTGCCTTGTTGTTGACTAGAGTTAGTATTAAAGGATTTGTTCTAAAGAGTGTAGCTTGGTGAGAACCCATGAGTGCAAATAGTTAGTTCGGCAGGTAACAAGATAAACCAGTGGTCCGCCCACTATCATAATATACCTCAGGCCACAAACTAACAAGATAAATCCCTTACAAATATCCTGAGTGTTTTAGAAATAGGGTTATCATGTTTGCTCCTTGTGCATCATATAATCTACTTCAGGTTAGTGTTCTCTTCTAGCAACTTTTTGCCAAGTTTACGGCTTGCTTTTTCAAGCATATGCCGGTCTAGACCCGATCCAACCGTAGATTGATTCGATCTGAGAGTCAGTCTAACGTTTTAGATTCTTCACCAGTCTCTTTACCTACTCTATCTCCTACCCTCCCCTCCTCTCCCAAAGAAACTACCTTCGTAGAACTGGCGGCTGAACGACCTCTCATTGAGATGTATGCGCCTATTTCTGCTAACCCACCCACTTGTATTGTACTTCCACCCATGACGACGGTTCAATTTGAAATCCAACCGCAAATAGTACAAATGCTGCCTACCTTTTATGGTCTTCCAAAAGATGACCCGTACACTCATCTGAGGCAGTTTTTGAATATCTGCACTCTCTTCAAACTTCAACACCTTGATGACGAGAGTGTCAAATTAAGAGTTTTTCCTTTCTCTCTGAAAGATAGAGCCGCTGATTGGTTTTATTCTTTGCCTGAGAATTTGATTACCACATGGGACGAGCTCTCTCGGAAGTTTGTATACAAATTTTACCCCATATCACGGACGAACGAGATGAAGCAGATCATCCAAGACTTTCGACAGAAGTCAGATGAAAGATTCCATGACGCGTGGGACATGTTTCAAGATTCTCTAATCAAGTGTCCCCATCACAATTTTGACAAGAGGGGTCTAGTCCACATATTCTATAAAGGACTCACTGATGAGTCCAGAACTCTGCTTGAGTTGATGTGCTAGGGCAAATTCATGCACAAGACTCCCACAGAAGCCTATATTTTCTTAGGAGAACAAGGAGAGAACTCCCAGCACTAGAATACCAATTCCGTGTGCAGTAGTACCACTTCTATGGGATGTGAGGCAACGGATGACCCCGAGCTACATTCCCTAATTCAGGAACTTACCAAATCAGTCTCCGTCCTTGTTGTCTCGGTCCAGCAACCTGTGCACCATTCTCAGTCTCTAGGATATTACCCTCCTGTCGAGCAAGATGTCTGTACTTTCAACCCATTTCAATCTCCAATACAGACTTCCTATGATCACACTTATTATTCGGACAATAGGAGTCACCATAGCTTTGATTGGGAACAGTCTTTTCTCCAGCAGCCACTTCCGTAGGATAATTATCCTTCCGGGTTCCATCAACCCAATGAAGAGTATGACTGAAAATACTCGCAATCGCAGTACTAGCCAGATCCATAGACTGAATATTTTGATCAACAATGGACCCATCAGGATTCCCAGAGTCAGCAGACAGTCTCAGACTCACTATCAGCCTACCATTGTCATAATCCTTTGGACTACTATCAAGAGTTGACACCACAGCTTCCCTTAGCTGAACCGCCATAGTCTGCTGTTAAACTTGGCCTAGAAGACCTTTTCTCTCAGTATATCATCCAGCAACAACATTTTAAGGAGAGGTTGGACCACTGTCTAGATCAGTTAGAGTTTGAGAGTATGAAAGTCAACTGCCCCAATCAACCTATCGCTTATCCCGAGGGGGATGACATGACCACCATCTATGAGGAGGATTCACTACCTTGGACCCCATACCAGAATTGGCTAGATGAAATAGAAGTTGTTACCACCCCTGGATCAAGCCAGACTATTGAGGAGCCAGTGTCTTCATTTTCAATGCCCTCAGAAGCACCAAATCTTGAACCTCTCCCAAAGAAGCCTATTCTTCACTATACCTCTGCTGCTTCTAACCCAGACCATGAAGTAGATCTTCCTAACACTGAGCTTTGTCTCGATCGTAGGATCCCAACTGTCCTAGATCTACCATTCGTGACCTCCACTAGAGTGTGCCTCAAGAGTGATGAACCCGAGTCTCCATTTCTGGTGCCCTTAAAAGCACCGACATATGAGCCTAGCTTCGAGAAATCATCTATCTATGATGATTATACCTATGCACTGGATGCCAACATTCCTTCCGTTGAGCTGTGTCTCAAAAATGGGCCTCCAACTATCCTAGACCTACTGTTCCCCACCGAGGATGAACATATTGAGTGCAGGGCTTGGAACATCCCTATCTCATTAGGAAACCTCGAGGAAGAGGTCAACAGTTTTCACCTGCCACCCTACATTGATATTGTCGATGACCCATGTGCCATAGAGAGTCTAATTCAGGACTCTCCTGAGGAAAAATTGTCCCAGTGTCAAGAACACTTTGAGTCTGACTTTATCTCGAAGTCTGACATTTCTGGTATTATTGATCTGCAGGAGTCTGCTCCATTCAGATACATTCCCGCAAAACTCAATGAGTTTGCGGCTCTGCTAACCACGGTCTGAGAACCCACTACTACTCTCCTCTCAGTCTTTATTGAGAAGCTTCTATCCCTCCCCGCTGAACTAAATGTTTTTGCGGGTCTGCTCAAAGAACTTACTGTCCTTCTCTCAGTCTATACTGAGAAAGACCTGTTCCATACAGGTATACCTAGACAAGGGAAATGATAACTGTCTCCGTTCCACCTTAGGTGTCAAGAAGACTGCAGATTCACTCAGTCTCCATGAGTTTTAACCTAGTTGGGGGTGCTTACCACCCCCGTCATGTCTGGCTGAAGACGTAAAACTTAGCGCTTTCGGAAAGGCAATTTCGGTATTCCTAGAGTATATGAGTCTCATGCATTTGTTATTACTGTTATATCTCTAGAAATGTAGGTACATTCATTCTTCCGATCATTAGGTACCACACACTGTTAAGTTTCTGCCGACTTGGTAACATCCTCCCTGAACCTTTGCATCATCATCACTGATTTTTCATCATTTTATGTCCCGGTCATGAGCATCGATGATGGTGTTGTATTTTGGTTGGGGGTGGGTATTTACCAAAACTAATGTCTTCATCTGATAAAAAAAAAATATGAAGAGAACATCTTATTTTTGGGTGGTTTCCGATGTTTTCCAAAGTTTTCTAGAATTTCAAAAATGTATCAAAAACCCTGACTTTGATTAGCTAAAAACCTCCGCTAAGTCAGTACTGAGGATGGCAATTTTTGTTAAAGGTTAGCTATGAGTCAAGTCAAGCGTGGCTACAGCAGGTTTGAAAACTTAGAAAAACTCAGATTCGGCACAATTGTACACTATCAACATCAAAGTCATCCTAAGTTTGAGAAAAATTGTGGAGACCTAACCAGTGAGCTTTCGAGCCTTTAATCATTTCAGAGGGTTATACAACAATTCTAAGTCACAAGATGACTCGCTGATCTTCATGCCCGCAATATTCGTTGAGAGATCTCATTATCCTTTGCTTCGATCATAAAACTCGGAACGACATCAACATTGGATTACTACGACAGAACCTTCTCTGTATCCAGTCAAGACAGTATACATAATAGTGCAAACCCTAAAAAATGATTTAGGCCATTTTTTTAAACCATTCAGCCTTTTACTTCACCTGAATTATACTTCACTAGAAAACCTTTTGAACCATTTATAAGAGCCTTTCTTTGTTAAGCCCATTAACCAAAAACTGGGTCAAGTTACGACTCACGACCCTACTTCTGAGAAGGATAGAGAAATGATGGATATGGGTGTACCATAAAAAGAAAAGTCAATAAAAATCAAAGAAAAAGACAAGTGGTTCAGACTGAAAAGAATATATGAAAAGAAAGTATGAAAAAGAGCTGAAAAAGCAATTGAGCAGTCTCAGAAATATCAAGAAAAAGAGAAAAATATGAAAGATGGAAAATGAAAAGAAATTGTGTTACACTCGCAGGAAAAATACAAGAAAATAGAGATATCCTCTCAAAACTTTGAAATCCTGTATTCCCTTATTTTTCTACCCCTAACCTAAGCCTCATTACAACCCAGGAAAGTCCTACTTGATTTTAGAATAGCACAATCATAAAATATGGAGATTGGAGAAAGAGAAGCTATAGAGTTTGATCTGACGTTCCCAAGTGAAGTGGTATTCTAATCATGAGATCTTCTTCTGTTAAAGATGTCCTTCTTTTAAATAATACATATGTGAGATCTTTGTTTTCATATATCAACACATCTCTTCACATATAAATTGAGAGAAAAGAAGAAAACCATTCTTGTGTGATTCTATTCTGAGTGCTAAACATGTGAGATTTGAGGTCGAGACATAAAAACTTAGAGGTGATCTGGAAATCTTTATTGTCGGATGATGAAAATGTTGAGCACGCACACGCAGAGTCTGACTCTTCTGGGTCATGATTATCAGTCTGTAGTCTTGCCAAAACTTCCCAACTCTTTGCTAGCTTGTAACTATTTTTGCATCCATTCGATGATTTGATGAACGGTGTTTTCCCTTAGCTAAATATGAAAAAGTGTGCAGCATGTGCAAAGCCCTTTTAAGCTCATTTATTTCGCACTAATTGTCAATGATTGGCAATATGCTGGTTGGGGGTTGTGATATTCGCTCAAAAGTGTTATTTAAAGCAACTATTCTTCTAGCATTATCGCACTCTCCTATGTAAAATTATTCTATTTATCCACTTTTCTACGTAAAAGTATTTTTTGTTGCGTAGAACACACTGTTCTTAACAAAATGGTATATTTGCATGCATTAAACATATTTTTGAAAGTCTAGATATGAAGCCATTCTACTTAAGTCTCATTACACGCTTCTTTTGTCGCAGAAAACCCGATTGGACAAGTTTATGGATTGTGGGCCCACAACTGACTGCCAGTGCCTTTGATCAAAGCATAGAGAGCCAGTGGACTTAGAAAAGAAGATATAAGCCAAAGACGGGAAGAGCTAGAGAATCTGAAAAGCCTGAGAGGAAATCAGGAGAGAAGGAGAGCCAAGTACCCCGAGAAGAGATTAAGGAGAATAAAGCTCAATCAACTAACACAATATTAAGACTTGCCGAGTTGGTAAAGCTTGCAGAAGACCAAGTCAAAGACTAGGGTTCAAGACCCTCTGCTAGCACTTTCTCTTTAATTTTGTAATAATTTCTCTCTTCTCTCTCTAAACCCTCATTCTTTATCTCATCTTATTATCAACCATCCGATCCTCCCTCCTATCGCAATCATTCTATCCTATGGCCCACCTTGGCCGATGATCCATCTGATCATCACCATCCAATTCTATCGTCGATCGCTAGCAGATCATCCATCATCCAATCGATCATCAATCATCATGCCCAAACTCTATGAGATTGTCACACGATCTACAAGATAAACGGTTATCCACGAGAAGGAGATCTTAGCCGTGTGAGTAGTGCATCCATCATAGGGCCACCAAAGAATAGATGGTCTAGATTTTAAAGATGTTAAAAATACCAAGCTTTCAAAATATGAAAATTATTTTAAGTTTCAAAATGATTTTTAGAAATTCCAAAGGTTTTGAAAATAGATTTTGGAAAAATATTATGGATACACATGGGTCAAAATGTGAAGCTTTTGAAAAGAATGATTTTGGAAATAATTGATAAAGGATGTTGATTTTAAAATTAACTTTCCAAAAGGAGTGGAATAAAATAAACATTTAAGAGGTGGCTTATTTCTAAAAATATATTTAAAAAGATGTGAGAATCCTAGAGAATTTTTGGACTGCAAGATGTGCATGCACATTTGTTAATTGATGGGGATCTTAATAGAGAACCGTGGATGGAAAGAGGAGGGGAGAGATCTCTCAACCCTAGACATTTAAGGAGAATGTTTTCTCCACAAAAGTGGCTCCCTCCCACGTCCCTCACTTCTTCTTTTCCTATTCTTCCAACCCTAGCCATCAACCCCCTCTCTTTCTCTTGGAAACGAGGTCGCCTCCTCCCTCCTTGCTTGCCGTCACCACCACCTGCAACCTCCATCTCTCCTCCTCCACTGCTCGCAGTAACCGTCCTTACTGGATTAGTTCTTCTTCTCCGGCGAACAGGTGATGTGTCTTCACAATCCTCCTTGGGGTGACAGCAACAACAATGCCCCTTGCTCCTCTTCCGCCACTGGTTCGCTAGTGAAACTAGCGCCACCATCACCTCTGTCTTCCACGCTCTCGACCTCCCTCCCATTGGCTCAAGCCGGTGCACCATCACTTTGGGCAGTCCTGCAACTCCAGCAGGTCTGCGACTACCGAAATCAGCACTACCAGGCCGTCTTCTCCTCCTTTGCTGGCTGTCCTCCCAAGCACCATTCCAACTGGCGATCTCTTCACCTTCTGCATGTTTTTTCCATGGGCTCTCCATCAACCCTTCTCCCACAGGCAACGCACCAGCAGGTTTGCAACATTACAGACCTGCAACTCCATTCTCTACCAGCGTTCTAGCCGGACTGCAACTCAGGGTGGGGCGATCACCCTCCATCTCCATCTTCTTCTCTTCTCTTGATTCGGGCAGATCTCCACCATTAGCACCAACCTCCATCACCTTCTCCTCAAGCCCAGCAAACCCACCGATTTGCCGGTACTCTTCACAAGCCATCAGTTCTATCTTCTGCACCCACCTGGTTTGTCTTCATTATACCCTTCTCTCTTGGCCTGCCTTTGCATCCCCTGCCCATACTCTTGTTGTCCACGGTGCACAACCAGTGCACCACCATAGCTCATCCACCTTTTGCTGCTCTACTCACCTGCGTGCCAGCGCCTACCATCATCTCGAGTTACTCCCTAGGCAAGAACTTGCCTCATTCCACAGATCGGGTTCTCCTCTCCAAACCATGGAAGTGATCACCACCATCTTCCAAGGACAATCTCCATCTTACAGCCGATCCATACACCTTCACTGTCCAATCCCCCTCTTCTGGTAAGTTTGTAATGGTGAGTTTCCTTCTCTCTCTACTTTTTCTCTATTTCCTTCTATTTCTCTCTCCTTTCTCTTTTCTCTCTCTTTAGGGCTAGGTTCCTCTATTTCTCTCTCTAGATGAACTCTCTACCTTTCTCTCTCTAGTTTCTCTCTCATCACTTAACTTTCTCTCTCATCATCACTTTTTTCTCTCTCTAGATTTTAATTTATTTCATTGTTTTTAGTAGGATTTGAATTCCCAAAGTTGTAATTTATTGTTTCTTCCAATCAATAAAGTTATTATTTCCAATTTTCTAGTTTATGATTGTAATTTTTGTTATTGCGTATAGCATTTTCTCTCTCTAAAAATCCCCAAAATCAAGTTTTTTTTAAAAAAAAAATTACAAATTTACCACTCTCACCCCTCCGCACAATTTCAAGCTAAAACCTGTCATTTTGTGTTCTTATTTGTATGAACTAAGCCCGAGTGCGGATCGACATCCGACATACTCTCCATTGTGCAAAGAATTGTTTAATCTTGTAGGATAAAAATTGGATCTATTACAAATGTGTTGGAATTAGGGTTTCCGTAACCAACGACGCGGAAAAACCTCACTTTCAATAAGCCAAAAATTGACTTGAGAGAGTCAAGTCAATGAGAAATTTGTCACCTTTTCCATATGGGAAAGGTCCCTCAAAGTCTATTGAGTTGAAAGTTATCATTGAAAAATTTCAAGTTGGAAACACTGAAATTACTCATCCAAATTAAAAGAAAGAATCTAATGAAAATATTGAAAACTTCAACTATAAAGTTCTCATTATGGCCTTAGATGAAATCAACATTGTCAGGCTGCTAGTCCTAGCTATTTGTATGTTTCAGACTTGGCGCTTTGTGAGTTATCAACCACATAGATTATCTTACATTTCCATTTTTTCTCATCTCTTCAGAGATTTTGTCAATTCTGTACGTATAATTTTTTTGCATTTCAATCTGTTGATATCTACCTAGCCTTTGAAGTACATAGCTCCCGTCGTTGGTTGACCTCATAGCTTAGGTCTTCTTTCAAATGCTTCTTTATTCACAGGCGAAAGAAATGCTATGTTCAACATCAAACAGTAAAAAGAAAGAAAAGAAAAGAAAAAGTACAACAATACATACCGCAATAAGCTTCCCTGCATTCTCTAGTCTCTTACCAACCTTGATAGCAGCAGCAGCAGCTGCACCAGAAGAAATTCCCACCTGTATAAGACAGTATTTATGGAATGTGACTTAACGAGTTACAAGTCCGATGTACCAAGGACACTCCATATGAAAAAAGAGGAACAATGTCATAGGCCCACTATAGTGAGATATAATGACACCATGTCCATGCTTGCTATCGGACAGGTGATGCACATGTTAACTGATCCAGACTACCCAATCGATGGACTACATCATGGATTGAATGAAGTTCAGAATTACACTGATCAGATAGTCGTATTCCTAACCGTCCAATTCAATTCCCACTTTTCTTTACAAAGTTTCATTCTGGGCTGATTTTTTATGAGGATGGTTTACATTGCGAGGAGATCATTGTCACTAAATATTAATGAGTGGTACTGACCAACAGGCCTTCTTGAAGTGGCAATTGCTTTGCAATCTCAACAGCTTCATCACTAGAAATCTGTCGCATGGCAAACACATGAGATATGAGAAATCAGTAAACAACACAACAAGCTATTGTTGAGGACAATTGTAGTAACTCTAGTTGAAACACAAATTATGAAACATCATATATACAAACAATATACATTCACTGGTGGCAAGCTTTGGCTTGTAAACAGTAATTACATTACGATTTTGGGTGCTATTTCATAAATAACTTAACAAGGTTGGGACATTACCGTTATAACAACCATTACTTTCAATATATCGACCTTTTTTAAACCATGACTTCTATATTCCAGGTATGTTTCCTATTGTTAACTTGTAGAAACAAAATATTCAATAATGTTGTTGCTCCAACGTTGTATTGGGGAAGAAACCGGAACGATAAACAAACAAGTAAATAAACAAAGATGCAACCAGCGACACAACACGGAGATTTACGTGGTTCCCTCTAGATTGAGGTACGTCCACGGATCCACACTGAATCCACAATGCTTACAAAACTCTCATAGCCTCCAACAACACTCTTGATCTTCACTCTCAGTCACTCTCATCATGTTACTCTCATCAATATAAGGTATAAATACCTCCCCAAGATGTAACTAGGGTTTCCGTGAAAGCAAGGAAACACCCCCATCGAAAAATGACCAGAAAAAAACTTCCCATAATTGTTCCCGCCGATCCAATCCATTGGGGCTGAAGGTCCAATGGATTGGACACCCTCCAATCGATTGGAGCTGAAAGTCTAATCGATTTCACTCCCTCCAATTGATTGGGACTGGGGGTCCAATCGATTAGACTCCCCCCAGTTTCCATAACTAACAATCTCCCACTTGGAGACTATCCGTCAACTTCTCCTCGGAGCTTTGCTGCATTTGGAATCTGACGCCTCCATAGGAAACTTGGTGTGAATCTCCTCAATGTCTTCTAAGCATGAAGACCAATAGGAACTGGACATAACTTCCGTTTCTCTATAGTAACCACCTTAGTGAACATATCCGTAGGGTTCTGACTCGAGTGGATCCTCTCTAAACGAAATAGTCAATCCTCCAACATGGTTTGTATGAAATGGCACTTAATGTCAATGTGCTTGGTCCATGAATGAAATGCTGAATTCTTCGTAAGATGAATTCATTCTGATTATCACTGTAGAGTTTACAATTCTCTTGTTCCTTTCCCAAGTCTCTCAAAAGACCTTGTAGCCATACCATCTCCTTGCAAGCTTCAATTGTCAGAACATAGTCTGCCTCTATCGTCAAAATACTTACTATCTTCTGTAACTGTGATACCCAACTGACTATTATACTGCCCAAAGTAAACACATACCTTGTCGTGCTCTTCTTTCCTTCAATGTCCTTTGCCAGATCTGAATCAACGTATCCTTGTAAGCTAATTTTTTGATCTTCCATAACACAGAGCTGCATCATTAGTACCTCTCAGATATCTAAAAATCCAGTTGACCGCTTCCCAATGCTCCTTTCTAGGGTTGTTCATAAATTTGCTAACAACTCTCACTACTTGAACAATGTCTGGTCTCGTGCAGACCATAATGTATATCAAGCTACCAATGGCTAAGGCATATGGTGTCTTAACCATGTAATCTTGTCCTTCCTTTGTCAATGCGCCATATTCTTTATAAAGTCTGAAGTGACTTGCCAAAGGAGTGCTAACTGGCTTAGCACCTTCCATGTTGAATCACTTGAATACTTTTGCCACGTACTCAGCCTGAGACAACTTCAGTTTTCTATTTGTTCTATCTCTTCTAATTCGCATGCCAAGGATTTATTTTGCAGCACCGAAATCCTTCATAGCAAATTTCTTTGACAATTGTTCCTTGATATTTGAGATCTCATCCGTGCTTGATCCTAGAATAAGCATATCATCTACATACAAAAGTAGTATGAGATAAGAATTTTTAAACTTCTTAAAATAACAATAGTAGTCCAAATGCCATCTATCAAAGCCATTAGTAGACATAAAATTGTCAAACTTCTTATACCACTGTTTGGGAGCCTATTTCAAACTATATAAACTCTTTCTGAGTTTACATACCATCTTCTTCTTCTCGAGAACAATATATCCATGTAGCTGATGCATGTAAATGTCTTCTTCCAAATCACTATAAAGAAAAACAATTTTTACATCTAGCTATTCCAAATGCAGATCCTCCATAACCACAATGCTTAAGATCGATCTAATAGTAGATATCTTAACAACATGAGACAAAATATCAATGTAATTGATACCTGCCTTATGTTGAAAGCCCTTTACAGCTAATATGGCATTTTATCGCTTGGTACCGTCATGTTCTTCCTTTAACCTGTAAACTCACTTGTTATGCAAGGCTACCTTTCTAATGGGTAATTGGACTTCCTATTTCTTATTTGATGATAAAGAATCTATCTCATCATCCATGGCTTGCTCTCACTTATCATTGGTCTCATCTTGAAAAGCTTCTTCATAACATTCTGGTTCACCATTATCGGTTAACAACAAATAATACAGAGAAGGTGAATAATGAGTTGGGGGTCTAATGACCCTAAATGGTTAATATTCGCTTAAAAGTGCTTATTTTAAGCCATTATCCTTTAGCGTCATCACACTCTCCTACGTTAAACTTTGCTATTTATACACTTTTCTATGTCAATCTCTTTCATTGCGTAGAACACACTTTTTTGGACGAAATGGTATATTTGCATGCATTAAACACATTTCTGGAAGTCTAGATTTGAAGCCGTTTTGATTAAGTCTCATTACGCGCTTTTCGTTATTGTAGGAAACCCGATCAGGCGATTCTTGAGACTTACGGGCCCACGATCAATCATAGAAGCCTACTATCAAAGTTTAAAGAGCCAACAGGCTATGACTAGAAGATACAGGCCAAGTACGGGTCAAGTCAGAGGATCGTAGAGCTAGATAAAGAACCAAGAGAGAGACAAAGCTGAAGAACCAAGAGACGGGCCAAAGTGATTCAAAGCCGTACCAACTGACATAAAATGACGGCTTACGTAATTGGTGAAGCTGACGGAAGATTACATTGAAGATCAGGGTTCAAGACCCTTCGCCGGCTCTTTTATCTTTATTTTGTATTATTTTCTCTCTCATCTATCCTAATTCTATCTCCTCTCTCCTAATTCTATCTCCATCTCTCTAGACCTTAGCATCTAATCCTTAGATCATATTGTCCTACCATTAGATCATCATATCCCCCGTTCGATCCTTAGATCGACCGCCCCGATCCTCAGATCGATCATCCTAACCCTCCGATCTCCATCATCTAACCTCTGATCTTCTCTCCTCTAGTTCTATCACATCTCCCATAGCTTTTCCACCGTTAGATCACTCTATCGGGCCGTTAGACTAACCATCGGACCGTTGGATCTCTCTAGATCCGACGGTTCGCCAATCTTGGGCCCGATCCAATTATCACCCCTCAATCATCACCATCCTATCCTACTGATCCACTGGCCGACATGTGGCATGTTCAATATTGGCCCATAACCCATGGTCTGACACCATTTATTGGACCGACCACCCTCTCACTACATTCTCAGGCCGATCGCCTATTCACTTGGCCGACTCCTTTCGACGAGTGAAAAGGTGAGCTTTTTAGGGCACATTATAGTACATTAGCCAATTCACATCTACCTTGTCGGCCTGTAAGAGTCGATGTGGATTCCACGATTGAGCAGCATTCCATGAAATTTGGACGATCCTCTTCTTGATCGGTAGCGCCCTTAGCTCTGAGATTTCAATGGACGTTTCTTTCCCTTACCCTTTCTCTCGATTGAGCAGCATTCCATGAAATTTGGATGGTCCTCTTCTTGATCGGTAGCGCCCTTAGCTCCAAAGGTCATGGGATGCTTCTCTGTCAAAACCCTTCTCACGATTGAAGCATTCATCAAAGTCTTGGACGATCCTTTTCTTGATCGGTAGCACCCTTAGCTCTGAGATTTCAATGGACGTTTCTTTCCCTTACCCCTTCTCTCGATTGAGCAGCATTCCATGAAATTTGGACGATCCTCTTCTTGATCGGTAGCGCCCTTAGCTCCAAAGGTCATGGGATGCCTCTCTGTCAAAACCCTTCTCTTGATTGAAGCATTCATCGAAGTCTTGGACGATCCTCTTCTTGATCGGTAGCGCCCTTAGCTCCGAGATTTCAATGGGCGTTTCTTTCCCTTACCTCTTCATCTCTCTACCCTTTACATGCTTTCTTACATGCTTTCTTTATTTCTGTTATTTTGATTTATGTACGCACTCTTCGATGATTAATGAAATTTGATTTTTGATATTTTGGTGTTATGAATCTCAAATGAATGATGTTTATAAATCGACTCGCCCTTCTCATCTCTTCACCATTCTCATTTCTCTTTGTATATTATTTGTCAGTTTTAATTCCTTATTGTGCTAACTCACACCGAGTGCGGATCGACATCCGACACGTACTGCTATACAAGTTATATTTTGCAGATAATCGGATTTTACAAATATTATTGAAGTTAGGGTTTCCGGATTGACGACAAGGAAGAATCCTAATTTCAAATGGCGCCGTTGCCGGGGATCGAACCCGGGTCACCCGCGTGACAGGCGGGAATACTTACCACTATACTACAAATAATAAAAAATAATAAAAAAATGGGTATTTACCAAAACTCATGTTATCATTTTGATAAAATTTCAAAAATAAAAAATAAATATATATATATAAAAATAAAAATAAAAAAATAAAAAAATAAAAAAATAAAAACGTTGTGTTTTTGGGTGTTTTTCGATGATTTTCAATGTTTTCTAGAACATCCAAAATGTGTCAAATACCCTAACTTTTATTAGTTGGAAATATCCGTGAAATCGTTTTATAAAGGATGACATTTTCCGTGTTACATGCTAGCTTTGAGTCAAGTCAAGTCAAGCGTGACTACAACAGATTTGAAAACTTATAAAAACTCAGATTTGGCACAAATTGTACACATTCATCATCAGAGTCATCCTAAGTTTAGAATCTCTAAAGATCCTAGAAGAATATTTGTGGAGACTTAACCCAGTGCGCTTTCGAGCTTTTCATCAATTTAGAGGGTTATACTACAATTCTGAGTCACAAGTTGACTCACTATTTCTTCATGTCCGCAATATTTTGTTGAAAGATCTCATTATCCTTTGTATTGATCATGGAACTCGGAACGACATAAAAATTGGATTATTACGACAGAACCTTTTTCTATATCTATTCAAAACATGTTACATGAGAGTGCACACCCTAGAAAATGATTTAGGCCATCTTTTTAAACCTTTCAGCCTTTTTAGTTTACCTTAAATCTCTACCGTTTGAAACCCTTCTGAGCCTTTATAAAAAGTCTTTCCTTGTTAAAGCCCATTAACCTATAACCCAATCCAGTTACGAAGTATGACTCGCGACCCTACTTCTGAGAAGGATAGAGAAATGATTGTTATGGGTATACTATGAAAAGAAAAGTCAAGAAAAAGACAAGTGGTTCAAACTGAGAAGAAAAGATGAAAAGAAAGTATAGAAAAAGAGTTGAAAACAAAAATGAGCAGTCTAAAAAATATCGAAAAAAATAGAAAAATACGAAAGAAGGGAAAGAAACAGATAATGGTGCTATACCCACAAGAAAATACAAGAAAATCGAGATATCCTCTCAGAAGCTTTGAAATCCTGTATCCCCTTATTTTTCTACACCTGACCTAAGCATCGTTACAACCTATTAAAGTCCTACTTGATTCTAGGATAGCACGATCATTAATGTAGAGAGTGGAGAAAGAAAGGTTATAGAGTTTGATCTAACGTTCCCGAGTGAAATGATATTCCTGTCATGAGATCTTCTTCTGTTAAAAATGTCCTTCCTTCAAATAAAACATATGTAAGATCTTTTGCATGTTTATATCTCCTCACATATAAATTAAGAGAAAAGAAATAAAACCACTAACGAGTGATCATTTCTGAGTGTTTTACAAGTGAGATTTGAGGTCAAGGCATACAATCTCTTAGGTGATTTGGAACTCTTCTCTGACGGATGATGAGAATGTTAACCACACACACACGTCGAGTCTGACTATTCTGGGTCATGATTATCAGTCTGTAGTCTTGTCAAAACTTCCTGACTATCTACTAACTTGTAACTGTTTTTGCATCCATATGATAATTTGACGAACGGTGTTTTCCTTGAGCTAATATAAAAAGTGTGCAGCATGTGTAGAGCCCTTTTAAGCTCATTTATTTCGCACTAATTGCCAAGGATTGGCAATATGCTGGTTGGGGGTTGTGATATTCGCTTAAAAGTGCTTATTTTAAGCCATTATCCTTTAGCGTCATCACACTCTCCTACGTTAAACTTCGCTATTTATCCACTTTTCTATGTCAATCTCTTTCATTGCGTAGAACACACTTTTCTGGACGAAATGGTATATTTGCATGCATTAAACACATTTCTGGAAGTCTAGATTTGAAGCCGTTTTGATTAAGTCTCATTACGCGCTTTTCGTTATTGTAGGAAACCCGATCAGGCGATTCTTGAGACTTACGGGCCCACGATCAATCATAGAAGCCTACTATCAAAGCTTAAAGAGCCAACAGGCTATGACTAGAAGATACAGGCCAAGTACGGGTCAAGTTAGAGGATCGTAGAGCTAGATAAAGAACCAAGAGAGAGACAAAGCTGAAGAACCAAGAGACAGGCCAAAGTGATTCAAAGCCGTACCAACTGACATAAAATGACGGCTTACGTAATTGGTGAAGCTGACGGAAGATTACATTGAAGATCAGGGTTCAAGACCCTTCGCCGGCTCTTTTCTCTTTATTTTGTATTATTTTCTCTCTCATCTATCCTAATTCTATCTCCTCTCTCCTAATTCTATCTCCTCTAATTCTATCTCCATCTCTCTAGACCTTAGCATCTAATCCTTAGATCATATTGTCCTACCATTAGATCATCATATCCCCCGTCCGATCCTTAGATCGACCGCCCCGATCCTCAGATCGATCATCCTAACCCTCCGATCTCCATCATCTAACCTCTGATCTTCTCTCCTCTAGTTCTATCACATCTCCCATAGCTTTTCCACCGTTAGATCCTCTATCGGGCCGTTAGACTAACCATCGGACCGTTGGATCTCTCTAGATCCGACGGTTCGCCAATCTTGGGCCCGATCCAATTATCACCCCTCAATCATCACCATCCTATCCTACTGACCCACTGGCCGACATGTGGCATGTTCAATATTGGCCCATAACCCATGGTCTGACACCATTTATTGGACCGACCACCATCTCATTTCATCGAATGGCCAATCTTTAATTCTATCATCTAATGGACCCCTATGGCCTTGGTGGTCCACAATCCAAGTGGCCAACAAGTAAATTGGAAGCCCATGGCCCCATTCATTTTGAAGCCCATGGCTTCATTAACACAAGCCTAGCCCATGGGAGAAGAGGTCAACCTTGACCTCTTCTCATTAACCTCTCTCCTCTCTCCAACGTGGAACCACTCTCTCTTATCTCTCTCCAACAAACCACGACTCTCTCTCCCATTCACGCTATAATCCTCTATCTCTTCCTCTCTCCCTCACTAATTTTCCTAACTCTCTCGGCAAGGAAAATAATAGAGGAGCCTACAGCTCCTCCCCAAACTTGCTGCCATTCCCTCCATATGCAACTACATCTTCTCCGGCCAGCACCATGAAACCAGACCGTTGAATAGCTCATCTGTTCCCTTCACCTCGCACCATATCCTCCTCATTCCAGCATCATTCTTCTTCTTCTTCCCTTTAAGATCTCCACCGCTGCAACCAGTGATTCCTCCTTCGTGGCTTGCAACTCCTTTCTTGAGTGCCTCCCTTAATTGCTGGACGTCCATCTTCTTCCTCCCTCTCAACTCCGGGCGTCTAGCTTGCTGTTGTCACCACCAGCACATGCTCACGATCTCAATGAGAACCAGCCCTGCAATTCCAACCTTACCGGAGATCCAAGACCTGCAACTCATGAAGCTGTCCACAGATCTGCTCCTCCCCACGTTCTTCCATTACCGGAGTTGCAGGACCTGCAACTCCGGTCGGGTTACCTCCTCCCTGGTTTAACAACCACCCACAGCAACCAAACCAACCCTTACGGCCTGTCACTGCAGGTCTTCACAGGTGGGTGTGAAGCCGGTCTGCTTCTTCTCCTCCTTCACCTGTTTGCTGCAACCAACGACCATGCTCCGGTCTTCTCCAACACCGTCCTCACCACTCCACCTTCAACTCCATCCAATGGTATTGCACAAAACCGTGCTCACCTCCTTGGCCATGCACGGAAATTGCAGATCTCCCTTTCACCTTCTCCGTTTACCTCCCCAACTCACAACCACCGTTCATGGCTGTCACAACAGGTGGCTCCCATGGGAGCCACCATAGACACAGAACCAACAACCACTTGCTGCCCCACGCTGCACTCCATCGCAGTACATGCTGGTGCGTGTTCCCTTTCCAACGAATCAGCTAAGGACCGCCTGCTACACCTTGTAGCACTGATTCTCCAATTTCTATCGCAACAACAGTAGGTTGTTAGCACTTTGCTGATTCTGTTCCAAGTAGGATGCAACCTATGCTCCTTCTAAGATCACCCTTCGGGATCCTCTCCTTCTTATCCTCTGATGTGCACTCCAGCAGGCCATGCACACTCACCTCTCGGTCTGCAACACAAGCACAGCACCGAGTCCTTACTGGACCCTCTTGTACCAGAGCTTTCTTCACCTTCACCGGAGTATTTTCCCACTCCTCTACATGCTCACAACTTGGCCCATCAATGGCTGATGTCTCACATGCACTCAACCATTGCTACCCAGCCCCTTTTCTTGCTAGTGTGCACGCCTGCACACCCTTGCAGCCATCCAAGCAAAAACCAGTGTGTGAGATCCACCTCCATCTCCGAGCTGCAACCTGCCCTTCTCCTCCATGAGACGAAATCATATGTTGGCCTTCTCGGATTCCTATATGCTACACAAGTGCAGCATGTATGTCTCCCATCATGCTGGCTGGTATCCTTTAAAGCTCAGCAAACCTTGCAATCGGAGCCACCACAATTAGCGCCTTTCCCTCTCATCTTCTCTTCGGGCTGATCTACTTGGGCACACCATGCATCTCGGAACCACCACTTAGTCGGTATTCCAGCCAATTCCGATCCAATGGTAAGTGCTCAAGAGGTATTTTCTCTCTCTACTACTTTCTCTCTTTAGATCTCTTCTACCTCTACTTTCTCTCTCTACATTTCATTTTCTCTCTTTCTCTAACGGACATGGAAGGGACGTCTCATCCCTAAACCTGTGTCCTAACCCTCACTTTCTCTCTCTAGAGCTAGTGACTTTCTCTCTCTACATAGTTTCTCTCACTTTCTCTCTCTAGATGGCATGGAAGGGACGTGACATCCCTAATCCCGTGTTCTCTCTCTAGATTGAAATTTCTCTCTCTAAGTCCATTTTCTCTCTCTAGATCCTCTTTCTACTTTCTCAGGCCGATCGCCTATTCACTTGACCAACTCCTTTCGGCGAGTGAAAAGGTGAGCTTTTTAGGGCACATTATAGTACATTAGCCAATTCACATCTACCTTGTCGGGCGGTAAGATCCGATGTGGATTCCATGATTGAGCAGCATTCCATGAAATTTGGACGATCCTCTTCTTGATCGGTAGCGCCCTTAGCTCCAAAGGTCATGAGATGCTTCTTTGTCAAAACCCTTCTCTTGATTGAAGCATTCATCGAAGTCTTGGACGATCCTCTTCTTGATCGGTAGCGCCCTTAGCTCTGAGATTTCAATGGACGTTTCTTTCCCTTACCCCTTCTCTCGATTGAGCAGCATTCCATGAAATTTGGACGGTCCTCTTCTTTATCGGTAGCGCCCTTAGCTCCAAAGGTCATGGGATGCTTCTCTGTCAAAACCCTTTTCCACGATTGAAGCATTCATCGGAGTCTTGGACGATCCTCTTCTTGATCGGTAGCGCCCTTAGCTCCGAGATTTCAATGGACGTTTCTTTCCCTTACCTCTTCACCTCTCATCCCTTTACATGCTTTCTTACAGGCTTTCTTTATTTCTATCATTTTGATTTATGTACGTACTCTTTGATGATTAATGAAGTTGTTTTTGATATTTTGGTATTCTGAATCTCAAATGAATGTTGTTTTTAAATCGACTCGCCCTTCTCATCTATTCCACCATTCTCATTTCTCTCTATATATTATTTGTCAGTTTTAATTCCTTATTGTGCTAACTCACACCGAGTGTGGATCGACATCCAACACGTACTGCTATACAAGTTACATTTTGCAGATAATCGGATTTTACAAATATTGTTGAAGTTAGGGTTTCCGAATTGACGACACGGAAAAATCTTACTTTCAATGGTCACCTTTTAGGAAGAGGAGTTTGCGGTTCCACCTGTAGATTTTCTTCTTGAGGTTTCAAGACATCTCTACTACATATCTCTTCAAGTTCTACAAAATCACTATTCTCATTCTTCTCATTTTGTTCTTCCAATCTATGCATATACATGACATTTTCATCGAATATAACATCTTTACTTCTAATGAGTTTTTGATTTTCTACATCCCAAAATTAATAACTAAATTCATTAATGTCATATCCAATAAAGGTGTACTTTCTAGATTTAGGAAGAAGTTTAGTCCTATTTTCATAATCAATATGAACATAAGGGGTACAACCAAATATTTTTAAGTGCGATAGCTTTACCTTCTTTCCAGTCCAATCTTCCTCAGGCAACCCACCGTACAAAACAATTGATGGTCTTCGATTGATCAAATAAACTCCAGTTTTACAACATCTACCCAAAACTATTTTGGCAAACTCGAATGGATCCTCATAAATTCCATTAACCGCACAATATTCTTCAAACTCATCGCTATAATACTCTCATGTATTATCTGATCTAAGACACTTGAACTTTTGACCTATTTCATTCTCAATCAAAGCTTTTCATTTCTTGAACACATCAAATACATCTAATTTGTGCTTCAAAAAATAAACTCAAAGCTTTCTAGTAGTATCATCGTGAAAGTAAAAAAATAGTGAGAGACACCAAGAAATGGTACTGGGCTGGTCCCCACACGTCAGTGGGAACCAGTTCTAGCCATTCCAACTTTGGTGTTCTTCCAGCCTTTGAGAAACTAACGTTCCTCTATTTTCCACAAATACAATCTTTGCAAAGATCCAGATCTATAGACTTTAACCCGGGTAACTTTACTTTCGAAAGTAATACCTTCATTCCATTCTCGCTCATATGTCTGAGCCTATGACCCCTGATGATGCAACTACTTTGAGAACAAGAAGTCAAATAGACTATGTCTACTTTCTTATCCCAAGTTATCACCATAGTCTATTTTGTAACTTTCCACGAATCACTTGGGAAAGTTGCCATATATCTAGAATCTGTAAGTTGGCCAATCGAGATTAGGTTTGTGTAAGGAATATTTTCATATTCAATTTGGCAAAGATTCCGTTTGGCATATAACATTCTTGTAACCATTCCTACGAGCACTAGTGTAGTGTGGAGATGTCGTGGTACGCATACTTCGCCAACTACGTGAAAACTAAAAGACTGAGATAGTAAGAATCAGACGGTTGATGACAGGAATCATCTGAGTAACTGTCGATTTGTCAGTTAATGATCGTGTACGCTCGATTAGGAAGGTAAGTGACTTAGTGGCCATAGGAGTTGGTTAAAATGAACAAAATATAATGGTCAAACTTAGTCATTGGACTGACCCGAGTCTAAGTCAATAAAATTGACTAATGGGATAGTCCAATCGATTAGACACTTATCCCCAATCGATTGGACATAGACCAATCGATTGGAGACTCTGTGTAATCGATTGGAAGCTATAAGGCAGAAACTTTTTTCAGCCCAATAGATTGGAGACTTTGTGACATCGATTGGAGTCTTCGGGACATAAACTTATCTGAGTCAAATAGATTGGAGACTCTGTGAAATCGATTGGAGCCTTCGAGATAGAAAGTTATCTGAGTCAAATCGATTAGAGAACCCTGTGTAATCGATTGGTGCCTTCGGAACAGAAATCTTATTGAGCCCAATCGATTGGACATGGCCCAATCGATTGGACCCAGTGTACAATCGATTGGACCCAGTGTATAATCGATTGGACCATGCACAGAATTGGTCATTCTCAGATTCAAAATTCATGGTTCCATTATCCCATGTTCTGCACGACTCAGAGTCTTGGAATTCTATAAATACAACCCTTCTATGCCTTCTCTAAATACACACAGAGACATAGAGTGACTCAATCTTCAAGAAAGAGAAGAAAATATTATATTTATTAAAGTGTCCATTCGAAGAGCAAGAAGCTTGTTTTCCATTTACATCTTGTGAGCTTGTTCTCTTATTGATCAAAGCCAAGAGCTTGATCCTTTCCTCAGCTTAGGTCTTCCACTTCTATATTCGTCCTAGTAGCCTAAGTGTACCAGTATGACTCAACACCATTTGAGCAACTTAGGGTTCAGGGTGTACTGAATCCTTCACCTTCTACAAAGGCGGGAGTATTGAGAATTAAGATCGGAGGAGCCGATCGACGGTAGGTTTGGGGTGTACCAAATTGAACAAGCGGACAAGGCTTCTTGACTGGAAGGGCACACTTCAAAGGACGTGGACGCATTGGCAGTAGGCCTTGGCTAAGTTTGGAAGCTATATTTACAACAGTGCTGCGTAGGTAACCTTTGTTTCGTTTAACTTTTCAGTTAGTTATACTTTCTGTCTGGATGTGGTCCCGTGGTTTTTCCTTGGCTAAGGTTTCCACATAAAAATCTCTTGTCTTGTGTGATTGTTTGTTTGTATTCCACAATATATTCTGATTAGATCAAACGACGAAAAGAAAATATACCACGGAGGTATATTCGATTTGAGTCGGTTGTGATAATCTTTTATCAAACAACTAAGGCATGTGATTTTATTCCCTTACCATAGACCGGTAAAACTGTGTAGGTATAAATAATTTTAAATACTTAATCAACCCCCCCTTCTAGGTATGTTGAGTTAAAGAGAACGGACCAGTGAAATTTCAATAGGTATCAGAGTAGGTTATTCTATAAAAGGTTTAATCACCTGAATTTTGATTCCTACAAAACTAGTTCATTCTTTTCATTTAAAAGTTGCTTAAAGAAGGGTTCACTGTCAATAGCCATAGTGACTCAGACAGTGAAGATCAAGGTGATCTTTATACTGCTTATCAAGAGCTATATAAAGAAAGTTTTAGACTGGCCAAAGCAAATAAGAAATTGACTAATAGAGTTGAATTTCTTGACTCTGAAAATTCTGCTTGTAAATTAGACAATAATGAATTATCTGTGCTAGTTGGTCAGCTTAGGGAAGAGAAGA
The DNA here is from genome assembly GCA_035048495.1 of Euptelea pleiosperma. NCBI lineage: Eukaryota > Viridiplantae > Streptophyta > Magnoliopsida > Ranunculales > Eupteleaceae > Euptelea > Euptelea pleiosperma. Next base: position 2,489,075 of record CM068551.1, read on the forward strand.
AATCTCTTCCAGAAAGAAACAAGTTCTTGGAATGTGAGTTCCAAACTTGTACGGATGCTAAAATGTCTATTGAAAGTGAGCATAAAAAATATGAAACTACTTCTAGACAGCTTGAAGAAGAGAATGCTAGTCTCCAAGACAAAGTTAAATTTTTTGAATCTGATTATCATGAATGTTTGGAGAAGCGGAAGTCACTTGAACTTGAATTAGTTCAACTGAAAAAGGACTTGCCCTATATTCTCAAAGCACTGAGAAATTAAACGCGATTCTAAGTATGGGACAAAGATGTGGAGACAAACGGGGACTTGGATATGTTGATAATGCTGATACCCCATTGTCTTCAGGAACTAAATTTGTAAAAGCCAAAGTTCCTTCCATACCACAGTCTGATCAACCAAGATCCAGACCAGTTATACATGTGCATGTTTATAATTACTATAGGAGTAGAGGTCACCTGAGCAAGAATTGTTTCCAAAAGAGGAAAGATACCATGATTCCTACCAAGAGAAAATCATATAGGAACCAGAAAGATCTACTCCATAAAATAACAGCCTTGTATCAAAAGTCGGATGCCTTGAATAGAGAGATTCCAAACCTTATGAAACTTAAGGGCACCCAGACTCAAAGGGCTCAGTAGAAGAGGATAAATAAAAAGAGAAATGTTAATCCTCCATCACCGCCTAAGCAAATGGCAAAGAAAAAGAATCCACCTAAAAGGTATAAGACCATATGGGTGAGAAAAGAAGAACTGATAAATCTAGATTCTATTTGGAAGAAATTCCTTATGAAGTCTAGTGGCACTTGTCCCATTGATTGAATAAATGTGATTCTTTACACTCTTCTCTATTTTATGATTGTATATCTTTTGTGAGTTGGGTGTGTAGTTTTGTTTTAGGATTTTATTTACTTTATAGTTTTCTATTTGTTTTAGATCTTTGCTTATTTGCATTGTTTTGAGTTTGTCTATTCAAAAACAAAAATAAAAAATTTGAAAATTAAAAAATTATTTTGTGTCTTGTTAAGTCTTTATTTTAGAGTTGTGCATTGCATAATTGATTTTAATATGATGGGCATTAACTCTAAAAAATTGTAGAACGAGGACTTGACACAATGTACATTGAGACTAGATTATTGTAGAAAACTCTAGAATATTTTAGAAAATTAGTCTTTTTTTACTAATTCTCAGTTAGTGGATGTTCATAAGTTTTAACTTATTATTCACATGCACACTGACTGACACTAATTAGGACAATATTTAATTGAGATAATAAATCTAGTACTCTATGAGAATCATGAATAAACTTCTACTTTTTATGACTTCAAATTAGTTGTGTTCTTGCTCTCAGTTGATTTCAAAATTACAAATAATTGACTGTTAGCCTCCTTGTGTGATAGTTTTACAAGGAAAGAGCTATCTCAAGTGGATATGGTAAAATCTGTATGGCCCTGATCTATATAAAAATCTGATTACTTAATGCTGTAGAGGATACCATACCGACCGAGTGTGAAAGCTACCAAATAGACCAAGTGTCAAAAGATGAGAACTTGAAAAATCAAATTCTGATAAAATGAGTGAGTAAAAAATAGCCATGTTTGCTACAAAAGTAATATGAAATCTGATATTCGCTCAAAAGTGCTTATTTTAAGCAATTATCCTTTTAGCGTTATCGCACTCTCCTACGTAAAAAGCTCTATTTATCTACTTTTCTACATAAGAGTCTCTTCTGTTGCGTAGAACACACTTTTCTGGACGAAATGGTATATTTGCATGCATTAAACACATTTTCGGAAGTCTAGATATTAAGCCGTTCTGATAAAGTCTCATTACGCGCTTCTTCTGTCGCAGGAAACCCCAATGGAAAAATTCTCGAGACTTGCGAGCCCACATCGATCAGGAAAGCCCATTATCAAAGCTTAAAGAGCCCACATGCTATGACTAGAAGATATGGGCTGAATATGAGGACCAAAAAGTCGACCCAAAGAACGAAGAGAGCAGGAGAGCCAATGACCAAGAGACGGACCAAAGCGTTTAAAGCCACAAGAGTCAGCAAAGAATGATAGTCTACTCTACTGGAGAAGCGTGATGATGGTCACTGTGAAGACCAGGGTTCCAGACCCTCTGCCAATACTTTTATCTCCATTTTCTCTCTCATCTCTCCTTATTCTCTCTCTCTTCATCTCTCGATCCTCGAATCTACTGACCTAACCCCAGAACTCCTGTCCATTGGCTCTGTCTCATCTCCCTTAGCTTTCTGACCGTTGGATCTTCAATCGGACCGTTAAATCTTCCATCGGACCGTTGGATCTCTCTAGATCTGTCGATCTACCAATCTGGGTCCCAATCAAGTCACCATCCATCCGATCGCCATCAGACTGTCTGTCACATCATTTTGTGAGATGATGGACATCATCAATCCATGTGGGCCAGTAGCTGGGCCCATCATCATCGACCCGCTGTCCGACCAGTTAGTGGACCCCGTGAATTTCAAAATAATTTTAATTAAATTTTAAAAAATGGGGGGTCCACTAAATGGGGACATTCCCCAAAGAAAAGTAGTGTTTTACTTAAAAAAAAAAAAAATTATTTACAAAATTCCCTAATTTCCATTAATGGAAACTAGGGAGCTTTAAAAGGGGAAAGAGAAGGGTTCTTTGGAACCCTAATCCCCCTCCTATCTCTTGCTCTATCTCCCCAAAACCGTTCCCTACCCCTTCTCTTTCCTTCTCCTCCTTCTTCTTCTTCTTCTCCTCCACTCCTTCCTCTCCGGCGAGCCACCACCGGACTGGTACGCCGGCTCCACCATCTTCTTCTTCTTCTTCTTCTTCTTCTTCTTCTTCTGTGCTGCTCCTTTGTGTAGCACCACTGCTGCTGCTCTGCCCACAGCAACAGATCATCTGCCCCCTTGCTGGTACACCAGAGCACCACCTCTGCCATTAACGATTCCTCCACCACCATCATCATCTCCACCTCGCGCCGCCCACCTGCTGCCCTGTTGGACCATGTGCATCGCCTGCCTCCTCACCTCAGGCCTTCTGCCCTTGCAACCACCATCCAACGGTGCTGGTTAACGGTGCTGCAACCAGCACCGCCTCAACCATAAGCACCGCCTGGAGCCGTCAACCCCATCTCCTTACCTTCATGGTTCTACACGAACACAAGGAGAACTACTAACATCCTCAACGTCTGGTTCTCCTCCTCTTACCAGTGCTCAGACCGGTAACCTTCCCCATCTCTTTCGGCCCTCTTTCTCCTCTTTCTTAAATATAAAAAAAAAACGAAAAACAAAGAAGATAGAAGAAGAAGAAGAAGAAGAAAGAGGGGAGGAACGCATCATCGTTGGTGCATGGGCCTGCGACGCTTCAAGCTACCGCCCCATCTCTTCTCCTTCCAACCAGCTGCCCCACTCACCCACGTTCCTCATTCATCGCTTCTCTCCTAATGTTGCGAGTTCACTTGCAACTCAAGGTCGCTAGCACCACCACGATGGCCGATTCATTCATCCTCTTGATGCACCCAAGAGTGCATACATTTTCATGGCCGATCACTCACTTCATTGGCCAAATTCCGGTAAGTTTGCAATGGTGAGAGTTCTTCTCTCTCTCTATAACTTTTTCAATTTTTCTCGTTCTCTCTCTACATATTTCTCTCTAGATCTCTTATTCTCTTTTTCTCTCTCTAGTTAATCTCTCTAGATCCTAATCTCTTTTTCTTTCTCTAAGTCTAGTTCATTTCTCTCTCTACAACCTATCTTTCTCTCTCTAGATTAAATTTGTTTATGGCTTTCTAGATTGTTTTTGAATTTAATTTGATTTGTAAGAACTCATTGAGGATGAATAAAATTGTTATTTTTATATTTGTTAGTTTACTTTTGTGTTTTTGGTTGTTTGTGGCAATTTCTCTCTCTAAAAATCACTAAGCATGTTTTAAATCGCTTCACCATTCTCACCCCATCACAATTTCTGAGATAAATCCGTCATTTCATGTTCATGAATTGCGCGACTTAACCCCCGAGTGCGGATCGACATCCAACACGAATCGCTATACAAAAGTTTATATTTTGCAGGATTAAAATGCGGATCAAATTACAAATGTGTTGAGATTAGGGTCGTTCTCTCAACGACGGAAAAACCTTAGTTTCAAAATCACATTGGTAAATACACTTGAAATTAGAGAGTTAAGTGAGAACCTATTAGCTCTAATGAGGATTTCATGATTGGATACAGGTTACCTCCAGATTTTGAATAAAGTATTTAGATTTTTTACTAACATCTATCTTGTACCCTAAGAAGTGGAAAGTCAGATCATAGTACACTCAAGTGAAAGAAATTAAAAATTCAACTAAAGTGAACTAGTTTGACTGACTGGCTCTGATAAATGGCCTAGATTGATTGCATTTGAACTATTCAAGATTAAACTGATTAATTAAGTCTAAAATCCTAGGTTTGATATTTGTTAGTGCCAATCACATTGAAACTCATTATGCATTGCATTCAACTTGACTTTTCATGAATTTTAGCATACTTCAGATTTGACCTTTTTATTCGAATAAATTCGGATTGATTTGATTTGAGTTTTGTGATTTGTAAATCTTTTCAGAGATGATTTAAAATTTTAAAATTCATTTGAAAAAGATTGGTTACATGGTTTCACCGAAAGTTAAACCGTTGATGTATTTAGACTAATATGATTGCATATGTTTATTGTCTTTATACTTGTGATATATATTTATGCACTTGTTCTTCATGATGATATTCATTGCATACTTATTATTTGCTTATATTTCTGTACCTTTGTCAATCTGTGACAAAATGGGGGAGAGAAAATCATAGCGGTAAAAATAAGTTGATGCAAGAGATAAGGGGAGAATTTTTTCATTATTTTTTGAATTTCTCTACTTGTGATGTGCATAATTAACTCATTGCATTTTAATGATTTATTGATTGCCGATGATATTACATGGTATGTATTGTTGGTAGAATGTGCAGGAAACAGATCAAAGCCATTCCATTATATCTGTTCAATTATCTCCAAGAGAGTGTGAGATAGTGAGTAAATCATGTAAGAGGGTGGGATTGTATTTTCTATTTTTTACTTTCTATATGATTAAATATTTTTTGTCACGGAATTGCCAAAGGGGGAGATTGTAAGGAATATTTTCATATTCAATTTGGCAAAGATTTTGTTTGACATAAAAACATTCTTGTAACCGTTCCTACGAGCACTAGTGTAGTGTGGAGATGTCGTGGTAGGCATACTTCGCCAACTACGTGAAGGCTAAAAGATAGAGACAGCAAGAATCAGACGATTGACGATAGGAGTCATCTGAGTAACTGCCGATTTGTCAGTTAACGATTGTGTACGCTCGATTAGGAAGGTAAGTGACTTAGTGGCCATAAGAGTTGGTTAAAATGAACAAAATATAATGGTCAAACTTAGTCATTGGACTGACCCAAGTCTAAGTCAATAAAATTGACTAATGGGATAATCCAATCGATTGGACATAGACCAATCGATTGGAGACTCTGTGTAATCGATTGGAAGCTACGAGGTAGAAACTTTTTTCAGCTTAATCGATTGGAGACTCTGTGAAATTGATTGGAGTCTTTTGGACAGAAACTTATCTGAGTCAAATCGATTGGAGACTCTGTGAAATCGATTGGAGCCTTCGGGACAGAAAGTTATCTGAGTCAAATCGATTGGAGAACCCTCTGTAATCGATTGGTGCCTTCGAAATAGAAATCTTATTGAGTCCAATCGATTAGACACTTATCTCTAATCGATTGGACATGGCCCAATCAATTGGACCCAGTGTACAGTCGATTGGACCATGCATAGAATTGGTCATTCTCATATCCGAAATTCATGGTTCCATTATCCCACGTTCTGCACGACTCAAGGTCTTGGAATTCTATAAATACAACCCTTCTATGCCTTTTCTAAATACACACAGAGACACAGAGTGACTCAATCTTCAAGAAAGAGAAGAAAATGTTATATTTATTAGAGTGTCTATTCGAAGAGCAAGAAGCTTGTTTTCCATTAACATCTTATGAGCTTATTCTCTTCTTGATCAAAGCCAAGAGTTTGATCCTTTCCTCAGCTTAGGTCTTCCACTTCTATATTCAACCTAGTAGCCTGAGTGTACCAGTGTGACTCAATACCATTTGAGCAACTTAGGATTCAGGGTGTACTGAATCCTTCACATTCTGCAAAGGTGGGAGTGTTGAGAATTAAGATCGGAGGAGCCGATCGACGGTAGGTTTGGGGTGTACCAAACTGAACAAGCGGACAAGGCTTCTTGACTGGAAGGGCGCGCGTAGATTCGTAGCATTGATTCAGAGGACGTAGACGCATCGACAGTAGGCCTTGGCTAAGGTTGGAAGCAGTATTTGCAACGGTGCTGCGTAGGTAACCTTTGATTTGTTTAACTTTTCAGTTAGTGATACTTTTCGTCTAGACGTGGTCCCATGGTTTTTCCTTGGCTAAGGTTTCCACGTAAAAATCTCTTGTCTTGTGTGATTGTTTGTTTATATTCTGCAATATATTCTGATTAGATCAAACGACGAAAAGTAAATATATCACGGAGGTATATTCGATTTGAGTCGGTTGTGATAATCTTTTATCAAACAACTAAGGCATGCGATTTTATTCCCTTACCATAGACCGGTAAAACTGTGTAGTATAAATAATTTTAAATACCTAATCAACCCCCCTTCTAGGTATGTTGAGTTAAAGAGAACGGACCGGTGAAATTTCAGTTTCTTTTCAAACTAGGCACATACCTAACATTTTTCAACTTTAGCACTGTTCCATTCAATAGATTTATCTTTACATCACCCTTTCCAACAATGCGGTAGGGTTCGTCATCACCTAAATAAACTTTCCCGAAGTGACCCTATACATAGTTAGGAAGAGTGTACTTATGCGAAGTAGCATGAAATGATGCACCAGAATCTACTACCCAAGATTCATAACAATTATCTCATGACAAAATTAATACATCAGGAATACTTTCATCAGAAATATTTACTGAGTCTTTTCTTCCACTATAGTTATATATTCTCTGCCTAATTCTTCAGAGCTTTACGGTATCTTTTAGTGTTTCCATTTTTGCAGCAATTCCAGCAACTACCATCTCCTTTTCCAAATGGGGTTCTGGACTTGCTCCTTCTCAATTTTGATCGACCATAGCTTTTTTCTCCCCGATTTTCCTTCTTTCCTCTTTTTTCAATACTTAGGGCATTCCCTGATATTTCACCTGAAGAATGCAAGGATTTTCTATGAGCTTCTTCACATAGGACTACACCTACAACATCATCATACTTTAGTGTTCCTATCCACAAAGAGTTGCTCACTGCCATCACTATACTGTCCCAAAAGTCTGGTAAGCCTAATAAAATCAAAAGAGCCCTGATTTCATCATCAAAGCTGATGCCAACGGATTCCAACTAAGTTGTAACCGTGTTGAAATCATTGAGATGTGTGGCCACACTTCCATCATTAGTCATCTTCATGTTGAACAATCTCTTCATCAGAAAAATCTTATTTGAGGCAGAAGGTTTTTCATACATCTTTGAGAGAGCGGCCATCAAACCTTGAGTTGTCTTCTCCTTAGAGAAATTAAAGGCTACAAATGTAGCAAGACATAGCCACACTATACCTAGAGCTTTCTTGTCGAGTAGTTCCTACTCACGGCATCGGTTGTCTTTTCTAGCTTATTTGATTTTCCTCTTAGAGGAAAATATAGGCCATTCTGATAGAGCTAATCCTCCATCTGCATCTTCCAAAATTTGAAGTTTGAACCATTGAACTTCTCGATTCTCACATTTCCTTCTTCCGCCATCGATCTTGCTAAAACCCAATGCTCTGATACCAGTTGTTGGGGAAGAAACCAGAATGATAAACTAACAAGTAAATAAACAAAGATGCAATCAACCACACAACATAGATTTTTCACACCGATTCCACTATGCCATAAGGTAAAGAAACAGAGAACACATACAAATTTCTTGACATAACTCTCACAGCCTAACACAACACTCTTGATCTCCACTCTTAGTCGCTCTCATCAATACAAGGTATAAATACCTCCCCAAGATGTAACTAGGGTTTCCGTGAACGTACAGAAACACCCCCGTTGAAAAATGACACAAAAGAAAACCTCCTGTAATTGTTCCCACTGGTCCAATCGATTGGAGCTGAAGGTCCAATCAATTGGACACCCTCCAATTGATTGGACTCCCCCCAATCTCCATAACTACTACGTTTATCTGGCTCCCTTTGATTGTATCATCTACTAGTAGTGCAAAATACTCTCACATTTTCTCATGGTGCATGTAAGAGAGAGAGGGGCAGTACGATGGGAACCAGATCATTAAATAAGGAGATGGATGCATAGACTAACAGGTAGTTGCACCTGAATAAGATGGATCATCAGCATCATACATCAGGGTAGGCCACATTATGGATATATAATAGTACAAACAATTGCTCTCATTATGGATAAGGCCATACTTACTTCATAGAAGAATGGAAATAGAAGCAACAAAAAGAGCAGAAAGGAAAACAAAATATTTTAAGACCTGAAGCATCTAGGAATTATGAAATTCCACCCTATATATGTTATACCATCAATGCCAAGATTTAAGAACTTGATCAAGTTGAAACAACGAATGAGCAGAGATAATCATGTTTGTATCAGCTGAGGCAACCTTTGTACCACACTCAAGTCAAGCCAGTCACTTAAGTCCAACATTTCATGTGTCACAATGATTTGGCCAATTGGCCTTCAATATTGTCTAGACCTTAATCATGGATTCATGGGGCACATCCATTGGCATTTGTAACACAACAAAGTATAGAACAGATCCATCTAGAGAAGAGAGAATAATAATTATGGGGAAATAAGGACTCAAACCTCTATGATTTCATCAAGTACTTCATGATCTAAATTCCTGGGTATGTAACCTGCTCCAATCCCTTGAATCTTGTGATGTCCTTCATATGTGATACAACAACAATCAAGAGAGAGTATCTACATGAAACCAACCTTAAATTTAAAGAAACATGGTCTTATCTGATGCATTACCCGGCTTTCCCCCAGAGAGTATGTTGCTTTCTAAAGGCTCCACACCAATAACCTGATACATCACAAAGCAATTAAGAAATGTGAGAGGGAGAATGCCAATTTGGTACCCATATCCTTCAAATCACTACACAATACATGCGTTAACCCAACACATCATGGGCCATGTTAGATGTGGTTCAGCCATGGTTTACAAAAAAGATTAGTTGCCTTGATGTTAGGATTTTGCTTTTTCAGGAACCGACCAACACCAGATATAGTTCCACCAGTTCCAATCCCTGCAACAAATATATCCACCTTGCCTTTTGTATCTTCCCAGATCTCTGGACCAGTTGTCTCATAGTGTATCTGCACAAGCACATTAAGATGAATTCAAACTTGGGAAAAGAATAAATACTTTTTATGAGGAATACTCAACTCAAGATGGGGATGGTAGAAACCATCTTTACCTATTTGCATTGTACACACCATAACTAAATGAGGACCCACCATTCAAAGTCTCCTGCCTAGGTGATCTCCTAGGCTAAAATTTGTCCTGATTGGAAGGCCCTAAACATCTGATCGATAAACATTAATTCAGAACAGACATATAATTTTTTTATTTGTGCAAAAGAATTTTTTAGAATAGATGATGAGAATCATCCAATCAAATCTTTCTTCTATTCTTTATTGGGGGGAGGGGGTGGGGGGATAGCAGTAAAATCGACCCTACACCTCAAATATCTGACTTGAATGGCCAACTACTAGTTTTTGCACTATGAAAATGGAAGTCGGAAACTCAATTGGTGAGAGAGAGAGAGAGAGGGAGAGAGTGTAGACAGAGCCTCCATGGGTATTCGATGTTCAATCCCCTCTCAATGAATGAGGGACTAATTATCTCTAACTACCTAGAATGGTTAAGGCAAGGTTAAGGTACTTATGTACCCTCTTGCATGTGCAGGAAACTTCAGTCAACCCATTCTTTCATCATTCTATTTAGGTAAGTCTTAGGTACCATCCTACGCAGGTATGGGATGTCTCGTCCAGAGCAAGTTTGAGAGCTCCCATTAGTCTAGGGTTAAGTAGAGACCACTCGCAGAATCATGCCGACTAGCTGAGTAATCCGACTACTTCGCCTAAGTTGGCTCACTTCAACTAGTCGGTTTTCCCCTCGCCAAACCCTTTGGGTCAAGTCAAACATGTCGACAAAGTGGTCCGAGTTCTATACAATACTGGATAGATCTGAGAGATAAAACTTGGATTCATATGATATTAAGATGAAAATGCCCCTACTGCATGGATCTCGAGGGACAAGTGTACGATAGGGGTGTAGGCCATTTTTTGGCACATAGTGTTCTACACTGATATGAGGTGTCTAACGTAGTACCTTTAAAAAGCCTGACACATTCGTACACATGTATTATAATATAATATAGTAATTATATTTAAATCAAAAGCGTTTTAATAAAATAATAATGAAATAAATATATGTAGAAGGAAACATTTCTATACGCCGTAGAGTTATCCAATAACATAGTAAATATTAATAGATTTATAAGATGGAAGATACTCAAACAACCATAGCAGTGATTATCCTTGTTTTTTTGAGATCTTCTCGATCTCTCTTATTTATATATATTTTGCTTGGATTTATCAAAAAGAAAACCATAGCTGTGATTAACAACTTATCAAAGTACCGTATGCAGGTTAGAATTGACCAACGCTCTTCTAAAAATCATTTTCAGTAAAAAATCATTAAATAAATGGTGACACTGCCATATATGTCAAGATGTGTTGACATGTCCGATACGAGAAAAACACAAAAAGTATCGTGTCCTTGTTACATAAATTTTCTTTTTGACCTGGGAGATGGTCTAGTAGGCATGGCACCCTCCTAGTGGTGGTGTCAAGCATTCCATTTGAACCACCTGCGTAAGTATGGATGGACTCCTACCTCCATAAATAGAGAGGCCTGCAATGTTTCATTGAGCAACATACTTCAACTCTTGAATAAATATTCTAGAGATTTATTTGCAACAAGGTAAATGGAGAAATGTAAGCTAGTCCTTAAAGTATACCTTTGGATTTGCAGGATTGTCAGATTGTCGAAGCATGTATGCATTGGGTGTGCTCTTCAAAATCTCCTCAGCCTTTTCAACTGCTCCCATCATACCCTTTTCCGAATCAGTAAGAACAAGCTTTGCTCCAAATGCTTTCAAAATTACTCTTCTTTCCATACTCATTGATTCAGGCATTGCTAAGATGAGTTTATATCCTTTTGTAGCAGCAATAAATGCAAGACCAATGCCTGTATTTCCACTGGTTGGCTCCACCAAAATACTCTTGAAAATAGAGGATGAAAAAAATGTTTTCTCAAAGAAAGATCTGCCATGAGCATTAAACTAGACAGAGGTCCTTACCACAAGTATAGAAGCAATTAAAACAAAAAATTATCATGTTCGCAAGCAGCCCATACACAAAATCAAACTAAAACTAGTTCATTTTTAGTTTCCAAGACAGTCACAAAACTTTCGCCGAGCATCTCATATAGTACACCTGCCCCAATTGTTTATTGAGACTATATTTTGTGGGCAGCCTCAAGGCTCAAGATAGACCATAGCCAAAGTATCGTACAATTGTCCAATGTAATTGTTTAGGGTGCATTTGGATAGAACCCAAAATGTGTACTAGCCAAGGTCTAAAATATTGTTCCATACCACTGTCTTACTAAGCTTACGGAATAAGACATCTCAATGGAGACAAAATGAGCTAATGGGAAGTTAAGCATCTCGATAAGATTAAACCATTAATTAGGCTGTAAATATGTTGTTATCATCAATGTTTTTAAGCACGGAGGCATGGCCTAAAATGAGAGACTAGATGCTTCATTGACCTAAAATGAGAGTTGTACGTATATCTCAAAGCATGGGGTGTAAGTATTACGAACAAGCCTTTTTAAATGAATACTAAAATAAAAATTAAATGATATAAATATAAATTCAATAAAAAGAGAGATTTTGAAAACAAACTATGAAAATAAACATTGATCCATCTCATATGGGGTAAAGAGATGTTTTTTGTTGATGTTATTCAAACTAGATTATTTAACTAAAAGTTAGGGGGACAAAAAAAAGGAAATAAATTAAATATTTTAATGTTAGACAACCTAAAATAGCCATAAGGTGGATGCCTACAACGTGAGATGTAGAAAGGCATATGTCTCTTTTAAAGCCTTAGACGAAGACCAACATGCTTCGTGACTTTTTGTGTTTTTTTAATAAGTCTCAAGGTGTTTTGGGTATAGCAATCTATATAGAGATTAATTGTACAAGGAAAGAAGGAACGAAGAAGAAGAAGATGGCGTTGGAGAAAGGGGGAATCGTGAATAATATCCACAATTCTCATAGTAATGTTTTATTTCATTAATAAAAGTAAACTTTTAGAAATACCTCTAGTTACATATGAATATGACCAATAAAATAAATAAAAAGGCGAAACAGAAATAAAAGTTATAAAGCTATAACAAAGATATCTTTCACACCCAACTTTATAAAAAAATCTCAAGTAAACGTGCTTTGGTAACACCTTTACTAAGAATGTCTGTCAACTGATCTGCTGATTTTACTAATGGAACACAAATTTGACCAACGTGTAACATCTCCTATATGAAGTGACAATGCACTTCAAATTGCTTAGTCTGATCATGTTGTACGGGGTTGTGAGCAATGTTGATATCAACATTTCTATCACAGTAAAGGCTCATCCAGTTTGGCGTATAAAATTCAAGTTTTCATAATAACAACTGCAACCACAGAGCTTCACTCACAACATGCAATCCCCCTATATTTTGCCTCAACACTAGATCTCACCACCACAATATGTTTCTTGCTCCTTTAGATTATAAGGTTTCCACCCACAAAAGTACTATAACCAGAGGTAGACCAACGATTAGATACCGAACCTGCCCAATCAACATCTATATATGTTTCTATTCTGAAGTGTCCATGCCCAGAGAACAATAAACATCTTCCTAGAGCTGACTTTAAGTAATGAACGATCTATAGTCAGCTTCAAGGTGGGTGGTCCAAGGGGCATACATGTATTGACTAACCAAACCCACGACATATGCAATGTCCAGACGAGTGAGAGAAAAATATATCAACTTCTCCACTAGTCTTTGGAATTGTCTTGCATCACTCAAGAACCCCCATCTCGTCCATTCAAAGCCATGGTTCTAATTCAATAAGGGTTTAGCTGGTTGAACCCCAAGTTTCTTTTCTTTGCTGATGTTTGTCTAACACATACTTTCATTGACAATTAAATATTCCCTTATGAGATCGGGCTACTTCGATTAAGAAATTACTTCAATGCACTGAGGTCTTTGACTTAAAATTGAGTACCTAAGTATTTCATTTCTTCCTTATTGTTTCTGGTCACAACAATATCGTCCACATATACAATGGCATTGTAATACTACTATGTGACCTCTTAGCATATAAGGTGTGATCAACCTAATTTAGAATATGTCCCACTTTCTTTATAGTTCCATTGAAGTACTCAAATCATGTTTTAGAAGATTATTTCAAGACTTACAAGGCCTTCTTTAAGCAAACCTTTCCATTGCTTTCAAGGAGCTTAAAATCGGGTGGTGGCTTCATATAGACATCAAACCGGTACAATGGGCATGAGTAATTTGCTGCAGTAGAAAGGATAACTCTAATGGAATTCATCTTTGCCACATGTGCAAAAGTCTCTTGATAGCCAATCCCAAAGGTCCATGTATATTTTTTTGTAACAAGCCTAAATTTTTATCTCTCAAGGATTCTGTTTCACCCATTTGCACCCAACTGGTTTCCTTTTTGTTCTAAGGCCTCCATTTCATCCAACATAGCTTGTCTAGATCTCCATTCAGGTCTGAATAATGCATCTACAACAGTAGAGTGGACAGAAATAAACATTACAAATGACCTGCAAATAGGAGACAATGACTGATATGTGACAAAATTTGACAGGAGATGTTGAGTGTAAGCCCATTTGCCTTTATGAATGACAGTCGATAAACTAAGATAATCAACAATAGAGACATCCATAAACTCAAGAGAAGAATCAGATGTGTTATTACTTGACTCTGATTGGGCTATTGGTAGTGAAGGATTGGCTTGTGGACAATTTCTCCTCGCATATCTTTCAAGTAATTCTTTTCAATAGTACTTTGTCTACCGACACCACTTTGTGAGCCGTTGGTAATATCAATATCAGAACTAGATAACAGAACATGTAGAAGAAAAAAAGAATGTTCTTTTGGAGCAGAAGTTAGGCGCATTGGAAAATAATGAACTGACTTGAAGAAAGTAACATTCATGAAGACAAACATTTTTCTTGATCCCAGATGGTAGCACTTATAGCCCTCATGTGATGATGGATATCCAAGAAAGATACACTTAAGTACCTTAGGGTCAAGTTTAGATTGGTCTTCACGATGTACATGGACAAAGCAAACACATCCAATTACCTTTACAGCAATAGGAAAGGATGCTTGTCTAGGACATAGCACATCCATTGGAGTTTGGTATTCCAATACAATAGAGGGCATATGATTAATAAGATAAGATGTAGTAAGAACTACTTTAGACCAAAAATTCATAAAAATGCTCATACTGAACAAGAGAGTGCGACCAAATTCAAGAATGGGGTGAAATTTCCTCTTAGCCACACCGTCTATTGAGGTATTCCACAAAAGTAGATTTGTGTTCTATCCCATAATAGGTGAAATATTGTTGTAACTCAGAGTATATGTACTTACCCCCATTATTAGAACACAACTTTTAGAGATGTGTCAAACTGAGTACAAACCATCCAATTTCAAAAAATAAACCTAAATAGTATTAGTATAGTCATCCACAAATATCAAAAAATAGCAATATCCAAACAAAGAAGTAAATGGTGTTCTATCCCATATTCAGTGAGCAGTAGTTTTATTTTTAATCAATAAAAATAAAGTACAACAATGCTTAGCATCTGACAAACTTACATTGCAACTTTAACGTATTGGAATTAAATAAACTAAGAAATAAACAATGTGAAGACTGAAAGGACCTATGACCAAGATGATAATGCTACCACATTATGTGATATTTATTACTATTGTAACTAAGGGACTAGTATGAAACACTGGGTAATTGGTCTTCTCAAGGAGATATAACCCGTTGGATTCATGACCATTGAGTTGTCTTTTTCGAGGTCAAATCCTGAAAAACACAATGGGAAAGAAAGTAACACTGTATTTAAGATTTCTAGCGAGACAACTAATTGATAATTAGTTTATGGACAAATCAGGAACATAAAGAACAAAATAAAGGGAGAGATTGTTAAAAGTCTTAATCTACCTCTTACCAAAATTTGAGGAAATAGATATCAGCTACTCGAACTTTCTCTTTACTAGAAGATGACATACCCGTCATATGGTTAGAAGCACGAAAGTCAATAATCTATGATGTAAAATCAGGTGAGAGATGGGAGACCTAATGAATAGTTACATTTGTACCTGATTAACCAAATGCAATAATTGACCATATCTCCAATTGCGACATCATCTGATGGATATTGGCTAACTCTTGTTGAATGGTAGTCATATCTTGTGGAGGTGCAATGGACAAACTCAAACCCATTAAGGCAAATGAAACTGAACCGACCCCCCCCCCCATTGTCTCTTTCATGTGTCAGGTGCGACCGTAGTGAGTGCACTTCAACTTATCACAATCATCCTGAACAATTCCGCTCCCAAATTTCTTCAAATTATCCTTATTGCCTTTCTGAGTTGTAGTGCTGTTATCCTGATTCTTCATGGTTGTTTGTTGACAATCTTCACTTTAAACAAGTGCAGAGACCTGATTGAGTGATGGAAGATCCTCTATACCCAGAATCTGAACTCGTATGAACTCAAAAATATGAGCTCTCTCCACTTCCTTCTATATGCAACAACATCCTCTTGGCACTTTGGTTGTTAGGACCGATAGTGATCAAACTCCTCCCAAGTACTTCTCAGAGAAACAAAGTATGTATCCAAAGATTTCTCCCCATGATGATGATGCGCAATATCTTAATTGATAAAAACGACCAAAGTTTTTAACCTGGGAATATGTCTAAGTAACATCATCCTAGACCTCCTTTGCTATCTTCAAAAATAAAAAAAACTTTTACTAATTTCTAGTTGTATAAAGTTGAGAAGCTACGATATTACAGTCCAATTCTTTGCTCCCACTTCCTGTACTTAGGAATGTTCTTGTCAGGAACTGGGGTCCTCCCATTGATGTATTCCATCTTACCTTTACCACCAATGAACATTTTTGTTGATTGGGACCACTCTAAGAAATTAGATTCATTTAACTTTACCGTTCTGAAGAACGTATATATTAGGGTTGAGCATCGAGTATCCTTGCCCACATAAATCCCTAGTTGGACTACTACTACTTATCTCCATAGCATTGCAACACGGATCTACACAGATCACAGGAGCAAATAAAAACAACATAAATTAGCTTGTTATACTCCAGACTGACCTGATAACACTTTAGGTACCTTTAAAATAGCCCGAGAGATCTTAAACACACAACCCTAGGCCTACAACACTATTTTTTGTCTGATTGGAGGCATGTAAAATCTTCTACATGGACTACAATAGCCTTAGAACACGTGATAGCAAGAGAACATTTCACCTAATGTTTCTAGGATGCAACACCAAAAGAAGCATTTGCCTAGGATTTCTACACCTACGACAACAAGAATAGTCTTCTAGGACTTGAAAAAAGCCTTTAGTTGTCTAGTTCCAATGAATAGTACCAATGAACGATAGTCGAATAATATCTGATGAATAGTGATGATGAACAATATCGATCGCAGGCTCTAATACCATGTAGCAATCTACATGGAGATTAGTTGTCCAAGAAAAGAAAAGAAAAATAGAGAAGAAGAATGAAATGAGAAAACAATGGAGAGGGAAAAAGGAGAATCATGAATAGTGTCTATGATTCTCGCAGTAATGTTTTATTTCACTAATAAAGGTAAAATTCTAGGAATACCAATGGTTACATATGAAGACATATAAAAGCCAATAAAAGAAAGGAAACCTTTTACATACCCCCACAATTTGAAAAAGCTGACTTACAATATTTTTTAAAAGACAACAATGCCTTATCTTCAACCTTAGAACAAGCAAAAACATGTGGGTTTGGGCCAAAATCTTAACCCCAAATCAAACAGCTGTGGTGAATGGCCAACCCTGAGATTCCAATCGGTTGGCCGCTTATCACAGCGGCTACCTACCGAATTCTCATGGTCAGTCGACCACAACTCCTGCGAACAATTAAAAAACCCGTGTTCTTAAAAAAAAGAAAAAAAATAAGATTTTAGAATTAAAGTTGCTCGTCGGAGTGGTAGTTGGCTGGCCATGAGACTGTGGTGGTTGGTCTCCGGCGATGGATGGCCAACCTCCCAGAGTATCATGGTCAGCTGACCACCACCATTAAAAAGATAAAAAATTAGATGTTATAATTAAAATTGCTCGCCAAAGTGGAAGTCGGTTGGTCACTGGTGATGGGGCAACCAACAGATTGGAATTTCATGGCCAAACATCCAACCACAACCGTTTGATTTGGGGTTCGCATTTTGGCCCAAATCCACATGTGCTTGTTTGTTCTAAGGTTGAAGAAAGGGCATTTTTGTCCGTTAAAAGAATTTGTTAGGGAATGACGGTCATGGACAATGGATCAGGTCATTGGAGTAAGTTAGCTTTTTGAAGTTGGGGGTTGGGGGGGGGAATTTTCCTAAAAGAAATAAAAGGGAAAAAAGCAAAAGATGAAATCTAGAGTTATAACGAATACATATGTAAACATGGGGAAGCCTTGCCCCGAGGCGAGGCTTAAGGCATAACCCTCAAACACCTATTAAAGCATTGGACTTATATGTGTTATAAAAGAAACATATATACTATAAAAATAAGGATCTAAATCAATTTTAATAGTCATATTAGGCTTTTGCTATGAAATAATATCTTACTAGAATGATACATCTTGGCCGAGATGGAACGGAACTTTGAACCATGACACAAACTGCATTTTGGGATTCCTTGAGCTTGAATGCCACCACCTTCTACCTTGAAATTTGTGCACAACCACGCAAAGGGGCCAAAATATATAGTTGACGCAATTTAAGGGGATTTATTTCTTCTCTATCAATGTTCCCCGTATATCGATTCATGCTATTGATACTTGTGCCCATCCAAACATTACCTTAAAAATTGGAGAAAATCCAACATTAAAATAAGTAGGATCACCGGATTTGTAAGATTTCAAGGTAAGAGTTAGAGTTCCAACCAGCGTCCATGTCAACTAGTGGGGCAGACATGTAGAGTATAGAGTTGGAGTTTAGGGCATACGTTTTGCATGCATTTTGGATGCCAAAGACATTGATAACTATGGGATTACATTTCACAATAAGAAAGACAACACCCGAGTAAATATATTTTAGGGGGCGTTTGGCAACACAAAATTAAGTAACTTATTGACTTTTATTAGCCAAAAAGTAAAAAAGTTAGTTTGGATGTGTTTCATATTTTAACTTTTAAAAAGTTCAAAACTAACTTAAAACTGAAGCTAAATTTTTAACTTTTAACTTCTAGAGAAATTACTTCTGAAAAATTAGAAGGCCCCTTGACACCTTTAATTTCTCTGACATTTTTGGACGTAAAAAATCAACTAGTAACTTCTACTACAAGTAGAAGTGCTTTTACTTCTCGTTCCCAAATGCCCCCTTACTTATTAACGCATGAAGGCACTTCTTGTGTTACTAACGCAATATTCATATTCTGAAAATGTCCCTTTTCTGCTTCTTTCATTTTTTAAATTATTTCTAGTTAATAGGGGTGCTTTAGTCTTAATTTACATAACTTTTATTTTTACTCAATGTGAAAGATTTAATGCATCCACATATAACGTGAAAAACTTTGCTCCTCCCCAGAGAAAAAATTTGATCATTGTGTTTTTTATCCAAGCATCAAGGCTGCACCTATAAACGCCACGTGGAGCATTGTTAGAGATCCATGACCGTATGGATGTTTGAAACATCCCTAGATGGCCCTGCATACCAAAATTCAGGCGGATTGGTGGTTTCTAACTGTTTGATTTGAATCTTTATCATGGGGTGAATTTCAACCGTGGATGAGAAAATTATTTTGGGTACTAAGATTCAATGCCTAGAAAACACCAATCAGACTGCTTTTTAGTCTGTAGGTCCAGCAAGGGATGCTTCAAACATCAGTGCAATCATAAATCTCCAAGAGTGTGCTACGTGGCGTTTTTGAGTGCCACCTGATGCTCATATAAAAAATACCAACATCAAAAATTTTATCCCTCTCCGCCGTACTCAACATTTTGCTTTCACCATTATTAAAGTGCAGAACTTTAATAGCAGACATCCATCATCAAAACGGACAATAGTGTGAGCCACGTTGCATACTATTAGAGGCCACTAACCATATGGATGTTTGGCCCATCCCGGGTAGACGTACATTACAAAAATCATCCTGATTAGCGATTTCTAACCTTCGGATCCAAGTACCCCAAATAATGCTCGAAATCCATGGTTAAAAATAAACCATGAAAAAGACTAATCCAACGGATGAAAATTACTAATTAGGATGAATTTTGGTATGTAGCTCTACTAGGGATAGTTCAAACATCCATATGGTTGGCACATTTAAGGTGCACGTGACATCCCACTAGTGTAAATAATTGATAATGGCACACTTATAATGGTCTTTTAGCATTAAATACCAAAAAAACGCAACGGGGTTGGAGCATTACACAAGATAACGGCTTTTATAAACATTTTTTAAACCATGTTGGTAGTGTTTGGGAACGCTTTTTGGGAAGCGCTTCTCCAGTTTTTAGTGCTGAGAAACACTTCCTTAGCATAAATATATGTTTGGTTTTGCAAAAGTTCTTTTGACTTACAACATCTAAAAGAAACTAAAAGAGATTTTTTGAGAAACAAGTCGGAGGGTGTTTTTTAAAAAAGCACTTCACATTTTGACTGTCTACACTCTTTCTTCCATTTTACACAATAACTTTTAAGGGAGTTCTTGACATTTTGACAGAATCCAAAAACTCACAATTGGTTTTGTTAAACAGCAATAGCAACTTCTACACGCAGAACAACACTTCTCTAACGTAGTTTGTCCAACGCTATTCTAGAAAAAAGTGCTTCTCAACAGTTGTTTTTAGGGTTTTTGCAAAAGCCATTTTCGCAGTGCTTCTGCAGAAGCATTCTCAAACAGGCCAGAATAATTTGTAAGAGACTAGTAAATGGCCGTGCCCATGGCACTCACCGACAAATGCATTTGCAAAAATTTGGTGCCTTCCGCACTCAAACAGTATAATAGACTGGGGGCTTTGCTGCTTTTTCCATTATAACGACTGTTATAACGGATTGTAATTCATAGGGGCAAAAACAGAAAAAAAGGGAAAATAACGGTGCTAAAATTTATAACGGAAAAAACCAATATAACTGAAAAATAACAAAAATAACTTGCATTTTTTGAACAATTTTTTTTCCAGAAAATAACGGTCGTTATTTTCATTATAATGAAAAAATATCGAAAAATAATGGTTGTTATAACGAAAATAACGACTGTTATTTTCGAGTGTTAAAACGGTACCTAACATAATGGGGGAGGTCTGAAACAGTTAACGGCCATTATTTAAACCATGGTCTCTAAAAGTGTGCTGCTTATCCCATATGGTGGTCGGTCACCAACGTCTGTCATTAAAGATTTAATCCTATATGTCTACCTTTATGCAAGTGGTGGGCCATCTTAATGGTCTTGCTGATAGATACTATGGATTGAGTATACAACAACTTAGCATTGTCCTTGCATGGGATCCCAATGGTCATCGAGATTCCCACACAACTTCCAATGATAATTAAACAAACCCCATAAACCACACGGTAAATTTCAAAGAGCATCAAAATGGTTTGAATACATGCGTCCTAATGCCGTCACCTGCCATGCTTTGGCCCATTGATCCCATTTATGTTTGGCACATATTCTGCTGACGTACACACCAAATCCTAGCCTACATAGTGAAGTTAAAGATTTTTACGAAATTCATAGCCCGAGGCGAACTTTTTTCTACATAAATCTAGACCGTATCATGGTCTTGAAGATGGTGTGACGTGGGTGGCCCGTGCCCTTGGCACTACCCAACAAAGCATTTGCCAAAATCAGGTGTGAGTAGCTGAGATCCACCGTCCAGATGGTGGATAAGATCTCAGCCCTTCTTTATTAATTGAAACCAATAAGAAGGGGAGACAACTGAGCTCCCTTATTATATAGACTAGGAGAATGCCACGTGCGATGCACGTGCACCTTACATGTGGCAGAACCTTATTTGTGGCACACTCTTAGAGATCACTGACCGTATTGATGTTTGGCATATCCTTAATGAAGCTATATATGCAAAAAAATCAGCCTGATTAGTTGTTTTTAGAGATTTCATTAGTTGATTTTTACCGTAGATTTTGATCATTATTTGGGATACTCAAATCCAAAGGTTTGAAATCACTAATCAGGCTGATATTTGATATATAGGTCCACTTAGGGATGGGAGAAACATCCATACGGTCAGTTGTCTCTAAGAATACGCCACATGGCTTATAGTCTTCGAGACCTGAATACCCCTCACAAAAAAAAAAGTGAGAGGTATTTAATTGAAAAGATCATAGATGTATTCACCATCTCCATACCTTTCCAGGTGTTATAACTCCCCTCTGCTCGGCATCAGCAATCATACTGTAGGCTATTCTGATCAAGACAATGCTTGGAAGAAACTTCATCAGGAAATCAATATATATATATGTGCGCATGTAACTCTTGTTTGTATGATCGATTGTGTAATCCTCACCTGTCCTTGACACTGCGACAGGGCTCCATGATCTCAAGCTTGGCAGCGATGTCTGCAACACATCCCTTCACAATATTGTTCAGGTATACCATTGGTGTTTTCCCTATAAGCTGTTCTAAAGCATATCCAAAAGAAAATATTAGAGGGCGAAAACAATAAAGATGATCAACATTCAAAACCATAGAGAAATATATATAAAAGGAAAAAGGACAAATATGTCTTCTGGTCCACTGACCGCATGGATGTTTACCCCACCCCCTTGGTGGATATACACACCCAAAATCACCCTGATTGATACTCTCTAACCATTAGATTTTACTACTTTTTATGGTGTGCTTATAGCCGTTGAAGTCAACCATTTTTTGAGTACTAAAACCAACGGCTAAAAATCATACGGTCAGTGGGCCCAGATGGCAGCTGTGAGTGACAAAAATGCGCTTCCGCATTTGAAAAGATCTCAGGTACGGTATACCTTGTTACATCACGACCAATGAAAAAAGGACATGTTTGGATTATCATTTTTTCTCCCCAAAATATAAAAGAGATTTTTGTACTAGAAAAAGATCTTCAAAAGATATTTTCTTGGCAGAAATTTTAATCAGGACTCCAGGCGGCACCTAAAAAGGCCATGTGGCATACTCTTAGAGATCAATGAACATACGGATGTTTGAAACATCCCTAACTGGACCTGCAGACCAAAAATCAGCCTGATTTGTGCTTTTTAGGCGTTGGATCTCAGTACCCAAAAATAATTCTCAAATCCCACTATTGAAAATAAACCCATAAAAAAAAATTTAATTTCAATGGTTAGAAACCATTGATCAGGCTGATTTTTGGTCTGTAGGTCCACTCGGACTCGGTGATGGTTGAAACATCCGTTGATCTCTAAGAGTGTGCCACGTGACAATTTTAGGTGTGGCTCCGGACGGGGATCTCGTGGCTCTACATAGCTCATTGTTTGGGCCCACTATCCATATGGATGTTTAGCCCATCCCTTGGTGAATATACATACCAAAAATCAGTCTGATTGGTCCTCTCTAACCATAGATTTTAGTACTTTTTTAGGATTGATTCTAGCCGTTGGATTCAATCATTTTTGTTTTTTTCATATTTTAGGGTACTTAATCCAACTGCTAGAAATTATCAATCAAGCTGATTTTTGGTATGTATAGCAACCAAGGGTTGGGATAAACATCTATGGGGTTAGTAGCCCGAAAACATTGAGCCATGTAGGACCACGAGAGTCCTCTGCATCGACTGCATCAAAAAGTTTTCGACCTAGACGAACGGATAAAATTAAAATGCCACGATCAACATTTTTCTCAACACAGAAAAATTGACCCAGAACCATTTTTTTTTTTTTTTTGAAGTTAAATAACCCAGAATTTCAAAAACACAAAAACAAAGGAAAAAAAAAAAAAGCAAAATATATGAAACAAAACGATAAAAAATAATAATAATAGATAATAAATAGATTTTGCTACCCCAGTGATAACCGGACAAAATTTTGTGCGGTTGAGGCCATTGACCGTTGGATGCAAAGATCCAGTCCACAAAGCAACAAATATTTTACCCTTTGCGGTTGTTACCTCTGGAGTGTGGATCTCTTGAATCTAACAGTCAATAGCTTCAACCGCGCAAAATTTTGTCCAGCTGTATGTGGGTAGCATTTTCCTAATAAATAGAATTCTAACTTCATCCATTCTCACTCAAACGCAAGGAAAAACAAAACCCAGATCCAGTTTTCCATGAATTTCGCACCTGAGAGACATCTTCTGCAATGTTGAGAACTTCAACCTCTGTTTGAGGATTCACATAAACTGCTTTACAGACAACATGGAGTGAAACCTTCCCAATTTCGGGAGATCGCTTGAGCTTTAGAGATGTGGAAAATCGAGATTGTTGGAGTATCCAGGATTCTGGACAAAACCCTAATACTGATTGGGGAAGAAACGTCAATAGGTTCAAGGTAGAAGCCATTGTTGATGTCTGCAAAACCCTTGCAATTATTTGAAAACTTGTCATGGTGTGCATTTATTTTAAAACTTGTCACGGCTGCTTTGTCGTTTGTTCTTTTTCTATTTTGGGATGGAATAAGCCATCTATATCAATATATCTACATCTATCAATCTTTACCTATCTATCTATCTATATCTATATCTATCTCTATCTATATCTACTAGGGGAATGCCACGTGCGATGCACCTGCACCTTATACGTGGCGGCACCTTACAAGTGGCACACTCATAGAGATCATTGGCCATATCGATGTTTAGCCCATATATCCCTACGTGGACCTACATGCAAAAAATCAACCTGATTAGTGATTTTCAAGGATTTGATTGGAGTCATTCTCATGGGTCGTTGATTTTTAGCTAGAGATTTCGAGCATTATTTGGTGTACTCAGACCCAAAGGTTTGAAATCACTTATCAGGTTGATATTTGGTATATAGGTCGACCTAGGGATGGGACAAACATCCATACGGTCAGTGGTCTAAGAGTGTGCCACGTGGCTTATACTATTGTCCCTCGGGACGTGGGTGTGCTAGAAAACCTCAACTGGGGCGTACTCCAACCCAAGTTTTGTCTTAAGAATAGAGAGGCAATTAATTAGGAAGGTTTTGGAGTGGCTTTAGTTTGTAAATAATCCAACGGTTAATGGGAGGTATCAGTTAATAGGATGTACTCAAGGGTAATAGAAGGTAGTAAATAGATAGATAAATTGTGACCCAAAGGGTAATAGAAACTATTAAATGTCTGAAGCCATTGTCATCGCCATCCCATGTTTTGGCCTTATAATAGTATAGATATAGATAAATTATGACCTAAAGGGTAATAGAAAGTATTGAACGTCTGAAGCCCTTGTCATCGCCATCCATGTTTTGGCTTTATAATAGTATAGATATATCTAAAGCAAAGCCTTACGACGTAGCGTTCTTCTGTAAGATTTAGATTTTTGTGTTGGCTAATTCGTATGACAAAAATGTGTTGGTAACCTTCCTAGTGTGTGGGTAGTTAGGAGTCGATTGGTTAAGTATGGTTTCATTACTGAAGACTGCTTGATAGAAGACCAAAGAGTGATACATCAGAAGATTCAAAGCTTCAATTGATCAACCTACCATTAAGTTGGTAAGTGACTTAGATACTATAGAAATAGGTTTGAGAATCCTTAAAATCATGAAAAATTAAGTTAAAATGGCAAGGGAAGCCTTCTGGAGCAAATCGGGGCTTACCAGACAACTTTTGGATAGTCCAATTGATATGTTGAAAAGTACAATCGGTTAGACTTGTGCTGGTAGAATCAAAATTGTTTCCCGAATAGTCCAATCGATTGGATTTGCCCAGACAAAAAATAATTGTTCCGTGTTATATCCAATCGATTGGACTTTTTCCAATCGATTGGATCGACGAAGGATGGGTCTTTAAAACTCTAAAATTACCTGAATTGCCCTCCATTAGTTACTATTTCTCTGGGACTCTTGCTTCGCTATAAATATAAATATAACATTTTAAGTTGAAAACCTAATTTCTTCCAATCCTTCAAAGCCATCCAAGCCCATTTAAAGCAGAGAAGAAAACCTATAGATCCAAGAGCTTCCATTGTTGATTGAAGCTTAAGTTTTGCTCTTGATGCTCAAGATCTTAATCAAGTAAGTTTTATTCTTTTGATCTTGAGTAAAGAAAGTGTTGATCTCTTCATAGTTAAATCTATTTCTTCCACGAAGGATTAAACATATTGGTTTATCCTATTACCTTGTTGTTAGTTGTCCCACCATGTGGATTCGGTGTAAACTCGTGTGTAGATCGAGTTGGTTATGATTCGAGATCAAACGACCCTGAAAATGTTTCGTGAGGTTCAGAATGTGAAGATATAAGGCGACGTGGTAAATTGGATGCTGGAACTCATGTGGAGTTGGATCCAGTTGTAAATCATAGCGTGGGTAATAGTCTGTATCCCTGTCATCTATTAGTGATGTGATTTCGACTTGACATGGTCCCGAAGTTTTTTTCGTTTGGGTTTTCTTCGTAAAAATTGTGTGCCTATTTTTTTGATTAATTTTATTGTGTTATTGGCTGAACATATTTGTGAAAAATATATCTCTAGTATATTTAGATTAAATATAGTTAGACCAATCTATTTACTTCCGCTTAAAAATTATATGTGATAGATCCCAGATCATCGACCGAATAGAATTGAATATGTTGCTTGTTTTTTAATTGGTACTTAATTTGAATCGAACCTATTCACACCCCCCCCCCCCCTCTAGGTCCTATTAATCCATATACCCGGATATTTCAATTGGTATCAGAGAGGTTCACTCTGTTAGGTCTAACAACCTGAGTGTGATCCTACTCAATATCTGAGTTAATGGATTTACAAAGAGAGGGTGGTGTTGTCACTCATCCACCATGATTTGATGAAATAACTATATTTATTGGAAAGCTAGGATGAGAGCTTTTCTTAAATCTCTTGATGAAAGAATTTTGATGATTACTATTTTGGATTGGAAACAACCAATGGAAGAATCTATTGATAAGGAATTAATTTTTAAACCTATGGAAAATAGACTAAGGATGAAAATGACCAATCTAACTGGAATAGCAAACGTCTCAACGCTATTTTCTGTGCAGTCAATATTGATGAACTTTCGACATGTGAAACTATAAAGAAAGCATGTGATATACTTGAGGTTACCCATAAGGGAACAACTACTGTGAAAATTTCTAAGATTCAAATGCTAACTTCCAAATTTGAAAACATTAGAATAGATGATAATGAAGTATTCTCTGAATTTTATACCAAATTATCTGATATTGTTAATTGTTGCTTTAATCTTAGAGAGAAAATTCTCTAGTCTAAGGTTATGAGAAAGGCTCTTAGATCTTTACCTTTGAGATTCAATTTAAGTCACAGCCATTGAAGAGAGTAAAAATGTCGATAGCATCAATATAGATGAACTGGCTGGTTCACTTTAGACTTTTGAACTTAACCTTCCTTAACCTAAGAAAAGTAAAGAGATTGTCCTAAAAGTCTTAAAAATTGACTCTGATGAGTCTAATGATGAATACTGTAAGGATAGTGAGGACATAACTTTACTTGTGAAAGGTTTCAGAAAATACTTATGTAACAGGAAAGAAAATTTTTCTAGAGCTATAGAAAACTCTAAGAAAGAACCAAACCCCACGATAGGTTCAAAAGGAAAGAAACTAAAGAACCTAAGTCTAATGAAATTCAATGTTATGAATGTAGAGGATATGGACACATCTCTACTGACTGGGCCAATAGGAAAATAAAGGTAAAACAAAGGCAATGAATGTTACGTGGGAAAACAGTGAAAGTGAGTCTGATGACTCTAATGATAAGGATGAATGTTCTAATTATAAAGCCTTCACTACTTCTATTATTGCCACTATTACGGCAATACAGTTACCCAGGTTGACCAATTGTCTGAATGTCAAAGTAACTCTGATAGCGAAGATCATGATATCCAAGTTGCTTATCAGAAGTTATACAAAGAAAGCATGAGGATGGCCAAATCAAACAAATATCTTAGAGATAAACTTGAATCTCTAGAAAAAGAAAATCTCATTTTAAAGGCAAGAAAGTGAAAAATATAGAATTCCTTCTAAAAATCTTGAAGAAGAGAAAGTTGGCCTTCAAGACAAAGTTAAATTCCTTGAATCTGAATATCATGAATGTCTAGAAGAGAGGAAGTCTCTTGAGTTAAATTTAGCTCAGTTGAAAAAGGACTTGTCTTATATATATCAAAGCACTGAGAAATTAAATGAGATCTTAGATGTGGGAAGATGGACTGAGATAGGAGAGGGTTAAGATATGTTGAATCTATGAACTCTCATCTCAGTCTAGAACAAAATTTGCTAAAGCCCAAGTTCCTCCCAAAACACCTGTTGACCCTCCTAGACCCCCGATTAAGATTCTTACTTGTTATCGGTGTGGGATTAAGGATCATGTTGTTACTAAATGCTATCAAAAAAAATGGACTCCACCTCAGTATACATCTTCTAGAGTCAGGATAATATTGTTTACAAGATTCAAGCATTGAATCATAAGTAAAAGGTCTTGAGAAAAGAGATTGCCAAATTGAATAATTTGAAAGATATCAAGACCAATAGGAGATTCATCCTAATTATCAAACCCAAAAAAATGAAAAGAAATTATCAAGTTCAACTTAACGTTACAACCATGTGGGTGAAAAATGATTATCTAAAGTATTTAGAATCTATTAGGTTTGAGTACCTTAGGAAGTCTAGCGACACATATCTCATTGATTGAGAGTGTTTTGTTCATAGCCTAGGTGTGTGCGTTCCTTGTTTATTCTGGTATTTTCTAATGCTATATTGTGTGTGTGTGTGTGTTAGTGCATATTTACATTCATTTAGGATATCATTCTTGCGTGTTTGAGCATATCATAATGCATCTCTCATTATTGTGATTTTTTTATTTATTTTAGCCTAGTTGCTTTCTTGCATTGTTTTTGTTTTGATATATTCAAAAATATAAAGAAAAAAAATTATTTTGTGTCTTATTAGGATTTTTGTTTTAGAGTTGCATTCTGTATTGATGAGACTTTGGTTGATTAGCATTGACTCTTGAAAATTCTAGAATTAGGACTTGACACTTGGTAAATTGAGACTAGATCATTGTAGTTAACTCTACAATATTTAAAAGATTAGTCTACCCCACTATTTTTCAGTTAGTGAAAATTCATTTTTTTACTTGTACTTTCACATGCTCACTGACTAACACTTGTTAATACTAGTTTTGATTAATGGAATAAATCTCTACTAGTTATGACTTCAAATTGGTAGTGATCCTGCCCTCGGCTGATTTTGAAACAACACTATAATCAATTGTTGGCTACTTTGAGTGAAAATTTCTCCATAGCTAGAAACATTTCTAAACTAGAGTGAAAGCCA
Organism: Euptelea pleiosperma; assembly: GCA_035048495.1. Classification (NCBI taxonomy): domain Eukaryota; kingdom Viridiplantae; phylum Streptophyta; class Magnoliopsida; order Ranunculales; family Eupteleaceae; genus Euptelea; species Euptelea pleiosperma. Next base: position 2,518,039 of record CM068551.1, read on the forward strand.
ACTATATGGCCCCGATTAAAAAATATTTTTAATTATTGATTGCGGTAGTAAGAGCTACTTATGTTTAGACATGATAAATTCTTCCATCATAACAAGTGAAAACAGAACAACTTGATTAAAAGATGAGAAAAAAAAATCGAAGCTTAAATCGTATACACTTGTGTAAATAGCTATGTTTGCTAAAAGATTAATGTGAATTCACATTGGCAAATACACATGTAGAAAGAGTAAAATGTGAGAACCCTTAACTTTAATAAGGATTTCATATCTAGATACAAGATACCTCCGGCATTCTACGAATTCGTATATAGTGTTGACTAGATATCTTACTTTGTATCTCATTTAGTGACAAGTCAGATCGCAATACACACAAGAATTAAACTTTGAAAATCTCTCTAAAGTGAACTAGTACCTCTTACTCTTACTGACAAATAGACTAGATTGACTGTATTTGAACTTTTCAAGATTAAACTAAGTAAATAGCTAACATTCTAGGAATTATAGTTGTCAGTACCTATCAATCTAAGACTCTAAATGCTTGCATTTAACTCATATTTTTATTTCAAATGGGATTGCATCAGTTCTTAATATTTGTGATTTTCTTGAGTCCGCTTGATAGTGGAGTATTTTATCATTGTATGCTATCATTGTTAGATGCATTTCATGCATTTAGAATTAAGTGTGCATTTCAATACGGTTCTTGATTTAATGGGTTTTCTAGTTATTGGACGAAAACCCTTGAATCAACAATATTTTTTTTATCTTTCTGATTCACTTTTAAAACCTGCAAAAAATGCAGACTTGTACAGTGGCATGTCGGATGTCGACTCCGCACTCAGAGTTAGGGTTAATGCAATAAGGAACATAAAACATAATAGAAAATGCTGAGAATATGGAGAGGTAAAAGTGGTGAGAAATCGATGTTAAAACATCATTGAATTGGAGAGATCCATTAAACTAAGAACAGAAATATTGAGAAAGAAATAAAACATAATAATCAACTAAATTTATTCATTAATCAAAAGTGCTTATAAACATCAAACAAAGAAAGCAAACCTAACTGGAAAGCATATAAAAGAGAGATTGAGATAAAAAGACAAAGTGAGGTAGAGAAAGAAAGACAAAGAAGAGGTTTATCTTAGAGAGAAAAAGTGTAGGAAAGAGAAGAAGATAACTAAAGATAGAGAAAGTTTTATTCTAGAGATCTAAGAGCTTCCAATGTTGATTGAAGCTTAAGTTTTATTCTTGGATGCTCAAGATCTTGATCAAGTAAGGTTTATTCTTTTGATCTTGAGTGAAGAAAGTGTTGATCTCTACATGGTTTAATCTATTTCTTCAATGAAGGATTAAACACATTGGTTTATCTTATTACATTTTTGTTAGTTGCCTCACCGTGTGGATTTGGTATGAACTCATGTGCGGATCGAGTTGGTTGTGATTGGAGATCAAACCCTGAAGGCATTTCGTGCGGTTCGGAATGTGAAGATATAAGGCGACGTAGTAAATCAGCAGCTGGAGCTCGTATGGAGTTAGATCCAATTGTGAGTTGTAGCGTGGGTAACAGTCTGTATCTCTGTCTTCTATTAGTGTTGTGATTTCGACTGGATATGATCTCGAGGTTTTTTCCGTTTGGGTTTTCCTCGTAAAAATCGTGTGCCTATTACTTGATTGATTTTATTGTGTTATTGGCTGAACATATTTGTGAAAAATATATCTCTAGTATATGCTTCCGCTTAGAAATTGCATGCGATAGATCCTAGATCATTAACCGAATAGAATTGAATAGGCTGCTTTTTTTTTTAATTGATAATTAATTCGAATCAAGACCTGTTCACCCCCCTCTAGGTCCTATTAATCCATATACCTGGATAGTTCATCTCCATCTTTTTAACATTTTCACAAAATACCCTTGAAACTTTCTTCCATGTTAATAAAAATAAAGGGTTTTTAGACTTATTTTATAATACGTCTCCCATCTATATATGTATACTGAAATAGATAAGTGCTGATGTGGCACTCTCTGGTCTCATTTCTCCACATCATCATCTTAGAATCTTTTTCAAACTAAAACATTTCGGTCTCATTTATTTTCCTTATATAAATACTCCAAAAATGCAATGCATCTCTCTTAATTTTCAATCAAAATGTTTTTTCTATTTTTAATAGTTTCCTAATAATGGCTTCTTTCCTTAACACCTAGGTGTCCAGTATTAATGGTGTACTTCTCAATTGTTAAGGTCTTTAAGTGTCTTCATTAAATAGATTTCCTTTTAGGATGTTAGCACATTCGATACTTATGGTGAAAGGTTTCCTAACCAAAATGTCTCTCTTTCCAATCAAAACGTCTCCTTTTAGGATGAATAACTCTTGCATTCTATATTTTTTTGCATAAAACTTCATGTTCAAAAGATTCGATCAATCGTACAAGGAAAGCTTCAATCTTCCATGGCGGCCTTCAATCTTCAATCTCGCGGTGTATTTTTTTTCCAAATCTAATTAATCTCTTTCACATTGGATTGGATGAATAGCTCTTGCATTCTATATTTTTTGCAAGACACCTCGTGTTCAAAAGATTCCATCAATCGTATAAGAAAAGCTTCAATCTTTCATGTCGGCCTTCACTCTTCAATAGTAGATATAATGACTGATTTAGTTTCTTTGATGTTTAAATTTTTTACGTCTTCCTGTTCGTTTCGCTGAGGATTCTGAAAATGAATGAAATTTGTATTATTGGATTTATTACAGTCAATTTTGGATTCAGATAACCGTCTCTTTTGCTATGGATTCTGAAAAAAAAAAAAGAATTTTTTGTTCTTTCGGTCGATGAGTATCGGTATTTATAAATAAATGGACACCTCTCTTGCGGTGTTGTTTTTTTTTTTTTTGCAAAATTATGTTATAAGATTTTGTTTGAGGCAATGATATCTACTCGAAAATTAAATCATGAGTATCGTGATCTTAGGGAGACCCATTAAACAAGTCATTCTTTATATCATTATTGTCGGCTGCAAATCCATTCAAGGACATTTTTCTTGATTTTGGTCTTCTTCGAGTACACAAAAAAAGAAACGGCAATAGATTTTGGTAAGGAAGATTTCGAGGACTTATGAATAAAAGATGAAGAAGAAGTGAACCTAGAAGCAATTAAATTCACATGAGTTCATGCGAAAATGTCTCTTTACAAATAGGGTTACAAAAATGAAAGAAACCCAATAACTAAAACTTAGAGGAAGAGGGTTTTGAAAAACTTATAAATTTAATTATATTTTCTATGTTTTGTAGGTTAAAATTGTTTTAGTTAAATTATATTCCAATATTATTTCTCTTACAAGTTTTGGAAATGGATTAAAAGAAGTTTTTAATTAAAAATTTTATACAGAAATCTCATAAACTCCATACAGCACTCAATACATCCAATTAACTTAATGTTCTATTAACAAAATGAAAATGTGTGTATACATGTAATTATAATCATATATCTAACCGTTGATTATATGTGACTTTGGCATTATTTTACAATAATATTATAATTTTTTATTTTCATTTTTCTTCGCCCGTGCCATAATAACTCGTTCGATTTACTAAATACCATTCTCCCTCTCGCGAACGTCTCTACGATCTACAACACAACTTTTCATCTCCTAACATGATTCTACCTCTCCTATTAACTCTCTCCATTTTTTTTTTGGAAAAATCCCTTGACACTCCTTAAATCCCCCCTTTAATGTCTCTCTTCCTTCGCAAAACGTCTCTCTCAAAAGGGTATTTTTGACTTTTTAAAACTTTAATTAACTTCATCGAAATCCAATGGAAACGTCTCTCCAACTTCCCAAAATGTATGTCCCTCTTCAACACGTCTCTTCTCTTCTTTTTTTTTGATAAGTCCAGAATAGAATTAATAGAAGGGAGATCGAGAAGATCTCAAAAGGTACAAAGAGAAGGAAAAGAAATCAAAATAACACTTGTTCAAATCGAAACACCATATCAATGAAAAAGATGCATCTTATCTCATGCAAAATGCTACCCCATCGGAATAAGAGAGCCTTAATGTTCAAAATGACTTCGAATAGAGAGCTCTCATTACCCTCAAATGTCTCTTATTCCTCTCTAACCAGATTCCCCAAATGATTGCGAGGGACACCATCTTCCATAACAACTTACCTCTAGCCGTCTTGGGGCAATGTGTCAAGCTCTCTATCACTGCCCCTATGGATGCCGAATAGACCCAGGTGACACTCATGTGAGATATGAAGAAAAGTCACACCTGCCTCGCAAACTCACAATGCACAAGAAGATGGTTAGTACTCTCCCCACTAGCCTTACACATAACATAGAAGTCCACCAATATCCATTTTCTAATAATCAAATTCTCTATCGTAAGAATCTTGTTTAGGATGGCTACCAAAGCAACGAAGCGGACTTTTAGGGGAGCTTTGGATTGCAATGAGTCGATGTGGGTGAAAAAGCTAAAACCTCGTAAAAAGAATGGACCGAGAAATTACCGACTGGGAGTGGATCCAAAATAAGTGGTCCTCATCAGAATTGTGGACAAGGTAAAATTTCAAACAATCATGCAACAAATCAATTTGAACTTTTTCCCACTCAAAGGAAATCCTTCTAAGGTCCAAAACCTAGCGTCTTCCAGAAGAAGAACCCACCCAAAAATGATCAACTGTTTGCCCTTTACACTGCGATAGAGAGAAAGCTCGAGGAAAAGCCTCCTTTAGACACAAATCCCCTAACCAAGTATCCTCCCAAAACCTAATCCTGGAATCGTCACCTAAAGCTTGTCTAGAGCCCTCCCACACTTGGTCCCTAACCTTGAGAATCCCTATCCACACCCCGCAACCGTACGACAATCTAGTTGCTTTAGTCACCCAGCCCCCCACCTCTTCCCCATAGATATCAACAATCACTCTGCGCCACAAACTAGTCCTATCCTTACCAAATCTCCAAATCCATTTTCCTAGAAGTGTCAAGTTCATGACACCAATCTTTCTAAAATCTAGACCCCCGTCTTTCTTGGCTAAACATGCTTGGGCCCAATTGACTAGGTGATACCAGTCAATATTCACTGGGATTGAGAACAAAGAGAGGAAATACACTGGTAAGCTAAACAGAGTGCTCTTAATAAGGACTATCTTACCCCCTTTAGAGAGGTACCTCCCCTTCCAATTGGACATTCTACGCCGCATTCTTTCCACTACTGGGTCCCAAACCGATTTAGCCCTGTACGGCGCTCCTAAAGGGAGTCCGAGATAGGTGGAGGGAAGAGAGCCTGTAGAACAACCCAGAATCCTAGCCATCTCCTCCATATTATCTACCTTCCCAATGCTCAAAACCCTACTCTTTTTGAATTTGATCTTAAGGCCCGAGCACACTTCGAAACAACAAAGCAAACTATTCAAAAAAGTTGCTTCTTCTGATGTTCCTGACAGAAACACTAGGGTGCCATCAGCGAACTGCAAATGAGAAATGGACACCCCCCTACGCCTTGCTTGGAAACCCGACAACGCTCCTGACCCAACCCCTCTCAAGATCATCCTCCCTAAGGCCTCCATCACCCTAATCAAAAGGAAGGGTGATAGAGGATCTCCTTGCCTAAGACCCCTAGAACTCTTAAAGTAACTAGAAGGGGAGCCGTTAACTAACACCGAGAAACGGGGAGATCTAATATACTTCTACATCCACTCTCACCATTTACTCCCAAAGCCAATTCTTCCAATAAGTTAATCCAAGAATTCCCAGCATGTATGGTCATAGGCTTTTTCCATATCTATCTTGCGAACCACACCAGGCGCCCCAAGACATTGCCTAGAGTTGATGCATTCATTTGCAATCAGCACCCCATCAAGGATTTGTCTACCTTCCACAAATGGCCCCTGTTCTCTTGAAATAATTTCTCCCATCACCAATTTCAGCCTAGAGGCTAAAACTTTGGCCACTATCTTGTAAACACTCCCCGAAAGGCCAATGGGTCTGAAGTCTGAGATATCCTCTACTCCTTGAATTTTAGGAATCAGAGCTATGAAGATTTGGTTGCAACCAAATCTAAAAAATTCCTAAAATGAAGGTCCCCAAAAACTTTCATCAGATCTGATTTGACAATCTCCCAGCAAACCTGAAAAAAGGCTATAGTAAATCCGTCCGGACCTAGAGCTTTGTCCCCCGACATCTCAAAAATAGCTCTCCTGACTTCCTCCTCATTGAAAGCTCTCTCTAAACCCTTCTTGATGCCTCATTAATATTGTCGAAGTCCAATCTATCTAACTTTGGTCTCTCCCAGGTGACTTCTGTGTATAATTCCTTGTAAAAAGTTCTGATCTCCTTTCTAATCTCCGCCTCCTCCTTCAACACATCTCTTCTCATTCCTGTAAGAGTTCCAACACCCCACGTCTCTCTCCTAAAATCTCTCTTGCATCTCTCCTCTTTGGAAAACATTTTTTCTTCTTCTCCAGTAATGAAATGCAAAAATGCTCCTTTTATCTTAGGTGGATACAAACTCAAAATATCAATCTTTAAGTATTTTTTTTTACTTTGTTTTTGGAATATTATTAGTGTTTTACGTTTAATTTACTTAATTTTGAATCTCATGGTGCTTATTCATCTTTGATCATTTTTTAATTTTCGATTCAATTTCTCTAGCTAGCATCTCTTTCCAAAAAAATCTATTTTCTTTCTCAATCAGGTATTTTTTTTTTTCTTCTTTTACATATTTATTTCTCCCTTTCTCTGTTTCATGTTTTATTTTTTGGATTTATTTTAGTCTCTTCTCTATTCATTTTTTATTCCGTTCACAATTGATATAGTTTGTTGGATTTGATTTTTTGCCATTTTTTGGCTGACAATACTGTACAAATCACACACATCAACAGATAATCCTCTGACTTTGCCAGAGATTTTGGAGCTTGTATATGGAAATGAAATCCTAGAACACGAAAAATTGCGAAAATGAAGAAGCCAAGAGAAGAGACGGTTCTTTACAAACTCTACTAACGAAACTTCAAATCTCTCTATGCGCGATTATCAGTTTATCTTCTTTTCTCTTTTTTGGTATGGTTTTGCATTTTCGCTGGCGATGTAAATAGGTGTTGCAAACTCTTGCAACATGAGTCTGAGATTCTCAGGACCCATGATGGAAAGAAAGTGGCCGATTTCGTTGACACAAAATCCAATTGCTTGCGTTTTGACCAAAAACAAGAAATTAATGAAAGTTGTAATGATTGCACCACCACCCTGTTATACGAGATTTGATGCTTCATTTTATATTTGCTTGTGCATTGAAATCATGGGTATTGTGGCTTCAAGCATGGTTTAAAATAACATCGTTTTTATGGTTTTAACCGCCGTTAAAACAGGTAACTCCCCAAGCCCGTTACATTAAGAACCGTTTTGACTCTTTGAAAATAATGACCGTTATTTTCTGTTTTTTTTTTTTGTTAAAATTTTGTTATTTTCCATTTTTTTCATTTTTTACAAATTTGAATTTCATGGCCAGTTTTTATTTTATTTCTGTTAAATTCTATTTTTCCATTTTTTCGTCCGTTACAATTCGTTTTAACGGTAGCGCCCCCAATCCGTTATACCGTTTAAATGGCCAATTTTAAACCTTGGTTTCAAGAACACTCTTGGAAAAGATATTATTTTAAATAGGTGGTTTCAGGAGCACTCTTGCAAAAGATGTAAAGCATAAAAAAGTAATGAAATTAGGAAAGCATGAGGTGAATGAATTACTTGTAAAGTCTTCATTTTTTATGAGGTTTTTCTCCCTTAGAAAATGACAGAAGCAAATCTTAACTCCACCAAAAAAAATATCTAATATATTTTTTTGAAATAGTTCCCAATCTTTTCACAAAACTCTTCGAAGCCATTGCTTTTTAAATTGTTTACTTGGTAAATAATGTGTTTTACTTACCCAGTTACCATTGGAAAAGCGAAGTGCAGAACTAATGTTGGAGAACTGCAGATGATGAGGCCTTATTTTTTTGTTTTAGTGGAATGGCCATATCTAATTTGCATGTAATTGTTGTGAGGATTGATGCCTATGTGTGTCATACACACAGTAGGGATGGGGGACCATACAACAACTAGCGTTGAAGATCTATGATCGATTGGAGCATTATTGAATCAAATGGCTATATATAGATCACTAATCAGGCTGTTTGTTGGTATGTAGGTCCATCATGTGGTGGACTAGGATAAGATTCTGGGAAGATGTTTGGTGTGGCGAGTTGTGCCTGATAGACGCTTTTCCTATGATTTATCTACTCTCTTAGTGGAAAGGTCGGTTTATTTCTTTGGTCTTGAAAGAGTCCAATCATGAAGCCTCCATCTTAGGATGAATTGTTATCTGTATGATATATTCACAGAAAATGGAAGAAAAGAAAAGGAGAATAAAATAATATAATTAATCAAAATAAAAGCTCATTGTTTATTGGCAAGTATAATAGATCGAGGCTTGTGTTGTACACAATAGCCTTAAGACAAAATTTGTCCCCTTATTGAAGTGCTAAAGGTCTCAAGACGTCTCTCTCCCAAGATACAACGATCTCAATGTACGGAAATAGTACTTAATCCACACATATGTCGAACCAGAACTGTGTTCGTTTTCTCACAGAAGAAAACTTATAAAATCAAGAGAAAATCATTAAAGCATAAAAATTATGTATTTTAAAAAGGGGGCGGAATAAGAATGAATATAGAAGGTGGTTTGCAACCGTTTAACGGTTACATAACCGCTTGACTGTTATACCCATCTTCGATGAATCAGTTATTCCCATATCCAATGAACCAGAGAATACAAAGAATTCGCCCAAGTCAAGAAGGAAAGCCTGAAGCCCAATGTTGGCGCATAAATGAAAACTTTAGTTATTTGCGCACACACGTGAGGCTCAAAGTTGGGATTTGCACCCCCTATTGCGTGTGTGACACGTGCAGGATGCACGCCGCCAGCGGGTGCGTATTAAGGAATTTCGGATCCCTAGATCCAAATCCTCTTAAAAAGCCTTTTATTCCTCATGGGCCCCCGTGTGAGCGCGAGCGCACCCACTATTCTCTTTGAGCTTACAAGTTTCTATGGAACAACTTCTTTATATAAGTTGCATTTTAATCTTGTAGTTTTCCAATGTGGGACTAAAGTTTTTCACAAAATTTACTCACTTATACACATTACAAGTAGGGTAGTTTGGAGCCGGTTTTCCATTCACCAATAAAGGGTCTTGGTTAAATAATTTAACCACATTACTCTCTATATTAATGAGATGAAAAATCAATATGGACCCGTCTAAAAAGATAAGTGGGTCCCACTTCTATTTATGCTCAAAGTGACCCCGTTAGTCACATTTTCAGGTTTTTTCAACTCGGATTTTTCCAATAGGAATCTCTTTAAATGGAAAAGTGATCAGCTTGGAGCTTTGTTGGATAGATTGAGACATCATATGGTTTTAGGATAGATTGGGACATCATATGGTTTTAGCTACTGAGGAGGATTATTTGCAATGGGCTCACTAAAAAATGGATTGTTTCTCGGTAACCTCTTTTTATGACTCCTTATCTCTTCCTTCTCCTTCTTAGAACTACTCTTGTCCTAGCATTTGAAAATCTTATATCCTTTCAAAAATTCACTTCTTTGCTTAGGTTGCTTCTTATCACAAATTGCTCACCGTCGACAACCTTATTGCTAGAAAATGGATCCTCACAAATTTGTGTAATGTGTAAATCTAATGGGAATCCATGAATCATTTGTTGTTGAATTGCGACTGTCACTCAGATCTGGTCATACTTTTTGGGGCATGTGGGACTTTCTTGGGTAATGCCTCAGTCGCTTGGAGGTTTATTACGTGGATAGCCTAAGCTGTGGTTCTATGACAAGAGGAAGATTATTTGGAGAATGGTGCCTTACGCGATTATTTGGGGTATATGGTTGGAAAGAAATGAAAAAACTTTCAAAGATAAAGAGAACACGATCTCCGGAAAGTTCTTATCAGTATTAAGGCATTCCTCTTCTCATGGGAGTCCATTTTTCATGACTTGAGTTGATTTTTCTTTAGTGAGATGGTTTTCAAGTTTGACACTATCACGGGGATAGAGTAGAGTTCTTAGTGCTTGGTGCATGTTGGTTGTTTGGTGCTTGGGGTTTGTTCATGTTCTTTTTTGTTTTTCTTCTCTTTTGTACTATTTTTGAGATCTTCTTGATCTCCTTTTAAATCATATTCTCTTGACAGCTTAGCAAAAAAAATAAAAGTGTCCAAGGCAAGATCTGGATGTCTACATCACTCTTTAAAGGGATAATGTAGGTATTGTGTCACGCCCTTTCATAAATCTCTTAAACCATTGTTTCATTCAACGGGAACATGATTTGTATAGCCGATCCACCCCACCCCACCATATTTGATGATGATGTGCAAGATTGGTGCTTGACCCGTTAGTAAAACAGACTGGCAACATCTGGGGTATGCTGTTGAGCAAATCATTAGATGGGTCATTGAGTCTTTGTCAATCTACGATTATAAGTAGCACTTACACAATTTGAAATAATAATTTTGCATTTTATAAGGCTTAAATAAGATAAAATGTCCATGCCAATAACCCTTTTTCTTTAAGAAAATTTTTCTCTTTTCAGCACGGTCTGTTAATTATTAGTTAGAATGATAATGAAATCCCTAAAATGCCACAAGAAATACTATTACGGGCCCACTCACCCATGAATGGTCCACGTGGCCTTTCTCCAATAAACAAAATAGAGACAATTTTTGACATACCCCACATGTTATCTCAGAAATTTGGCATATATAACCCCATAACTTGAAATAACCTCATGACCCGGGGGCCACCGTCTATTACCCATCAACGTATATTGATTTAAATGATGAAAATGCCTTTTCATTAAATAGAAGTTAGAACAATAACATGTGGGTTTCGGCTAAAACCCTAATTATAAATTAAATTGTTGTGGTGGTTCTTGAATCAGATCATTTACCCTTACTTCAACAAAGGAAGCATGAACCTCCTCTATGGAAGAACCATTTTTGTCTTGGTCCCAATTCAATACTAAACAAGTTCGAACTAATTGAATACTTGTGTGATAAATTCCTCGAATTTTTACCATTTCCATAATCAAAGATCCAACTGATCACCGCGTCTGTATTGCAAATATGTAGTTACGAATAATCCAGCCAAAGTAATAGAAATTTTACCTAACACGATTAATTCCAATAAATAGTAAAACTTCAATCATTTCGATTTGTTTGAAAGGGGAAAAAAGAAAGGTGCCAGCCACGAGACTCCAAAAACACTAATGAACCAATTTATTGCCGTCTCGTGATTGACTTTCCAAAATTCGTAGATCAATATCTGCATCTTATTTAATAAGAAGATAAACACAGATTTACAAAGGAGCTAGCATTCAATTTTTGAGAAAAAAATCAATCTACGATTATAAGTAGCACTTACACAATTTGAAATAATAATTTTCCATTTTATAAGGCTTAAATAAGATAAAATGTCCATGCTAGTAAGCCTTTTTTTTTTAGAAATATTTTCTCTTTTAACTCAGCCCGTGATGAGCATGGGCTATTAATTACTAGTTAGAATGATAATGAAATCTCTAAAATGCCACATGGCATCCTATTATAGACCCACACACCTGTGAATGGCCCACGTGGTCTTTCTACAATAAACAAAATAGAGACAATGTTTGACATACCCCACATATTATCTTTCTAAATTTGGCATATATAACCCCATAACTTGAAATAACCTCATGATCCGGGTCCACCATCTATTACCCATCAATGTTAATTGATTTAAATGATGAAAATGCATTTTTTTCAAATAGAAGTTAGAACAATAACAAGTGGGTTTCGGCTAAAACCCTAATAGTAAATTCAGAAACTACTCATCACGCACTCTTCACTTGTCCTCATAATGCAAGAACATGGTATGCTTCAGTCCTATCCCTTTGATGTGAAAACTGGACACCAGAGAAGAGTGAAGAGTGGATTTTAGCTCAACTCAGCCTACCAACAACCACGGAGAACGACTTTACTACACACTATGTTTGTGTGTTACTTTGGAAACTGTGGGACTTGAGAAACAGGGAAATCCATAATTCTCGACTTGAACACCCCTTAGCTATCCTATGAAGCATTCTTACGTATGTTCTTCAGTCAGAGCCAAATAGTAAGGTGACGAGGCCACCTATAAAATGGACACCTCCTCCCACCGGCAATCTCAAGATTAACATAGATGCATCTTGGACACAATCTGATGGTAGGGTAGGACTGGGTTTTGTTATCAGAGATGAGACTAACAAATGTCTTATGGTAGGAGGATGGCGAACCTGAACCTTTACAGCAGAAGAAGCTGAAATTCGAGCCATCTGGTGGGCACTGAAATGGGCGAAAAAATTCAAATCTTTTGGGATAGTAGTGGAATCAGATGCTCAAGTTATAGTTAAAGCTCCTCAAGCAAATCCGTCAACTCTCCACTAGGCATCGGAATCTGTTGCTTCTGATATTTTGCACTATCTTAGTTACTTCCCCTCTCTCTTTTGAATTTATACCAAGAGAGGGCAATGGTGTTGCTCATATGGTGGCAGAGAAAGCAGCAAATTTAGACACCTTTTTGATTTGGGAAGATTCCTTCCCATGTTGGCTTGTAAATTTTTTACAGGAGAATACTCCTTATTGTTCTCTAGACTCTTGTTCCCCTTTGGTTTCTAATTAAATATTTTATTACAAAAAAAAAAAAAAAAAAAGAAACTTCATGGTTGAGATCATCAAAACATATTTGATTTTGGTCCTAGGTCTCTTTGTTTTATAAAGAAAAAATTTTGAGAAAAGGAAAAGAGAACAAATCTATTCACCAGAGCACAGTAAGCAGACATGTGCTTGGACCAGGACTTAATAGATGAGAAAATGTTGGTCACTTGTCCGCCTCGTGTGCTCTAATGATTTGATTTCCACAATGGAAATTTAGGAAAATATAAGGGTGTGTTTGGTAGGCCATTTTGTCGGCAAATCCAAATATTTACGCATGCGAATACGATTTTCGTAGAATTTGGTGCGCCGTTTTTCCACGAAATATTTTTCCCAGACCCACACATTGCCCGCAGACATAAAAATAATTTATAACCCCCAACCCTGTTAAAATTTTTTTTCACGCCATTTGTCTTAATGGGCAAAAATATTTGCCCACAAGGAAAATGTAAGGAAACGATCCCACTAACCTTGAAGCCGATACGTAACACACCTTTTTGGGCCTACTTGCATCATGAATATTGGGACCCCTCATGTATCTATACTGACATGTGGCACACCTTTTTGGGCCCAAGTGCACCATGAATGTTGGGACCCATCATATATCTACTAATATGACACGTGGCACACTTTTTTGGGCCCACTTGCACTATGAATGTTGGGATCCCTCATATATCTAGCAATTTGTCCATTGACACACCTTTTTTGGCCTACTCTAACCATATGGATGTTTGGCCCATCCCCAGGTGGATGTACATACCAAAAATTAGGCTGATTAGTGATTTTCAACCTTTGGATCTTAATACCCAAAATAATGCCTTATTTCCATAGTTAAAAATCAACCCATGAAAACCACTCCAACATTAATGGTGCAAGTGGGCCCAAAAAGATAAATAGATGAGGGGGCTACAACATTCATTCTGCCAGTTGACCCATAAAAGTGTGCTTTGATAGATAGATTTGGGGGACTAATAATGTTCATTGTGCAAGTGGGGTCAAAAAACCATGCCACGTATGATTCAGGTGGAAGCAACGTATTCTTCATTTTCTCTTTAGTAAAAATTCAAAAAATCAGTTCACCAGTGTGACAATTCTACACCTCAGATCCAATCTCCTCCTTGCATTGTCCTGAGACACATGGTGGAACTGTTGTTGACTTAGTTACTCATAAAAGAGCAGAGTGCATATTCTTTTCTTTGTTTATGCGCATGACTTGTCCACGTGCAATGCCCGTGTGCACTAACTATTCTCACAGCAAATATATACACTATTATCACAAGCCAACCATTGTATGGTAAATTATTCATGAGTCACCTGATCCCGACCCTATATATGTACACTATTCTCACGTGCATGAACACAATAAATTTGACAACAACTTTGACGTACCCACATAGAAGATGAATCAATGGCTGGGTTTTGGTGAGGATGATCTCCTCACCATATAGATCACCCTACAAAAAAATCAGCCCCATTCTGAAATTTCTAACCCCATCAAACATGGCTTCCAAGTTAATGGTAAAAATAGTCAATCCATAATTCTCAACTTCTAAACCAGTCTACAAATGTCAAAAAATGGTTTGAAGTTTTGTGAGGATGATATTCTCACCATTGAAAAACCCATATTTGTAATTGTTAGATTCCATGAAAAAAAAAAATATTTACTTGTATGTTGATAAGAAGCTCCATTCAACCCATCAAGAAGAATGTTGGTCGATCTAACTGGAGACTCAAGCTTCACAACACTCAAACATCTTCAACAAACTTCTGGGAAACTACCAGTGGCCTTCACGATATATTTTTACAGGTGTTTGGAAGTCCATTGGGTGTGATAACCCCCCTGGTTTGTATCTGATTTGGTTAGGCTCTTGTCTGGGGTATGTTAGGTTTTTTCATGAGCTAGGACGCCCCCAACTTTTTGGGGCGACTGAAGTAACCTCGGTCAACCACTCTTTCTTGGGGCGCCCGCTCTTTTCAACACTCGATCTGTCTGAAGGAGCTAGGATGCCCCCTCTTTCTTGGGGAGCCCCCGCTCAATACCTCGGTCACCCGCACTTTGTTGGGGCGCCCCTTATCTTTCCTTTTCTAGAAAAATTGTCCGTTGAAGGACCTCATTTTTGCTCTATTTAAGCTCAGTTTTTGACCATTTAGAGTACAAATTTTGAGAGCCCTTTTGAGCCTTTTTTAGCAAAAACCCTAGACTTGAGAGCCAGTTTGTTTGAGATTAAATCTCCTTGCTCCATCACTCTTGAGAAGATCCGTTGAAGGAGATTTGGTGGGTGAGAATACTTATGGTTCCTACAATCTTGATGACCGCACGTGCTTAACGGAAATCGATCATCACATGGATTTGCACCACTTTGTGATGAGCTTTACTCTAAGCTCTGTGGATTTTTTCTCGACGTCACGAGAGCTAACTCCCTTTGTTTTGAACCTCAATGAGGTAATATATCATATAAACCCTGATTGGGTTCTAGTGAGTCTTCGCTCACTTGGAACGTGGTGGGAAAGTTCCCACGAGAGTTGAGACCCGTCTTGACTCAGCTTGATCTAGAGCATTACTAGGCGGTAGATTGCTAGCTTATAGCGTAAATAGATGTGTGAGAGATTTTGATCTCTTGTGTCTAAATTAGTGATATTGCTAGCTATTTCTTATTCAATTGTTAAAGTGTATTGCTTGATTGAATAGTGGATTTAGCTCAATTGAGCGTGTGACAGTGGATGTAGGTGTGTGAACACCGAACCACTATAACTCTCTGTATTCGGTGTAACCTTGCTGGTTCAGCCACCGCCCCCTTGCAACTAAAACTATGGAGCCACCCATTGCCTCCATCTTCGACACCGCGCACCTGCCACCTTCACCACCATTTGCATCTCCTAGCTGACGTTATTATCCCCAAGAACAGCCACCACATCGCCCTTATTTCCTCTCTTACTAGACTGCAACATCGGCCTGCAACACGCTGGAAACTACCAACCTTGTTGGTCGAACCAGCAAGGTTACACCGAATAGCAGGTCGTCCTCTTCGAGGCTATAACAACCACGTACCACCAAGCTTCCATCTTCATCATTCACAATGTTGTGAACCAATAGGTCCGTCCTTCATTAACGCCGCCATCCTCAACCGACCTGCAACATCGAGTTGCAGGTCCGTAAACTTTCCTCCGGGCAACACCCGAACCAGCAACCACCACATGGTTACCCCCATTGGATTCCACTTCTCATGGCCGTGTTCACTACCCTCATGGTAAGCTCTCAAACATCCCTTCTCTCTCTCTTTCTCTCTCTCTCTCTTTCATTCTAGGATTCTAGTTGTTATCTAGTTTCTCTCTCATCATTTTTTCTCGATCTTAGCTCATTACTCTCTTTTTTGTCTCTATCTCTAGTTGGATTTTACTATTCACAAGTGTAAGCTAGTTCAATTAAAGAAGATTGTAGCAGAAGTTTATTGAACTTGGATTTTACTATTCACTACCCTCATGTTTTTATTTTCGTTAGTTGATTCATCGGTTTCTTCTTGATTTTATTAATAGTCTTTATAATCTCTCAAAGAAAATCATGTTTTAAAATCAACTTTCACCATTCTCATCCTGTCATCTCTAGCTAGTTTCTGTTATTTATTGTTCGGATAATTTGCACTAACCAACCGAGTGCAGATACGATATCCGACTTTCCAATGTGCAAGAATTGCTAATTTTGCAGGAATTAAAGTCTTAAAAATTATAAATTTATTCATTCTAAAACCAACAACGCTAAAAAATCCTTGTTTCAACACCCTTTATTTATGGTTGAATGAATAGTTCCCATGGACCTATCCAAGTGCTCGTACCTCAACAAACACTATGGATACTCCTACTATTTAGGGTCATGCATAACTACTTAAGGACATAGCCAATGTGCTCATACACCAACCCACTCTTTGGACAATCCTAAAATGCAAGTGTTGTGATCCTTTTGGCGGCTCTCCTCTTGATAATATTAATGGTTTTTTTCTTTTAAAGTGTTAATAATTATGGTTTGATCATGTAAATTCTTTGTTTCTTAATCATTATTTCTTATTCTTCGTATGATTCTTAGTTCTTTAGTAATGTGTGATTTTAGTTTCTGCATTATGTTCTTAAAGCTTTTACTTATTAATAGTTAAAAGATGATTTAATATGCAATGAGAGAATTATTAATGAACATTTTAAAAGATGGATATTCAATTATGAAGAATGAACCAGTAATTTTAATTTCAATGTTCACAGATTTGATTATATTAATTTTATATTCTTTCAATGAATCTTTATTCATTCTTTCTTATTAAAGTATTTTCTTAATATATTTTGCAGGTTGCCATTCTTTCATGATGATGATGATAAGAAAGATGGAATGGATCTTATAGAATTGTATCATTTTATGGATTTTCATATAATCCTTAGAGATTCTTTTAGTATTTGGCCTGATTAATGAGTGTAAAGGGTTAAAGGAATTAATGATGTGAAGGATTTACAGATTCTATGTAAATGTAACCTTAATCCATTCTATGAATTCTTGATCATTCACTGTTATATGTATTTTAAAGATATTTGTCTTGATTCATTTTATCTTTTTAATGTCTTTTTACTGTATTTTCTCAATTTCTTTCAAGGATATTCATGATTGATTGTCCAAGTTCTTAAATTAGATTTCTTGAGAGACCAAAGAACACTCTCCTAGATTCTATATATGCTATTTTTCTACCTTGGATAAATCCCCTAAGAGGACCTATCCAAAGTAGGCTCACTCTCTAGATCATGCTTGCTCCTCCCAAAGACCAATAATGTTGAGTCATTGTCGTTGTCATATAGAGAATATGAATATTGCAAGAAGACGTGTCCATTAATAATAAAATACCTTAATGAATCTCAAGGAATAAGCTTGCGGTTTTATTCAAGGTAGATGTAAAAGATCGGGAATTCCCAAGTATACACTCTCTCAAAATTTTGACAGAGTAAGAACGCTTTCAAAAAAATAAGACCGATCTCTTTTTCCTCTCAATAGCTCTCTATTTATAGAGTTTTCTAAGGGGAGGGGATAATATTTACAATTATACCATTTTCACTCAAATAGGCCTATCACGCGGGATTTTTGGTCGCTTTATCACTTACAATGGGTTCGATTAATACAACTGACCATAAATTAATAAATTAAAACTATATCTTCATCCATATTCACATTTGCATTGATAAAAATCTATGTTTAACTGCTTGCAAACCGCCATATTACTCAAAATGCCAAAATTCTACTAATTGCTCCCCTTTATGTTCCAACATCATCTAAATCATCAAAAATACGCATAATTGGACAGATATAAGGCCATACACCTGTATCATTTTCAATTTCATGTAGGCGTATGCTTTCAGATCTATCATATCTTGTACGGATCTCAAAATCCAAACTTTGACTAGACAAGTCAAAATTCAACTTTGTGATCATATCTCTCAAATGCCTCCATAAAATTGAGAAGTAAGAATATACACCCATATAATTTTGCATTTCATGCAGGCGTATGCCTTAAGATCTGAAAAACTCCTTCATTTTGATGGAAATCTAACGATTGATGCTTCTCAGCTATCTAATTTAGCTTAATCATGATGATCCAAAGTTCAAAAATAGAATGTGAGACCATACACCCGCATCATTTTCAATTTAATGCGGGCGTATGCCTTAAGATCTGAAAAATCCCTTCATCTTAATGGAGATCTAATGGTCGATGATTCTCCGCCATCAAATCTAACTTGATCATGATGATCCAAAGCTCAAAAATGGAATGTGAGACCATACACCCACAACGGTTTCAATTTAATGCGGGCGTATCTCTTAAGATCGACAAAATCCTTTCATCTTGATGGAGATCTAATGGTCGATGCTTATTCGCCGTCTGATCTAGCTTGATCATAATGATCCAAAGCTCAAAAATGGAATTTGAGACCATATGTGTGCATCATTTTCAATTTAATATGGGCATGTCTTAAGATATAAAAAATCCCTTCATCTTGATGAGATCTAACGGTCGATGCTTCTCTACAATCCGATTTGGCCATAACTCAAGATCTGATGGTCCAAAATGCAATCTAAGACCATATTCCCATATTAATTGTTATAAGGAACTCACAGACCAAGTTTCAGCCCATTTGGAGTTCATTTGAATGTACTTCCTTTGTAAATCGGTCATTTTCCCACTTTAAATTTACTGTAATAACTCCTTCTGTGTAAATCATCTGGCAAATATAAGGTCATGCACCCATACTAAATCTTCTAAGGACCCCACAAACCAAGTTTGAGCTCATTTAGAGTTCATTTAAATGTACTTCCTTTGTAAATCAGTCATTTTTCTTCTTTAAAGTTACTGTAATATCTCTGTCTATGTACAGAATCTGGCAAATATAATGCCATAAGCCTGCATTAAATCTTGCAAGAAGCACATTTGAAGTGTTGGAACATGATTGGGAAGATTCGAAACTCGTTTTCTCCATTCGTGAATCGGCCATTCCTCTTTAAAGTTACCGTAATATCTCATTCTGTGTACAGAATCTGGCAAATATAATGTTATACGCCTGCAATAAATCTTGCAAGGACCCCACAAACCAAGTTTTAACTCATTTGAAGTTCATATGAATATACTTCCTTTGCAAATCAATCATTTTCTCTCTTTAAAGTTACCATAATATCTCCTTCTGTGTACAGAATCTGGCAAACCTAATGCATACACCCATATGAAATGTTGCAAGGAACCTACAAACCAAGTTTCAGGCCATTTGGAGTTTATTTGTATGTACTTCCATTGTAAATCGGTCATTTTCCCCCTTTAGAGTGTTGACTTTGACCCCAGGTGTGCCCCAGTCGCGTCCTTTAGTCGTCATTTTGAAGTCTACCCACATTTCTTATATAACAGCAAGTATGCATAATCTACCACATACATTATGCTATAATACTCATCAATACAATATCCACTGAATACACACTCAAAGTACTAATCTACGCTGCATAAAAATCATCAACAAATAATAACTCAATATTCAACATACATATATAATGATTGATAATAAACATCAACGAATGATAATCCCAATAATAAATGATTATACATAACGATAATTCAATAATTTTAATAATCATACATAATAATAATTAAGAGATAATATGTGAAGTGTGGGTACATAAATTGACACATCATCATTATATTGGGAAGAATACACCGCGAAGCACTATATCGCTCCCCTAAACCTTAGAAATTCTCTATCGTCGACACATGTCACATAAGGAGCCCTATAAAAGAAAGGGTGTGTAGATGGAGAAGAGAGGGCTTTTGGTGGATGAAGCTAGAGAGAAGAAGAGGTATGTAGAGAGAGAAGTTAGAAAGATAAGATATATGTAGAGAAAAGCTAGAGAGAGAAGTTATAGAGAGATTGTAAAATATGAAGTTCTATAATGAAGATTGGCCAGAGATCGGTTTCCCGTGGACGTAGTCGCCAGTAAGAGATCAGCGATGAACCACGTACGTATCGTGTTGTGTCTCTTTTAATTTATTTTCTCTTAATTTGATTATGCGTTTAATTACCATTTGATTAACCATATGTTGATTGCTTGTGGAGGGAGAGTCGGAGATCGGACGGCAAACCCGTTTCGATCCTCCACAAAATGGCGTCGTCTGTGGGATAGAACACTGATCTTCATCATGCAATATCTACTGTTGGCCATGGAGACATGTGGATCGTTGAGTGGAGATGCTGCATCTGAAACCGTTGGATGCTGAAGATCAAAGAGGACAATGATGATAAAGGATGAGGAAACTAACAAATCGCAACTAGATGGATGTTGGCCAACTCAAGATGAATCGACTAAAAGCTTTAGCCAAGAGCTTGAGGATCGTATGGATGATTAGGTGGATAGATAGATCGAATGGATGTGATCAAGATGATTGTTGATGGCTGTTCAATCAGTAGTTGGATGAACGACTGCACTAGCTGATAGGGAAGTGGCGATACGGTGGAGAAACTGGAATGGCTAAGGTGAGATAATGGTGGATAGAGTTGGAATGATAGAGAGATGAAGCAGCTACTGGTTGCTTGCTGGTGAAGGAGCTAACCACGTGGCAGGCTGACTGGTGTGCATGTGCATGCATGAGCGGACAGCTAGCTTGCTTGGAGATTTGACCCCATTTTATGCAAACCATTGGTTTGGTGCTGCACATGGTGAACGAAGAGATGATCCAGTTGTGCAACAATTAATGTTGATTTGTTGGTGAAGACATCAGCTGAAGTGGCTGCACATGCATTTGATCGTGTTGAGATGATCAATTAAGATCCACAAATTGGGGGCGTTGCGAGGCAAAGTTGCTGGAGACGATCGGCAAGCTTGATGGTGGGGAGGCGCTGTGAGTAGCAGCTGAAGTGGGAGAGAAGCTAGAAGTTGGTTGTTGAAGCTACCAACGGGTGGAGATTGAAGTTGTTGTACAAGGCAAGAGGGGAATCAAATGGTTGACGAAGCTACTAGTGGTGGTTGGGAAGAAAGCAGATGACGAGGAGTTGATCGGGCAGCTGGGATGAATGTCGGTTGGCATGAGCACGCTGCACTCCAAGGCAAGATGAAGAGAAGGAGGTGTTTGATGGGAGGAGCGACGCTCATTGGCCAAGAAGGCGTGTGGACAATGGTAGTTGGCATGTCTTCTGATGGTCTGATCGTGTGGATAATCTGTTGATTAAGGAACCATTGGACAGGTGGCAGCGCTAGGCTCCATGGATCGTGAGATTGACGGTGGAGCTATGCAACTAAAGATGATCGGCATCTAAAGTTGAATGGTGGAGACTGGAGGTTGTTATGTAAATAAACACAGCTAGTCAGTTGGTTAGATGATTACCATGATTGTTAGAGAAAGCTGATAGTTACGGTAGCACATAGTCAAGTAGTGGTTTGTGCATGAAACACATTGGTTGACGACTGAGATCAGCTTGGACAGCTGGTTGGCATGTGTCATCATGGAGGTGCTTCAACAAATTAACAGCAAGGAGGTTCATCTGAGAGGAGGGACATGTGTTGCCGCAAGAGGTTGGCTTCTAGTAATATAAGTTGGAGCATGCAGAGTGCTGCCATTTGGATGCATCCTGTGCTTGAAGGCGGTTAGGTGATCTCCATGGCTGATTAAGCGTTCAACAACAACAGGTGGCATTGGGTCATGATGTTACCATGAGTACATTATTCTGATGCCATGGCCCAATTGCAACTAATTTGGATAATGCTCATTGTTACATGCAGCCAAGGATCTTGGTCCGTTGATCATGATCGAGACCACCATGTGCGTGATGATTCAAATGTAATTGAATAACAAATTAGCAGAGGACATCAAGGTGGTGACTAAAAAAAATGGAGGAAGTGACCAACGACGACCTACTGTTTTTTCCGGCATGGTGGCTGTTGACCACTCTCTGTTCATTGACGGAGGAAAGAGATGCTTAAATCCAAATAGACCACCAAAAAGAAGGTTTAAAGAAATTGTACATTGACGTACATCAACGGAAGTTTAGCATGAAGAAAAGGGTGAGGATGGGGTGCGCTATGGTGTTTGGCATACACCATAGTGGCCCCCAAAAGGTCAAAGAAAAGTCACATTCGTGGCACACAAAGACGCATTGAAGGAGGACAAAGAACAAAGCATTTCACGTGAAGACATGTGAAGGAGAAGTTTTCATGGGGAATGATCCCACGTGTGACACCACACCAGGTATGACGTACACAACCATTTTTCCTTTCTTGATAGGTACATTGATAGGAGTATATGAATCTATATGTCATATGCCATTGTTTTGTGTGCATGCACATACGTGTTCTTTGATCTCGGGCATGCTACCCCATGGGTAACATCATCAGGCCAAACACTTTGTAGATTGTGCACATAAGTGCTAAACTTGACATGGGCCCAAAGTAGCCCAAGCATGAGACCAACCTTGAGGGCCTATATAAGCCCATATATGAGATAGCGTGGTGGGCCAAGTAGTCAGCCCACCCGAGCGTAGTAAGCTCAAATGAGCTTAGTTTTTATATGAACATAGACATTGGGCCCGACTTGAGTATCCAATTTTCAACCCACGGGCCTGGTCATTAAGAACTTTGAGTAGACTAACATTGAGACCTTGGCCATTGAGTTAACTTTTTGGGCCCGATTTATTTTAAAGCCCCAATTGACAACAATGGCCTAGGCTGGCCCTATTTGCATTGTAGATTTTGTGGGCCATGTAGTCGGACCATTAAAAGCTTGATTGACCCCCCTCATGACATAGACTATATGGACCAATCAGTCATGGGTTAGGAGACCCAAAAGAATGTAACATATTTGATGCTTGCACAGGAGAGCCCATACCAGCCTAAACTCTATGAGCCAAAATTATATTTGATTTGGGGCTACGATTGGCCCAATTATTTTCATGAGGCCTTAAGGCTTGGACTGATTATGAGACTAACTTTGTGGGCCATGTAATAGGCCCACCCGAGCATGATTTGATCAAAAATTATTTTGTAAGCCAAACTATCACACTTGGGGGCTTGGCAAAATTGACCCAAGCCCAACCCCCTGACTTGGGGGCTTGATTAGAGAAAGGGAGACAAAAGGAATATTGGAGCCCAAGCTCCCCTAAGACCATGAGACCTTGATTAAATGAAATTTAATTCTATTTGAAGCATGTTAGTATGTTGAAGCATGTTAGTATATTGAAAGCATGTTAAATATATTGAAGTATATTAAAATTCACTGAAGTATATTGAAACATATGAAGTATATTGAAGTATACCAGCCATCTCCAGAAAGGAAATCATGCTGGACCAATGAAAAGTCCAGTCAATCTCCGTTAAAGGGATTGCGCTTTGCGAGAAAGTCCTACCAATCTCAGTTAAAGGGATTGCGCTCGGCGAAAAACTTCCTAGGAGGTAGCCGAGAGGCCCCCACTTCCTTCGAGTTATGGGGCCCAAGTACTCTCTGGCCGCGACCTCTAGGATTTGAAGGCCAACTTCCTATGAGGTAGGATGCGCATTTGAAGGCCAACTTTCTATGAGGTAGCTAAGAGGCCCCCACTTCCTTCGGGTTGTAGGGCCCAAATACTCTCTGGCCGCGACCTCTAGGATGCCCATTTGAAGGACTATTGCAGTCATGGCGTTATTCTTGTATATCGGTTATCACAGTATTATCATAGTTATGGCATTATTCTCAGATATCGGCTATTGCAGTTATGACGTTATTCTCAAATATCGACTATCGCAGTTATGACGTTATTCTCAAATCTTGGCTATCGCAGTTATGACGTTATTCTTGTATATTAGTTATCACAGTATTATCGCAGTTATGGCATTATTCTCAGATATCGGCTATCACAGTTATGACGTTATTCTCAAATATCGACTATCACAGTTATGACATTATTCTCAAATATTGGCTATCGTAGTTATGGTATTATTCTTGTATATCGGATATCACATTATTATTTTCAAACATCGGCTCAGATATGATATCATTCTTAATTACGACGAAGACAAATGAGATCGAGTATTGATTTATTTTCTCTCGGAGGCGGACCATCACTTTGGGTAGAGCTCCACCTTCAAGAAGGGGCTATTGTGGGTACATAAATTGACACATCATCATTATATTGGGAAGAATACACCGCGAAGCACTATATCGCTCCCCTAAACCTTAGAAATTCTCTATCGTCGACACATGTCACATGAGGAGCCCTATAAAAGAAAGGGTGTGTAGATGGAGAAGAGAGGGCTTTTGGTGGATGAAGCTAGAGAGAAGAAGAGGTATGTAGAGAGAGAAGTTAAAAAGAGAAGATATATGTAGAGAAAAGCTAGAGAGAGAAGTTATAGAGAGATTGTAAAATATGAAGTTCTATAATGAAGATTGGCCAGAGATCGGTTTCCCGTGGACATAGTCGCCAGTAAGAGACCGGCGATGAACCACGTACGTATCGTGTTGTGTCTCTTTTAATTTATTTTCTCTTAATTTGATTATGCGTTTAATTACCATTTGATTAACCATATGTTGATTGCTTGTGGAGGGAGAATCGGAGATCGGACGGCAAACCCGTTTCGACCCTCCACATGAAGGTTATCGACAACATTCATAAACATATTTATCATGAACTAAGCAATAGATAAACATGTACATGTTAACCACAACATCTTTAAAGATGTTCATACAATCAGTGTAAAACCAAAAATATATATATATTTTGGTCCTTTTGTTTTCTTAATTATTTTTAAGAACTTTTTCGTGTGTTTTCCTTAATCAAACAACCTAATCTAACGATTAGAATGTCTAAGAAATTTTTTTTGCCAATTTTAATAAAAAAATAATTTTTAGTGTTTTTGGGCCATTTCATGCGGGCCCACATGAACTCGATAGACCCCGCACAGATTTTTTGGACTGTTTTGAGTCCCTCATGTTGAATATATATACTATTTAAATATAATTGGTATAATTAATTTAATTTTAATATAAATATTTAATATAGATACATCTATATAGTATTAAAGTGGGTGTAACACACCCTACATTTTTTCTTCCTTTAAATATATTATTATAGTATAAAGTATATTCTAAATAATTGATTGACCTATATATAATATAACACATAGTTTGAATTGTTTAAACTATAGCTAATGTATAGTATATACAAATATTTAGTATTAATACCTACTTATTAAGAATAAATATTAAGGGAACCCAAGTAATAGTTTATTAATTAATTATTTTATGAAAATCAGTCAAGAATCCAACCATACAACTATATTTTTTTATTATTATTATAAAACAAGCCCAAACTATGTAAGTCGTACGCATCACTCATTGTTTAACTATTTTTGTATTTCTGTTTTAAAACCTAAAACCTATGTACCACATTAGTTGCTTAAACCTATTTGTTTGAAAACCCAGCAACCAAACCAACTATTCATTATCATTTATATTATTTTCTTTTTGACTTTTTCCTCACCTATCCAAGTACAACAAAATCGCAAACTCCTTTGTTGATTGAAACTCTCTTCTTTCGTAAACCCCAACCCTATATATATGTGACGTGTTCCCATCACACACTACCAACCAATCCTTGAAGATCCAAAACCCTCATGGTGTTGCTACTGCCATACTCCATTCACGTGGAGATTGAAGAGTGGCTACCCTACAAAAAACTATAGGCGTCTCCTAAAAACCATTATGTGATCAACGTATAGATCTTTCAATCGATCTTCTCATCCCTCGCCAACATCTCCTTGATCAAGAACCCCCAACATTCTGCTGGTCCTCCTCCTCTAAGTCCTTCTAAAGGATCGTCATTCGAAGAGATCGATGTACCCTCATCATTTTCCGAGATCCAATAACGAACTCTCCAAGGTAAGTCATGCCTGCACTTTCTTGTTCTTATTTTGCTTTACAATCATTTTTTCTTATTATTTTTTTTACTCTTTCTTTCAAAAATAGCAAGTCTTTGCCAACATAGGAATTATGGCCCGGTATGGGTGCGTTTAGTAACATTTAATTTAAAAAATTATTTTTGTAACAAGAAATGATGTGACACGTACCCTCTTACAGAAACCAACTCCATGAACATCTGGTTCACTCCTTGGTGTACCTACACAACAGGTGTTAGCTTGATCGATGATTTCCAACAACCGTTGGATCTAAACGTTATGGGATTCCTATAAAGGCCCATTAGTAGCTTTCAAGCCCATGATGGGATTGACGGAAATGGAGTCCAATCAAGCTTATTGCGGGATGTAGATTCACTGATGTGGCCAAACGTGATGTATTAGTGGGCCCCAAAGAGTGTGACGTGATGCTTATTGGATGGACCGCCATTTTCCATGGTTGAGACCCGTAGAACCTCAAACATGCAGTAGCCATGCATTAGCTAAAGTTATTAGTCTGTAGACTATTAGTTAGTATATTAATCAAGTTAACTTTACTAGTAACTTAATATAATGATAATAAATCTTTAAGTACAACCTTTTCTCTTGGTTGCAAACTTGTGTACACTAGTGGCTTTTGTTTTGGTCGAATCCTTGGATTGACCATGAGGGATGTGCTATGGTTCACGTTAGCTTCATACCCTACATTCAAACCAAATAAGACATTTTTTTTAACATTAAGAACAATCAATCATGGGAAATGAAGATCTTAAAACTTTGAGATCGGATCTACGCGAAGAGGAGAACCGACTTGAAGAATTATAAATTTGGAAGCGAAGCTAAGGTAGGATTTTGTTCCCGATCTTTTACTTCTATGATTGTATTTTAAAATTATTATATTATTAATTGCATGTGTTAAAAATAGAAAACTTTATTTCAGCTTATGTTAAAAAGCATGTATAGTGATTTCTATGCATTTCCGTTGATTTATCTGCATGTATTGAGATATGGTTGTTATGGATATTATCCCGGATTATTAATTATTATTATTAGAGATGCATTGAAGCTCACGGTATTAATATCATTATTTATTATTTGGTTGGGTTCAATTTGATCAGTTGAGTCTTGACCCCTTGGATGCTCTCTCGAATTTCGATAACAAGCCTAAAGAGCAACGGGGACATTCTGCTCTCAATGGTGAAAGACCTGAAACATCCTTGAATCTTTGTGGTGGAATTAATGGCATAGCCCACGTCTAAGAAAGCCTCGTGTTTAGTCACTCCTTGTATTTGCGATTATATTTTGACTTATTGGGGTTTTAGAATTTATCTGAGGAGTCCGATTATTTTATTACCGATATTATTAATGCATATTTCGATCATTGTATGATTTTTATCATGTTTTAACCGCTCATCCCCATAGAAGTATGGGTGGTGGAACAAACCGGCTGAGTTGTTAATAACTCATGCCTATATTCTAATATTTTTGCAAATATACCGGATGGACCAGCAGCTCAGTGATAGGAGCCAGAGGATTCTAGCACTTTTATTATTTTCCTAAAAACTATGTTTAGGTTTTGCTTCTAGTCATTTGAATTCCTACTTAATAGGTTGTAATTTGACATTTGAAATGTAATCAAAAATAAGTTTCCGATTTAAGTTTATAAAATTTATCATTATAAGATTGATTTATTTTAATTTGTGTGGTGACTTAGATACATGCTCATTATTTCATTAATGTTTTTTTAATCCGCACCTCACACCTCAACCTCGGATACTAGGTTCGATCCATACTCTTCAAGGTCGGATCATGGTTCCCAGTTCGAGTCGCGACAATTAGTAAGATTACTCAAATTTTTATACTATAATATTAAAATAATTATAATTTTATGATTCATTCTCATATCATTGATTTTTTTCATAAACATTAATTTTTTTTTTAAATTATAAATTCTAAAACATAACTAAAATTACTTAGAAAATAATTAATACATAAATTATATTTCAAATTTTGATAATTTTGTAATTAATATTAAATTCTAACAAGGTATTAACTTATTCTATTCTTCGAAACACGCAATTTAAAAAAATAGAGTTAAAAAGGTTAAGAAATGAAGGAGAAAATTTTGACAAAAAAATACATTTTTAATAATAATGAAGAAATTAGTATTTCGAATTTCAAGAATTCTATGATTCATATTAAATTCTAAAAATATACCACCTTATTCTATACTTCAAAACATACAATTTAAAAAAAAATTCAAAAAGGTTAAGAAACGAATAAAATAAATTTCAATAAAATTTTTGTTTAATAATTTCGTGAAAATGTAAAGAATTTCAAAGATTTTGGCATGTTTTTTCATAGATTTACAACAAAAATTTCTACATGATTTCTTAATAACCAAATAAGAAATCGAATATGATAGATATACAAAAAGATTAAATCTAGCAAGAAATAAATCTTAAACATGATTAATTAATCAAAATCATACAACCAAACAACATTCTAGAAATGGCTTAAAGAAGTTCTACTTGCCTAGCAACACTCCAAGAACAAAGAAAAAATGATGAATAAGATGAAGACACGATATCATAGTTTTGACCTTCAACAAAAAACTTTAATACAATCATTGCTCTAAAGAGAGAAGAGGAAAAGAGAAGAGAAAGAGATAAAAGAGGGTATCTAAATTTGTGAAAATAAAAAGTGATTTTCGTCACTTTAAAAGGTGTATTTAAATCAACCTTCAAAAAATCCTAAAATAGGTTAGTAATGTGCTATAAATGGGCTCAAGGCCCATAGGTATCAACTAGGCCCTAAACTAGATCATAAATAAGTCTAAAAAGCTATAAAAGCCCACCCAAATAAATACAACCACACAATCATACATTATCATTAATTATTATAATTAATATACTAATAATCAATAATTGCTGAAATGGGTCACTATATCCTTCTCACAATTAACCCATCTGACCATGCTTGCAACTGCCTCAAATAGATATTGGTTTAAGATAGAGTTATTCGGGTTTTTGCACACATTCACATGTCAAAACATTAATGTAAGGTACAACTTCATCATTCGCAACTCCCAGAACCTACATGATGCACTTTATGACATATGGGTTCTCTTCAGATTCTGTAAACTTCAGGGCATTGAAGAGGTTGGACATCAGGATCCCAAGAAATGAGTTAATGTCTGATGATCCATACCTTGCTTGTCCTCCTTCATCCTTGACCCATAAGAGCTTCTCGATGCACCTCACAGCGAGAGAGTGAATTACATTTGACTTAGAAACAACGAACCTAGCCACGTCAAGCATCAAATCAATTGCAATATATTTTGGTATCTGGTTCTAGAACATCATAAAAAACTTCAGAGCCCACACCTTGAGTATCGGGAAGCCATTCACATCCAGGCTTTGCAACTCAGAGATGATAATCGACCCCCAATTAAGAAGCTCTCAACATCAACAAGATCAATAAAGACTGTACATCCCCCCAACTTTCTTTCTTTGTGGCAAGGGAGAATACCAAGTATATAGCGTAGTCCTTTTCCTTTAAATTCAGAGCTAGATTTTCAACAAAGGCAACAAACATATTATTTATTTGGTGCTTTACCATGGCAGTGTCGTGACCCTAATAATTCATTGCAATCCCTTTGAGGAGCTCAGAAGCAATCCTCCTCCACCTCTTATAGAGATTACACCGCTCATTATCATCATCCCCATAGACATACATTCGGGATTACAATGCACTGACAAATTTGTCGTAGGATGTTAGCACCTATGAACAAACTGTGGTTAACACTCATACTAACTGTGACTAAAATATTGATATCCTAATAGTTAATAGGTCACGGCTTGAGGAGGCAAAGACAGCCACAATGAAGCTTCCGACTGCTTATGTAAAATCCTCCAAGTAGCCTTGAAACTCCTCTTTATACTTCTCCATGTAAAGGGTAATATTCTTACAGACCGTTGCCCGGATCTCATCAACAAGTACGAGCTTATCCCTACCACCTTCGTTAAATAGTAATGAAGTACTTTCGAAACTCAGTCATCCATCCATCCATGTGATATTTGAAGAATTCTAGAAGTTCTTGATAAATTAGAGAATAAAAGATTCTACAGTAAATCTTTGACAGAGCCGTGCCACATATGGCAACACAGAAGGAGCGGCCAAATATGTAAATGCACAAGGAATCGCCACCTATGAAAACAATTACGGAGCCACAATGTTGAAAGGGAGAATATGTCTCCAATATTTTCTAGAGATTCGGTTAGATTCAAATCTATAATCTTTGTATTCTTGGTAGGATATCTTATTGTCCTATGAACAAGGAATCGCCACCTATGGAAATGATTACAGAGGCACAAAATGGAAAGGGAGAATACAGTAGGAAAGAGAGAATATAGTAAAAAAGGGAGAATATATCTCCAAGATTTCTTAGAGATTATGTTTTTCCTACTATGTTCTCCCTTTCCATTTTGTAGCTCCGTAATCATTTCCATACGTGGCGATTCCTTGTGTATTTCCATATCTGGCGGCTCCTTGTGTGTTCCAAATGTGGCACGGCTCAATCAATCTTTTGTGACTCAAGAAGTGGTCCAAGCGTGGCGGTAGTATCAGTAGGGGAATTAGGGCTCGGAGAAAAATTTTGAGAAGTGGGGAGGCAAAGCTGTCGAGGCAATATTTAAGATCAAGAAGAAAGTCAATTATATTGTATCATACTGATACCAAAACTTCTTGAACATCAAATTAGCTGTACCAAGAATAACATTGATGGTGGCATAATCAATGGCTTCTCGGATGTTGGGACAAGCTTAGGGAGGAGAGCAGGCCACTCTTGGAGGAAATCATGCTTGATAATTACTGCCACGGCTTCACTAAGCTGGCTTTGGCTACGGGACTAGACGACCCAATAATCTGGACAATTTGGGTTTTTGACTAATTTTTTTCCGGAGGGGAATTGGAACCCTCCAGAACATGAAATGGTTCTTGAAGTTCATTGTAGTGGCTTCGGAGATCTGAGCATCGATAGAGTGATCAACAATGAGGTTGAGAACAACTCAACCGAAGTTGGAGTGATTGGCAACTTCAACAAGGTTAGCCTTGGTGCAACAATGGTTTTTTGGGTTTGGTGATAGTGTTTGAAGGAACAGGGTTCGGAGGTCCATTTTGCAATGAGAGAGGCTGAATGCTGAGAAGAAATTTAAGTTTTAGATTTTGAGAGATTTGAAGTTTTGTGTTTCTTCGAAGAATTAAAATCTAATAATTGAATCGAAAACAAACAACAGAGAGAGAGGTTAGTACCCAAGAGAAAGATAGATTGAATCGCAGAGCATAGTCTTTTGTCTGCTTGAGTGGGATTTCAAAATTAGGGAGGGAAAAGGAAGGACATACGGTTTATTTGGGTGGAAAAATGTAACAAGGTATACCTGACGCATTTTGCATGTGGAATGCACGATTTTTGTCCTCTAGGCCCACTGATGGTGTTGATGTTTAGTCCACCCGTTGGTGGATTTACGCACGCAAATCACCCAGAATGGTATATCTAGCCATTAGATTTTAGTACTTTTTAAGTTGTGATTATAACTGTTGGATCTAACCTTTTTTTTTTTTTTTGTATTGAAACCAATGACTAAAAATCATCAAACAAGCTGATTTTTGGTATGAATGTTTAACAAGGCGTGGGCTAAACATCCATGCTGTAAGTGGGCCTAAATGGAAGCATTAAGTAACAAACATGGAGCTTTTTCAAGCCAAAAAGCATCAGGTATACCTTGTTACATTACGACCCTTTATGGTTAGGGTCTCAAAGGGGGTCTATATACAGTATGATTTTGTGGACACAAAACGATGGTGTATCATGCATGCGAGAATGGTGTATTATTGACACAATTATTTCGTTAATCTTTAAAATAATTTATTGTAGTTTTTATTTAACAATTTATTTTCTACTTTGTAGGTCTGATGGAATTTGGTTGCAAAAATTTTCTTATCTGGAAAATTCTTCACTTTTAAATGCTTCTTTTATCCAAGACTACATATCAAGTGTACAAATTATATTGTTGTCACACTCTTATTTTCTTTGAATTTGTTCACATTTATACATATTTTTTACTTTGCTGATTAACATAACATGAGTTAGCCCACTCATCCATGAATGTTTGGCCCACACCTTGATGAACCTACACACCAAAAAAACAGAGTGATTGGTGATTTCTAGCCATTGGAATGGATCACTTATTCCTCATGGGCTTGGAACCGTTCATAAGTCCATGTTGAACAATTACTCAAATCTGACGTCTGGAAATCTCCAATCACTCTGATTTTTGTGCGTAGGTCCAAGTCCAACGAGGTGCGGGCTAGACATTCCAAACAATAAACGAGAAAACAACTGAGGTTTTAAAATGGCTGCAAGGGTTTTGCAGACAACAACAATGGCTTCTATCTCGAACCTATTGACGTCTTTTCCCTAATTGAAATCAGTTTTTTGCCCAGAATCCTGGATACTTAACCAATCTCGATTTCCCACTTCTCTAAAGTTCAAGAGATCTCCAGAAAATGGGACGGTTTCACTCCCTGTTGTCTGTAATGCAGTTTCTGTGAAACCTCAAACAGAGATTGAAGGTCTCAACATTGCCGAAGATGTCTCTCAGGTGCGAAATTGAGCACTTTTTCCTAATGATTCATGGAAAATTCGATCTGGGAATTGTTTTTTTTTTTCTTGCCTTTGAGTGGGAATGGATGAAGTTCAAATTTTATTGTATTTTTAAAATTTTTTATTTATCGTTTTGTTAAGTGTATTTCATAGTTCACGATCAATTCTATTGTTATTGTGAATCTGTGATTACTGTAGTGATTTGAGTTTTCTTTATTTTATGATTGAATCAGTAAGAAATTTAAAATTTTCATGTTCGCAGTTCGGATTTGAAGGGCTTGTTTAGTTCGTCAATATTCCGCCAAGAAAAGATAATTTTAAGATCTCTTTTTTTAGCAAAAATCCTTTTTTTTTGGAGAAAATATGGTAATCCAAACAGGCCATTATTTATTTATTTATATTTTTCTATGGTTTTGAATGTGCATCTTTCTTGTTTTCATGAATATCTACTTTTGCTTTGATTGTTTTGAGAATGTATACACTTTGTTTAATATGTGAACGAAGACATAATAGAAATTTAATACCTGTGTTTTTTATTATTTTTATTTTACTGTTTTCATGCTTTTTGGGATCTTCAGAAATTCTAATGTCAGTGCGATGTGTTTGAGTTTTAGTTTAATGGGCGAACAAAGAGGTAGACAATACATATTTCGGTTTTATTTTAGGCATTTGATCTCATATTATTTTCCCTTCTTTCTAGATAGGTGTGATAATGTCGAAACAGACTTAAATTGTTTTTTTTTAAATGGTAGAAAAATTTACGGCCTTTGATTGGATTCTAATTCCATGGATTTTATGCTTTTTACTATCTTTTTATAGCTATTCATCTCACTCTTAATTTTTTTTTATTATATATATACATACGTGCATACATCGTTTGAGTGAAAAATTTATGAGACCATTTTGTCCTTGGTGATCCTGTAGTGTTGGATTTAACTCAGAACTTGGTTTCATAGTATGGTAGTTCTTACAAGATGAAAAACAAATGTCTTTTACGAAAAGAAAAAAAGGCAACTTTGAACTCTGTACTTTTAGCCTTGTCAAACTGAGTTGACTTAGGCAAGTTCCGAGTTGATCAAAGAGTTCTCTTGAATATTTTCTTACAACTCAGTATGTAGATATCTTATGAAGGCCATAGATCATGTGATGTAATGTTCTTATAATATACTGTCATAATTTACTAGTAGCAACTATGTACTGTTATAAAAATCTCTAAAACTTTGCTGATTTTTTATTGTGGATAATGTGTCGGAAACTTAAAAAAATCTGTAAGCCCTATAATATTTTCTTTTGGATGCTTTGTAACAGCTTATAGGGAAAACACCAATGGTATACCTGAATAATATTGTAAAGGGATCTGTTGCAAACATCACTGCCAAACTTGAGATCATGGAGCCCTGTTGCAGTGTCAAGGACAGGTGAGTATTACACAATCACACAAACAAGGATACATTCCAAGCATTGTCTTCAGCTACAGTATGATTGCTGATGCCGAGCAGAGGGGAGTTATAACACCTGGAAAGGTATGGAGATGGTGGGTACAGTTCTTATAGATTATATCATGGTTTAAAAAAAAAGGTATATAAAAGCTGTTATCTTTATAATGGTAATGCTCCAACCCCGTTACGTTATTTGTTATTTAAATCTAAAAGACTGTTATAATGGCTATTATCAGTTATTTACGTTTAGTTGTAAAATGAACGCCAAAAATAATAAAATAATAAATATTTGACCAATCTTTGACCCAGTCATAATGGTAATCCTACTCATTATGATGTTGTAATGGTCCTTTTTAAGTCTTCGATTATATTTTATTCTATCCAATTTTCTATTGCATTTTAACACTAGAAAAATATCTTGTACTTCTAAGCCTTTAGTAAAGTTGATATTACTGGGATTGCCATCTTTCTTATTGTGAATCCAATAATTATCAATGTTTTTGGCATCCACGACGGATACGAAATGTATGCCCTGAACTCTGTACTATACATGTGGTCCCACTGATTCAGTTGACATGGACGTCGGCTGGAACTCTAACTCTTGTGCCACGACCTTTGAATCTTACAAATCAGGTGGTCCTACTCATTTGATATTGGATTTTCCCAAATTGTCAACAATATGTTCTAGCAGGCTAAGTTTTTGCTATTGATTAAGGTCATATTTGGATGGGTGTAAGTCCCTGTAGCATAAATCGATATAGGGGGTACCATTGATAGAGAAGAGACAACTCCCCCTTAAATTGCTCCAACTATAGTTTTTGGACCCTTTGTGTTTGGGCACAAATTTCAAGGTAGAAGGTGGTGCCATCCAAGCATACCTAATCCCAAAATGTAGTTGGTGCTATGATTAAAAGTCCTATTCCATCTCAGCCAAGATGTCTCATTCTAGTAAGTTATCATTTCATATCAGAATCCTAATATAAGTATTATAATTGGTTTAGAACCTTATTTTTATAGTCTCTTTTACAACACCTAAAATTCCAGTGCTTTAAAATGCGTTCGAGGCTTATGGCTCGAGGCTCACCTCGGGGCAAGGCTTCCCAATGTTAACATATGTATTTGTTTTGGCTTTATGACTTTTATTTTTGTTTCTCCATTTTATTTCTTTTATTGGTCTTTATATGTCGTCATTTGAAACCATGGGTATTCTAGGCATTTTACCTTTATTAGTGAAATAAAACATTATTGTGGGAATCGTGGACACTATTCATGGTTCCTCCTTTCTCCCAATCCATCGTCATCTCCTCTCATTCTTCTTCTTCTTCTTTCTTCTTTACTTGTACCATTAATCTCCATCTAGATTGCTACATGGTATCAGAGCCTACGATTAGTACTGTTCATCGTCAATGTTCATCAGGTACTAATATTATTCATTGAGTGTCGTACATTGGGTACTGTTCATCTGTTCTAGACAATTGAAGGATTTTTTTTCAAGCCCTTAAAGAATTCTCTTGCTGTTGCAGGTTATAGAAACCCCAAGGGCTTCTCTTGGTGTTGCATCCTAGAAACCTTAGGGGAAGCGTTCTAATGCTACCACGTGTTCTAAGGCTATTGCAGTCCATGTAGAAGATTTTATGTGTCTCAAATCGGACAAAAAACAGAGTTGTAGGCTTAGATCTGTGTGTCTTAGATCTCTTAGGCTGTTTTAAATGTACCCAATGTGTTCTTAGGTCAGTCTCGAATATTACAAGTTAATTTATGTTGTTGTTTTGTGCCTTTTCTTTTCTTAAGTGTGATATAGGGTCTTCGTAGACTTGTGATTTAATGCTGTTTTGTGAAAAACAGCCATGGTAGTTGATCCAATGGATGGTATAATGTCCTCCGACAATAGTTGTGTTGTTGGGTGGGCAAGGGTTGATGTTCAACCCTAATGTGTCCATTGCAACGGTGAAGTTAAATGATTCTAATTTCTCATAATGGTCTCAGTTAGCAAAAATGTTCATTGGTGGTAAAGGAAGGATGGGGTACATCAATGGGAGGATCCCAGTTCCGGATGAGAATAGTCCTAGCTAAAGGAAGTGGAAAGTGGAAAATTGGATTGTAATATCGTGGCATCTCAACTCTATGCAACTAGAAATAAGGAAAAGTTTTCTATTTTTGAAGATAGTAAAGGAGGTCTGGGATGCCATTACTCAGACATATTCCTAGGTTAATAATTCTACCATTGTTTATTAGTTAAGCCAATATATCACCCATCATCGTCATGGGGAGAAATCTCTGGCTATATACTTTGCTTCATTTAGGAGTATGTGGGAGGAGTTTGATCACTGTCGGTCCTAACAACCGAAGTGCCAAGAAGATGTTGCATAGCTCATAAACTTTTATATGCAGGTTTGAATTATTCATTCGAGTTTAGATTTTGAGTAGGGCTGTCAAAGGATATTATTATCCAAATACAAATCCGAAAAAATATCCGATATCTGAATTCGATTCAATATTTAACAGATATTTTGAATCAATATTCAAATTTGATTAACTTCTTGGATATCCAATAATATCTAATTTGAAAATCAAATATGTATATATATATATATATGTATATATATATAATTTATTATACTTATATAATAAAAAAAATGTATAAAATAAATACAATTATCATAATAAATTTTATTTAATATAACAAATCTATTATATATAATAAATATAAGTACTAATTATTAAATAACGTATGGGATCGGACATATCAATATCTCGGATAATATCCAATTATTCGAATACAGATTCGAATTTTCCACTATCTATTGACACCCCTAATTCTTAGTAAAGATAATCTTCCATCACTCAATCAAGTCTACACACTTGTTTAGAGTGAAGATAGTCGACGTGCAGCCATGAAATAGCAGGATATAGTATCCTTACTGTCGAGCGATTAGCCCTTGCTTCATCCACTACAACTCAGAAAGGCAGTAAGGATTGTTAGAAGAAATTTGGGGGCAAACATGGTCAGGATGAATGCGATAAGTTGATGTGCACGAATTGCAATCCCACCTGATACACGAAGGAGACATGTTGGAACTTGGTGGATTGACCAGCTAGGTTTTCTAAAACTAGGGGGTTAGCAACACACACCGTTGCTACATTAGTTTCAATTTTAGTTGTCCCAATGGGTTCGAGTTCATCCACTGCTCCTCCACAAGACATGGCTACAATTCAACAAGAGTTAGCCAATTTCCATCAAATGATGTCATAGTCTGTTACTCGGATACTTCGAAATTGGTGTCGTATCCGTGTCAGATACTTCGATTTTTAGTGCAAATGCCATCCATGCCATAGTGCTGGCAATGGATCGGGTTCGAGTCGGATTGGTACTGATTTGGTACTGATTTGGTACCGATCCGATAAGAAATCCAATTGATCCAGACCCGATCAGAGCAGATAAAATTGAGTTCTAGAACTGATCCGATATGATTGGATCGGTTCCGGGTCCGATCCGATATAGCATACATGCAAAAAATGGAAAACCTAAATCCCCCAAACCCATGACCATCACAAACCCTAGTTTCTCCAATTTCCATCAGAAGCACCACCCTCTCCATTGTAGCTGCGTTCACGGCCACCACCACCACCACCTCTGCGACCGTAACCACCGCCTCTGCCATCACGGCATCCACCGCCGCATCCACCACTACCGCCACCATAACCGCCGCCGCCACCACCACCACCACCACCATACCCGCCACCTCCGCTACGGAATCGTCCCCCACTACTGGACCTGTTCTGGGCCTCGTTGACGGTGATGCTAAGCCTATCAAGGTTCTGTCCATTCATCTATTCGATGGCCTCCTTCATCGCCTGCTCGTTAGCGAAAGTCACGAACCCCAACTCCCTCGATCTCCCAGATATCACCGTAAGCACTGAAAGCCCTCTCTAGGGACCGGTCATCTATCGCCCATGCGAGTCCGCCCAGATATCGTCGATGAAGCCCTCTCCAGGGACCGGTCATCTAGATCCATCCACGCTGTCTGTGTACGAAATAGCAGGCAGCCGCTCTTTCATACCCATCGATTCTGAAAACCTCCTTATCTCCTCATTTCGTCCTCCCGTCTCCTTGCAAAATCCATCTTTACTGTTATGATACTCTCCTATCACACAACAATCCTCTGTTTCCTCCATGGTCATTGCATGAACAACATATTCTCCCCCCTTCCTTTGAAGACTAGGTCGTATCTACTAGAACACTCCCCACCATTGTAACCTCCTCGAGACTGATGTATGCTATTGTTTTCAGGAAATAGAGGAGGAACAGGGGGATACACGACAATTTGCTTACCTTTCGTCTGCTTCGTCACTTGCTCTCCTGGTTCTTCATTACCGTCAGTGAAATCTCTAACATTTTCCACCATATTTCTCTTTCCCTCCTCTTTATCCATGATTCTCATAACGCTACTCTCTTCTTTGTGATTCTTATCTCTGATCGCATCCTCCTCTGCTCCAGACAAATATCTCGCCCCCAAATTCTTCTGTACAAATGGAAGCGTCTTTTTGTCGTCTGAGCAAATGTTTTGCTTATTTGGAGAAGTAACTATTGCAATAGCTTCTGAGACCTGATTGGGCCGACCCCCTTTATACTTAAAGCCATTCGGTTTTATTTTATACTTGCCTCCTCTTATAAGCCCATGACCCATATTGAAAATAAGTATAGTCTTCTCATCGGCCCATTCTCCCCCTATAATAAGAAATTAAATAATAGTTATATACTTGGACTGACTATCAGATACCTGCCTCAACATATTACAGACCGCTATGGTCATTCATTTCCACATTACATATGGTTGTACACTATGGTTTGATAGTTTATGAGTATGTTTTTATGTTGTTTTATCATTTCCTAAACTTTCCAAAAGCATTTCCACAATATTTCCATCATTTCCTCATTATTTCCATCATTTCCACAAAAAATGTATTATTTCCACACTGGTCGAAATATTTCTATTTTTGGGCAGGTCGAAATAAACCTCAAAACTGAAATTTATTTCCTTGTTGAGGAGGAAGATCAATTACCTTTGTGCTTTTATATTGGAAGGTAATTTTAACCTCAGGAAAACATCAGGTAACTTGCAATCTGGATGTCTGTGGCTCCTATAGATTGTATGGACCAGCTATTGTATAAGGGTTGAAATTGAACATCTGATTTGAGCCATTGATGATCTCGTCCACGAACTACAAAATTTAGTAAACCAATCCCAACAGTATAATTTTTTGTTTTAATTGCTTATGTACATTGTAAGGACCTCTATCTAGTTTAATGCTCATGTCTAATCCTTCTCTGAGAAAGCATTTTTTTCATTTTCTCTTTTTTCAAGAGTATTTGGTGGAACCAACCAATGGAAACACAGGCATTGGTCTTGCATTTATTGCTGCAAAAGGATATGAACTCATCTTAACAATGCCTGCATCAATGAGTATGGAAAGAAGAGTCCTTTTTAAAGCATTTGGAGCAGAGTTTGTTCTCATTGATTTAGCAAAGGGCATGAAGGGAGCAGGTCAA
Source organism: Euptelea pleiosperma (assembly GCA_035048495.1). NCBI lineage: Eukaryota > Viridiplantae > Streptophyta > Magnoliopsida > Ranunculales > Eupteleaceae > Euptelea > Euptelea pleiosperma. The sequence continues at coordinate 2,557,868 of CM068551.1, forward strand.
AAGGCTGAGGAGATTTTCAAGAGCACATCCAATGCATACATGCTTCAACAATTTGACAATCCTTCAAAACCAAAGGTATGCTTTTAAATCCTTCAAATCTAAGCTTACTTTTCTCCCTTTGCTTTGTTGCAAATAAGTCTTTAGAATATTTATTCTAGGATTAAGTATGTTGCTCAATGAAACATTGCATTCTGTTGCAATGGTCAGGACATGGATCTGATCGCAGCTTACCTACCAAAAAGAGAGAGGACTTCAGGGATGCAGGAGGCCATCCATACCTATGCAGGTGGTTCAAATGCAATGCTTAGACACACCCACTAGGAGGGTGCCTCCTAGACAATCTCCTAGGTCAAAAAGAAAATCTATGTAACAAGGACATGGCACTTTTTGTGTTTTTTCCCGTATCAGGCACGTCAACACTCAGACATGTGTGTTGACGCATCGCGACGCACATCCTGACAAATACGGCAGTGTCACCATTTATTTTGACGATTTTGTATTAAATAAATGATTTCTAAAAGAGAGTTGGTCTGTTCCATCCTGCATGCGTATGTTCCAAATTAATGTGTATGGATCAGATGGTTAGGACCATCCTATCAGGAGAAATTTTAGCCTAGGAGATCACCTAGACGGGACACTTTGAACGGTAGGTTTTGATTTAGTTATGGTGCGTACAGCGCAGATAGTTAAAATTGGTTTCTACCCACTCCCCGTCCTTGGTTGAGTATTCCTCATAAAAAGAGTATTTATTCTTTTCCCAATTTTGAATTCATCTTAATGTGCTTGTGTAGATACACTGTGAGACAACTGGTCCAGAGATCTAGGAAGATACAAGAAGCAAGGTGGATATATTTGTTGCAGGGATTGGAACTGGTGGAATTATATCTGGTGTTGGTCATTTCCTGAAAAAGCAAAATCCTAAAATCAAGGTAACTTATCTTTTCTGTAAACCATGGCTGAACCACATCTGACATGTATCCCACATCTATGCCCATGACGTGTTGGGTTAACACGGGTGTTGTGGTGTGATTTGAAGGATATGGGTACGAAACTGGTATTCTACTATATGTGAGTTTCCTAGCCAACAGGCTAAATATTTTAAAAGAAAGGGAGTTTCTCCTTCTCACATAGGTTCTTTCCCTTTCACATTTCTTAATTGATTTGTGATGTATCAGGTTATTGGTGTGGAACCTTCAGAAAGCAACATACTTTCTGGGGGAAAGCCAGGTAATGCGTCAGATAAACATTCTGGCTCGTTTCACTTTAAAACCATGTTTCTTTAAATTTAAGGCTGTTTCATGAACTTCTCTCTTTTGATTGTTGCTGTATCAAACATACAGGTCCTCACAAGATTCAAGGGATTGGAGCAGGTTTTGTACCCGGGAATTTAGATCGCGAAGTTCTTGATGAAATCATAGAGGTTTGAGTCCTTAGTTCCTCATAATTATTATTCTCTCTGCTCTAGATAGATCTGTTCCATACTCTGTTGTGGTACAACTGCCAAGGGATAATGCCCCATGCATCCATGATTAACTTGATAACATTTTTTCATACCAATAGTGTTAATTTGTGTACTAATTTGTCTATTTTTTTGCGCTATTGCTGCTATAATCAAGGTCTAGAATCTCAGTATTGGAGACCAGCTGGCCAGTTCATTGTGACAATATGAACTGTTGGACTTAAGTTGAATGATACAAAGGTTGCCTCAGCTGATACAAACATCATTATGTTTGATTCAACCAAGTCACAAGTTATATGTAGTTATCCTTCTGGTTCCTTTTCAATCTCTGCATGAACAACTCCAAAACCATTGCAATCCCACACCTTCTATTAAAAGAATAAAAATATGCATATTTTTTTGTAAAACACGACGACATTGAATTAAGTTTTGATCATCCAAACATCTTGGGTTGAGAGAGAACGAAGATTGAAGCATTTTGGTTGAGGTTTTCATATCCAAAAAAGTAATTTTCACTTTTCAGACAATTTTATTTTTTGTTGTGAATTTAGGCTAAATATGTGTAACTACATCAGACCTATGAATCAATGATGCATTCACACGCAATTTGAAGCTAGATTTTTGGATTTTTCGGGTTAAAAAACCTGAAAATTTGGGAAGACCCCTAGGTTTTATGTTTTCACCCAAATGTGACTTTTTAGCCTTCGTATAATTATATGTTGTTAAGTTTCTTTACCCAATCTATAGCTGGACCGGGTTATGTTTTATTGGAAAAATATATATTAATTCTAAATTTAAAAATATAAACTTAATGATTTTGAATAATGTGTGGAAATTAATACATTAATAGTAAATAAGACATATTATGACGATACCATTACATATAATTTTCAATTATTAGTGTATATGAATTCCAAACGGTTAATTAGTTAAAAAAAAAAAATTTATTTTATTAAAAAGTAAAAAAAAAAAATAGGAAACCCATAGGGCAACAAATCCTTGCACATATGATATATTCTAATTTAGCACGTACATATAATTGTAATTTGTAAGTTTGACTCTAAATGATGTGTTATGAATGTGTTTTCATACTTGTTTTATATAACATCATAAGTCTTTTCCTAACGGTATGCGGTCGGCTGTGCACGAATCCCAATTCCTCCATTCAATCCTTTCTAAAGCCATCTCTTTCGTTAAGGCAAGTTTCTTAAAATCTCTTCTCAGAACCTGACTCCACGTTCGTTTTGGCCTTCCCCCCGCCCTTTTAGGGCCTTCGACTTGCACATTCCTCCTTATTGGTGCTGTCATTGGTCTTTGTGGTACATGACCAAACCATCTCAATCGACTTTCCCTCATTTTGTCATACTTGTTTTATCATTTCTTAAAATATCAATGCACGTTTCCTATGTTTTTCTATAATTTTGATAATGTTGCCATAGTTTCCAACAATTTTGCGACATCTCCATATTGTTTCCATTAAGTATTTTTATGTCCTAAGGGACTGAAATTTTCTCTGATATCAAAGTACTGTTGGCCCAGCTACAATTTGTCTATTGTCATCATTGTAGAAAAGAAGTAACCTAATAATAACAACTAGATGCAGCATTGTCCGTGCGCTTGTCAGCTACTTGTATGTGTATGTGTGCGGCAATGTAGGTCGATTTATCAATGTATTTAAGTAAACAACCGACTTAAACTATGCATCTAATTACGGGTTACAGTAATGTACTTACTGTTCAGGAGCCAAAACTTGCCACCGGTGAATGTATATTGTTTGTATATATGAAGTTTCATAATTGGTGTTTCAACTAGAGTTATTACAATTGTCGTCAACAATAGCATGCTGTGTTGTTTACTGCTTTCTCATATCTCACATGTTTGCCATGCGACAGATATCCAGCGATGAAGCTGTTGAGACTGCAAAGCAATTGGCACTTCAAGAAGGCCTGTTGGTTAGTACCACTCATTAATATTTAGTGACGATGAACTCCTCACAATGGAGACCATCCTTACAAAAAATCAGCCCCTAATGAAACTCTGTAAAGAAAGATAAATTTTGCACTCCATAAAATTTTATATGGAAGATGATGTCACAGCCCCAATGTTAAGGTAATACCACACCCCTCAATGCCAGCTGTTGGATATGACAATAATGACTTCATTATTCTTCTTATGATATCACTAATCCCGAAACCAACAACTGGCATTAAGGTGGTATGGTATTACCATAACGCCTGAGAGGTATTCCCTTTTTGTATGGTGACTATGGTCATAATCATAGGAGTACTAATGATGACCCCTTCTCGTTGGCTAAAGATGGTGTATATTGGCAATCCTTGTACATTGGAGAGTTGTTTGGCTTTTGGCACTTGTATTGAGGCATGTGTCCAACACATCAACATTTTAAAGAGAAACGATGTGATAGAGTACTAGGGGATGACCCGTTGGCACTTGTATTGAGGCATGTGTCCAGTACACATTGTTTTTTACTGGCATAAATTCCTTACCTTACACATGGTGCACATGCTCATCAATCTAAACTTTCCAATTAAGGAGCCACCTCGTGTATTCCATGTGGCCTAAGAGTTGGCATCAACCAGGTGATTCTAAACATCCAATCAGTATATTTTTACTTTTTTTGGGGACTATTAGCTGACATTGTTGACATTTCAAGAGTGAGAGTTCAATTGGATGCTTAGGGATATGATTATCTGATCACTGTGATTTTTTGACTTCATTCAATCCATGATGTAGTACATCGATTGGCTCCGGATCGGTGAGGTTGTGCATCACCAGTATGGCGGGAAGCAAGGACATGGTCTCATAATTGTGACTATTAGCCAAGATATTGTTGACATTTTAGAAGTGGGAATTGAATTGGATGGTTAGGAATGCGACTATCTGATCAGTGCGATTCTGGACTACATTCAATCCATGATGTAGTCCATCAATGGGCAGTCTGCATCAGTGAGCATTTGCATCTCCTACATGGTGGAAGGGAGGGACATGTTGTCATTATATCCTCATTATAGTTGGGCCTCTGACATTGTTCCTCTTTTTTCATATGGAGTGCTCTTGGTGTATCGGACCTGTAACTCGTTGAGACACATTCCATGAATACTGTCTTATACAGGTGGGCATTTCTTCTGGCGAAGCAGCTGCTGCTGCTATCAGGGTTGGTAAGAGATCAGAGAATGCAGGGAAGCTTATTATGGTGTGTATCGTTAAATTTTTTTTTATTTCCTTTCTTTTTTCTTTTTTTATTTTTTGATGTTGAACATGGCATTTCTATCTCCACTGAGTAAAAGAGGTATTTGAAACAAGACCTAAGCTATGAGTTCACCCAACCATGGGAACCGACTATGTACTTCAAAGGCTAGGTAGGAATCAACAGATTGAAAATGCATAAAATTTATATTAGGGTGTTATTCCTGTTACAGTTAAAGGGTGGGGAAACCATATGTTAGCTGGAAACCAAGGCTGCGATAAAGCAAGGAAATCAGTGGCCTTGACACAACACTACGGCTGTATGCATGTAGTATCTGTATAGTTATGCACGTATGTCTGTAGACGCTTATATATGCATAAATACAACATTTCTCTAGATGATCACCTTACTTGAATTTTAGTTTAAATGGTATTACAAATATGCATTAACAGTCATTCATTACTTGAACATAATATGTTTGTCTCTGTATGTATTTACCATGCATATATGTATGTTTACAGTTCAAAAATTGAAAATCAATTGTATCAAATCAATTTAAATACTTAGTCAAATATTGATACATAAGACTTGCAATTAATTAGTCTTAATATATATGATGTAAGTACAGAATCGACAAAATTTCTGAAGAGATGAGAAAAAATGGAAATGAAAGACAATCTATGTTGTTGATAACTTGCAAAGCGCCAAGTCTTAAACATGACAAATAGCTAGCAGCCTGTCAATGTTGATTTCATCTAAGGCCACAATGAGAACTTTTAAGTTTAAAGTTTTCAATGTTTTCATTGGATTTTTTCTTTTAGTTCGGAAGAATATTTTTAATGTTTTTAACATGAAAATTTTCAATGATAACTTTCAACTCATTTGACTTTGAGGGATCTTTCCCATATGGTAAAGGTGACAAAATTCTCATTGACTTGAATATCTCAAGTCAGTTCTGGGAGCCTGAAACCTGTGTCAAGGTAAATGGGATTCAATCCAGTCTTTTCCCATGTCCATTATCTCAGATTGAGTTACCTTAATTGAAATTCCAAATTGATTTGACTAATAATTTGATCGATTTTGAGTCAACTTGGTCGAGAGCTTGATGAGGTTTTGAAATTCATGTATAATAGGCACACAAAAAATATAAACTGGACATTCGTGCACTCAGTAGTCACTAGTCAGTATATTAATAAAACATCATTAGATCTATTGTATCATTTTTGTTTAAGGAGAAACATAAAACATTTCTGGATAACTTGATCTGCTCTTGTTTTTTACACTACGATTCCCATGACCCACCATATTCACATGAACACATACCTTCTGTATGCTCACTGTATTATATAACAATATTGCATGTTTTTCCTGTTGTTGTTTAAGGGTACATTTCTAATAGCTTGGGAACCACTTAGGTTGAGCCTGTAGCTCAATTGGTTGACATTTCTGTTCTGCAACCATCAGGTTATGGGTTCTATCCCAGCTTACCTACCAAAGAATAAAATTTAAACATAGGAGCCACTTTATTAAAGTATTCTTGCAGATTCCTACACCAAGGTTCCCACAATAAAAAGGTTGAAGTGTGTTGACTTTAGCAGACAAAAAGTGTATTGATATGATTAGCACTATGCAGAGTCCTATGGTTCAAAGTACACAGTATCGTTTCGGTATCGTTCATGGTCGATACCGGAACGTATCAGAAGTATTGTCCAGTTTCGGATGAAACTTCGTGAAACTGAAACAAAGATGCAGTGCAAATTTACCTCATAAGACGAAGTATCGTTCTGTTTCGGAACAATACGGGCGATACCGAACGTATCCCGAAACAATACAAGCGATACGTTCGGTATCACCTAATACTTTGAACCATGATGCAGACAATTTGAATTGTGGGATCCAGTCTTCAAACCCATGTGACCGTTTTATTTAATTTCTTAAACCATCTCTTTTACTTTGCATTCAATTTTTAATCCTTTTCATGTTGGGCTTTGGAATGCTTGCAGGTTGTGTTTCCAAGTTTCGGTGAAAGGTATCTTTCCTCTGTTCTTTTTCAATTCTTTTTCAATCGATCAGAGAAGAATGTGAGAAAATGCAACCTGAGCCGTGACAATTGAGGTTTTCCCTCTTTCCTTTTTGTTTTTTGTTTAATCCGCTCCCCTTAGTTCTTTTAGCCATATACCTTGAAATTTGGTAGGTTGATAGTTGTTTCATTGTATTATTTCATGAATAAAAAATAATATGTATTGTTGAGAGTTTCAGAAATAAAAGTGTCTTCTTATATCAATTGGTGTATTTGTAATTCTTCTATTTGGAATGGTTGCTGCAACCTCCTCCGTATGAGAATTTTTTTGCTGAAGTCACTCTCTAGGTGTCGCATTGTGGTTTGAATAAAAACATTCGACGTGACTTTTTGGTGTGTGCGTGCGCATGCGCATGCACGTGGCATATTTTTATTCGACCCCCAATGCCACAATGAGAGGGTGACTTCAGCAAAAAAAAAAATTCCCCCCTCGGCATGAATGTCACGGTACGGCATTGACAGGGGGGGGATGGATCAAGTGTTCCTTAGATTTACTCATTTGAGGAATAGTTTGCAGTTCAGATGGTTATTATGCATTGTTTCATAAGATCATGTTGATTTTTGACCTTGTAAATCTCCTGGCTGTAACCCATCTGAGTTGAATGATATTTCGCTTAGCCTTTCACCTTGTGTACCCCTGGGTAGTGCAGGGCCCACCTGAATGGATCTATACCCTTGAACAAGTGATGGGCCCATAGTTACTATTCATTGCTATGTTGGTTAACCCAAGAGTACACCACCCTTAACTTCAGCTCTTAATCGGACGGTTAGAATTGTCCAACCAGTATAAATTTTGGGCTATAGCCCAGAAGCTGTGCTTTAAACCTTGGACAATCTGCATCAGCCAGCATCCTAATGAACATTAAATAAAGGATGCAGGGCCAGCAGATTTTTTTTTTTTCGCGAGACCGGTCATAAATCCCATCTTTACATGTTCTGATTGCCAGTTCATACTAGATCCAGTTGCATTTTATTGGATGGCCGAGGGCTCTTCAAGAAAAGACACTAAGTGGGGTCACTTGACTGAAGATGTGGATGAATTGTACGTGATTAGATGCTAATCACAGATATTAACGCATCTCATTCGGAGAATGTGATCTAGACCTGCAAGCCTAAATACATGGAGGGAATTATCAGACAAATCAAGTCCATCTGAGATTTGACGAATCCACATGGTGGGAAGTAAGGACACGGTGTCATTATAGTTGTGACTCTTAGCCAAGATATTGTTGATATTTTAGAAGTGGGAATTGAATTGGATGGTTAGGAATACGACTATCTGATCAGTGTGATTCTGGACTTCATTCAATCCATGATGTTGTCCATCAATTGGGCAGTATGGATCAGTGAGCATATGCATCTCCTACATGGTGGAAAGGAGGGACATGGTGTCATTATATCAATATAGTGGGCCTCTGACATTGTTCCTCTTTTTTCATATGAAGTGCTCTTGGTATATCGGACCTGTAACACATTCCATGAATACTGTCTTATACAGGTGGGCATTTCTTCTGGCGCAGCAGTTGCTGCTGTTATCAAGGTTGGTAAGAGATCAGAGAATACAGGGAAGCTTATTGCGGTATGTATCGTTGTATTTTTTTATTTTCCTTCTTTTTTATTTTTTGATGTTCAACATGGCATTTCTATCTCCTCTGAGTAAAGTGGTATTTAAAACAAGACCTAAGCTATGAATTCACCCAACCACGAAACCTACTATGTACTTCAAAGGCTAGGTAGGAGTCAACAGATTGAAAATGCATAAAAATTATATTAGGGCCTGTTACAGAGTGGCGAAACCATATGTTAACTGGAAACCAAGGCTGCAATAAAGCAAGGAAATCGGTGGCCTTGACACAACACTGACATATAGGGTGGCGAAACCTTACGTTAGCTGGAACCCAAGGCTGCGATAAAGCAAGGAAATCGGTGGCCTTTACACAACACTGACATACATACAGCTGTGTGCATGTAGTATTTGTATAGTTATGCATGTATGTCTGTAGATGCTTATATCTGCATAAATACAACATTTCTCTAGATGATCACCATACTTAAATTTTAGTTTAAATGGGTATTACATGTATGTATTTAGGCATGCATATATGTATGTTTGCAATTGAAAATTTGAAAATCAGTTGGATCAAACCAGTTTAAAAATACTTGGTCAAATATCGATACATAAGACTTGCAATTAATTAGTCTTAACATATATGATAAAATAACAGAATTGGCAAAATTTCTGAAGAGATGTGGAAAATTGGAAATGTAAGACAATCTATGTTATTGATAACTTGCAAATCGCAAGTCTGAAACATGACAAATAGATAGCAGCCTGTCAATGTTGATGTCATCTAAGGCCACAATGAGAACTTGTAAGTTTAAAGTTTTCAATGTTTTCATTGGATTCTTTCTTTTAATTTGGAAGAGTATTTTCAATGTTTTTAACTCGAAAATGTTCAATGATAACTTTCAACTCAGTAGACTTTGACGGATCTTTCCCATATGGAAAATGTGACAAAAATCTCTTTGACTTGAATATCTCAAGTCAGTTCTGGCAGACTGAAACGTGTCTCAAGGCAAATGTGATTCAATCGTCTTTTCCCATGTCTATTATCTCAGATTGAGTTGTCTTAATTGAAATTCCAAATTCATTCGACTCATAATTTGATCGATTTTGAGTCAACTTGGTCAAGAGCTTGATGGGTTTTGAAATACGTGTATATGTGCACACAAAAAAATATAAACTGGACATTCATGCACTCAGTAGTCACAACTCACAAGTCAGTATATTAATAAAACATCATTAGATCTATTGTATGAGTTTTGTTTACGAGGAAACATAAAATCATTTGTGGATAACTTGATCTGATCTTGTTTGTTACATTATGATTCCCATGACCCACCATGTTCACATGAACACATACCTTTCTGTATGCTCACCGTATCATAAAACATTATTACATGTTTTTCCTGCTGTTATTGAAGGGTACATTTCTAATAGCTTTGGGACCACACAATTGGTTGACATTCTGTTCTGCAACCATCAGGTTATGGGTTCTATCCCAGCTTACCTACCAAAGAATAAAATCTAAACATAGGAGCCACTTTATTAAGGTTCCCAAAGTAAAAAGGTTGAAGTGTGTTGACTTTAGCAGACAAAAAGTGTATTGATTTGATTAGCACTTTGCAGACAATTTGAATTGTGGGATCCAGTCTTCAAACCAATGTGACCGTTCTATTTAATTTCCTAAACCATCTCTTTAAATTTGCATTCGATTTTTAATCCTTTTTGTGTTGAGCTTTGGAACGCTTGCAGGTTCTGTTTCCAAGTTTCGGCGAAAGGTATCTTTCCTCTGTTCTTTTTCAATCGATTAGACATGAATGTGAGAAAATGCAACCTGAGCCATGACAATCATTTATATTAGCTATTCCTTTTCTTTTCCTTTTTATTTTTGTTTAATCAGCTCCCCTTAGTTCTTTTGGCCATCTACCTCGAAATTTGGTAGGTTGATAGTCGTTTCATTGTATTATTTCGCGAATAAAAAATAATGTATTGTCGAGACTTTCAGAAATAAAAATTTCTTCTTATATAATTGTAATTCTTCTATTTGGAATGGTTGCTGCAACCCTTCTCCGTATGAGAAAACTTTTGCTGAAGTCACTCTCTCGGTGTCGCATTGTGGGTTGAATAAAAACATGCGACATGACGCATGCGTGTGCGCGTGGCATGTTTTTATTCGACCCCCAATGCCACAATGAGAGGGTGACTTCAGCACAAAAAAATTCCCTCCTCGGCATGAATGTCACGGTACGGCATTGACGACGGGGGGGGATGGATGGATCAAGTGCTCCTTAGATTTACTTTTGCAGTTCAGATGATTTTTATGCATTGTTTCATAAGATTATGTTGATTTTTAACCTTGTAAATCTCCTGGCTGTAACCCATCTGAGTTGAATGATACGTCGCTTAGCCTTTCACCTTGTGTACCCCATGGATTGGGAGGATGCTTATGCTGACTTGAGTATCCTCTTCGCCTAGGTAGTGCAGGGCCCACCTGAATGGATCTATACTCTCGAACAAGTGATCGGCCCATAGTTACTTGTAATTGCTATGTTGGTTAGCCCAAGAGTACACAACCCTTAACTTCAGCTCTTAATTGGACGGTTAGAATTGTCCAACCAGTACAACTTTGGGCTATTGCCCAGAAGCTGTGCTTTAAACCTTTGACAAACTGCATCAGTCAGCAGCGCGAAACCCGTCATACCGTCCTATCTGTACATGTTCTGATTGCTAGTTTATACTATCCAGTTACATTTTACTTGACTGAAGATGTGGATGAATTGTATGTGATTAGATGCTAATCACAGAATTTAACGCGTCTCATATTCCCGGAGAATGTGAACTAGACCTGCAAGCCTAATAACATGGGAGGGAATTCATCAGATAAATCAAGTCCGTTCATCACCTGAGATTTGACGAATCCGCATTTTATCCCTCGTACCCTTGATGATTGTCAGGGTCGCAACGTTGAAGTCCCGCTTCCGTCTTAGCGTACACTCCCATTAAATTAGGGATTATGGGGTTTGTTAGTTTATGTTTGAAGCCCCTTTTCGACTTTTTAAGCACGAATCCGGGACCAGTTAGTCCTGTGGATGCCAAGCATGCAAAGCATAAACACAATTTATTTGAGTTAATTAGTTTAAAAAAGAAGAAATCAACTGCATTGTTTAGTGTCTTAGGCTTAACTTTCCGCCGCCCTCCTAACAAGTATAGGATCCGTAGGACCGTCGATTTCCTTAAATTAGCAATTTAAATTTTAATCAAAGAAAAACCCACGATAACACATACAAGATAGTTAACATCCAATTCTTACACCCGGTGGTGGAGCCCACATAGACCACACACCATACCATCCAATTCAACCATGACTTTAGGTCAATTTTTATATGATTAGCGACGTGGATCGACATCGACTTATTTTTGGCTATAATGATCATCATGGTGATGATAACTCAATGTATGGTTGGATTGTCCAACATGATCTCCATGTGGGCCCCACCACTGGGTGTAAGAATTGGATGTAAGAAATGGGTGTAGCTTTTACCTTCTTTTCCAGTTTCCACACTTGGTGTTAAGTTTTCACACTCTAATTAATTATACTGACCACATCACTTGTCTTAGTTTATAAAACTTTGATGACCGGGCTGCCGTGATCTGTTGCCCTGTCATCTCCTTCGATGACAGGGCCCTGTCATCGAAGTTTTACTCATGAACTTTATATATTTGTGTCAGTTCTCTTCCTTCTCTCGCCAAGTTGTAGCTTCTCTTGCAAATGGGTTTAAATAAATCTGAGCCTTCTTCCTCCTCTGCACCAAGGTGATCTCTCTCTCTCTCTCTCTCTCTCTCTCTCTCTCTCTCTCTCTCTCTGTATGTGCTTGTGTAGAACAATAACAGTTCATGTACAATGGTGTTGTGTGGAGCTTGCAGATGGTGGTCCGAGGACACGGTTGCCGTCGTCACCGGGGCAAACAAGGGGATCGGGTTCTCGATCGTTAAGCGGCTCGCAGAGCTACGCTTAACCGTGGTCCTGACATCTAGGGATGTGTCAAGGGGACACAAAGCAGTTGAGTCCCTCAAAGCACAAGGACTCCATGTCGAATTTTTTCGCCTGGATTTAGCAGATCCCACTTCCATCAAGGCCTTTGTGTCATGGTTGAAAGAAACCTTTGGAGGGTTGGATGTTCTCGTAAGTTGCTTGTCATATCCATGCATGCAACACACTCACCTGCACAAGCACATACATGTATGTATGTATGCATAGGCACTCTATAATGCATAGTTGCATGCCATGCATGTTCTTTTTGTTTGGGTGATAAAACATGTATGCATATATCATGCCATACATGTATTTCCTATTGAAGAGGTTGATGGTAATCTTTATTTATTTATTTATTTTTAAAGCCTCATGATTAAAAATTGGAAGGTCTAGATCTTCAAGAAGTTGTTTGGCTAATCTAGACCATTCAAAGCTATGATACCCAGATACTTTCAAATGGGTGCCGTATCCATGTCGAATACTTCCATTTAAGCGTAAATGCCGTATCCTCCGTGTGTCAGTCCCGTGTCCTTTCCGTATCCGGGTAACATAGATTCAAAGTATCATGAGTCATGACAGATATGACAGTATTGTAGTTTATATTTGCATTTTGTCTATTAGTGAAACTATTTTTAGCTAAAATATAAACAAACTTAACCACCCTCAATAAGGACAAAATACACATACATAATCTTTAGGTGAACAATGCCGCCGTATCGTTCAACGAGATCAACGAGAACTCGGTGGATCACGCCGACATGGTTATCAGGACCAATTTCTATGGACCCAAGTTGCTAACAGAGGTGCTTCTACCCTTGTTCCGCCGATCAGGTTCTATAAGCCGGATATTGAACGTTAGCTCGCGGCTAGGCTTATTAAATGTAAGTTTACACCTTATTTTCGTAAGATTAGACGTATTGGCTAGCTAATTGACATATAACCTAATGTTTCTTTGAAGTAGAAAGTAAGCAATCCTATTGTAAGGGAAATTCTCGAAAACAACGAGGGGCTTTCGGAGGAGCATGTCGATTTTTTGGTGAATCGGTTTCTTGAAGACGTGAAGAGTGGGATATGGAAGGACGAAGGGTGGCCGAAGGTGTGGACTGACTACTCTGTGTCTAAGCTCGCGCTCAATGCGTACTCGGCGCTTCTGGCGAAGCGTTACGAGGGGCAAGGTTTAAGCATAAATTGCTACTGCCCGGGATTCACTCGAACGGCGATGACTCGTGGGAAAGGCAATCATACGGCGGATTCAGCAGGTAATGTAGGAGCCATGCTAGTCCTTCAACCACCTGATGAGCTCCCTACTGGGAAATTCTATATTGGGTCTAACCCTTTCTTGTATTCTAAGTTATAGAATGATTAGTATTGGAATGGCTCTTAAGTGTTTGATTGGGGACAAGCCATCTATATAACAAAATAGGGAAGTTGTCTTATCTCTTATCTTATCTGGTTTTAATAAAGATTGGCTGAGATCTTATCCTCCAAATGGACGGTGGATCTCAGTCACTCATACCCAATTTTGACAAACGCTTTGTCAAATAGTGCCGTGGGCACGTGCCACCCACTAGTTCATTCACATGTGAGACATGTTCCTCAAGCAATAGAAATGTGTCATACTTGGACATGAAGAATCATGTCACATGGACATCAAATTAAGAACTCAATTTAATACCAGAGGAACTATAAGTTTGTAACCAACGTCTTAGACTATAGATAGGGTTGATATTAAAATTCTTTTTTTTTTCTTTAAAGTAGTATATCTTGGTCCATTTCGTATACACCATTCCTGTCGGGGCGGACTCCTAAGTAGGGGCACACCCCAAAAAAAGGGAAATCTCTTTCTAAGACGAGTAAATCTTGGCTGACCGGTGACTGCCAACGATATGAGCCATGTGGCACATTTTTAGAGGACACTCACTGTATGGATGTTTGGCCAATCCCTAGGTGAAACTACAAACCAAAAATCAACGTGATTTGTGATTTATAAGCATTGGATTGGAGTTATTTTCATGGGTGGATTATAACTGTGGAAATTTGAGCATATTATCGACCATTATTTGGGGTACAAGATGGAAAGGTTTGAGATCACCAATCAAGTTGATTTTTGGTTTGTAGGTCCACCTAGGGATTGGACAAACATGCCACGTGGCTCATATTGTGATTGGTTGCCAGTCAGCCAAGATTTACTCGTCTTAGAAAGAGATTTCTCTTTTTCGGGGTGTGCCCCGACCAGGAGTCGGCCGGCCCCAACAAGAAATGGGGTGTGCAAATTTGCGGTCCTAAAGTTAATAGGAAACAAAAAGGCATGTTCATAAAGCCATGATGAAAAGTGCTCAAATCCTAGGGCTAGAAATTACCAATCACGCTGATTTTTGGTGTGTGGGTCCACCAAGATGTGGGCCAAATATTCATGGAGTCGGTGGGGCAGAAAGAGTACTACGTGAGGGACTTCGGCATCAAAATTTTGATACCGAAGTCGGTATCAAAGAACAGCCCTATACACTTAGGGTACAGCGTGATTCCGTCAAATCATAGCTCTCCTATAGTGGACGGGAGGTGCCAAAATGTCAGACACGTACTTCAAGCCCTAAACCCAATCCCCCTTAACCCCTTTGTTTGTTGGTTAAGGATGGTTAACAAAGGGTACGTGTCAAACATTTTGGGAGGGGCACGCCCATTTAGACCAATCTTCCCCCTCTTCATTTGGAATCGCTCAGCGTTTATTTAGATAGTGGGACACGAGTAAAACTTCTATCACAGCACAATCAAAATCACAGACCACGTGGCACACTCTTAGTGGATACATACCGTATGGATGTTTGGCCAGTCCCTCAGTGGACCTCTAAACCAAAAATCAGCCTGATTAGTAATTTCTAAGCAATTTGATTGAAGTTATTTTCATGGGTTGATTTTAACGGTATGAATTCGAGCATTATTGAGCGTTATCCAAAGTTTGTAAATCACTAATCAGGCTGACTTTTGGTTCAGAGATCCACTGAGGGACTGGCCAAACATCGATACGGTCAGCGTGCACTAAGAGTGTTCCATTTGGCCTGTGATTTTCATTGTGACAGAAGCATCTGTCAGAACGTTGTGATAGAAGTTTTACCCGTGGGACACCCGGTGCAAGAACCCGTACCAAGTACCAATTATAACAGCACGCACAACACAAACATTGAATAGGACGTCGACGAACAACATAAGAGAAAGGCAAAAAGAGAAATGGGAAAGAGAGTGGGTGCCGAACCTAAAAGGTGGGTGGACGTAGAGGTATTTGTACCCTTTCATGGTCCAACACATTAACTCCTAGGGGTTAGTGAGCTTATGATACATTATTCCCTCCGATAGAAGAATGGGAGAAAAGTGTGAGCAAAGCCGATCACACGTCACAATATGAGCCACGGGGCACACTCTCAAAGGACGATGACCGTATGGATGTTTGGCTAGTCCTTCGGTCGAATTGTAATAAACCAAAAATTGGCTTGATTAGTGATTTCTAAGCGTTCGATTGGAGTTATTTGCATGGGTTTATTTTAACCGTAGAATTTAAAGCATCACTGACCATTATTTGGGGTACTAGATCCAAAGGTCTAACATAACTAATCGGGCTGATTTCTCGTTTGCAAGTCCACAAAGAGACTGGCCAAACATCCATACGGTCATCGTAATCTAAGTGTACCACGTGGCTCATATTGTAGTCTGTGATCGGCTTTGCTCACACACAGGTGTGAGCTGTGAGCGAAGGTTTACTTGAAGAATGGGAAGTATACAGAGTACTTGGTATACAGCAGGGCCAGCTCCCCTTGGTGAGAGAAGCCTCCCAACCTTGCCCAGGTCCCACTAACCACATGGATTTTTAGCCCACCCCTTACTGGATAAATACACAAACCAAAAGATCAACCTGATTGATTATCTCTGATTTAGGACATGTTTCTAGCGGTTGGATTCAAGCGTGTTTTTTGGGTAGCAAATCCAATGGCTAGAAATCATCAATCAAGCCGATCTTTAATGTGTTTATCCAGCAATAGGTGGGCTGAACATCCACGGAGTCATTGTGCCCAAAAAATGATCTAAGTAGGGCCACCTCTGCACTGAGAGTCCTTTGCATCACAATTTTTTCTTAGTTTTTGATTATCAATAATATTTTTTATATACAGATTTCCAATAATACAGAGTTTAATTTTATAATTAATACCATATATATTAATACATTAAATACGATAAAAAGGCCTTATATAGAGTTTTTGCCTTAGGCCTCAACTTGTATCAAGTCGGCCAGTCTACATGACATGGTCTATAAACTACAACTCTGTCATATCCGTCGTGACCCAAGAGACTTTGAATGGTGACTATGAAGGTCTAAGTTAGCCGAACACCTACGAGTTAATGTGTTGGACCATAAAATGAAATAATTAATCAAAGTGGTTCTAATAAAAAGTTGTACTTCAACACAAACTGTACTGAAAAGAAAACATGTCATGGGCTTGGACAAACATAGCTAGACTCACGTAGAGTTGTCGCTTAAGGAACAGTAAAATTAATGTAGAACAGTATTTCCTATAGAATACAAGACACCTATCACAACAAAGATGATGTGGAAGATATTGTCGAGGAGCGCAAGAGACAACTTAAGTGAGGATATTAGATCTTTTTTCCATTTTATCCAACAACTCTTTGTTGTCTCTTGTATTTCTTAGAAGAATCTATATAACAAAACAGGGAAGTTGTCTCCCCCTCTTATCCGGCTTCATAAAGGATGGTCAAGATCTTATTACCCCAATGGATGGTGGATCTCCACCACTCACACCCGATTTTGGCAAATGCTTTGTCAGGGAGTGCCATGGGCACCGGCCACCCACTAGTCTAAAACAATAGAAAATTGATGAAAGTGGGCTGGAAATATTGATATTAAAGATAGACTTTACCCAAATACTTTTTCATTATTTAAACTATTTTAAAGAACAAATCGTGATTTAAAATAGACTTAAAATAAGATTAGAACATGGAGAAAAATCAAAGACCATGTCTCTATGCATACATGTACCCAATATTTTCTTTTTTCATTTTGTACAGTATACAAAGTCTACAAGGGACGACTCTTGGAGCCTTGATCTCCATTAAGGTTACAACATCCAAAAATTAAGTGGTTTAAATTAAAATACATAAAATATTAACGGTCTCAAGTGTTTTAGATCATAATTGCCAGAGAGTTTTAAAGCCAACAATTAAAATTGCAATAAAAAGATAGGATACGTTAACCCATAACTCACAACCTGCGACCTAACATGGCTCGACCCGAGTGCGTGTGTAAATTTGTAGAGTATGATTGTGCCTAATGGGTACAAAATTGGGATTCCCAAGGGCTCCATCCTTCTATTCTAACCCCTTCCTATAAGTGTTTTAGACTTTTTATCTTCTAAAGTAACGTGGGACCAATATTTTTTGGAAAAGTGTAGGGAGTGAGATAAACCCATTAATTGGTATCATCAAAAAAAAAAAAAAATAACCCATTAATTGGTTTTCCTTTTTCAAAGGTCAAATCATAGCTTTCACGTGAACAAAAATAAAGCTTACAAGCGGCAATCAAAGATAGCTCATATGCTTTTAAATGAAATACTGGATGGGAGGTGCATGCCCATTTTGACAAATGTCGGGCTCCGTTGACAGATATAAAATGACAGGTAAAATAACAAGGACACAATATAAGCCAGGTGGCACACTGTTACAGGACTCTGACCATACGGATTTTTGTTCTATTCCATGATGGACCTACAAACCAAAAATCAGCCTGATTAGTGATTTATAAGTGTTGCATCTTTATACCTCAAATACTGCTCAAATTCCCACAGTTGCGATCAGCCCATGCAAATAAGTCCAATCCAAAGCCTATAAATTACTAATCTGGCTGATTTGTGGGTTGTAGGTACACCATGGGATAGGACAAACATCCATACGGTCAGAGTCCTGTAACAGTATGCCACGTGGCTTATATTGTGTCCGTCATTTTTTATCTGTCAACGGAGCCCGACCCTTTGGACAAAGGTTAGACCAATATTCCCGCTCTTTCATTTGGAATCACTCGGCGTTAATTTAGGTAGTGGGACAATCGGTGGTGCAAGAACCCGTACCAAGGACCAACTATAGCAGCACGCACACATTGAATAGGACAAACAAAAAAGAGAAAGGGGAGAGAGAGTCAGTGTCGAACCTAAAAGGTGGGTGCCCATAGAGGTATATGTAGCCTTTTATGACACATGATTCTCACAGATGGAAGAATGGGAAGTATGCAGAGTCCTTGGTCTATAAACTACAAAACTCTCATATCCGTCACGACTCATGAGACTTTGAATAGTGACTATGAAGGTCTAGATTAGCCTTTGAATGGTGACTAGCTAGCTATGAAGGTCTAGATTAGCCAAACAAGATCTTAAAAATCTAGATTAGCTAAACACCTACAAGTTAATGTGTTGGACCATAAAATGAAATAACCAAAGTGCTTGCAATAAAAGTTGTACTCCAACACGAACTGTACTGACAATAAAACACGCCATGGGCTCGGTCCAACACAACCAGACCCATGTAGAGCTGTCGCTTGAGGAATAGTAAAATTCACGTAGAACAATACATGTGAAAAATACATGAGGAATACACATATCACAACGAAGATGATGTGAAAAATATTGTAGAGAGCATAAGAGACTAGAATTGCTGGTGCTGGATGGCTATAGAGAGGAACCCCTAAAACTGAAAGATGTGTAAAGTGCTCTTACACATATAACTTAAGGGGGGATATTTGGTCTTTTTCCATTTTAACCAAACACTCTTTGTTATCTTGCATTTTTTTTTAGAAGGGAATTGAAACAATAGAAAATTGCTGAAAGTGGAATGGAAATATTGCTATTAAAGATAGCCTTTACCCAAGTACTTTTTGTTATTTAAACTATTTTAAGGAACAAATTACGATTTAAGAATATTTTTGGTGTAGGGGAATAAGAAATGCATGACTAAAAAATAGTTTAAGAAATAAATGATGGTTATGGCTATTATTGAACAAGTTACTTTCTCATTTTTAAACAAATTTATAATTTTTTAAATAATTTAAAATAGTATAAGGGCAAAATAGGAACTAAAAGGTAATATTTGAGAGAAAAAGGACTTACTAGAAATTCTTCGTGAAAAGACCATTCTTTGGAAAGCTATCCTCAACTGACGCGTTATTTGGAAAGCCAAGAATTAGGGCCAGCCAAAGTCTGTCTCGATCTAGTTCTTCTAGTCTATGTTTGGTAACAGTGTTGAATCTACCTTTTAGGGTTGTGCTTTTTCTAATTCATGCAAAAAACTAGGTTGGGTTTAACTTTTTATAAAACTCATTGCAACACCGAACTATTTCAAATAAAACACAAAAATATCGAGAGTCCCTCTCTTCTCCAGAAGCTCTTTTCCCCTCTCTGTTGTTAGCTCCCAAACTCACAACTCCATGCCAGCAAAGTGCATATAATCTTTTTCCCATCCTTGAAGAAAATTTTGGCTTCGCCACTACTTCTAGTCACCATGGAGGTTGTTTTCTTTATTGGTGCAAACACACATCGGCTTGAGAATCACATTTGAAATGAATATTCTTATACTTAATTGTCAAGCGATACCCAAACCCTAAATCAACTCACATAATCTATTTAAGAAAAACTTTAGAGGCTCCCACACAAATACCTAGTCACCTCTCATAATGAAGAATATACCCACCTCACTTTTCTCTCATTTTCTCTATTGATCATTTTTGAATTTTGGTGAAGACTTTCGAAGCATCAACAAAGTTGAAGGAATGTACCATTCTCATGATTCTATCAATACTAGTTAGAGACTTGTGAACATTAATGATTGTTAAATTATAATTGATAGCCGATTTTATATTTAAGATCCCTTATGTGGATATTACCGTTTCAATGAATAGTAATTTTAATTGTAAATACATGCATTCGTATTTAAGATTCAGAAGTGATAAAGTAACTTGGGAGTGAGTTCTTTAGGGTGAAAGACCTGAAAACCTAAAGAAGACCCTCTGTATGGGTTGTGTATTTTATTTTACATGTTAATGCATTCATTATCATCATGATGTTATTGTTTGACAATTTAATTTATATAAACATGTCTGTACATCTTGTATTGGTTGAATCATATTTTAGGGTAAAAAAATCTAGTCAGCGTTTGGCTCACTCATACATCCACCATTTTTAGGTTTTGTTGACCCTAGTGAGAACGCATTAGAGGAAGTGGAGCCAACTGACAAAGGAAACTTGAAGAAAAATAATCTAATATATTTTAAAGATTAATGATTGTAATAAAGTATTTTAAACTAATTATTCATGTTTCATGTTGAGATTAATGGAAATTATTTAATTTACGTTTATTTTTACAAATTTTTGGGTTACACGGATTTACCAGATGTCCTAGATGAGAATATTCATTAAATATTCTCTCATTATTTAAATAAAGTGATTCCAAACAAGTTTGTTTCAAAACTAGTGTTAGTATTTTATAAAAAAATTATGAATTTATTTTCATGCTTTCTGTCCAGTGAAACTCTGTGGAGTGAACGTAATAGATTTTGTCATGTACAAACTACAGACATTAGTCAACTTCGACTGAGGTTTTAACCCATTTATAATGGAAATTTATCTTTCGACTGAAAAGAAAAAATGTGGGGCTTCAAGTTATATTTTCATAAATGTATGGTTGGTAACTTAATTCAATTGGGGCTGTCTTTTGGACCCATTTTACTGATTAGTTGTCAGTTATAAATTTCTAACAGTTTCTGATTTTCTTTTAATTTTTCTTCCATTTGTAAAATAAAACCTATGCTATATTATTTGATAAAAAATCGTAAATTTTGAATACTATGAAATCACATATTACTTTGTTAGATTTCATTTTGAATCAACCCCTGAATCATGCGATTAAGTCAAAAAAATTAACCAATTGAGTTTTGCCGCTCACTTTTAGGAAACTGTTAATACTTGTAAAATCACTAAAATAATTATAAAATTTTATTTTTTGAAATAGTTCATTTATTAAATTTTTATCTTTATTTATAGAACAAAACCCTTAAAGGGAATAATTTTTTGACATTATTTGAATTTTGACCAAAAAAGTAATCGTTCTTTGTCGAATTGCGAAAAATATTTCTTAAAATACTATCAAATGAATGTTTTGGCTTAAGTGATTTCACAAAAGTTGTTTATGCTGTAATTATTCTAACATCAAACAACTGACATTGAGTTAGCATGATGGTTCAAAGTATCGGGTGATACTAGCTTGGATACACATAGTTTCGTCCGAAACCGAATGATACTTCATCTTATGTGTAAATTTGCACTAACATTTCATTTTTGTTTTACGAAGTTTCATCTGAAACTGAAAGATACTTCTGCTACGTTTCTGTATCGCCCATGAATGATACTGAAACGATACTGTGTACTTTGAACCAATGTTTTTAAACGCTAAGGCGTGAGGCGAGGCGCTACAATAGTCAGAGCCTTGAGGCATACGCGTTCGTATTTTTTAGGTAGATAAGTATTTAAATCTATAAATAAATGTAGCAAAAATTCTAAAAATAAAGCATATATCTAATCCTAAGTTCCCAAGTTCCAACCACTAACAAAAAAGCAGAACACCAATCAAAGAGCCCATCTAATACTAAATTAAATGCATCTTCATCAATTATATGAACAACATCCACTGCTTGATAGTCCAAGTCGAAATTCTCCTCATCATCATCAATCAATTGTAGATCAATCGACGTTGGGTCCCTTTTTAATATAAAACTTAGGGGCTTTTTATTTTTATGCTGGGTCCCTTCGGCGCCTATTTATTTTTTAATATCTTGACATTCTTTTTTTTATTTTTTTAAGTTAAAACAGCATGCCAAAAAAATAGCACATCTGAGGCGTATGCCCACTCCAAGAGGCTTTGACGAGGTGTACGCCTCTCAGTGAGGCGTAAGTCTCATCAATGTCTCTTGGAGTGAAGCATACGCCTCAAATATGTAAACGCCTTTTGATTGTGCCTCAAGGCGTTTTTTAAGAGCTTTGCCCCGAGGCGCACCTCGAGGTGTAAGCCTCACACGCCTTTAAAAACACTGCTTTGAACCATGGTTGCAAGAGTTTGAACGTCGAAGAAACCTAGGGTTATTACATTAGGAGAGTGATTTTCTCCTGTAAGAATCATCAATGGATTGGCATATTGAGGTGTTTATAGTTTGCAGTTCAAATTTGAGGTTAGCGATAACAATGTGGTTATAGCATCTGCAATGCACTGAATCTTCTCAAAACTTTAAATTCTTAGCATGCTTGGACAAGAGTAGTGCTAGAATCGATCACTTCCTAGATGGTTCATTCCCATGTAGACTTGCAGACGATAAAATAGTTGTTGAAGGTTTGATTGTAACAGCTATAGCTTGCTATGCCACCCCTATTATCCATTTTCAGTCATGCAAGCTTCAACTTAAATAGGTGGAGAGAGATGGATTGTAGTATGTATGGCAGTGTGGCCCTCTGGTACTCCATTTCTTGTCAGAAATACATGCCTTTACCTAATGTTACCCGGATACTTCAAAATGGATGCCCTACCTGTGTTGGACACTTCATTTTTTAAGTGACATCCATTACTTATCCTGGCCATAGCCGGGTAACATAGCCTTTACGCGTTTTCCATTCATAGTAACTGTTAAATGTTGTAACATGAGGCATTTCCTGTTTACATTTTCTCATGGCAATTGGGGTTACTATGTGATTCTTCTAAGGTCTAGTTGTACATTGTGGTCTCCTTATATACACGATTGACTGTGATAAACTTTCTATAACTAGCTTTGTATGAATCAAAGATGGTGTCCCTTTTGATAGTTTGAAATTTGCTCGGATGAGCAGGAGATGCTACTTTGGATAACTTAATTGAATTGTAAGTGAAATTTTTGTTATTTTGTGGGAGAAAGTTGTGTGGATGTTTTGGCAAGTTTTTCGGGCAATACATGTTCTTGATCTTGACTGAGTTTTTGGTTTGAGTTGTAAGTTTGATGCATTCAGATTGAAATATTCAGGTTTGCAAAAGAGCTCTGTTGCTGTCCTGCTGATGCACCTAGGTCTTGAACACGAACCTGAGGGACATCCAACTGTTTCGACCCTTTACAAATCTAGGTAAAGGGTTATAGCAACATTTACCTTTACAACAGCAACATTTACCTTTACAAAATCTGGGTTACCCCTTACTTGACCCGAGTTTTGTTCGAATTGGGTCGACGCAATGAAATTTTATGTTGTTGAGAGTTTCACACACAGCACTTGAACTTGGGAGGTCTTAATTCAGCATTGGAATCAAGACAACAATTAGGGCTGCAACTTGGGCGGGCTCAACCCGATGTTGGGCTCGGGTTGGGTTTGGTTTGCTTGGCCCCTTAAGTACTCGGATTGGGCTTGGACTAGGATTTTGACAACCCGATCAAAATTGGGTTGGGCTCAGGCTGAGGCTTTGGGCAACCCGAGCCCGACAAAAAATATATAGATTTTGTTAATGCTTTTTATGTTTTCTAGCCTATTTTTAGTGTGCTTTATGTATGTAAAGATGACGAATAAGAAATTCTTATATGTATTTTTATGTTATAAAATACTATAAAGAAATTTACCAACCTTTCCTAGCAATAAAAAAAAAATCTAGTAATTTACCGATCCAACTAATCTGATCGGGTTGAGCTCGGGCTGAAAATTCTAGGCCCGACCTCAGGTTGAGTTGAGCTTGGACTCACAACCTTGAAGATCGGGTTGACCCCAAACCTGACTCAACCCGCCCAACTTACAGCCCTAACTACAATACAGAGATGTTAATAAGATGGTTGAAATTGTTTCATCTCAAAATACAGGAGAAGGCTTGTTTCCATCTCAAAAAATTCATTTCTCTTGGAGATTTCTTTGGAGGGAAACTCCATGGAAAGCAACTTTGAGCAACTCTAGAGATTGGAAATGGTTGTCTATAAACGCAATCTTAGGACTACTGGTATACTTCCATGGGTCTGCACTCATAATTCTACGGGTCCAACCTAGGGGACCTAGATTTTTTCCTGCCCTCCAAAAGAATGAAATCATTCTCAGATCTCTTTGGTGGGACCCATTTCCGGTGGATCGCCAACAGGTGATCATGCATTGTGTCTTTAGACGGTGAGCCGATTAAAAAAGAACTGGAACCAAAACTGAACCACAAATACTGATTCTGGTTCTGGGTAGTTTAATATGGAACTGAAACCGATAGGAACCATAACTGATATATAAATATAGTGTTAAAATTCTCATATATCAAGATTGGAACCAAGATACCCGGAACCGAAACCGAAATAAACCAAATAAACAGTTCTGGATCCATCATTTTGAGAATCGGAACCGTTAAGAACCGGAACCGATAAGAACCAGAACCATTAGCTCCAATTCTGGGTACCTTAGGAACCGACCCATTGATACCCCTAGCTCCCACTCGGTAGATCTTCGCAAGGTTTAAAAGGGGCCATTATCACGGTATAACGAACTGGGAACTGGGAGGGTTACCATTTTTTCCGTTGTAAAGAATTGTAACGCTCAGGGGTAAAAGTGGAAAATAACAAAAAAAACCCAGTTGTGTTGGCCCGACGACCAGGGCCGTCTCTACCATAAGGCCAATAAGGCAATCGCCTTAGGCCCAAGGTGAGAGAAGGCCCCCAGCCCACTAACCACATGGATGTTTAGCCCATCCCTTGTTGAATATACAAACCAAAAATTAACTTGAGTGGTTATCTCTAGCCATAGATTGTAGTACTTTTTAGGATTGATTATAGCCATTGGATTCAAGCATTTTTTTTAGTAGTAAATTCAATGGTTAGAAATCATCAATCAAGCTGATTTTTAGTATGTTTATCCACCAATAGGAGGGCTGAACATCCACGCAGTCATTAGGCCCAAAAAATGATCTATATATGTAGGGCCGCGAGAGTCTTCTACATGGACCGTAAGGTGATTACTGGAGTCCTCTGCATTTAAATTTTTTCCGTAGCTTTTGATTATCATGAATAGTTGTTAAATAAGATTTTTCTACAATATAGAAAGTTAAATATTTTAATTAAATATAAAGAAGGCCTCATTTCAAGTTTTCGCCTTAGGTCTCAACTTGCATCGAGACGGCCCTGCCGACAATCCCTCGGTATACATATGTTAAAAAAAATAACCTATGTTCCCGCGAACATGTTGTGTTGGCCCGACAACCCGTTGGTATGCATAGTTGTTTCACCTTTCCCTAACAGGTTGATGTTTTATGACAAATAGTTGTTTAATAATAAACTTATTATGATCCCTTATTTCAAAGTGTAATAGCAAGAAATAATTAAGAATATTCACATAACTTTGCACGAAGAAAACAGAGGCATTCTTCTCATTTCCAATATTAACATCTCTTTTAAGTAACACCATCTTTTCCCTCCCCATTTTACTTTCCCAACAATTACCTGCACTATGTTCAGCTAGGTTGATCCTATCCCGGAACCCGTTACATATGTTCTAACATTTGCTCCAATCAGCATTTGCTGAAGCCTCTTTCACCATGTTGCATA
This sequence comes from Euptelea pleiosperma, assembly GCA_035048495.1. Taxonomy (NCBI): domain Eukaryota; kingdom Viridiplantae; phylum Streptophyta; class Magnoliopsida; order Ranunculales; family Eupteleaceae; genus Euptelea; species Euptelea pleiosperma. The sequence continues at coordinate 2,583,830 of CM068551.1, forward strand.
GAAGTAATCCAGTTTTCGTGTCTTTGATACTTCGATTGCGGGTGTGAAAATCATACCATCACATACTGTAATGCAACATCAGGAGAGTTGATCCCTTGACCTCTCTCCCTCTGCTTCTCAATGCATAACAAATGCACTTACAAAAGGACCAAATACTTGAACTATCTTCTCCCTCCTAATAGCTATTTTCACTCAAAAAAATTCCCAACTTTCCATCCTTAACCCCACCCCAAATTAGAAGGAAAAAAAAATGAAAAATATAAATTTTTTTTCTTGGTGGAATTTAGGATTGGAATTGCTTGCCCACAAAGCTCTGTCCAAAGTTCCAATCTTTGGGTGCAACGTTGTAAGATGTAAGTGTGATTCCATCACTAGTCGAGACCTCAAATGAGAGGCGTTGCTTCTTTAGATCAGCATTTAGGTGCCAGTTCTGCCCCCAATTCCTACCCATTGGAAGCCACCCCGTTCTTGATCCCTTAATTTTCACCGACACGATGTCTCCGGCACCCGCGACATTGGTGATCAGCACTGAATAGTAGTAACCGGAGCCGTCAATTGTAAATCGAATCCCTCCCGCCCTTACGCACTTGATCCTGTGCAACCCAAATAAGTAAAATTCAGACTTCTCTTAAGATGGTCAAGCAATTAACCCTGGAGTACCACATGACAAACAGAAAATTAATTGCAGGAAAATCCAAGGACCTGTAAAAAAGGAGTTTATAAACCATATTCAATATTTGTTTTTTAGATTAAAAATACCATTTGTTCTATCATATTCTTTTGAACCGTTGGGAAAATATGATTTCAGGAAGTAAAAATTCTAGAGGATGGATGGTTGTAGACATCCGATCTGATCTCCTAAATGGGACCTTTAGATTGATATGCCCCCGGCACATAGGCATGTGTACGACATGCTGGATGCGATAGCATTCACCAGCTGGAGCAACCAGGCTAGACCTGGCCCGGACAAGCCGGGGAAAGGTGATTTCTACACCAGGGCACAGCTGCTCACTGGAGGAAACCTGCCTGAGTTGGATTGAATCCACGACCTCCCACACAAGAAGAAGGGTACACACTAACCATCTTAGCTAGACGGCTAGGTGTGCGAGGGTGCTGACCGGGCTTCGGCCCAGTCCAAAGTGAGCCGAGCTTTGAATCCCATAGGCAGGCCTGGACCATTTGCAACCCCAATCACCCTTTAGTTCTCTTTAACTTTATATAAACACCTTTTTTCGAAAAACCAAAAAGAAAAGATCCCGTTGGGGCCCAAAAATGAACATCCAAAGAGGCCCTTTAATCCTTAGTACCAGGTGGTATGGGCCAATGCTTGTGTCTGTGGCCCATGTATACTAATCAATACATTCCTCTAATGTCTTTTCATGATGGGCTTCAAGCAAAGGCCCACTATTCTGAGGTAAATGTTCAGCAGGCAGTCGGCCTGATTAGTGTGTGTGCTGCATGTCAAGGACTTGGTTCACAGAGTAAAACTTCAGCTAACCGCCCACAAAATGAGTCACGTGGCACGCTCTTAGAGGATGCTGACCGTATGGATGTTTGGCCAATCCCTATGTGAACCTACAAACCAAAAATCAGCCTGATTAGTGATTTCAAACATTTGGATCCTTGTACCCAAATAATGGTCAATAATGCTCAAACTCCCAACACTTAAAAATCACTAATCAGGTTGATTTTTTTTTTTGTTTGTAGGTCCACCTAGGGTCCTAGGGACCGGTGGCGGAGCTAGGAAGGGGCCAAGGGGGGCAACTTTTGAAAACTCTGTAAGCTGTCCCTTACTGAGGGCTCCATAGGGTACCCTAAGTGGCATCTGACATTGATAGAGGAAACCTGAGGTGTTGCTATGTGACACACTTTCAAGACCACTTTCCGTTACTGAACCTACAAATAAAAAAGGGTGGTGTTACTTGCACACACTTTTTTTTGAGTGACACCCACCTCTTGTTGTGTACAAATAAGTTACAAAAAAAAAAAATAAAATAAAAAAACTCCACCACCGATAGAGAAGAAGAAGAGGAGGCGGACCTCCCCCTCCTCTTCTCCCGACGGCCTCCCCTTCCTCCTCTTCTTCTTCTACTCCGAGCGGCTTCCTCTTCCTCTCTTCTTCTTCTTCTCCAAGCGGCCTCCTCTTCTTCTCTGTGAAGGAGGGAGGGAGAGAGAGAGAGGAAGAAGAAGAAGAAGAAGATGAGGAGAAGGAAGATGAGGGAGGGAGAGATCTCTTTCTCCCCCTCTCCGTAAAAAAAAAAAAATTCGCTCCGTATCAGTAACGCAGGGTGGACATGGCGTTAGCCATATTGGTAGCTACCAATATGGCCAAAGCCAAGTCCACCCTGCGTTACCGATACGGAGCGATTTTTTTTTTTTTTTACGGAGAGAGAGATAGGGAGAAGGAGAGAGAGAGAGACACACACACACACACAAAGAATAGGAGGAGGAAGAGGAAGCCGCCTGGAGAAGAAGAAGAAGAGGAAGAGGAGGTTGCCCAGAGAAAAAGAGAAGGAGGCCTGCCACCCACCACCAGGTAAGAGAGGGAGGGAGGGAGTGGTGGTGGTGGTAGTGTAGTGGTAGTGAAGAAGAAGAGGACGGTGGTGGTGAGTTCCTCTTCGTTCAGTTTTTTTTTTCCTCACAACTTTGGGTATGTGCAGATAAGATGTGTTTAAACTGCTTCAAAAGGTTAAAAAGAAAAACATGGGTTTATAGCTATCAAACGTGATATGGCCAAAGTCTATGACAAAATAGAGTGGTCCTCCCTTTATAAATATTTGAGTCAATTATGTACTAAATGGTGTAATTGGATTTTGAGTGTATCTGAATAACCTCTTTTTCTATCCTTTTAAATGGCCCCTTGCCGTCTTTTTGGGTTTGATTTCACCATTTAGAGGTTTTACACAAGGGGTAGAAGATGGCATCAAGGTTAGTCCCTACCTCGCCTTCATAATGTTAACGTGCCAGCTTACTCAGTTGGTAAAGTTTGTGGGTGATGATAACATAGACCTGGGAAAATGAAACAAAATTGACCCTAAGATCAAATATTTTTAAACATTGTTTCTATGGTGCAGCGGGAAAATGGGACAAAATGGACCCTAAGATAAAATAGATCCTTTGGATTGATTGATGGATTCCTAATCCGCCTCTCAACTATCTGAACATAACCAAATCCCCTCATTGTTCCATGGAATGATGAATAACATGGTTCCCTCAATAGTTAATACCCAATATCATCTCCATTCCCTTACCTCTTTTTCCAAGAAAGTTCCTATTTACTAGGATCCAAGTACACATGGAATTTTTTTTTTTCAAATTCGCTTAATTACAAAATCTTATTTCCCCTACAACCCTCTTCTCCGAATCCTTCAAGCAAATGGTAGTGATCCATTTGGAGAATCCAAGTTCATATCTGGACTTAGATGCATTTACATAAAAATGTGTTGAGGGTATCTTACCAATGAGATCTTTTTTTTTATAGAAGAAAACTACAAGGTTATTTGTGAATGTGAGGAAACTATTTCTCATCCTATTTTTAAATTCAGGCTCCTACAACGAATATTATTTATATCCTAACAGACACTCAAAGTACAATACTTATTAGACAATGAGATCTGGGATTGGCTAACCTCCACCCCTTATAATCCCACATTTAGACCTTAGGATTCCTTCCCCTCTCTGAAGTTCATAGCTATTGTCATCTCTATTAATCTATACATTAAAACACCTCATATTTTGAGAGGACTAATCTCATTAAAACTCTATTATCCAACAGATTAAAGTCCAAAGTATGAGGGTGTTTTAATCTATAAGGAATCTAGGTCACTCTCTTTATAAGGAATCTAGGTTAGTCTCTCTTATAAAGAATCTAGGTCACCCTCATATAAGGAATCTAGGTCACTCTCTCTTATAAGGAATCTAGGTCACTCTCATATAAGGAATCTAGGTCACTCTCTCTTATTAGATAGAACCAAGTAAACATCTCGTATGAGAGTTGTTCGCATACAATGAAACATCCTCATTGAATGAGAGATATTGTATAAACTTTTACAACGTTCCAACTCATCCCTTTCCTCTAAGAGTAAATTTTTAGAACAAATGGTCATTTTGAAATTTTTTTGAATGAATGAGACTTTAAGAAGAGATTTTGAGAGAATAAGGATCTTTTGAAAGATACTTCTACAAAGAGCACAAGGAGAAGAGTACACGTATCTTGAAGAAAACTCAAGTCCATGATATTCCCTAAGTGAGAAACATATTAATTTCTTCATTATTTTCTTCTTCCTTTTATAAAAAATCTTATCATTATGTACATTGAGGATTCTAAAAGCCTACGTGCGTAATACCTTGAGCTTTTTAGGATATTTAGAAATTTAATTACCCATTTTTATTAATTTAATGATTATGTATTTATAAATATTAAGTACTAATATTTAATTACATGTTAATTAAATAATAATATTTGAGTGAGTCTTTAAGGGCAATTTAGAGATATTTTGGGCCTTATAATGATCTTAAATGAAATCCAATTAATATTTATGGGTCTTAGGCCCATTTTTAGCCCATAGTCAATTTAAAATAAGATTTTACCATTGTAAAGTGACGAAAATCAATTTTAATTGAGAATAAATAAAAATTAGTAGAATTTTAAAATTTGAATTATTACTAAATTAATTTTAGTAAACCAAATCGAAAAGTCTAACATAGACTCCAAGTAGTAAAAATCATTGAGATAAAAATATAGAATCTTAAGAACTATTTCCAGACTAAACTATCAATCTAACAATGTCAATAAAGAAATACAACTACTAATGTACTTTTTTAAAAGTCAATAGCGTACGAACTTGAGATAATTAACTATAAATTTTTTATTAAAATAATGTAAATATAGTATACCTTAATTAGTTGTTGACATGTGATTTTTAATTAAGTAACAATTTGAACAAAAAAATACACTTTTAGGCCAAAATATTTTCATTATAGAATAATAAATGCAACAAAAATGTCTCTACCAAGAATAATAATTAATAGACCAAAATGTCTCAACCTCAAAAGATTACACCCCATGATTGTACCTAAAACCATAACAACGAGATTGTTTGAAGCGTTAGTAGCTTTTATGCCCCGACATCTTCATTATGGGTATCGATCTTCAAAAAAGAGGTAGGTACACATACATATTATAATAGATAATTTTTTATTTTGCTATATTAATTGTGTTATATACTTGTACTTAATTGATGTTGTTATTGATATTATTGTGGTTCGGATCTTATGGGATTGGTCAGTGTGTCATGAGAATAAGGTTATGAATAATGGTTTTGCATAATATTGAAGTGTTATATAGTTCGGGTGTAATCCTAGTGGATGTTCGCAGAAAAAAATTAAGGACCTGAAGCCTGAGGATGAAAGACTCCAGCAGACCCCTACAAAAGAGCTTTTACGCTGCTCCCAGTGTGAAAAAGAGAAGGAGACTCTAGGTGGGGTTGTAGTCATAATCATGTTAATGCAATGATACTAGGATGGCTTTGGAAAATATTTATTATTTTTGATATGTATACATCACTGGTTTACATCGTTTGTTATGGCTTGAATATGCCATGATTTTTTGAAAAAATATGTGATATTATCTATGATATATATGCCGCGTACAATGGTTTCTATCAGGCTTTTTAACTCATGGTGCATGCCAACATTTAGATGTTATAAGTGATGGTATGGATACAGAAACGGACGCATTAGATGACGATGACGAGATGGAGATAATCGATGATACATTAAAGAATGCCAATGAGATTGAGAATTGAGCTTAGGCAACTCTTTACTTGAATTATTTTTATTTATTTTATTGTATTAAGGTATTTACCCGAAAATTAACAATTGAAACATTTATTATCGACAAGACAGCGAATAACAAAAAAAGCAACGATTACCGATTTTGCCCTTAACTTTTGGTATGAATTGAAAAAGGTGATTGAAACAAAGCTGACATAATCGTACACCTACACCTTTTCTACGCCTATTCCCAATAATGGCTCTAAAACACTATTTTGGATCAACTCTCTGATTATCATCTAACAGTTAGGGATCACCCCAAAAGCAATCAACATTGTTTGACAATGACCCTCTTTCGTGCCTTTAAACTCAAGCAACCGTCCGATTCTAATCAACAGCTATGGATCACTCCATGAAAAAATAGCAACACTTCTTCTCAATAGTCACATTTATGTTCTCTTTTTTATATCTATTTTTTCATATTTTATCATCTATTTTCTCATATTTTGTCATCTGCTTTCTCATTCTCTATCATTTGTTCTATTCGATACAGGATCAACATTAATGGCCATGAAAAACTCACTATAACCACCTAAATTACTGACACCACACCAGTGATATAGAGTTGAATAAGTTCAACTTTTAATGAAGACAAATCGTTTACGAGTCATTATATGATTGTGTTACAATTTTGATGATATGGGCTTTCCTACGCATCCATTCAATGGGAGCTAGGCGAATAAGTAATCAATTTTCTAGATTACTTGGATGAAAGCTCCCATTCTCCCACTTTGTCATTTGTTTTCTCATCTTTTGTCATATGCTTTTTCTTTTTCTGTCGTATATTTTCTCTTACTCTATCATATGTTTTATCCTACTTTGCTTTCTCTTTCATCTTTTTTTTACGTTTTACTTTGCTTTGAAAAATAGAAGAATATTTCACTGGTTTTCAAAATGAGTTTCAAAGTAATAAATTAGGGATTGATTCTATATTGAAAAATCCATATTAAAAATAAAATAATATTGATTTTCAAAAGGAAGTTTCAAAACAATAATTTGGTTAGTGATTCTATTGAGAAAAGAAAAATATATTTTATATAATTATTTCTATTTTTGAAAATATTTTTTCTAAGAAAAGAAAGTCTTAATTCACTAAAGATGGAAAGAATGTTACACATCCCAGCCTATAAAAGGACTATCAATGGAAAGAGTTCGTCTCTTGCAACTCTCTGGCTTGACATATCTCTCGGCTACATGCATTTTTCGACTACAGTCTTCGATTAGCATCGGATCTCTTTTCTCTTTATTTATTTATTTATTTCTTTTAGTATTTCCTTTGTTCTTCTTGTAATTTTCTCTCTCTTTTTAGTTTAGTTTTGATTATAAAGTGTAATATTTTCCGGTCATTAGAGAGATTGACAACCTCTGTTGATGACTGGTAAAAACTCATTCTCTTAAATATAAGTTATAAATCATTTTTTTTGTTAGCATAATTTTTGGTTGATCAAGTTGATTCATTATTTCTCATCCCTCTCTGTGGTTCGACCCCGTATTTGTACTATACATAAATCCTTGATTTGACTTTTGCAGATTTGGGTTTGATTAAATAGTAAAGTACAACGATCGAGAAAAAATATTGTCCGTCAATAGACCTAATGTGTCATTTTTTAAATAAATATTCAAAAAAAAATTCAACATTTTTTTTGTAAGAAATTGTTTTTTGACTTAATATATGCCAAACTAACTTTTTAACTTTTGACTTATAAGTCAGTGTTTTACCAAACAAACTTTTGCTTCCAAATAACAAACTTTTAATTCATCAACTTAATTTAGAATTAACTTTTTGCTTCCACCGGTTTGCCAAACGGGCCCATAAAGTCAACATTGGGTCAAAGAAAGAACTAACAAAATGGCGGAGTGAAGGGCATGCTGGAGAGAGAACAGAGAGAAAGAGAGAGATGGAGAACAGAGAAGAGGAGACGAGACGTTGCGACAGTGAACCCCCTTCAGTTTTAGCCACGTGTCCATTATGTTAAATGGCGCTGAATGAAATTTTTCCTCTTCATGGGCGTGGCTTGTCATGGCTCGAGCTCATCATTTACTTTGAAACTAAAGGTTACTTTTTAGCCATGGGATTAGAGTCCCATCTACGACTGCCGGTTGCTATAGCTATGGCGGTAACCTTTACTTGTCAACAGAGCGCAGACCCAAAAAAAAAAAAAAATTTAATTGAAGTCAACTGAGTCAACAGCGAATTTTCAAGTTCACCTTAGTAAAATGACCAAAATACCCTCTTCCTCCCTCCAAAAACCTCAGACATATACCTTGCTCTCGAGTAAGACTTGTGTCACAAGAGGTTGTGAGGACTGGAAGCCGGTCACAGCACTCAATATGAGCCGCGTGGCACACGATCAAAGGGCGCTGACCATATGGATGTTTGGCCAATCCTTCGGTGGACCTACAAACCAAAAATCAGCCTGAGTAGTGATTTACAACCTTTGGAATTTTGCACCCAAGTAACGCTCAATAATGCTCAGATTCTTACGGTCCACCGAGGGACTGGCCAAACATCCAAACGGTCATCGTCCTCTAATAATATGCCACGTGGCTCGTATTGAATGCTGTGACCGGCTTCCGTCCAAACATCTTGTGACACAAGTTTTACTCCTTGCTCTGTACGTAAAGAGAAGAAGAAGGCGGGAGAAGAAGAGGGAGAGATGGACGACACAGAAACGTGCAGAGACCTCCCTCTCCTTCTGTCCTCTTTTGTCGACACTTTCGTCGATTTCTCCGTCAGCGGCCTCTTCTTACCCCAACAACAAACCCCTGATCCTAACCCTAATTCTCCCAAACAAAACCCTAATCAAACCCTAACCGCTCCTTCTCCGCTCCAGACCAGATACCCCTCTCCCGATCGCCTCGTCGCCGTTGGAGATCTCCATGGCGACCTCAACAAATCCAAACAAGCCATAAGACTTGCTGGCCTGATTGACGGCTCTGATCGCTGGATCGGTGGCAACACCACCGTCGTCCAGATTGGCGACGTATTGGATCGCGGCGGCGACGAGCTCAAGATCCTATACTTCCTCGAAAAATTGAAGCGCGAGGCCTCGAGATGTGGTGGATTGATCATCACAATGATTGGCAACCACGAGATCATGAACGTGGACGGCGATTTCAGGTACGTCGAACAATCCGGTTTCGAAGAATTTAGGCTTTGGGCTAATTGGTTTCGTGTCGGTAATTCGATGAAGAGTCTCTGCGGTGGATTGGAGAAGCCAAAGGACATCTTCGACGGGATACCTTCTGTGTTTCCGGGGATCAGGAAAGAATTTCACGAGGCATTTAGGGCTAGAATTGCCGCTTTGCGTCCGGACGGTCCGATTTCTGTTAGATTTCTATCCGAAAATCCGACGGTTCTGATCATTGGTGATTCAGTTTTCGTTCACGGAGGTCTCCTCCAGACCATGTTTCGTACGGATTAGAACGGATTAACGAAGAGGTTAGGGAATGGATTAACGGGTCAAAGGGGAGATTGTCCCCGTGTTTTGTTCGAGGGAGAGATTCGGTGGTTTGGTTGAGGAGATTCTCCGAAGAACTGGCAAAGAACTGTGATTGTTCAACTCTCGAACACGTCCTCGCTACTATCCCTGGTGCCAAACGAATGATCATGGGTCACACGATTCAGGAAGCGGGGATTAATGGTGTCTGTGAGAATCGGGCAATTCGGATCGATGTGGGTATGTCAAAGGGGTGTAGTGACGGATTGCCTGAGGTTTTGGAGATTAATGGGGAGTCGGATTTACGGGTTTTGACGTCGAATCCTTTGTATCAGAGTAGGAATGACTCTTCATTGAAAGCTGATGAGAAGGAAGGACTTGGATTGTTGATCCCAGAACACGGACCAAGGCAAATAGAAGTGAAGGCTTAGGTGTTCTGAGAATTCTAGCCATGAAGAAGCTCTTTTCGTCGAACCTTCCAAGAACAGTATTTCCTGTAAGTATCGTCGAGAGGATCAACATTGTGTGTCATTTACAGTTTAGGGTAATTCAAATGAATGCTTGAATTGCGATGGTTTGGAAATTGCAAACCGTTGCTCACAGTTGATTAGAATCTAATATGAACACTATACCCATTGTCTGATACATCTCTTTAGTATTTAAAAGTTGAACACTGATGTCATAGTCCTACTGTTATGGTGATTCCATGATTTCTCAACACCAGCTGTTGGATATGGCAATAACTGACATCACTCGCCTTTTTTTTTAATGCTGTAATTATTCTCACATAAAACAACTGACATTGAGTTAGCATCATGGTTCAAAGTATCGGACGATACTAGCTTGGATACATGTAGTTTCGTCCGAAACCGAACGATACTTCATCTTATGTGTAAATTTGCACTAACATTTAGTTTTTGTTTCACGAAGTTTCATCTAAAACTGAACGATACTTCCGATACGTTTCGGTATCGCCCATGAATGAACTAGTGCTTTTAAACGCTAAGGCATGAGGCGAGGCGCTTCACTAGCCAAAGCCTTAAGGCTTACGCGTACGCATTTTTTAGATAGATAAGTATTTAAATCTATAAATAAATGTAACAGAAATTCTAAAATCAAAGCATATATCAAATTCTAAGTTCCAAGTTCCAAGTTCCAACCACTCTAACAAAAAAGCAGAACACCAATCAGACTCCATCTTATACTAAATTAAATGCATCTTCATCAATTATATGAACAACATCTACTTCTTGATAGTCCAAGTCGAAATTCTCCTCATCATCATCAATCAATTGTCGATCAATTGATGTTGGATACCTTTTTAATATAAAACTTAGGGACTTTTTATTTTTATGCTAGGTCTCTTCGGCACCTATGTATTTTTTTAATATCTTGACATTTTTTTTTTTTTTAAAGTTAAAACAGCATGCCAAAAAAACAGCACATCTGAGGCGTACACCCAACGCCTCTTGTAGTTGCCGTTCGCCTCAAATGTGTAAACGCCTTTTGATCGAGCCTCATAGCGTTTTTTAAGAGCTTTGCCCCGAGGCGCACCTCGAGGCGTAAGCCTCACACGCCTTTAAAAGCATTGCTTTGAATCACGGTTGCAAGAGTTTGAACGTCGAAAAAAACATAGGGTTATTACATCAGAAGAGTGATTTTTTCCTGTCAGAATCTCAATGGATTGGCATATTGGGGTGTTTATAGTTTGCAGTTCAAATTTGAGGTTAGCGACACTGTGGTTATAGCATCTGTAATGCACTGAATCTTCTCAAAACTTCAAATTTTTAGCATTACTAGAATCGATCTCGTCCTAGATGGTTCATTCCCATGTAGACTTGCAGACGATAAAATAGTTGTTGAAGGTTTGATTGTAACATGTATAGCTTGCTATGCCACCCAATTATCCATTTTCAGTCTTGCAAACTTCAACTGAAATAGGTGGTGAGAGATGGATTGTAGTATGTATGGCAGTGTGGTCCTCTGGTACCCCATTTCTTGTCAGAAATGCATACCTTTACCTAATGTTACCTGATACTTCAAAATGGATGCCCTACCTGTGTTGGACACTTCATTTTTTAAGTGAAATCCATTACTTATCCGCGCCGTGTCTCAGCCGTAGCCGGGTAACATAGTCTTTACGTGTTTTCCATTCATAGTAACTGTTAAATGTTGTAACACGAGGCATTTCCTGTTTACATTTTCTCATGGCAATTGAGGTTACTATGTGATTCTTCAAAGGTGTAGTTGTATATTGTGGTCTCCTTATATACATGATTGACTGTGATAAACTTTCTATAACTAGCTTTGTATGAATCAAAGATGGTGTCCCCTTTGATAGTTTGAAATTTGTTTGGAGATGCTACTTTTGATAACTTAGTTGAATTGTGAGTGAATTGTTTTTTTCGGCGTTAGTTGTGTGGATGTTTTGGCAAGTCTTTTGGGCTCTACAAGTTCTTGACTGAGTTTTTGGTTTGAGTTATCAGTTTGATGCATTTGGATTGAAATTTTAGGTTTGCAAAAGAGCCCTGTTGGTGACCTGCTGAGGAGTATGCCCTTTTCTAGGTTGACACTGTTGGTCCTTGAACACGAACCCGAGGACCATCCAACGGTTTCGACCCTTGTGAGCATTCCTCCTCGGGACAACAGCAACATTTACCTTTACAAAATCTGAGTTACCCCTTACTTGACCCAAGTTTTGTTCGAGTTGGGTTGATTCAATGAAATTTTCAAGTGCTCAACTTTCGTTCAAAGAAAGTTGTAAATGTTGTTGAGACTTGAGAGTATCACACACAGCACTTGAACTTAGGAGGTCTTAATTCAGCATTGGAACCAAGACAACAATTAGGGCTGCAATCACACACGCACGCACTTGAACTTGGGAGGTCTTAATTCAGCATTGGAACCAAGACAACAATTAGGGCTGCAACTTGGGCGGGCTCAACCCGACATTGGGCTCGGGTTGGGTTAGGTTGGCCCCTTCAGTACTTGGGTTGGGCTCAGGCTTGGATTTTGACAACCCAATCAAATTTTGGTTGGGCTCAGGCTGAGGCTTTGGGCAACCTGAGCTTGACAATACACCACTGCAACTATAGATGTATAGATTTTGTTTATGTGTTATATGTTTTCTAGCCTATTATAAGTGTGGTTTATGTATGTAAAGATGACGAATAAGAAATTCTTATATGTATTTTTATGTTAGAAAATAATATAAAGAAATTTACCAACCTTTCCTAGCAATAAAAAAAAAATCTAGTAGTTTACCGATCCAACTAACCTGATCGGGTTGAGCTTGGGCTGGAAATTCTAGGCCCGACCTCGGGTGGAGTTGAGCTTGAGCTTGAGCTCACAACCTTGAAGATCGGGTTGACCCAAACCTGACTCAACCCGCCCAACTTACAGCCCTACCAACAATACAGAGAAGATATTATTAAGATGCTTGAAATTGTTTCAAGGAGAAGGCTTGTTTCCATCTGAAAAGATTAATTTCTCTTGGAGAATTCTTTGGAGGGAAACTCCGTGGAAGGCAACTTAAGCAACTCTATAGATTGGAAATGGTTGTCTATAAACGCACTCTTAGGACTACTGGTATACTTCCATGGGTCTGCACTCATAATTCTACGGGTCCCACCTAGGGGACCTAGATTTTTTTCCAGCCCTCCGAAAGAATGAAATCATTCTCAGTTCTCCGGTGGGACCCATTGACGGTGGATCGCCAACAGGTGATCATGCATTGTGTCCTTAGACGGTCAGACCCGAGACCTCATGGTTGTATTACTGGGCGAGCCAGCTGGTTTGAGTACCAAGCGGTTTGGGCCAATGCTCGTGTCTGTGGCCCATGTATACTAATCAATACATTCCTCCAACGTCTTTTAATGATAGGCTTCAAGAGAAGGCCCACTATTCTGAGGTAATTGTTCAACAGTCGGTCGGCCTGATTAGTGTGTGTGCTGCATGTCAAGGACTTGGTTCACAGAGTAAAACTTTCGGTTGACCGCCCACAAAATGAGCCACGTGGCACACTCTTAGAGGATGCTGACCGTATGGATGTTTGGCCAATCCCTATGTGAACCTACAAACCAAAAATCAGCCTGATTAGTGATTTCAAACCTTCGGATCCTTGTACCCAAATAATGGTCAATAATGCTCAAACTCCCAACACTAAAAAATCACTAATCAGGTTGATTTTCTTTGTTTGTAGGTCCACCTAGGGACCGGTGGCGGAGCCAGGAAGGGGCCTAGGGGGCAACTTTTGAAAACTCTCTAAGCTGTCCCTTACTGAGGAACTCCATAAGGTACCCTAAGTGGCAATCTGACATTGATAAAGGAGGAAACCTGAGGTGTTGCTATGTGACACTTTCAAGACCACTGTCCGTTACTGAACCTACAAATAAAAAGCAGTGATGATGTGTTCCTAGCCATTCGATTTAGGCATTTTTATCATGGACTTGGAACCAGTTTAGTTCACCTAGGGATCTTCATGAAAAATGCTCAAATCTGATGGTTAAGAATCACCTTATCAAACATTTTTGGCATGTAAGTTCATCTATCAACTTGATTCTTGTATTGTTCACAGAAATTTTCAGGTTTACGATCATCCTATCCAATCTGATCCGTTGGTGGCGTACGAGATCTCCGATGGTTGGACCCACCTCCATGCACATGATGCGATAATGATAGTGGATTAGAGACGGTATACAGTCATTAGAATCCAACATATGAGGGCATTTAAGTCATTTCATGTAAATAAGATTAGGGTTAGGGTTTTCTTCGGAGAGAGGTCCCTTTGGCTATATATATAAGAGGCATATGTAGCTAATGGATCGTCCATCTCTGCGAGAGAGAGAGGAGTCTCTTCTGTTCTCATCGGTTTTTTGTTTTCTTTGATCTTTGATTCTTCCGTTTTTTTTATATGTTTGTTTGTCTTCTGAGATGCGCTGTGTTAAGTAGGGTTTGTTTGTGGTAGAAAGCCAATTTGCAGAGCAAAGGCGTCGAAAATATGAATGACGTGATATTTGCATTGAAGGTTGGCAATAGCAAATAGCGATTCTCCGTGCCTTTCAAAGCATTCCTATTTTGATTATGGCCTCGAACAACTCGCTACAATTACAATCACTTCTCTATTTTTTCCCCCTTTTTTTTTTTAATTTTAGGGTAAAGATTTCTCGCATTTTGTTGTTTTTTTGAGGTAGTGATTTGAAGTTGAAATCCTTCTTTGAGTTTGCTAAAATGCACCGACTGCTTCATTTAGGTTTATCAGTTGCTAAAATGCGCTAGATTCATATGGATCTAATGGATCGATTGAGTTTGATCAGGTGCTTTATTTTTTCAGTTTAGGGTTTAATTCCTTGCATTTTTTTAGCAGATTTGTGAGGGTCCTACCCTACCAATCGTGGGTCATAGGACATAAAAGGGTTTGGGCTGACCCGAATCCAAATAATGGGTCATCCATGATCCACCCAATTGGAAAAATCCTTAGCTAAAATAAATAATTTCTGTTGAAGAATTGAAAGAGGGCAGGTCCAGTATGAGATTTTATGATACTGCAGGATTTTCTGTAATTAACAAGTAATGGGCTCGACCTGGCCAATGGGCTTATAAGGCCAGGCTTGGGCTATAAAAATCAGTTGGCTTGGATTGGGCCTAATTTCAAAAGCTCGATTATTTGTTTGGCCCTTTTTCTAGTGTCCAACCTCCTAGTTAGCAATACCTGGTCTTTAAGGCTATGAGCACGAGCCCGGACCCAACTTGAGATCGGGCTTGAGAAGTTAGCCCTAACACCACTTGAGGTTTGGCCTTGGCTTGGCATGAATGTTATCCCTTGAAAAGCTAGTTTTGGAAATCACTGTCTGCTTTCAGTCTTGCCCTAGATAATAAATGAGGACTTCAAAGAAACCTATCCAAGTCTCAGAGAAATATGTAAGACTGTCTAAAACCCACCCTATGAACTCAGATGATAATCCTTGGTTTCTCAAGAGTTGTTATACCTGGACAAATAAGAGGCAAGGTCTAGTTAATCTGAGGATCAGACTTGATAAAGCTACAGCAATAAGTAGTTGTTGAACCTTATATTTCTTGAAGCTCATGACCTTCATATGATATGATAGAGGTCTGGAAAGAACCCTTTAATTAAGGGATCTCAGCTTTTACCAAATTACCTAGAAACTCACAAAGATAAAAAGAGAAAATTTGAAAATGGGATAAAGAGTAATTTGGAATCTGGATCCATCTATACAAAAGTCCAATAACTGAAAAGGAACATGAAGGACATTCAAAATGAGGATCCTAGTCTTGAGAATATAGATAGGGACGGAATATACATGGTGGACTTAGAGAGCTCTCATACAAGAAGAGAAGTTTTGGAGAGATAAATCAGGGAAGTATGGCTCAAAAGAAGAGGAATAACAAGATAGAGTGGCCTAGAAATTCTAGGGTTTGGATTATCAAAAGAGAAGACATTGGGGGATATTCCAATCTCTTTTTTGTACCCTATTTACCTCAAGACTTAGGGTCAATGAGGGGTGGAATTGACATTATAAGCCCAATCATTATGGACCTTGACAATCATGTTAGCATGTTGAACCTCCCTTAAACAAGTCAAACAAGCTGCCTACAATATAGCCCCCCTTCGTTCTGGTAGGTTAACAACACATTTTTATCACACTTACTAGAGTATTATAAAACAGGATATCTTCCTTTATTTCCATTATGGACACCTATCCCCCTCAACTGAACATATTGTCCCTTTTCTTCCAAGAAAGAAAACCCTAAAAATTCCCATCATTTTAGGCCTGTTAGCTTGTGCAATGTTTTATAAAAGAAAATGTTGTCCTAAGCTCCTAGTAAACAATTTGAGGTCTCTTCTCCAAAAAATCATTTCTCTTAAATAAAACACCTTTGTTCCTATATTAACTTGACTCATTTTAAACTGCTTCAAAAGGTTAAAAAGGAAAACATGGATTTATGGCTATCAAACTTGATATGGCCAGAGTCTATGACAAAATAGAGTGGTCCTCCCTTATGTACTAAATGGTGTAATTGGATTTTGTAGTGTATCTGAATAACCTCTTTTTCTATCCTTTTGAATGACCCCCCTTGCTGTCTTTTTGGGTTTGATTTCACCATTTAGAGGTTTTACACAAGGGGAGAAGATGGCATCAAGGTTATTCCCTACCTCGCCTTCATAATGTTAAGGTGCCAGCTTGCTCATTTGGTAAAGTTTGTGGGTGATGATGATACCATAGACCTGGGAAAATGAGACAAAATGGACCCTAAGATCAAATATTTTTAAACATTGTTTCTATGGTGCAGCGGGAAAATGAGACAAAATGGACCCTAAGATAAAATAGAGGAATCCTAATCCGCCTCTCGACTATCTGAACATAACCAAATCCCCTCATTGTTCCATGGAAGGATGAATAACATGGTTCCCTCAATAGTTAATACCCAATATCATCTCCATTCCCTTACCTCTTTTTCCAAGAAAGTTCCTATTTACTAGGATCCAAGTACATAGGGAATTTTTTTTTCCAAATTTGCTTAATTACAAAATCCTTATTTCCCCTACAACCCTCTTCCCCGAATCATTCAAGCAAATGGTGGTGATCCATTTGGAGAATCCAAGTTCCTATATGGACTTAGATGTTTATACAAAAGTGTGTTTAGGATATCCTACCAATTATTTTTTCGATAGAAGAAAACTACAAGGTTCACCTCTTTGTCCCATTTGTTAATATGAGGAAACTATTTCTCTTGCTATTTTTAAATTCAGGCTCCTACAATGAATATTATTTACATTTCAACAGACACTCAAAGTACAATACTTATTAAACAATGAGATGGAATTGGCTAACCTCCACCCCTTATAGACCTCGGGATTCCTTCCCCTCTCTGAAGTTCATAGCTATTGTCATCTCCATCAATCTATACATTAAAACACCCTCACATTTTGAGATGATTAATCTCATTAAAACTCTATATCTAAAAGATTAAAGTCCCAAAAAGACTAAAACCCTTAGGATTTATGCAAATTCTCTCATATAAGGAATCTATGTGATTCACTCTTATTAGATAGAACCAAGTAAACATCCCGTATGAGAATTGTTCGCAAACAATGAAACATTCTCATTGAAAGAGAGATTGTACAAACTTTTACAACACTCCAACTCATCCCTTTCTTCTAACAGTAAATTTTTAGAACAAATGATCTTTTTGAAATTTTTTTGAATGAATGAGACTTTGACGAGAGATTTTAAGAGAATAAGTATCTTTTGGAAGATACTTCTACAAAGAGCACAAGGAGAAGAAGAGTACATGTATCTTGAAGAAAACTCAAGTCTATGGTATTCTCTAAGTGAGAAACATATTATTTTCTTTTTCCTTTTATAAAAAATTATATCATTATATATATTGCGGATTCTAAAAGCCTACGTATGTAATACCTTAAATTTTTTAGGATATTCTAAAATTTTAATTATCCATTTTTATTAATTTAATGATTATATATTTATAAATATTAAGTACTAATGTTTGATTGCATGTTAATTAGATAATAATATTTGGGTGTCTTTAAGACCAATTTAAAGACAATTTGAGCCTTATAATAATCATAAATGAAATTCAATTAATATTTATAGGCCTTAGGCCTATTTTTGGCACAGTCAATTTAAAATAAATTTTTAGTGGGTTAATATAAAATTAACCCCTTGTAAAGTGACGAAAATCAACTTTAATTGAAAATAAATAAAAATTAGTAGAATTTTAAAATTGAATTGTTACTAAATTAATTTTAGTAAACCAAATCGAAAAGTCTAACATAGACTCCAAGTGGTAAAAATCATTGAGATACAAATAGAATCTTTAGAACTCTTTTCAAACTAGACCATCAATCTAACAATGTAAATAAAGAAATACAACTATTAATACACTTTTTTAAAAGCCAATAGTGTACCAACTTGAGATAATTAACTATAAATTTCTTATTAAAATAATATAAATATAGTATACATTAATTAGTTGTAGGCATATCATTTTTAATTTTTAATTAAATAACAATTTGAACAAAAAAATATGCTTTTAGGCCAAAATATTTTCATTAGAGAATAATGAATGCAACAAAAATATCTCTACCAAGAATAATAATTAATAGACCAAAATGTCTCAACCTCAAAAAATTACATCCCATGATTGCACCTATAACCATAACAACGAGATTTTTGGAAGCGTTAGCGGTTTTTACACCCCGACATCTTCATCAGGGGTATCGATATTCAAAAAAGAGGTAGGTACACACCTACGTATTATAATAGATAAATTTTTTTATTTTGTTATATTAATCGTGTTATATACATGTACTTAATTGATGTTGTTATTGATATTATTGTGGTTCAGATCTTATGGGATCAGTCGGTGTGTCATGAGAATAAGGTTATGAATAATGGTTTTGCATAATATTGGAGTGTTATATAGTTTGGGTGTGATCCTAGTGGATGTTCAATGAAAAAAATGAAGGACTTGAAGCCCTAGGTTAAAAGACACCAGACCCCTATAGAAGAACATTTACATTGTTCCTAGAGTGAAAAAGAGAATGAGACTCTAGGTGGGGTTATAGTCATAATCATGTTAATGTAATGATATTAGGATGGCTTTGGAATATATTTATTATTTTTTATATATATACATTACTGGTTTACATCATTTGTTATGGCTTGAATATGCCATGTTTTTTTGAGAGTCATATTTTTTTGAGAGAATATGTGATATTATCTATGATATATATACCGCGTATATATAGTGGTTTCCACTGAATTTTTTCACTTATGGTGCATGCCAACATTCAGATATTATAAGTGATGGTATGGACACAGAAACGAATACATTAGATGATGATGACGAGATGAAGATGATCAATGATACATTAAAAAATGCTAATGAGATTGAAAATGGAGCTTATACACCTCTTTACTTTAATTATTTTTATTTATGTTATTGTATTAAGCTGAGAGACTATTTGATTAATGTAGATGCTTTGATGATTTTTATTTTAGTTAATGGACCTATTGATTTACATTTGGGTCTTGAGACTGTCGATATTTTTTGTAAATCACTTTATAGATAGACTTATGTTATATGTTTTGATATGTTATGACACTTATAAATTTTTTATAATATTAACTATTAATGTTTGATTGCATGTTAGATAATAATATTTAGGTGAGTCTCTAAGACCAATTTAAAGACATTTTGAGCCTTATAATAATCTTAAATGAAATTCAATTAATATTTATTGATCTTAGGCCCATTTTTAGCCCATAGTCAATTTAAAATAAATTTTTTAGTGGGTTAATGTAAAATTAACCCCTTGTAAAGTGACGAAAATCAACTTTAATTGAGAATAAATAAAAAGTAGAATTTTAAAATTTGAATTGTTACTAAATTAATTTTAGTAGACCAAATCGAAAAGTCAAACATAGACTCCAAGTGGTAAAAATCATTGAGATACAAATAGAATCTTTAGAACTCTTTCCAAACTAGACCATCAATCTAACAATGTAAATAAAGAAATACAACTATTAATATACTTTTTTAAAAGTCAATAGTGTACCAACTTGAGATAATTAACTATAAATATCTTATAAAATAATGTAAATATTGTATACCTTAATTAGTTGTAGACATGTCATTTAATTTTTAATTAAGTAAAAATTTGAACAAAAAAATATGCTTTTAAGTCAAAATATTTTCATTAGAGAATAATGAATGCAACAAAAATGTCTATCAAGAATAATAATTAATAGACCAAAATGTCGTAACCTCAAAAGATTACACCCCATTATTGCACCTATAACTATAACAACGAGATTGTTGAAGGTGTTAGTAGCTTTTACACCCCCGACATCTTCATCAGGGGTATCGATCTTAAAAAAAAAAAGATTATAATAGATAATTTTTTTTTATTTTGCTATATTAATCATGTTATATAAATGTACTTAATTGATGTTGTTATTGATATTATTGTGGTTCGAATCTTATGGGATCGGTCAGTGTGTCATGAGAATAAGGTTATAAATAATGGTTTTGTATAATATTAGTGTTATATAATTTGGGTGTAATCCTAGCGGATGTTCGCATAAAAAAAATTAAGGACCTAAAGCCTTATGATAAAAGATCACAGACCACAATAGAAGAGCCTTTACGCTGTTCCTAGCGTGGAAAAGAGAATGAGACTCTAGGTGAGATTTTAGTCATAATCACGTTAATGTAATGATACTAGGATGGCTTTAGAAAATATTTATTATTTTTTATATGTATACATTACTAGTTTACATCGTTTGTTATGGCTTGAATATGCCATATTTTTTTGAGAAAATATGTGATATTATCTATGATATATATACTGAGTATAGTGGTTTCTACTGGGCTTTTTCACTCATGGTGCATACCAACATTTAGATGTTATAAGTGATGGTATGGATACAGAAACGAACGCATTAATTGATGATGACGAGATGAAGATGATCAATGATACATTAAATAATGCCAATGAGATTGAGAATGGAACTTAGGCACATCTTTACTTGAATTATTTTTATTTATGTTATTGTATTAAGCTGAGACACTATTTGATTAATGTGGATGCTTGGATGATTTTTATTTTAGTTGATGGACCTGTAAATTTACATTTGTGTCTTGAGACTGTCAACATTTTTTGTGAACCACTTTATAGATAGGACTTATATTATATGTTTTGATATGTCATAACACTTATAAATTTTTTATAGAATTTAACAAGAAAAGAATCATTTCATGTGATAATGGACCCGAGAAAATAAAAAATCTTATTTTTTGGCTAAGAACTTTTACAAAAAATAATTTTTGATAATTTCTTAAATAAACAATTTGTATTTCATAAAAATTAAATTTTTATTAAATTTCGTGTACGGTATAACTAAATCACGAAAAAATATTCAAAAAGGATAATAGATAGATATTTTGTCCAAAGTATCTTTATAATAAAATTTTATTTTGATTTATAAAAAATTTGATAATTTTTAAAAATTATTTTATATTATTTTTATTTTTATTTATTTTTACACCCTAGATCTTGGATAACAAGCCAACTCACATGCGTTTAGGTCAGATTCGAGTGCCCGGATTCAAGACGTGACAATGTGGTTAGGTTCTTTCCTCTATATTTAGCCACACTTAGGCAAACTAACATCTTTACTACAATTATGTGCCCTCAAACAACGACGTTACCAATCCTTTCCTAACCCCTAAAGAGAACTTAAGGATGATTCCATCCTAATTATCGTACATAACTTTTAAATTTTTGTTTTTAATTATATTCTGTATGTGTCTGTAAATGTCTAGTATGTTAAACTAATAACAAGTATGTATCTTAACACATGAAAGTGTGTAATCATGTATCTATGTACATAATTATGCATGTCAAATAAATTTAACTCAATACTAATTAATTTCTATAGTAATCAAAAATATTTAGTACATGCTATCATATTTATTTGAACCATTAACATGATTTAATTCATGTCAATTTAATGAATAAATATATATAATTAACATTAAATACAATTTTTGTGACTGATTTGATGTGTCGCAAAACTAATAGAAGATTTAATCCATCACAAAAGTTTAGGTGGTTCGTCGGTGAAAGTTTTTTGGTAGTGAGAGTTCTAACACATTTTTAAGCCCAAAATGTTAGAATATTGACAAAAATTCTTAGATAACTTTCGTAGATCTTGAAAATTATTGTTATAATGTATTGAATGGCTTCTTAGTTGGATATCCGAGTAAAATAATATGTCTCTAGAAAGATAGTTGTCATCATTTTACTCATGTCTTAGGCCCTACTTGGTTCCCTGCACTAGGATGCATTTTGCACTCTGGTGCAAATGCGTTGAGTTGCATTGCAGTCACTTACCACAGTTTTTGAGCTGCGCATGCTTGCATCCATTTTCTTAAAGAGTTTACAAGGACTTGGCAACCACTTGCACGCCAGCTCATTTGCATGCCCCCAACCAATCATTTGTAATCCCAAAACTGTGGCAAGGGAGTGCATTACATCCGATTTGCATTGAACCAAGTAGGGCCTTAGTGTCACTTTGCACACATACAAAGTTTTAACAAATTTTTGAAGTCCAAAACATCAGAATCTTAACAACAGTTATGCGATAACTATTGTAGATCTTGGAGAAAGGTTTTCAACACATTAAACGGCTTCTCAATTGGATATGTGAGTAAAATGTTATGTCCTTTGAATGATGATTGTCTGCAAATCGAACGAAATTTAAAGAACATGGACCTCTTTCCTGGCATCTCTTTGTTGTAACTTGAATTGATTCTTAGGCCCTACTTGGTTTGCTACACTTGAGTACATTTTGCATGTAGTGCAAATGTAGCGACTTGCGTTGTAATAAATTACAATGCAAGTCACTTACAACTGTTTGGTTTACGCCCTGTAAATAGATGCAAACAAAGTTTAGCTGATTGGTTGGTAGTGCACTGCAAAGGAATGCAATGGATTATTTTATTTCTTGATTTTATAAAAAAATCCACAATAAAATTATTATTGGTATCATGTTTTTTTTATTGTTTTTTTTTTAGGGGAAAGCTTGGGGTTATGCACCCCGACGAACTATATCAAAATAAATAAATAATTAAAAAATAATACTAATAAGAAAAAAATAAAAATAAAAAGATAATAATAAATAAATAATCACAGTTATTATTATTAATATTTTTCGGAAGAAAAAATGTTGAGCTAATACAATGCACTTGCTTGCATCAGTTTTTGGGCTGCACTTGCTTGCATCTATTTTGTTAAGGAGTTTGCACGGGCTTGGAACCCACTTGCATGACAGTTCATTTGCACGCCTACAACCAATCACTTGCAATCCCAAAATTGTGGCAAGTGAGTGCATTGCACTCAATTTGCTATGAACCAAGCAAGGCCTTAATATTTGAATACTTGTCACTAAATCTGTGTGAAGAGAAGAAAAAGTATGAATGGTTGAACTAGGTCAATGAGGGTAATCCTAAAGTTTGAAAGTATATGGGGTAACATTGATATGTGAAGGGTGGATTTTTTTGAAGGGAGCGCATATTTGCACACCCCATTTCCTATCGGGGTGGACTTCTAGTCGGGGTCAAAAAGAAAGATCTCTCTCTAAAACTTGGCTGACCAACGACTGTCTTTGACCTCCACAAAAAAAGTCACCTGGCACATTTTTAGAGGACGATGACCGTATGGATGTGTGGCCAATCCTAGGTGCACCCAAAACCTAAAATCAACTTGATTAGTGATTTCTAAGAGATGGATTGTAGCCATTTTCATGGGTTGATTTTAACTGTGGGCATTTGAGCATTATCGAACATTATTTGGGTACAAAATTGAAAGGTTTGAAATCACTAATCAGGCTAATTTTTTGGTTTGTAGGTCCACCACCTACGGAATGGCCAAACATTCATTCGATCAGTGTCCTCTAAAAATGTGCCATGTGGCTCATTTTGTGAGTGATCAATGGCTCATTTTGGGTCGGACTGTCACAAATCTTGTTCCAACACTTCAAATGTGTTGAAACAATAGTAATTAAAGAGTTTGAGTCCAATTACGAGGTCCGGTTGTGAAAAACTCACAAGTTATAGGCTTCGGAATGTAACACACAAACTGAGTCCAATTTTAGACGTTGACGCACGGATGGAGCTAACTTGTTTCGACTGTCACGAATCTTGTTCCAACACTTCAAATGTGTTGAAACAATAGTAATTGAAGAGTTTGAGTCCAATTACGAGGTCCGGTTGCGAAAAAATCACAAGTTATAGGCTTTGGAATGTAACACACAAACTTAGTCCAATTTGAGACGTTGACGCACGGATGGAGCTAACTTGTTTCGACAGTCCCGAATCTTGTTCCAACACTTCAAATGTGTTGAAACAATAGTAATGGAAGAATTCGTGTCTAATTACGAGGTCCGGTTGCAAAAAAGTCACAAGTTATAGGCTTCGGAATGTAACACACAAACTGAGTCCAATTTGAGACGTTGACGCACGGATGGAGCTAACTTGTTTCGACAGTCGCAAATCTTGTTCCAACACTTCAAATGTTTTGAAACAATAGTAATGGAAGAATTCGAGTCTAATTACGAGGTCCGGTTGCGAAAAAGTCACAAGTTATAGACGTCGGAATGTAACACACAAACTTAGTCCAATTTGAGACGTTGACGCACGGATGGAGCTAACTTGTTTCGACTCTCACGAATCTTGTTCCAACACTTCAAATGTGTTGAAACAATAGTAATGGGAGAGTTTGAGTCCAATTACGAGGTCCGGTTGAGAAAAAGTCACAAGTTATAGGCTTCGGAATGTAACACACAAACTGAGTCCAATTTGAGACGTTGACGCACGGATGGAGCTAACTTGATTCGACTCTCCCGAATCTTGTTCCAACACTTCAAATGTGTTGAAACAATAGTAATGGAAGAATTCGAGTCTAATTACGAGGCCCGGTTGTGAAAAAGTCACAAGTTATAGGCGTCGGAATGTAACACACAAACTGAGTCCAATTTTAGACGTTGACGCACGGATGGAGCTAACTTGTTTCGACTGTCATGAATCTTGTTCCAACACTTCAAATGTGTTGAAACAATAGTAATTGAACAGTTGGAGTCAAATTACGAGGTCCGGTTGCGAAAAAGTCACAAGTTATAGACGTCGGAATGTAACACACAAACTTAGTCCAATTTGAGACGTTGACGCACGGATGGAGCTAACTTGTTTCGACTCTCACGAATCTTGTTTCAACACTTCAAATGTGTTGAAACAATAGTAATAGGAGAGTTTGAGTCCAATTACGAGGTCCAGTTGCGAAAAAGTCACAAGTTATAGGCTTCGGAATGTAACACACAAACTGAGTCCAATTTGAGACGTTGACGCACGGATGGAGCTAACTTGTTTCGACTGTCCCAAATATTGTTCCAACACTTCAAATCTGTTGAAACAATAGTAATGGAAGAGTTTGAGTCTAATTACGAGGTCCGGTTGCGACAAAGTCACAAGTTATAGGCTTCGGAATGTAACACATAAACTGAGTCCAATTTGAGACGTTGACGCACGGATGGAGCTAACCTGTTTCGACTCTCAAAGAATCTTGTTCCAACACTTCAAATGTGTTGAAACAATAGTAATTGAAGAGTTTGAGTCCAATTACGAGGTCCGGTTGTGAAAAATTCACAAGTTATAGGCTTCGGAATGTAACACACAAACTGAGTCCAATTTGAGACGTTGACGCACGGATGGAGCTAACTTGTTTCGACTGTCACGAATCTTGTTCCAACACTTCAAATGTGTTGAAACAATAGTAATGGGAGAGTTTGAGTCCAATTACGAGGTCCAGTTGCGAAAAAGTCACAAGTTATAGGCTTCGAAATGTAACACACAAACTTAGTCCAATTTGAGACGTTGACGCACGGATGGAGCTAACTTGTTTCGACAGTCCCGAATCTTGTTCCAACACTTCAAATGTGTTGAAACAATAGTAATGGAAGAATTTGAGTCTAATTACGAGGTCCGGTTGCAAAAAAGTCACAAGTTATAGGCTTCGGAATGTAACACACAAACTGAGTCTAATTTGAGACGTTGACGCACGGATGTAGCTAACTTGTTTCGACAGTCGCAAATTTTGTTCCAACACTTCAAATGTTTTGAAACAATAGTAATGGAAGAATTCGAGTCTAATTACGAGGTCCGGTTGCGAGAAAGTCACAAGTTATAGGCGTCGGAATGTAACACACAAACTGAGTCCAATTTGAGACGTTGACGCACGGATGGAGCTAACTTGTTTCGACTCTCACGAATCTTGTTCCAACACTTCAAATGTGTTGAAACAATAGTAATGGGAGAGTTTGAGTCCAATTACGAGGTCCGGTTGTGAAAAAGTCACAAGTTATAGGCTTCGGAATGTAACACACAAACTTAGTCCAATTTGAGACGTTGACGCACTGATGGAGCTAACTTGATTCGACTGTCCTGAATCTTGTTCCAACACTTCAAATGTTTTGAAACAATAGTAATGGAAGAGTTTGAGTAAAATTACGAGGTCCGGTTGCGAAAAAGTCACAAGTTATAGGCTTCGGAATGTAACACACAAACTGAGTCCAATTTGAGACTTTAACGCACGGATGGAGCTAACTTGTTTTGACTGTCACGAATCTTGTTCTAACACTTCAAATGTGTTGAAAAAATAGTAATGAAAGAATTCGAGTCTAATTACGAGGTCCGGTTGCGAAAAAGTCACAAGTTATAAGCGTCGGAATGTAACACACAAACTGAGTCCAATTTGAGACGTTGACGCACGGATGGAGCTAACTTGTTTCGACTGTCACGAATCTTGTTCCAACACTTCAAATGTGTTGAAACAATAGTAATTGAAGAGTTTGAGTCCAATTACGAGGTCCGGTTGTGAAAAATTCACAAGTTATAGGCTTCAGAATGTAACACACAAACTTTGAAGGTCCCCTCCCAAAATATTTGACAAGTACCCTTTGTTAACCACACTTTAATGAACTAACCAAATAGGTTAACGTGGGTTGGGTTTATGCCTTGGAAGTATGTGTCAGACATTTTGGCAGGGGGACCTTCAAAGTTTGAAGGACCCCGGGACCAGCGACTTTTTTCTCCTGATAAAAGGATCTGGAGATGAAGATGTTGATCATCCCTACCGTTTGATGGATCTGCCCTACAAATCATCTAAGTCAAAAGAATGCTCAGTTGAATGACCATAGCCATTCATTGCATATACATGGGCTCCGTTGACAGATCTAAAATGACAAGGACACAATATAAGCCACGTGGTGCACTGTTACAGGACTCTTTTGTCCTATCCCATGGTGGACCTACAAACCAAAACTCATTCTGATTAATGATTTATAAGTGCTGCATCTTTGTACCTCAAATACTGCTCAAATTACCACAGTTGAGATCAGCCCATGAAAATAAGTCCAATCCAAAGCCTATAAATCACTAATCAGGCTGATTTTTGGTTTGTAGGTCCACCATAGGATAGGACAAACATCCATACGGCCCGAGTCCTGTAACAGTGTGCCACGTGTCTTATGTTGTGTCCCTGTCATTTTATCTGTCATTTTAGATCTGTTAAGGGAGCCCAACCCTTTAAAATAAGGATATCAGCTCAGTGAAACCCATTGGTTCGAGAGAAACTTGTGTCACAAGATGTTGGGACGGAAGCCGGTCACAGCATTCAATACGAGCCACTTTGCATACTATTAGAGGATGATGACCCTATGGATGTTTGGCCAGTCTCGGTGGACCGGTACACAAAAAATTAGCTTGATTAGTGATTTCTAACCGATTTTATTGAAGTTATTTTCATGGGTTGATTTTAACAGTAGGAATTTGAGCATTATTAAGCGTTATTTGGGTCCAAAAATCCAAAGGTTTTAAATCATTAATCAGGCTGATTTTTTGGTTCGCCAAACATCCATACGGTCATCGCCCTCTGATTGTATGCCACATGGCTCGTATTGAGTGCTGTGACTGGCTTCTGTCACAACATCTTGTGACACAAGTTTTACTAGCCGGTCACAGCATTCAATACGAGCCACTTTGCATACTATCAGATGATGATGACCGTATGAATGTTTGGCCAGTTCCTTGGTGGACCGGTCCACAAAAACTTAGCTTGATTTGTGATTTCTAGCCGATTTTATTGAAGTTATCTTCATGGGTTGATTTTAACAGGAGGAATTTGAGCGTTATTTGGGTCCAAAAATCTAAAGGTTGTAAATTATTAATCAGGTTGATTTTTGGTTTGTAGGTCCACCTAGGGACTGGCCAAACATCATGCGGTCATCGCCCTCTGATCGTATACCACGTGGCTCGTATTGAGTGCTGTGACTGGCTTCTGTCACATCTTGTGACACAAGTTTTACTCCATGGGTTCTTGGTCCATCTATGAAAGCAAGGTCCCAATGATAATCCATAGAAATCTCCTGGATATGAAAGCACTTTGGAAAAAATATGCCTCGATATGTGTGACGTGATGCCTTTGGGAGGAGTAAAACTCCTGTCACAAGAAATTGTAAATCACACAATCACAAGCCAATGAGTTTTCGGCACGTACACAAAGTGCTTTGTGCAATGTACCTTGCTTTGTTTCTGAGGTGTACGTGCCGAGAACTCATTGGCTGTGATTGTGTGATTTGCAATCCGATTGTGACAGAAGTTCTATAGATTGAGGAGAACTTTTCTAGCGGACGTCCCTCGTTGACCACAGTAAGAGATATGTGGCACACTTGTAGAGAGTCTAGAGTCTAGACTCTAGACTCTAGAGACAACTGACTGTGTTGGCCCATCCATGGCTTAAAATAACCCTGTTTTAACGGCCGTCAAAATGGTAACGTCTTAAGCCGTCAGAACGGTTTTGACGCTTAGAAAATAAAGGCCATTATTTTCTGAAAAAATTGTGAAAAATTGGCTGTTATTTTGTTATTTTCCGTTAAATTCCATTATTTTTCCACTTCTCCTGTTATTTTTCGTTTATTTTTTTAATTTTAAAATTTGAATTTCAGCGCCATTATTCCGTTTATTTCCATTAAATTGTGAAAAAATGGCTGTTATTTTCTGTTATTTTTCCGCTTTTCTTATTTTTCATTTTTTTTTTTAATTTGAATTCCAACGCCATTATTCCCGTTATTTCCTTTAAATTCCTTAAATTCTATTTTTTCCACTTTTGTCTATTACAATTCGTTTTAACGGTTTTTTACGGTAACGCCCCAGTGTGTTATACCTTGGGCCCATCCTTAGGTAAACCTACATATCAAAAATCAGCATGATTAGTGATTTTAAACTTTTGGATCTTTGTACCCCAAATAATGCTTGAAATCTATCGTTAAAAATCAACCCATGAAAACGACTCCAATCCAACGCTTAGAAATCACTAAACAGTTTAAGTTTTGGTCTGTAAGTCCACCTAGGGTTGGGCCAAACATCCATACAGTCAAAGATCTCTAAGAATGCCACGTGGCTTATATTGAGGTCCATCAGTAAAGTTCTATATCCAGATAAAACATAAATAAATGTTAAGTAGTGCTACCAAGGTTTAAAAATCGGCCGTTATAATGAAAATAATGGCCGTTGTGGGTACCCTATTTTCCGAGAAGCTATGATAATGTCACGTGTCACTTAATGAAGCACGTTCTCCGGGAAGAGGCATGTTGGCCTCCGTTGGTCACGGACCACCTCGGCCCAGAGTCCGATAAACATATCTTCTTATCGAAGTCCGACACAGTCAGCCGACTAAAGGATATGCATTGCCAGAACGACTGTCGACACCGTCCGACTTAAGGATAGGCTTTGTCGAAGCAACAGGTATAGCCGTCCATTCCTGTCAGGACAACTGCAGACGCCGTCCGACTAAAGGATAGGCCTTGGAGCGACAGGAGTAGCCGTCCGTCCTTGTCAGGACAACTGCCAACGCTGTTCAACTATAGGATGAGCCTTGTCGGAGCAAACAAGAGAAGCCGTCCGTCCCTGTCAAGACAACTGCTGACGCCGTCCGACTAAAGGATAGACCTTGGAGCGACAGGAGTGGCCGTCCGTCCTTGTCAGGACAACTGCCGACGCCGTCCGACTAAACGATGAGCCTTGTCGGAGCAAACAGGAGAAGGCGTCCGTCCTTGTCGGAATAACCGCCAAC
Organism: Euptelea pleiosperma; assembly: GCA_035048495.1. Lineage (NCBI taxonomy): Eukaryota > Viridiplantae > Streptophyta > Magnoliopsida > Ranunculales > Eupteleaceae > Euptelea > Euptelea pleiosperma. The sequence continues at coordinate 2,613,839 of CM068551.1, forward strand.
GCCGTCCGACTAAAGGATTGGCCTTGCCTGAATAAAGCAGGAAAAGTCGTTCGTCCTTGTTGGAACACCCGACAAGACCATCCAACTAAAGGATGTTCCTTGTCGGTACATCAGACGAGGCCGTCCAGCTATGAGAAAAAGCTTATCGCCCAAGATTGACAGATATTGGATATGGACGTTTGGAACGTTATCTCGCAGAGCGCTCGAGGGAAACACTCCTCTTACACCAAGAAACGTAATAGAAAATCGTTATCAAGAAGTGACGGTTACAGGCTCCTCAACAACGACACGCTCCTTGTTGAGGGCCCTATAAAAAGAAAGAGAATCTAGTGAAGAGGGAATCGAAAAATACAAGCAAAAGAGAGATGAATCAATAACTAGTTCTACAGTATTTGGATCCACACTGACTTGAGCGTCGGAGTATAATTTTCAGGTACCCCGGCAACCGGAGTAGCAACAGACCAATCCAGACAAGAAGGGACACCAGTCGGCCCACTCCTCTCTGGATCATCGGAAGTAAGGCCGACCACACCGGGTAGTTCATCCACTATTCATCAATCCGACTCCTCGGGGATCATGTGGGTAGGATCAACCGGATTTTTCCCCCACAGCCGTTATAATGGTTTTGGACCTACTCCGTTATGTTACGTACCATTAAAACGCCAGAAAAATAATGGCCATTATTTTCTGTAAAAAATTGTGAAAAAATGGTTTTTTTTTCCATTTTTTTCCTTTTTTCCATTATATTATGTTTTTTTGAATTTCAGTGCCCTTCCTTTTCCGTTTTTTCCGTCATTTTTCATTTTTTCATTTTTGCCCCTGAGCATTTTTTTCGTTTTAACGGCGTTGTTGTAACAGAAAAAATGGTAACGCCCCCAGACCGTTGTACCGTTATAAACAGTCCCTTTTAAACCTTGGTACTAGCAACATGTGCTAGATGACGAGCCCATTTTATTGATCCACACCAAGAGTAGAACTTTGTTGACAGACCACAATATGAACCACTTGGTATATTCTTAAAGATTTCTGACTATATAGATGTTTGGCCCAACCATGGTGAGTGGGTTGATTTTTAATCGTGTAATTTAAGCATTATTTCGGATACAAAGATCCAAAGGTTAGAAATCACTAATGGCATGTAGATCCACCTAGAGATGTGCCAAACATCCATACGGTCAGTGTCCTCTAAGAGTGTGCCACGTTGCTCATATTGTGGTCCATCAACAACTTTGCTACTCCCAAGCAACACTTGAGGGTGTTTTGGAAATTTAATCAAACACGTCTATAGCATCGTTCAAGGTTTAAGGGAGGCCGTTTTAACGGTTAAACAGACTAGGGCGTTACCGTTTAAACCGTTTAAATGGTCGTTAAAACAGATTGAAACGGCCAGGGGCAAAAATGGAAAAAAATGGGAAAAAAATAGAATTAAACCGATTGTAACGGATTTTAACAGAAAAAATGGCGCTGAAATTCAAATTTTGAAATTTGAAAATTAAAAAAAAATGGAATTTAACGGAATTAACGGCTGTTTTTTTCACAAACTTTTTCATAATTAAATGGCTGTTTAAACGATTTTAATGGCCGTTAAAACAAAAAAAAAAGGCCATTTTTTTCAAAACCGATAAATTGCGTTTAAACTGTTTTAACGGAAACGGGCTTGGGGCGTTACCGTTTAAACGGCCGTTTTTAAAACCATCTATCGTTGGCCTGCCGCGCGTGACTGGAGCGCTTTGAGAGCGCGTCGCTAGCATTGAACACAAAACGCCAAAAGTCACATACCTGTATACGTCTCTCAACTGCTTTTCCAAAGTGGAGGAAACGGGTTTCTGTCTTTCTTCTTAAACTCTCTCCCTCTCCCTCCTCTCTCTCTCTCTGATTAATCGATCAAAACCTCGATTTTTCTTTCATTAATGGACTCTTAATCGTGCAATGGTGTCAAATTTCTCTAGAAAATCTGATATTTGATCTTCGAGGATGTCCCAAGCGGATGTCTCTTACAGGTGTTCTGCTTCTCTCCCTCAAAATCTCTTTGATTCTAGGGTTTCTTCAAGAAATCTAGGTTTTTATCTGTTCGTTTCTGTCCAAATCCTAATGCCTGTTTGGATCACCATTTTTTAGCCAAAAAAGACATTTTTAAGAGCTCTTCTGTACAAAAATATACATATCCAAGCATGCCTTTAGTTATATTGGATTCATTGTTAAATTTGAATTAATTTGATGATTTTGCATTGGAATCTGTTGAATGTAGGTTTCTTCTGATGATCTTACTTCATATTGATTGTCAAAATTACAAATTTTTTTTGTTGGTTGGTGTTCTGAAGTTAATACAAGAATTAGTGGGTGTTTGAGTGGCAATGAAGTCAGAAAAAAGTCTATTTATCAGATGGTTAAAATCAACCAATTGAACTGATTTTAGGTCAAAGAGGTATGCTACATGGGGTCCACTGATTGGAGAATCTAGGTGGATAAGAATATGCTTAGTTTGAAAGAACAATGTTACTCAGTCTAGATTTGAGCTTCTTATTTACTGGATTAATGCTTAGTTCAATTTAATCGGTTGTTTTTTTTTATTTCAATCTGTCGAATTTTGTGTTCTTCTGATGACTTAGTGCGCGTTGCTAATCAAAATTACTTATTTTCATGTTGAATTTGTTGTGTGATGTTTGAAGTTATTAGTGGGAGTTTGGATGACTCATCTTTTATGGGAAGTATGCTTCATCAGTTGGAATTTGAGAGAACCATGTTGCTTCCAATCTACATTGGAGCTTGTTGTATACTGGATTGATTTTTCAATTCGATTTATGTGGTGGTTGTTCTGTTGCATTGTGTTGAATTTTGTTCTTCGGATGAATGTTAGTGCATGCTGTTAGTCAAAATTAATCCTTTTTGTAGAACTTTTTGCTATGTGTTTGAAGCTAACACTAGAATTAGTGGGTATTTAGGTTCTTCAGTAAAAACATAATAATAGCAATGAGCGATATTGAGGAAATGCTATGACTTCCAATGAGATTTGAGCTTGAAATTTGCATTGATTGCAAGCATAATTTGATTCAACTGGTTGTTGTTTTGTTGAAAACTTGGAATCTCTTAAATGTAGGGTCTTTAGATGATCTTAATGCAAGCCAATAGTAAATATTAATACTTTGAGCTTCTTCTTTTTTTCTAAAATTCTTTGCAATGGTCTTTGAAGGTGACACTATAATTGCTTGGCATTTGGATGGTTTGTTTGTTTTTTTCCTTTTCTTTTTGCAATTATATGTAATCAATGAGAATTTGAGAACACTTTCAGTCTTAGTTGCACGAAATGGAAGCGGGTGATATAAGGAAGCTCTAGGGTTTGGAATGCTTGGGAAGTGTCCATATAGTATATATATATATATATATACACATACATATACACAGAGATAAATAATTTTAAAGAAATATACATATACATATTGTTTGTCAAAGGTACAAATAATATGATAATTTAGCTATTAATAAATTCTATTTGAAATTTATAATGTTATTCTTGTGGTAGAATACATTATGTTATAACTTCGTAAATTCTTCACAACATTTGAGAATCATTGAGCTATGTTTCCGAAATTTCCTATCAAATGTTTCTTGTTTAACGAATCGAGTCCGTCTCCTACAAGTTCGGAATTCTATCAACTTGAAACCACGAGTTCAAAGAGCTCCCAAATTAGAAGTGCAGTTCTAGGGTGGGAGCATCACCCTACATAGGAGTTTCCTGCAACTAAGCTTTCAGTGCAAATAAACAATCTGAGGTAGTGTGTTGTTATTTGTTAGTACAGGAAGTCCTTGACGAGAGACACTCCATTGAAGATATCAGAGTAGAGAACTTGAGTGTGTCAATTTTGTGACTAAGGATGGAGAAATTATTTTGAATGTTCAAAGACTTTGAATTTCATTTGCCCTTGGTGGATGTTTTGAATGAGAAAGTGACAACCCTATCTTTCTGTTTGGTTCTTGATTGGATTCACAGCTTTGAAATTGAATGGGACAGAAAAGTTGTAAGAGAGCTGGATCAAAACTTCTCATAAAATTGTTCTGAAAAAATTGTGGAAAATCAGCAACAATAAAAAATATGGACTTAGCTGCATCATGGGCAGAAAAGTTCATATTAAAGAGAGAGACAAGACTATTAACATTGCTAACAGTATTTTGCTCTTGCCCTGTTAAGATAACTGAATTTAAAAACCTTGATAAATGCCATATCCTATTTGTACTAGTGCATCTTATTTGTAGGTTTGGCTCTTTTGATGAGACAGAATTCGACAATCTTGTGGTCTCTATGCAGATGGAATTGAAACTATCACCAAATTCAATCTCAAAATACATCAAGAGCATGCTTGAAAAATATATCTAATGTTTAGGACCTCTTTGAAGTTTTGAGAAGCAGAGATATTTTCACAATAATTTAGAAGGGAAAATAGTGGCATTCTCCTTCCTGTCATTAGTATATGGTCAGGGAGCTTACCACTTTCTGGGTCTCACTTGGAGAATCTCCAAAAAATGACCCAGTCAGCTGATCTTAACCATCTGAAAGGTGGATTTTTCTGGATCATTGTTTTTCTTACTGTCCAAAACATAGTCACAAAGTCGGGATTCGGCTATAAATCGGCAAGGGGTCAAGTCGGGAAAATTCGGATAAATTCGGTAAAAATCAGCAAAAAATAAAAAAAATATCATGGCATTTTTCAAGTTAGAAATGTTGTTTTTGACAAAACACATTTATATGATGAAAATCACATCTATAATTCCATAATATTAATAATAACTCATAACTCATAAGCATGATATATCATTCATAATTCCAAAATTGGCAAAATTCGGCAAAATCGTTGATTAATCGTCGAGTTTTTTGATTAATCAGATATTTTACCATTTTTGCCGATTAATCGGCGATTGACTAGGGTTTAAAAGACTGAATTTGATTAGATCATTAGGATCGCTAATCAGTTTGAGTTTTGGTCATATATCTTCTAAGTGGGTCCTTTGATGGGACAGTCTAGATCGTTAATTATGCGCCCCCCTCTATGGTAGATAATCTAGAACCTTAGTATTGTACTCAAACACTATGGACTTGTAAAGTATAATTCCATTACTCTGCATTTTATGGAGTATTCTGTACATGGCTGTGTCAATATGTCATAGAATATATTTAGATGCAGACCTGAAGAACATTGCGTAACATGTAAATGAGCAAACAGACTTGTATTTCTCAGAACCATTTGATTTTTTATTTCTTACGCTCTCATTTCCAATGGTAGAAACTTGTCTGCTTACACTTTACATGTGATGCTGAAAGCCTGAAACTAAAGTTCCAGTATTTTAATATATTTTTTTCTCCTCTGCAGCTGTGGGTCTTGTGGGTACCCCTTGAACTTGACCTCTTCTAACCGTATCACATCTTGCATAGGCTCTGAGTACCGCAAATCCATCAAGAAGGGTTTCATCTCCTTCCTTTCCATCGATCTCAGCCGATTCACTCAGGTTGACAAGGTAAATTGTCTCCCCATCTCTTGGGGTTGTTACAGATCGAAAACCAAACTCCTTTGTCGTAAATGTGGAGTTCTTATAGGCTATGGATATGGAGACTTACCTGCCCTCTGTGGATTTGACTCCCCTACCTCATCTCCTTCGGCTTACAAGAAGTTTACCATAAAGATCCGAGCTCTACAACCTTCAGAAGAGTGCTAACAAGACTGAAATGGGTGATCCTTCTAAAGAGATTCAAACCTTACTTCCCAGACGACTGCTTATTTACCAGGGTCTGGAAACTGGAATCGATCGTGGCTCCTTTACTCGACTTGCCAGTGCTGGCTTCGAATTCAAAACTCGAGTCGTCGTTCATTACATCAACCTCGACTCATTGTCCCAGCTCATCCCATATATCAGCCCCTTGCATCTCCTGTTTCTGACAGCTATGCTCATTGTCTCCATCTGGGTACACTAAGCTACGAGTTTTAGGATAACCCAATTGGTATATTGATGCGGGAGCATTCTACGGGATAATTTTTTTTTTAATTACTTTTTAGCTTTTAGACGTAGTTTTTATATTTTTTTAGAGTTTTTGGTGTCTAAGCAAAAATTGCCAACGCTGTGAGGCTCTTTGTAATTTTGTTTAGTTGGTTAAGTTGTAATAATTTATTTGAGTCATTGGATTTTATTAATTTATTTGGATGGCCAAGATTGGATTAGGTTAAGTGAGATAGTATTTAAGCAATCCTTGTGTAATTTTTCATTATGACTAAAGAATTAAAAAAAGAATCTCCTTTGAGAAATTTCTCTCTTGTGTGGCGTTGAATCCACTCTATCGTGGTGTTGAATCCATGCTAGTGTGGTGCGAAGCCAAGAATTCTATTCGATCGCAGAACGGTCTTTCGTCCTATATCAAATTTAGTATTAGAATCAAAAAAATCCTACTGTCTTCTCTTTTCTTCTATATTTTATATTTTTACTTGGTCACGGGTACCATATATTCACCTATTCACGGGTATGATTTATGGGATGAAGATGAAGAAGATCAAAGAGGTTGATGGGATGAGGTCCTCACCGCCTAAATATCCTCTTCTCTTTATTTTATAGTTTAGGATTTCAAAACCCAAACCCTAGTGTTGAGGGAAAAAAGGGTTCTTATTTCTTAAGAAGCAATTGGAAACAGAGTAGAATTCCTACAAAGAAAGTAGCCATGTGATGGGAGATTAGTAAAGCGTCGACAAGATCGCAAGCTTGAAGCGAAAAAATGTTTCCACGGTATAATGATCCAGTTAACAAAAAGAGGTGCAAGTATAAGATTATTTGGAAGAGTAAATGTAATACCCTAACTTTTGCAAGGTCTATTAGAAATATTAATTGTCTCTTTTTATTAACTAGTGGGTGTCCCGTGCCATCGGCACTCCTCGACAAAGAATTTGCCAAAATCAAGTGAGTGGCGGAGATCCACCGTCCATTTGGGGGAGGATTAGAGGAGGTATAAGTAATGTGTTTTTGTTATATAGAATAGTAAATGGCCCATGCCCACGGCGTTCTCCGACAAAAGCATTTGCAAAAATTGGGTGCCTTCGACACTCAAACGGTACAACGGTCTGGGACGTTACCGTTCTTTCCATTATAACGGCTGTTATAACGGATTGTAACACACAGAGGGAGAAATGGGAAAGTAACAGAAATAACAAAAGTTAACGGTGTTGAAATTCAAATTTCGAATAAATTGAGGTCAAATGAGGCGGATTGAGTGGATGAAATCTAACCGTCCACATTAGATCGATGGATTTGATCTCAACCACTCTTTATCTAACCGTCCACATTAGATGGATGGATAAGATAAGAGAATACAACTGAGTTGTCTTGTTATATGCGTGGGTGGTCCGTGCCTGCGGTACTTTCCGACAAAGTGTATGTCAAAATCAGGCGGGAGTTAATCTCAGCCGTCGATATGAAGCATAGTGGATCTCAGCCACTCATTATTGAAGCCATATAAGATAAGAGGGGTATAAGACAACCACTGTCACTTGTTATATAGATAGTGGATGGCCAGTGCCCACGGCACTCTCTAACAAAGCGTTTGTCAAAATTGGGTGTGAATGGCTGAGATCCAACATCTATTTGGGGGATAAGATCTCAGCCCATCTTTGTGTAAATAGATAAGAGGGGGTATAAGTAGGGAAACAACTTCCTTGTTTTGTTTTATAGATTTAATAATTATATATTTATAAATATTAAGTATTAATGTTCGATTGCATGTTTGTTAAATCATAATTTTTAGGTGGGCATATAGGGCCAATTTAGAGACATTTTGAGTCTTAGAATGATTTTACATGAAACCTAGTTAATACATATGGACCTTAGGCCCATTTCTAGTCCATATTTAACTTACATTAAAGTTTTTAGAGAGTTGTTAGATGCACCCCTTGTAAAGTGATGAAAATGGGAATAAATAAGAAACAAAAGAATTTTAAGTTGGTTTATTATAGTATTTTATTTGGGTCATTGGATTTTATTAGTTTATTTGAATAGTCAGGATTTGATTAGATTGAATTAATATTTAAGCAATGCTTATGTAAATTTTCATTATGACTGAAGAAATAAAAAAAATCTCCTTTAAAGAAAATTTCTCTCTCTCTCGTATGGTGTTGGTGCTAAATCCAAGCTACCTTGATGCGAAGCCAAGCCAAGAATTCCATTCCATCCTATGTCATATACTCGGGGTTGAAACTGTGAACTCTATATTTAGATTGTTGTTTTGGAATTACAGATCATACGCATCACTGATGTTGGCTTATAAGCCTTGGCTAAATCTTGTAGAACCATGGTTTAAAAAACGGCCGTTATAACGGATTCGGACCTCCCCCTTACATTTTCGTTATAACAGCGGTTATTTTTCAGTTACAAAGAAAATAATGACCGTTATTTTCTGAAAATTTTTTGAAAAAATGGCCTTTTCTTCGTTTTTTCTATTATTTTTCACCGTTTTTGAAATTTTGAATTTCAACGACATTTTTTCTGTTCTTCCATTATTTCCGTTATTTTCCATTTTTGCCCGAGCGTTACAATTTGTTATAATGGAAAAACAGCAACACCCCCAGTCCGTTATACCATTATAACGGCCCCTTTTAAGCCTTGGTACAACCTTTGAAGATGTAAATCTCTCATATTGGACGCTACTTTCTGACAATGGAATCTGATCACTCTCATAAGAGTGCGGCCAACTCCGTGCAGTCGGTCTCATTCTGCAGGTACACAACCGGTATTGGGTTTAGAGATTATTCACAAACTCTTGCTTATTTGGAACCTGATTCCTGCAAGCTTGAACCCGATGGGATACTGCATACTGGGAGTTGTTAGTGGAGGTGGGCTTGAATATCTGAATGTTTCTGGCTGCATTCTTGGGTAAGGATTGGTAGGGGAATGGAATGGGATTTACCACAAGGCTCTCTGAGTCCAAAAATGAAAATGTATTGGGTATGGATACAGAATTTGGTCCGAACTGGATGATGATCTTGCCTTTATAAATAATCAGATCCTAAACTGAATCTTGGATCTGATTGGATCCTCATGTTGAGGAGATAGCACGACCTGTCTATCCATCAATTAGTCAGTTTTGGACTGTCTCAATCGGTGACTCGGCCGGTACTTTCAAAGTTGGATCTGTATCTGGATCAACCCATTTCACGCACTATCCCAAAAGTATAGATGGTGATAGCTTACGCCAAAAGCGTGAGCTACAGCTTGTTAGCTAGGAAGAACCGAATATATTGGATGGTTGATAGGATCCTATCACATTGATTTTAGGGTCCGGCATGTGTGCCAAATGTTCTGATATTAAGCTTAATAGACCGACCCCGTTATCCCAACAAGCTAAACAGATGATAGCTCCATCCTGGATTTAGTCTGTCCCAGAAATTGCTTAAAACTTCAGTTTAGGCTCACACTACTTACACTCTTGGATTGAGGCTCAAAAACTCGGCCACAAGCCAAACTTTTTATTGACACCACTGTCTTAAGCTCATTTTGAGCATAGCACCAATTACGAGGCACTGACTGATGCCCAAAATGCAGCTGCCCAATTTCATGATATTGTACAGTGATCCTAACCATCCGGTCAATACATATCATGGATCAACAGTACGGTTCAACAGTATGATTATGATCACTCTACTGAAGTGGTTTTTGTGCAACTTCCAGTACAAGTGATGGTCTACTGATAGGATAGACTGAATTGTTATATGCGTGCCAGACCCGGCAACGATCGTCACAATGCCGATGAGAGGGCATTATCATCATAAAGAGAGAGAGAGAGAGAGAGAGATTGGGGTGCTTACACACAACTCACTATTGATGAAAAGCAGACTCATACAATAGACTCTTTAAAGAACACTGAGCTATCTAAGTGAACAAAACAAATTACCACACTATATAGTAGCCCCTATCTCCAGATCTAATGAGATCACACGAGAGCAACACTAGTGTATCTACAACCTCCATCCCAAGATCACTCCCTTCTCATCCCCTCACACAAAAAGGAAGAATAAAATGGAATTGAAAATCAAATATGCAATTAGAAATTTCTTATTCTACCTATGATTTTGGGAGAAGAGGGTGACAAGAGAAGGTAACTCACCTTACTTCCATTGCTGCAATTTAAAGCTTCACTTCTCTATCGAAAAGCCAGCTGAAAGGAACGGTGGCTGCTTGCTTAGCCCTTCCTTGAGCTCTCTCCTCCAGCCTCCTGATCCTCGCAGCTAAACCGCAAACATAGTCTTGAGCCTTGCGCCCCTCGCCGGATAGACCTGTTAACTTCTCCACATTCCACCTCCCCACCAAAAATTCCAGTATATCAGCATAGTCCTTGGCTGTGTAGACTCCTAGACGTTGAGCGACAGCTGAAAAGTTTTCAAAGAGGTTGTCGTCCCGGCCATCATACATCAGGTGGGCTGGCATTGAGATCTTCTTCTTCATCATGTCTGCAAATGCCAAGACAGTGCCATCTGGGTCAATCTCTAACAGCTTTTCCACAATTTTAGTATATGCTGTCTCATGGCGCTTCTCATCTGCGGCAATGGTTCCACATATCTGCGCCAGCTTTAAGTCACCGTGCTCCTTTGCGAGCCTGGCCGTGTTCCCATGGGAGATGAAGGTTGCCCTCTCTTGGAATGACGTGTAGATGAACCCAAGGTAGGGGCTATTCTCAGTTCGGGGATCCTATAAAAATAATAAGAAAATTAGTAGCGCTCAGGAAACCAAAATAATCAAGAAAGAGTGAGAATCGTAAAGAGAAAACCATCGGTAAATGAGCTCTTGGAATGCCATAGCTCAAAACCGACACCATACTGACTATCATAATTATCAGATAAATAGCATAATTTGGACAGCTAAGAAGATTCAGGCAACCACATAGATTGCCTTAAATCAGGAAGAATCATCCCATTGGTGCAATTCCTAGGCAATGATCCCTGTACAAGAAGTGGCCCACAGATTGAAGAGCCCATACTGATGAGCCAGTGGTCCCCATGTGAGGTTTAAAATGCAACATATGACAAAAGTTGCGTCCATTGAGGATGCGGAAGTATTTCCCAATTTGTAAACAGCATATTTTGACTACTCAAAATAAATTGTTGTACATCAAAAGATAATCATATTTTCTAGCTATGAGAGTAGAAAGAGGAAATCTGAGGTATCAGTGGTAGACAGAATGGACAGTCTAACATTAGCACCCATACTGCAGAAGAAGGAAAATAGGATCCATTATTTGGCAGCCCTTCACCAGGGAGATCTCCTGGACCAAAAATTGACCTGATTGGACAATAATAGCCATCGTCTATTGACTTCTTTCAGAATGTGCACCTTTTTTTTGTCTAACAAAAAGAATGGACTAGATTGGATGGTTTAAGGTCATCCTATTGGTTGATTTTCAGCATAGGAAATATCCTAGGCGGAGCTATCACAAGGCAGGTTGTGACCCCTCATGAGCACCACATGGGAATGCCGTTGGTAGATCACCTTTACAGTCTAATTTTAGCAATATCTTAGACTTGCATAGAAATTATCACTTAGAAAGCTGGAAGCATAGAAAGAAATGATGATAATTGGAATTTTGTTCACATGTAGAATATATATATATATATATATATATATATATATATTAGAAAGTTACAACCACTGCTAACTAAACCAACAAGATCAATTAGGCTTGCAGTGAGGATCTTACCATTCCTGATCCAATCAGATACTGAATTGTCTTCTCTATTTGTTTCATGTCTACCCGTCCACAGAGGTAGAGATACTTGTTGAGAAGGTCCCCATGCCTGTTCTCTTCAGCAGTCCATGCCCTTGTCCAGACGGCCCAAGAAGTGGGGCTTGCACCTGTTTCGTCCCTAACTCCATCTAGGGTGTTAAGCATTGTTTGATAAGTCGGGAGTGCTTCCTCTGTGATCATATCTCCGACCAAGACAACAAAGTAGTCATCTGGGAGCTCCCTGGATCGCTCCCTCAGCTCCTTGACTTGATCGTAGAATCCATCCGAGGCAGGGTCTGGAAGAAAATCCTGCGGTTGCCAACACTTCTCCACAGGCTTCAGATGTACCAAGATGTTATCCTGGGCCCAATCCTCCAATGATTTGAAAATCTCAATCTTCTGTTGCGGCATAGAGTGAGTGACCTGAACATGTACCTCACGGGGAGGGGTGAAGGGCTTCTTAATATTCTCAACCTCCCTGAGTTATAGAGAAGAAATCAGACAGAATCAGACCCAGGAACTGTCACAAGCCATGAACAATTATTTCTAGTGCATCAGAAAACGTTTTTTGGCATGTGCACACAAACAAGTACTTTCAATCATATAATTGAATAAACATGTCCACATGTCAGGTTTCTTGGGGCCCACCACGTCCACTAGCAACACATGAGTCCGCAAGTTTGGTGGTGTTCTGGTTCCTATGTTCAAGTGTTTCTCCCTGAAGCAAATCAATCTTTTAACTCTAAATATTTTGTACTTCATCTGAACTTATAGTTAGGCACTGGGAAATGGGGATACTCCATATTACAAGTATAATACTACAGGTCTCTCTACCTCTACTGTATGCATGCCATACATTCTCACAGATCCAACCATTTAATCATGGGCCCTATGTAACTGCCGGATTGAATAATCCTACCCATCCAATAGATTGCATTATGCTAGATCGTCTTGGGTACTCAGAGAAAAAACAGTCCGTCTATCAGATAGTTTGGATCATTAAATTGAGTTGGTTTGGGAGCTGGGAGATCTCATAGGTGAGGTCCAATTGATTGGATGGTCCAGAGTCCAGACTCCACTGCATGTAGACCATATTTAGGGTACTGACCTGTAGTATTGTACTTAATAAACATTTATGATCAGCATTAATAGAAATATCATATATTTTGCACAGACATACCATTACTCAACCCAAACTTGTTGTGGGACAAAATTGTAATAATATATCTTTCAAGACTCATATAATATCCCATGCCTGGTAACACATGTTAGGGTGTCTGGTTTGCCTAGATACATCAACGGCTGGGTTTGCCAAATAGCCATGCCGGACACCTCAGACATAAAATTGGTACCTTTACATTTATCCAGAGTAACGGCCTAGACAGATAGCATGTTCGTTTTGCTTAGGTTTCCATATATAACAGCTTATATTTGTGCCTGAGATGGAAACATGGACGCCGTCTGAGTCTCGTGGGTCTGATCGAATCTCATCACAAATAAGAGGAAGATTAAGGTGATTCTCATACCATTTTCTAAATGATATAGGCTCCCTGCTACCTGTCCAAATGGTACACCAACCAACTATTATGTTAACCGAGTATGTGTACTGATGTCAGATACGGATACGTGTCCAAGTTTCATACGGCCCTCATACTTGCTCAACTGCCAAATTTTGGGGTACTTGGACACGACTAGATGGTTAACATTTAAATATTGTCACATTTTAATTGTTTCACTTGTACAATTCAACAGTGAATCATACGAGTAGTATAATCTAGTTTCATTTTTAAGTTAGGACTAAATGGCGTAAGTGTACATTTTTTTTCTCCTTTTTCCTCTTCTTTTGCTTCTCTTCCTTCTCTTACACACATGGGTGTGTGTCATTGGGTACTTACCCAACATAGAAAGAATAAGTTTGGAAAATCAGACTCATATTTGATGGACCCAACATGGATCTTGTACCCCATAACCATGTCAAGTCGACACCGGTATGATGGGGTAAATAGAAGGGTTCGGGTATATCATAGTCAACCAGAATTCAAGCTTCCCAACAAATGGGCCACCTTTCCAATGAGTCTTATCCTCAAATCATACCAATCAGTCAGATGAGCTTAATCATCTAAATTTTTTTGGGTGGACTATTAAATATCTCTAGTAACCATCCAACTCAAATGACTAATCCAATTGTTGGGATAATATCATTGTTGTGTTTCTTGGGCTATGGTCCATCAAAGAGGTTGTGCACCAATTTGGTGGTCTAGATTGACAGCACATGTCATGTTGGAAAGGCTAAATAGCTGTAAATAGCTGACTATACCATTATTGGACGGAAATATGGAATAAGATTCATCACGAATCCCCATTAAAAATTGGTAGTTAAACAATCCCAACCTCAGCTTCAACCATGAGGTTTGCATGGAGAGAGGGAAAAAATATATAGATATCTATAATACCCACATGACAAACTGAGCTCCTAAAAAAATGCCGATGGCCATAGGATGAGAATTTTTCAGAAGAAAGAAGTATTATCTAGGATAAGAAAGTACAAGAAAATAAAATCATGGAGCAAGCAATTTAATAAAATGTCTTTTTCTTCCTAAAAGACTAAAAGATATCATAATTCCCTCAAAAAATGCAAATTGAATAAGTAACTAAAGGTAAAGTAGCAGACTGATACTTTCCCAATAGAAGGTCAAGAAAGAAAAGACATAAGAAAAAACAACTCATCTCCTTATATACAACCACAAGCTACAGGTTAGAAAAGTCAAAGATCCACCCACCAATTTTAGGAATGTAGAAAACCACAAAATTATTATGGAGAAACAGAATTAATTGGAAAGAAGTGACACAAAAATATCACAACAAGATTCAACAACTTGAATATAATATCCCAAAGCACCAAATTTCATCACCTCTAGGCCATCAACTATCCTCCAAATTGAAAAGATCCATATGCAGTACGCACCAGAAAATAAGAAAGAAAAACAAAGTATTATACGTGCGCATCTATAATCTAAACAAACATGCATAAGCAAATAACGCTGAATCATTATTCAAACAAAGTGAAACCATGAAAAAAAAAAAATTTTAAATTCCCACAAAAGAACAGGTAACCATATTGAGCAGCTGAAAAAAAAAACCACAAAATTTAATCCAATGCAGACAAATGCAAGTACTAACACAGAAAATTCAAAATATGTCAATCAGCTTTCAAATATATGGAAAGATAAAGAAACACAAATATCGTTAACTACAATAATAACAAAAAGCTAATGAAATTACCACAACAATCTCAAGGAATCTAAAGGATTAAATAAAAACAAAAATAACACAAATACATGAATCAGCCCTCAAATTGCAAAAACCTGTGTACATTTCCCACCAAAGAAGAAGAAAATAAAAAGGAAAAAAAGAAAATTCACACATGCATATATTAAATTCAATTAAAAAATCAGCTAACCAAAATTGACCTAGTTCAGAACAAACAACCCGCAAAATCAAACCTAATTCTCAACAGATTAGAAATGCAAGTAAATAAACTAATACATCAATCATCCCTCAATTAAAAACATAAAAATCCATGTATCCCCCACCTCCCGAGCACCCCACACATCATAAAAGGACAAACAGAAACTAACAGATGCATCAACTAAATCCCATAGAGAAAATTTTAATTGAATCGACCCACTTCACGAACAAAAAATCAACAACTAACAATCTAATGAACAAAACCGTGAAGAATCATCAGAAATAACAAGAACCCACATACATTTCCAGTAAAACAAAGCAGCAAATCACACATATTCATCAATTAAACTCCAGAATAGAAGCAAAACTAACAGAACAGACGCATGTCTAAGAACCATAAATCAGAAGACATCCAGACCAATTTCCAACAACATGCATCAATAAAATCCATTGAAAAACAGCCAATCGGTTCAACCCAGTTCACTAACAAAAAACCGACAAAGAACTAACAATCTAATTTAAGCTGCATGTACAGAAACCATGAACCATCGTCCAAAATAACCAGATCCCACATACATTTCCACCAAATAAAGCAGAAATCATACACATACATCAATTAAATTCCATAATTAAAAGCAAAACCACAGATGTAGAAGAACCAAAAAACACACAAAATCGACTGAAAAACAATTAATGAAACCGACCCGCCTTCAGAAACTAAAAAATGCCAAAAAATCCAACCCGATTCTAAACGAATTCAACAAAAAAAAAGTACCAAAACGTATAAGATCAGAAGAAACCCAGAAAATATAACCAAGTAAAAAAGCCAAAGAAGGAAAAAAAAATCCAACCCAGATCAGAAAACAACACTAAATTGATAGATACAATGAGATCTAAAGTTCATGTTTGAAATGGGAATGAGAAATTGAACTCACTTAGTGGAGCTGGAGCGAAGGGTGGAAGCCATGAAAACCTTTGGAGATCTGAGATTGGCCGCTGGAGGGAGGGCAAATGATGGGAACTTCTGAGATTGAAAGGTGAGGGGGTTGAGTTTCAGAGCCATTTTTCTTCTGCCTTTTTTGGCTTCGCTTTCCTCCACAAAACAGAAAGAGAGAGAGAGTCACACAAACAGTGGGGAAATAAGCAAATTAATAGGAGTTACATTACCAAAATGCCTCTGGCATGTAACAAAATTGCGAAACTACCCTTTATTTATTTTATAATTTTAATATATAATTTATAATTACTAATTAACTTAAATATTTTCACATTTACCAAATTACCCTTTTTATTGATTAGATATTTATTTTTTGGAGTACATAAAAACTATAGGTTTAAAAATAACACTTGAATGTACAACATGATTGGTCTATATCGCTAGCGATAGTCAAAGTCTATAACAAAAATTCTACGACCCATGTTCATGCAATCCATCGGACACATGCAAACCCTATCATCCATACACACCAGGTAAGTTGGGCCGAAGCCTTAAGGGTCGCCGCCAATGGGGAGATTCGAACTCAGGACTTACACTTCCTGAGTGATGGTCCTTGCCATTTCACCAACCTTTATATCAATAGTCCAAGTTAGATAACCTATTTTTATTGATTTCAAGTATAGATACGGTTTAATGGTATACGGTCGTTACAAGCATTTTAGCAGTATTACGGCATTATAATCGTTTTTTTTTTTAACCATGAGTATAGGTATATAAATAAAGGGCATTTTTGTCTGAAATTTTTTTTTTTTTTTGTTTTATATTTGGTAATTGTTTTTTAAAAGGTCGTAAAATAAAAATAAAAAAAAAAGGGGGTGGGTTGTATTTTGGGGTAAAAAATAGGGGTAAAAATGAAAAAGGGAAAACAGTTGCAAAAAAATTGTTTTGTTTTGTATGTCAGTGAAACGTGTGAAGATGGCGAAAGAAAATGATGATTTTATATTGCCAAGTGAAAGCTTACGAGAAGGATATTCCACTTGGCAACCTCATCTCTGCATGGAGTCCACCGCTCCTCTCTTGTTGGTTTTGTTTTAGAGTTCTAATTCTCTCTCTCTCTCTCTAGAGATCTACTTTTCTCTCTCTCTCTTAAACCCTAAACAAACCCTACTTAGATAATAACAAGATAAACGACAACTTATAAACCCTAATATGAATTTTAATTTTAATTTTTTTTTTTTTTGGTAGCACGGGGTATCCCACCCTTGTTTTTGTTCGGGCGAGCCTAATTCCTGTAGATGCACGCAATCACCCGCAAACTACGTGCATTGTAGGGGTGCCAATTTTACCTGTTTAACCGGAACCGAGAACATCAATTCTGGTTCCACATTTTTGGGAACCAATTAAAAAGGAATAATATTTTGGTTCCGGTTCTGGGTAGTCTTATATGGAACCAAAATCGATAAGAACCGGAACAAATATATAAATATACTGTAAAAATATTATTAAGATTGGACCCAATAAACCCGGAACTGGAATCGACAGAAATACATAATCGGTTCTGGATCCATTACTTTGAGAATCGGAACAGTTAAAGACCCGAACCGATAAGAACCGGAACAGTTTGTTTCGGTTCTGGCCACCTTAAGAACCGACCCGGAACCGACCCGTTGACACCCCTAGATCATTGGCCAAGTTCGGGTGAGCAAACCAAAGGTCAAGCCAACTTATCTACCCCTGCGGGTTAGCTTAGAAACCTAAAATAAGGTTATTTTGAGACCCCCACCACCCCCTAGCTACTTTAGCTGTCTTAATTTGGATCACATTAGAAACCCTAAATAAGGTAATTTTGAGACCCCACCACCCCAAGTTACTTTAGCGGCTCGGCCAATTACTCGAGATTCGCGATTGTTCCATTTCTTGTGTTATTGTTTGTGACTAACATGTCTTAAGAGTGATTATTAAAAAAAAAAAAAAAAAAAGATGTTTGAAAGGGGTATAACACATGGTTTTAAAAACGGCCGTTTAAACGGTAACGCCTAAGCCCGTTTCCGTTAAAATTGTTTAAACACGTTTTAACGCTTTTGAATTTAATGGCCGTTAAAATTGTTTAAACCACAGTTAAATTGTGAAAAAACGGCCGTTAAATCCGTTTAATTCCGTTAAAATCCGTCAAATATCTGCTCAATTCTTTTTTTTTAATTTGAATTTCAGCACCATTTTTTTCCGTTAAAATCCGTTAAATTCTATTTTTGCCCTTGGCCGTTTCAATCCGTTTTAATGGACGGTAAATCCGTTTAATTCCGTTAAATATCTGTTAAATTCTTTTTTTTTTTCATTTTTGCCCCTGCCCATTTCAATCCGTTTAAACGGTAACGCCCCAGTCCGTTTAACCGTTAAAACAGCCTCCTTTAAACCTTAGTATAACATACTGGAGGCACTACCATTTTTTCCGTTACAACGGATTGCAACGCACAGGGGCAAAAATAGAAAATAACAGGAAAATAACGAAAAATAATGGCACTAAAATTCAAAATTTGAAACAAGGATAGGAGTTTAGGCATAAACTCCAAACCATAAAATCCTTGCTAAAAAAAACCATCTTTTACTATTAGGGCTTGTTTTGGATGCAGGCTCTTGTTAAACCCTAGCCCAATTCAAGGGTAGTTCTAAACTGGGTAGGATCAACCTTGAACCATTTTCAGTTCCATGGTGGTGCAACAGAGAATCTAACACCATCCACACTCAAATTAAAAAGAATTTAAAAAATATATAAAATAAAATGCCTTCTACACTCAAATTTAAAAGAAACTTGACATCCTTAGCACTCGGAATAAATTCGCTGGCCCCGACTTTGAAGTCTCCCTCCCAAAATGTCTGACAAGTACCCTTGTTAACCATTAACCAGGGGCTTAGCGGGTTGGGGTTGGGGTTTGGGTACGTGTCATACATTTTGGGTGGGGAGACTTCAAAGTTTGAAGTCACCGGGGCCGAGCGAATCTTTTCTCTCTTTAGCACTATTATATATGTTGGTTCTTTGTCCCATCAATTCCAATTCCAATTCCAATTCATTCGAAGCACTAGTCGACCTTGTACCCTACCTGATTATATACTTTGGTTACGGGTCCGATATTGAAATAAGTAACCTCGGAATTGGGATAATCGGGATTAGGTCATGTTGATTATTGATTATTGGGTACCCCATTTGAAACCCTATTGGTGGGCAACAATTAAAGCCAGCTGGTACTATCAAGGGCTAGATGAGCAAGGTGCCAAGCTGTATTGACACAATCCAAGTATTGATGTTGGAGAAAGAGAGAGATCATTATTTGCCAATTAATTCTAGTCTTAGTGTACATTCTCACACAATTATAATGATAATGACTAGCCCAATTTTCTAGTTTCGTGTATTAAAGACACAGAGAAAAACTAATATTTGCCCAATCAATTCAGGTCTTACATTTATAAGGACTCGGGCTGGCCCAGTTTTTTTTTTTTTTCTCCAAAGAGCCCCTTATAATGCGAAAATAGCCAACCGCAAAATTTTTTCTATGGTGTTGATCATATGTGCCCGGACATTTTTATTGGTACAGCACTAATATTTTATTATATTTGAATTTATAATTTAGTAATCTGAGGTGTGCAACACCAATCAAAATGTGCTAGCAGTTGGGCACCACATGGATCCCGGACCATATGATCACCACTGTTCATAGGCAACACAATTGAGATGGACCACAAAACGAGCTATGTGTTGGGTGTAGGACACATTCAAGGCAAGGCAAGCTATACCTAGGATAGCGACGATTTCAACCTCAGGGCCTATGATCACTACATGGAAAAATCTTACATAGTGGAATCAACCCCACGACCCCCTACGCGGTCCACATCTAGCAACTAGGAGTGTGAAGGCACACAAGAAAGAGAGAGAGAGAGAGAGAGAGAGAGAGAGAGAGAGAGAGAGAGTAGAATGAGAACTATTTTGGGGGAGTTGAGGGTATCTTTGAGAAAAAGTCAGAATGTAAATTAACTTTTGTTAATCATTATTATAGTAAATATATCCAAAGACAATTTTACCCTTCATTGTTATTGATAAGTTAGAGAATTAAAGGCATCTTATGGAAAAAAAAAAGTAATAAAATGTTGATCCTTAGGGTTTATAATGTCATATTCATATTCAACATGTATTATCTATTATATATTACTATTATAAGGTCAAAACTTGGGTTGGGGCATGACATTCACTGTTAGTTGCCTATCAAAAATGAACATAGACACAAATGTTCCTCTCTGCCAATAACCAAATAAGTTCATTAAATGCTCTATCAACGTACTCGCCCATTCACATTCTCATTCCATTAATTACATTAATATTTTTTAAAACAATCCCTCCAAAACTAAGGTGGTGTTTGGTAAATTAAGTTATCCAATCTAAAAGCTTAAAGTGCTTAAGTTCTGATAGCTTAATGACTTATGTTTAAATTGGATTGTTTGGTAAAGGTCTTAAGTCTTAAAATTAGGTCAAGGGCATTGTGGGTATTTTGAATTATTTATTAGGACACTTTCGTAAGTTTTTAAAAGAGAAAGCTTTCATAAAAAGGGCATTATAAGTATTTAAGAGAGAATATTAGAATCTCTTTTGGAGATGCTTTTCGCCAAAACCACTTATCGCATTAAGTGACTCCAGCTCACTTTTTGCTTATGTCTGAATTTCTATTTTATTCAAACCTTACTTTGTTTACCAAATGCCACTTATTCACTGAAATCACTGAATTTCAGCCTATTTAGACTTTAGGTCCGAATACAAGTTTATCAGACCCCCCCCCCCCCCCCCCCCCCCCCCCCCGCCGGGGGTAAAAAAAAACATTTTCTTCAAAAAGTTTTTATTCAAAAGGACCAAAAAGGTATTTAAAATTAAGTTGCAAAAGGACCAAAAAGGTATTTAAAAATAAGTTGGGGGTTCTTTTGAAAATTTCTAAGGACAACGATGGTATTTTAAAAAATTTGAATGGAAGGAAAATGACAAAATAAAAATTCAAAGAGTGAAATGTAGCCCCTCTATATTTGATGTCAAGAATAGAGATATAGAGGGGGCTTTCAAAATTGATGTTGGATATAGACCCCGGTTGGAGTGGGATTTTCCAAAAGCGCGCACTATCATGGCATGATCACTACATGGAAAAATCTTTCCTAATGGAATTAACCTGGCGACCTCCCACACCCACAAGGGGAGGGTCCACATCTGCCATCCTACTGACTAGGAGTGTGCAATAATACGTTATATACCACTAGTAGAAGGCGCACAAAAGAGAGAAACTGAGGCTCTATATGGTGATCAACAAAAAGTTTGATCGAAAATGATTTGTATGGTAAAAAATGTTGATACAGAAAAAGTTCTCTTACATTTATATGCAAAAATATTTCTAGAAAACTTATTCGGGACAACCGTGCAGAGCCTCAAGAGTAAAACGAGAACATTTTGGGAGAGTTAAGTATCAGAATGTAAATTAATTAATTTTTTTTATCTTTATTATAGTAAATGTACCCAAAGATATTTTTACCCTTCATTGTTATGGATAAGTAAGTTTATATTCAACGTGTATTTTCTATTATTATTATAAAACCATAACTTGGGTTGGGGCACGACGTTCAATATTAGTTGCCTATCAAAAAAGTACATAGACACACCTGTTAATTCATTAAATGCTCGAATCCCACTATTGAAATCAACTATGAAAAAGACTCAAATCCAATAGTTAGAAATCATCGATCAGGCAAATGTGATCTATATATCCACTTAGGGATGGGCCAAACATTCATATGATAAGTGATCTCTAAAAATGTGCCACGTGGCTCATAAGGACGTCCATGAGAATCCGAAAGGACCCCATGAGTCCATGAGAAAAATTGAGCTGTGTACCTCTTCTATGGAAGCTATCACATCATGTCTCAATAGAAGTATGCAAGGGAGGAAAATAAAGGACAGAGTTTTCTTTCTTCATCACCAAATTTCTTCCCATTGGGCCTCATTCCCCTACCATGGAAAAAGACGTAAGGTGGAACGGGTTTCATGGAGCTACACTCCAAAGCTTTTCACAACAGTGGCACATCCCTTAGTAGGACGGTCGCTCAAGTGGGCCGGCCTGATTACCCTGAACGTTTGGGCCCTCCCATGGTGGACCTACACATCCAAAAATCAGCCTGATTGGTAATTTTCTAGCCATTCCATTTGAATTTTTTTCATACAGATTAATTCTAAGCCCATAATTAAAATGGCTCAAATCCAATGTCTAGAAATCACCAATCAAGATTATTTTTTGTGTGTAGGTCCACAAAGGGGTGGGTTAAACAGTCATAGGGTATGTGGGCCTGAAAGAATGTACCACAATATGAGCCACGTGGCATACTCTTAGAGGACTATGACCGTAGGCCAATCCGTAGGTGGACCTACAAACCAAAAATCAGCCCGATTAGTGATTTTTAGGCGTTGGATTGGAATTATTTTCATGGGTTGATTTTAACCGTCCGAATATGAGCATTACTGACCATTATTTGAGGTACAAAGATCCAAAGGTTTAAAATCACTAATCAAGCTGATTTTTGGTTTGTAGGTTCACCTAGGGATTGGAAAAACATCCATACGGTCATAGTCCTCTAAAAGTGTGCCTCGTGGCTCATATGTCATCAAAGTTTTACTCGTTTTTTTCTCTCTCCTAATTAAGGATCAACTCAATTTCCTATGCCTGACTGCCACGTACACCACTTTCGTACAAATCCTATTTGTCCGAAAATACCCTTATTTTTCATACGAAACAACAAAGCTATCCCTGATATGGTTTGCCCCTTAAATGTCGAATGTAAAGAGGCACGTGCACCGCCAAGAAACAGGCACGTGCACCGCAGTGGTGGGTGATAAAAGACAGCAGCAGCACCACCCACTACCACCCACCAGCGTTAATGAAGCTACACGTAGCATAGTCTATTCTCTAAACATGCTGATGTTCTATGGGGTCAGGTATCCTAGTTGGTTAAACATTCAGACAGCGAGATCCATAAAGTCTGCTCGGAGGAAATTGTGGTGGGCCTTGGGGTGTATTTGTAGACCCCAGGACGTAAATGTGTGAAGCAATTGCAAAATGCATGCTCGTACACACTTTGTGCGTGCAAATCTTTGCCAGGAAATTGGGGACAGGCTTTATTTAGCAGGACGTAATATTTGAAGCAAGCAAAAATGGCTGATTAAGGTCAAGTTAAACTAGGGCATAAAATGGGTCAGACCCGAGTGGATCTATGTAGATCCATATATGAACCAAGATCCGAATCGGACCCGCTACACTTGATCTGTATTCAACCCGTTTGTATCTGTATCTTGTTATAAGGATCCGAACCCACAAAATTTGGGTTCAAATCTGAGCGGATTCTAGTCATATCTGCCCCATTTAATTCCCTAAGTGAGAATAAGGCCCTGCATGGTTCAATGCAAATCGGATGTAATGCACCCACTTGCCACGATTTTGAGATTACATGTGATTGGTTGGGGGCGTGCAAATGAGTTGCTATGCAAGTGGTTGCCAAGCCCTTGCAAACTCTTTAAGAAAATGGATGCAAGCATGTGCAGCCCAAAAACCATGGTAAGTGACTGCAATGCAACTCACCCCATTTGCAGTGGGGTGGTGCAAAATGCATCCCAACGCATCGAACCAAGCAGGGCCTAAGAGGGCTCCTATCACAATTCATATGTAAAGTAGTTTTAACATCAACTTGATGTGAGGGTAATGAAAACGGCCTCGTTTGTTTACTAAGAAAATGGTGTGAGATAACGAAACTTACCTGACTTTTGTGCTTTGGGTTTGCATTTGTTACGCACAATCGCACAAATTTCTTTGTCGCTTAGAAAGTCAAAATCGCGCCTTCTTAGAAAACATTTTCACACCTCGCTGTGAATCTTGTTGTTTTACATCTTCGCATGTATGCCTTACCAAATATGTTAATTACATAACACCATTGATTTTGAGCATTATTTGGAAAAGTGGCACACTATTAGAGACCATTGACTGAATGGACGTTTGGCCCATCCCTAGGTGGATCTACATGGAAAAATTAGCTTGATTAGTGATTTCTAAGCATTCGATTGGAGTCGTTTTCATGGGTTTATTTTTAAGCATTGAATTTGAGTATTACTATTTGCACACAATTCGAGCTATATTTTTTGGCTAATGACAAAACACACCACCATGCACATCCATGGACCTTGGACCATGTGATCATTACTCTTAATAATGAGATTGTATGAGAACTTTTTAACTTTTTTTTTTTTTTTTACAAAAATTGAATTTTGACACCAAATAATCGATGCACCTTGATGTCATGTGGCACACTCTTGACCATTTGGATGTTTTGCCCATCACTAGGTGGAACTACATACTAAAAATTCATCCTGATTAGTAATTAGTCTTTTTCATGATTTATTTTTAACCACAAATTTCCGACCATTATGATCCAAAGGTTAGAGATCATTAATTAGGATGACTTTGGTTGCATAAGTCAACCTAGGGATGGACCAAACATCCTTACAGTTAGTAGCCTCTAGCCTCTAATAGTGTTCCACGTGACTCACGTTGATGATGGACATCCGTCATCAAATGTTTTCTCAAGAAAGTTCACATGAACCCATTTAATGTGTTTACAGCAAGTTAAAAAGTAAAAATTGTGATGACCAAAGCACCCCGTAAAAAGTTGAAATATTATAAAAAAAAAAAAAAAAAGGGCATTTTTAGAATATTGGGGATTGGGGTCACAATGCAAGAAGGGTCTTCTCTCGTTGACGAGTAGAATAGATAACACATTGGACCCACTTGGCATATGTGGCCCACATCTTGAACCACAGCATATGAGGCCCACATGATGATTTGGACCTTGATACAGTAACACATGGCATGTAGAGACCAACTAGCATCTGTGGCCACCCAAATATGTTGGGACATAACACGTAAGACCCATTTGGCATTATGTGGCCTACATGTTATTTGAACTACATAACACATGAAACCCACATGACTTGTATAACCTTGATACACTGACATGTAAAGTCCTACCAAACCTGTGGGATCCACTTGATACACAAACTTGATGTAGGGCCTACACAAGTATGTCACATGTTTATTTTAGAGGCACACATTTCATTTTTTAACCAAATATTTGCACTAGTTTGATATTGTGCAACTCCAACCTTGCACTTGTTTCAATCATGCGCGAGATGTAGTTCTCAATAAACAAATACAATCCTACGGTTAAAATAACATGTTAAAAGAAGCAATTTGAATGGCTAGGATCGTCCAATCCTTGTATTTTTTGGGCCATGATCTATCCAAGAAGAGGTGACCCACGGCCTTGCATACTACGCTGCTTTTCAACGTCTTCTGCTTGACGTGCATGGCACACATTGGCCTGTTTTGTGCACTTCTCTTGTTGAGATTCTTGTCCCTATGTGCAAAGATCACCAACTCACAACAAACCCTGCAACCACTGAAAATCTAACTGGATGTCAGCTCTATAAAAATCTAAATCAACATGGTTTAATAAAACCATTTAACGGTAACACTCCAACTCCGCTAACTGGTATTTAATCCCGTATACATCAGTGACTTGGAAAGAGTAAAAAAAAATGATAATAACCTTCGTGACCATTATTTGACCCGTTATAATGATAACAACAGCTAACTGGTATGTCGTTACAATTATTGGGACAATTCTAGTCTGCAACCGCTTGCAGACTTAAAAGTATGTAAACTTTGTCAGCACTGTTGGATGTCTCTTGAAAACTGTCATTTCAATGTTTTCGAAAAAATAAAAAATTTATCAATGGTGGATACGATGTTTGCATACTTTTAAGTCTGCAAACGTATGCAGACTAGATTTATCCCAATTATTGTTATTAAACCTTGATCTAAAATACTAAACAAACATTATATTTATCCTGCACCATAGATACCTGAAATCAAACATGACCATGCATTCACGTTCATGTATGCTATAACTTTCATGCATGGATTACAAGCTAGAAAGGCTTACCATCAGTCCAGCAAGAAGCAGCTACAAAAGATTATCTGTACAATTGTGCTCATTGTGAAGGATCTCAGGTTTACAACATGGCTTCGACGTTTCGTCCACGTTGATAGTTTCACCAGCAGGAGGCAGACACCTTTTCGAGAAAAATGTGGCAATGCTTTTCGTCCTCCCACCACCCTTCTCTGCAAATACAAATGAATACTGGATCAAACCTCGGAAAGAAATTCAACGAATTTATCCAGACACCACCTAAACAATGTACATTAATGAAACATTTTGGCTGCTGACACATATTGACCATCCACAGGCAATTTAACCAGTGGCCCATCAACTGGACTCGTTGATGAGAATCTACACAGATGGATGGGGGAAAAACTAGTATGCAAATGGTTGCGGAAACATTGGGTAAACAGGGGGTTTGGTTGTTAAGAGTCGCCTTCTGGCCACATTTGCCTACTCTTTAAATATGCAACCATTTGCATACTAGTTTTTCCCGATGGATGGTGCCAATGTGCTATACTATATTTACTCCGGTAAAATGTTGTTTTTTAGGAAAAATGAACATACCTGGAGAGATTGATAAGCCAAGCTTGTCCAAAATCTCTTTCTTAATCTGCACAATAAGATGATTACTCCAGTAATTTAGAACTTACACTGGTGTGGTACTAGTGAATCACAGCAGCCTTTAAGAAATCAATAATGTATACCAGAGTCTTCTAGATTAGGAGGCATGAGTATACTACTACAAGAAGGGAATTAGATACTATAAGCTGTGAAAGAATGAAAAGTTGGGAATGGTTGCTTCATTGACCTGCCAACGATTATCCACGAACTCTGACAATTCACGCACTTTATTTCTCAATTGGGACTTTGGGACAGTGGGGAACCACTGTTGCAATGACTCTACCACCTTGTTAATCCCATGAGAAAATGACTGGATAGACCACACCTGAAAGTCCAGTTAGAATTTTCAATCAGTCAGCAATGTAGTAAAAGATAGAAAATTAATTGTCAATATGAAAGTCCAGACGAATTATTCAGATTGGTCAGGGACCCAAGCACCGTAAAATAACTGCTATCATGATTTTTGGGTATACCTAAGCCTCTATGTATCCACTCACATATTGCCCTTAACTAGGATGTAGAGTCACTTACAATTTTGGGCAAATCCTTGTCCAGTATAACTGTTCCAGGCGTCAGAGCTGTACTGCCCTTACTCTGTGACCGGCAAAACTCTTGAGCCTCATCTATTTTCCCACGATCTGTCGATGTCTCCATAGCTGGAGCCCCAGGGAAGGGCCGTACACTCAGAGCTTGCAAACACATAAGTTCGACTTTCAGAGAGCCATTGACATCATCATCGATCACTAGTGTAGCCTTCTCATGCATTAAATTTGATATGATCAAGGGTTGGTTCTTTCGAAGAGCATGCTCGGTCAAACTATGGATATACTTTTGTTGTCGAAGCAATGCTTGGAATTCCTCACTCTCTAAATCTTGCTTACACTTGGGTGAACTCCTGGCCTTGTCATCTATAGGATCGATCTCCATGCTGTCAACTTGCACTCCCTGCATATCAGAGCCAAACAAAATTCATGATACTAAATTTTTTCTATTGCTTGGTACATTTTAAAGTAATATCTTAGTTAATGCAAGGACAGGCATCCAGCAAATATACTCTCAACTAGTCAACTTATATCAAGCTCAATGGCCTAAAAATAGACACCTGAAATCATCAGGGTACAAAATCTATTCCCCAAATGATGGTGAAGGGGATACAACCAAATATTATGAACTGGAGGCCACATTTGGCAATAATTTAAATCACCATTAACTTTTTGACCTCTCGCACACACAGGGGGGGGGGGGGGGGGGGTGGGGGGGCAATTTATGTAAAAAAAATGGCAATATTTTATGAAGAGATAAAAAAACATAAGATGCCCAGATACACAAAAGGATGCGTACAAGGATACAATTTCCTTTTATGTGAAGTATTATTTTTAGTCTTTAAATCATGTCAAATGTCTTTAAAATAGGATTCTTTACAATTACAGTTACTCCATGTATTGCTTAACATAAAACAGATAGCGAACTTGTTTGACTTTTGCTGAATATTTTTCTTTTGCAATGCTTCAACACAACGTGTGCATGAAAGAGGTTCAAGAATCAATTTTTTTTATGAAGGGTTAAAACCTATGTAACAGGACACTGCACTTTTAGGGTTTTGCCGCGTCCAACACCTCAGCAGCCAGACATGTGTGTCGACACTTCCCGACACACATCTGGAGACTTTGGGCCATGTCACCCCTCGTTTTAATAATTTTTAATATAAAATTGATTCCTAAAAGCGGGTTAGTGTATTCCATCCTCCATACAATAATAAAATAATACATATTTTCTGTTTTTATTTTTTGTTATTTTATTAATAATTTTAAGCATTTATATATATTATTATATTTTAATTAATATATGTACGGACGTGTCTCTGTATCGTATTTTTTTAAGTTGCCATGTTGGACACCGACACCCGTCTCAATGTCCTTGTTACATAGGTTAAAACCATTTATTTTGGCACCCCCATTTCTGGGTGGATCCTGAAAAATAAGAAAGATCTAGCCTCAAATTGTTCACATGACTTTCATTGATTGTGGCCTTCCACAGAATTCTATACGTACCAATGAGATTGAGTAGATTTTGTTTACTCAATCCATTATTTGTTGAAAAAAACAAATAAAATGCATTAGGAGGAAAGAAAATAAGCAATGGCACAGTAGAAAACGAGTAAAAATTTATGCTACAAGCATCCATGTGGTATCTAGTAGAGCATTATTGGTACCATATTGTTTCAAAACGGATTCGCAAGTGGAAGTACCAAGGTGTCAAAGCTCTTTCCTACAAACACATCCTTATGTGTATTCTCTTATTACAAAGTATGTTTTTTCATATT
The DNA here is from genome assembly GCA_035048495.1 of Euptelea pleiosperma. Lineage (NCBI taxonomy): Eukaryota > Viridiplantae > Streptophyta > Magnoliopsida > Ranunculales > Eupteleaceae > Euptelea > Euptelea pleiosperma. Next base: position 2,642,999 of record CM068551.1, read on the forward strand.
GAAGTTATTAATAGAATGTACACTAATATTTTCGACTGCAAAATCTACCGCACAAATTAGATCTGACTGCAAGAGAAAAATCAGTACAAGCCACCATGTGGCTCCATAACATAAAGAGTAACACCATTAATTGAGTACCTCATTTTCTGAAAGATATCCATCAGGTACAAGGAAGCCATCTTCGCTTTCATCTTCATCCTCAGTTCTTAGGTTTCCTTCCTCTAACTTTTCTTCTGCATCGTCCTTGTCACAATCTGAGATGCTTTCACCCGGATCCTCCTGCATGAGAGAGCGTTAGTTGCTGGTATCTTGGTTGGTAGCAATGATTTGTTTAGATAATGAAACTAAGATAATACCTCTTCCCATTCCTCATCACTCTCAATATGATAATCCAAGTTAGGGTCATTCTTGAAAGGGCGGCGGGGTCCAATAACAACACTACAATAAAATGGAAAGCATTTAAATCAATAAAAGCATAACAATCAATATCCCATTCAGAAAAACAAAAACAAAAAATATCTACAGAACCTCTACGTTCAACCAGGAGAGTCTACCAGTGACACGTGCAAGGAGATCAGACCTGCTATTGGGGTGATGCCTAGAAAATCCTCTAAGCCAACAGGAAAGCTGATCTGACAATCCTAATCATCTTATATATCACATATTGAATGGTCAGGAGAAAGAATGGCAAACCATCCAGTTGGCATATGAGATCACCCAACAGAGACCAGTCAAAGGGGGACCACTACCCTGCATGTGCCACTGGTAAGCAGTCATTACCATTCACCCAAATGTCACCCTAGGTTTCCTTGAGATCAAATGTTTTAGTTACCATTCGCATGAATGTCACCTTAAGATTCCTCAAGAACAAATGCTATATGTTCTAAACACAAACTCAAGAAACAAGAGCTTGCCTTTTCTTGGACAGAGTACCATAATATGCTGGTCTGTGGCTCTTATCAAACTGCAAAAGCTTTTTAGTGCTAGTGCATATCCGAACATCAGTTACAGAACTATGTGCATTATTCTGGCATAATTTATCATCCGGGACAGCTTCTTCCCATCCATCTACAAGCTTCTCCATGCTCAACTCATCACCACAGAAGAATCCTTTATTAACAGTAGTGACTTTTCCCAAAGCCTCGGCATCAGAGGATGATGCCTGTAGCTTAAGTTCCTTGATTAGTAAGGACTTAGGCTTATGACGCATGCCCCAGTGCCTGGATTGATCAGACCGAATAGAATGACCCAACTTATGCCACACATCCAGATGCAACCTGCAAAGCATTATAAATCAGAGACCAAGGTCTACTCGGGATAGTAGAGCCCTCCATAATTGAGCAATAATAAAATGAGGTGAAATATACCTGCGAAGGTCATTGATATCCATACCATCTTTCAAAGAAAGGGCACAGTCCATTGACAATGTAACTGCACTAAGCACCTCTTCATCTCTTTTCCTGGAAGAATAAGTCATTGCTTTCATGGGAGATTGACCATCCTTGGTGCTTGAGTTATTCTTATTACTTTTAAGAAACCGTTCCATGATTGTAGCTTGCTTTTGTATAGCAAGTTGCTTTTTCAAATCAGCTTCTTCCTTCTCCCGACGTCGTTGATCCTTCTCAGCTTCCTCCTGCTGCCTCTTGAGATGCTTCTTCATTTCAGCTTCTTCTTTCTCACAACGTCTTTCCTCCTTGTCTGCTTCATCTTGCAGCCGCTTTAGCTCCTTTTCCTGAAATAGAATAACCAGTGTGATTCGGCGAAGGAATGGAAGGACTTGTGACTTAGTTATCAACTGATAATATGTTATGTCAGCAACAGCAGCAATAAAATGTAAAAGGACATGAGGGCGTGTTTGACTGTGGGGGTTAGCATTGACCGACCCCTGCCAAGGACGAACCCTTAAGTGGGTTAGGTTAAAATGCCTTGGCAAGCTGCATTTAACCACAGGAAATGGAACAAAATGCACAAAATAGGGCTTGTGAATAAACCAAATTACCTATAATCCACATCTGCAGCCAATCATGCCCCAAGGGTGCATATGAAAACGAAAAAACCTAGGCAAGGTTTAAAGTCTCAGGGCCGTTTGGTAAACTTATTCAGAACTTAAAGGAGCTAAAGCGGCAGCAAGTTTTGTTACACTCGACAATTAATGCTACTTCTGTAATACTTAATTAAGATAGACATATGATGTTTAGTGAAATCATAACAATTTTATAAGATATGTATACTATAAAGACAAGTTTTTAATTACTCATATTAAGTTTTCGGTAAAAAACGGTACATACATCTATGTATCGCCTTGGTTTCTTAACGGAACAGGACATCTTGGAGAAGATCGTATGAGAGGTACAGTAGTTTAAATCATGAACCTAGAGTATTTTTAATAAGACAGAAAGCCCTTCCATACTATTTACCCATGGTGCCACACACATGAACACATACAAAAGGATACAGGGATGTCATTTGGTGGTTTCAACAAGGAGACTGCCTAGGGCAGAATTTAGCCTCAGCATATCGTTGTAACCATCCAATCTATACACTTTTTTCACGCTACTCATGTTTTCTGACAATCCACAACAAGTGAGTTGATCAGATGGTTACAAACATTGGTCAATTTTTAATTAGAAAATCTCTAATAAGAGGCCACCACCAAATGATGGTTCTCAAACACACTTACATGTGTGACAAGTGTAAACTACAACTAATAGAGAGGGTCAGTGTTCCTGTTTCCACAGAAACATCCAAATTCCCTTATTGGAATTGCTTTGACAATATTGCACTTACATTTTGCAATTTTTCCTTCTGAATTTCACGATCCATTCTCTTTTTCTCCTTCTCAACTTCTCGCTTATTTCTCTCCAGTTCCTTTATTAGCTCTTTCTCTTTTAATTTTGCTTCCTTTACAGCCCTACAATAATAAAAAAACAAAGATGTTAACAACAGGAATGTTCCATTAAACCAGTAGAGGGATACAGGCAACCAGCTACTGCGAAAGTTCATACATATCTGCCCCATTCTTCTGCACCATGTTTTCCACCAACAGACGAATCCCTGCCTCATTTATCACTTTCACAAGCTTTTCCGATGCTTTCATCAGATCAATTTTATAGCTTTGATGACTTTCCGGCATTTGTAAGGCAGATATCATTGCTGAAATAAGTTAAACAAAATTCAGTACCTTCTTTGCTTGCAAACCATATCTGAAAATATGGGAAAAAGGAATAGCTGCAAAAGAACAGGAGGATGCCTGTCCTCCCTACCTGTGCCATGCATTGGAAACACATGGGAACTGGGATTCACCATTCGATGTGTACAACCTATGAGACTTTGTGAGACAAAAAATTTCCTAATCAGATGATCCTCACCATCGTATCTAGACTTTTTTTTTCTGGACAAGCTCCATATTTTCACTGACCGTCCAAAAGAATGCATAGAAAACATGTTTAGGGTCATCAAAATCAGGAAAATTTTGGGAACCTCTTAGATGGGATCCATCAAATGGTCGATCACCCCTGCATGTGTGCATGTACAGCAGAGATAGAAGGGACAGCTTCCTGTAATGCTATCCAAACTCAAGTATTCCACACCTAGGGACAAAAACAGTATATGGTTCCTATATGGATACACATTCAATGCAAAATCAGGTCATAAGTCATAACGCAAAAAACAAGTAAGAGAGAGGGAATTGAGCATAGGCATCAAAAATTGTGGAAATTAAGCTTCCCATCAAATGAAGGTCAACATCATCATCATAAGCCTTATCCCAACTATATGGAGTCGGCTACATGAATCTTGTTCCTCCATTCTAGAGACAAATTCGAAGACTCCAAAAGCATGACAAATTTATATATTTGAACAAAGTCTATACATACTAGCTAATGATTTCTCTGTAGATATTGAAGATAATAATAATAACTAATGCATTACAGAAACTAGTATCCAGCCCTAAGTGAAAGAGCAAAGCCTAACAGTGCCTCCATGCATAGTCACAAAAATCTTGGATTTTTTCAAAAAGTGGAAATGAAATCTCCGATTTTTCGAATTCACGAATCAATCGCTGATGAATCGACAAAATCTTCGATTAATCGAAAACTCTGCGACAAATCAGCAATTTTGCCAATTAATCGGCTGATACCCTTTTTTTTTATATTTTCCCCCTGCTGATTTCGATTTTGCCGATTTTGGAATTTTGATTATGAATGATGAATCAAGCTTATGAGTTACGACTTATTATTATAGATGTACTTTTCATCATATAAACTATGTAACAAAGACACCGCACTTTTATGGTTTTTTGCCGTGTTGGACACCTAGACACCCGGACACAGGTGTCGACACTTCCCGACACATATCTGGACACTTATGGCCGTGTCACCTCTTGTTTTAAAATAACCAAAAATAGAAAATAAAGCAAAAAACTAATAAAGCAGAAAATATTTATTAGTTTTTTGCTTTATTTTCTATTTTTGGTTATTTTATTAATAATTTTAAGCATTCGTCTCTGTTAATCTATTTTAATAAATATATGTATGGACGTGTCTCCATATCGGATTGTTTTAGGTTGTATCAAACACCGACACACGTATCGGTGTCCTTGTTACATAGCATACAAATATTTTTTGTTAAAAACAATATTTCTAACTTGAAATATGCCATCATATATTTTTTATAATTTTGTCGATATTTCCCGAATTTTTCCGACTTGACCCCTTGCCAATTTATTTCTGAATCCCAACTTTGTGACGATGCCTCCATGAAGCATTTTATGTAATACCACAAAAGCAAAGAATCATACTTGCATGATAGGATCAAGATTAAGATTCCATGGATGATGATAAGAAAATGATGACATAAAAACACCATTGGCGATTTCAACTACAGAAAAACACCATGATATATTTATAAGCATCAGAATGTATTATTACTTTTTCAATGTATCATTCCATCTAGTTCAAGATGTTTCATTCTGTCAACTTAAACTAAAAGCTAAACAAGACAGATTTTAAAACTTGTCCATTGGAGATATCAAATAATGGAGGATCAACAACATCAAAGAGCTTTTTCTATGACATTTACAAAGGAATTCTCAAACATAATTGATTTGTTCAAAAAATTGGGAGATCTTCACCTAAAAAAGGAGAATTTTGTGAATGCTTCCATCTATTTGGGGTGCATTGGATAGTCACTAGAAGTGTTTTTGAGCTATTAGAAGGTGGAGTATATCTGCTTTTCACATCGCGGTCGCACTTGGTGGATGCTTCTCCCTTTGGCCTTATGTTGGGAAATTTGGAAAGAGAGGAACAAGCACATCTTTGAGGTGAAAGACTTGAACCTTGAAAAACTGATGTTGAAGATTAAAGCTTATCTTTACTACTGGTCTTCTCTCTTGATTGAGTTTAAGGAGTTTTATTTTGAGGGCTTTGTATTTAAGTGGGGAGATTATTTATGGGGCTGGAGGACGTAATCTTCTTTGATTTTTGGCTTTTTGTGAGGCCTGGCCTCTTCTTCATCCTATGTTTCTTTGCAAAGGGGGCCTATTTTCAGCCCCTTTTTAATATATAATTACATTATACCAAGCAAAAAAAAAAGACGGCAATTAGACAACTAGTCCTCTGTGCTATACAAAGCAAAATGTTAGCAATCAAAAAGTAACAGGTACATAGGATGAATATATTTGAGATAAGGATGTTGAGATAAATAAGTAGCAAGACTACTAAAAAGAAAATGAAATAAGCATACCAAGCGAACCTAAGAGTAACCCCTATAGGTAATAAAACAATTGGGAGTCAATTGAGATGGTTTGGTTATGTGCACAAGAACAATGACGGTACAGGTGATGACCGCATTGTGCAAGTCAAAGACTCTAAAAGAACAAAGGGAAGGTCAGAAAAGAAATGGATTGAGTAGCGACGAAGGATTTGAAGGCCTCTGCATTGAAGGACGTGACCCTAGCAAAACAGGATTAGGATAGCCGACCCCATATAGATAGGACAAGGATGATGACGGTGGTGATGATATGAAAGTCCATCAAGATGTAGCATCTTACGCAACTAGGAGCTCTAACCTCTTAAGTAATATTGTATGTTGTTTGTGTGCCTTCACTTGATATCTTAATATGCTCTATCATATACAGCTTTAAGTTGTTCTGTTGAAGGTTTCACACTGGGTGTGGTTGCAATTGTAATTGGTTTTCCTCTTCAAAAACTCAATAGAGGGCCTTGCACTAAAGATTACAGATTCTATTTCCATTAACATTTCTTATTTTGTTTTGGTAAATACAAAAGGTCGCGCCAGCAAGTCCAACAATGCAATCCAAAGCAAGACTCAACACCAATACTGCATTTTCTATTTTGTCCTCCTAAAGATACAATCATACCAGCTTGATGGTCAAACACCAATTCCACATTTTTTATTTTAAAAGTTACATACAACCATACATTTTTTAGGTCAACAGCAGTTCATACATTCTATTTTGTCTATTAGAATGTACAATCATGCATTTTCACACTCTGTTTTTGCCTGCCATGGTCTTTAATTTTTTATTTCTCAAGATAGTAGCAAAAATTTATTCAAGTAATAGAGAAATACAAGATATAAGAACTAAAAAGGTCAACAACATGGAATCACCGTTATCTTAGCACCGTTTTGTTTTTATTTTTTTTGTATAAGAATGTCTATAGAAGTGCTATTGGGGAGGCCAACTCATTGATAATGGAGGTGCACATAGGCCATCTTTGTACACTGGAAATGGCTCTTGCCAGTTTCCTCTTCTTTCCTCCTTGATAAAATTTTACTTATCCAAAAATAAAAAATAAAGCCCTGCTTGGTTTCCTTTCTGTGGTTTGTAGGAAAATCTTTGTAAGCAAATATTTGATTATCAAATGTGTGCAATGACAAACATTTGTTGGGAAACTATTCATATGGTTGGGAAGGGGAGAGCTGTCGGGGGAGACCAAGTGGGATGAGAGAGTCATCTGCCTATTGTTTGCAGTTGCAAACATTAGACCATTTTTTGGCAAAAAATGATTGGTTCTAATGCAAATATTTGTTGGATGTTGGGCCACCAAGCACACATAAATGCTGCAGACGTTTGCGCACAAACATTTGTAGTGCTACCAAGCAAGGCCTAAATAAGAAAATGAATAAATACTATTCCCTCAAATAAAACAAAATAGCCAATTGGTGCTTACAGATTCAGACACTCAATTCACATACAGTGGAGTACAGAACAAGTTAGACAGTGAAGCAGTTCCCCTACTATTTTTCTACCACCATGTTTCCAGAACTTGAACACCCCAAAAGTAGGAGAAAAATTTAGAACACCATTTCTAAACCAAAACATATTTATACAAAAATAGACCCATAAACATATTTGAATGAATATGTAATTACCCGAAACAGCAATAATCCTCTCATGGATTTTCTTCCGACAAGTCCGCCGAATATTCAAAAGCCCACGCTGGATTTGGGGTATTAGTTTCAAATCTCTCGTCTGATCATCAAAAGAAGACATTAAATTCACAAAAGAAACTTCAAAACAATGAGATAAACCAAATCAATATCAATTTATCACCTCCCAACACCATAAGCATTTTTCCGTGCCATCTTCCAACACATCAGCATCTGCATTAGCGATGCCATACATCAATCTCTGCCCTACAAAAAGTACTGTACTCCGGACAGACGCCAGAGTAATCCCCTCTCTAATCTTAAGCTTCTCGTAAATCTCCTTTACCAGCTTAGAAAACGGAAGATCACTCTCTTCAAGCAAGCAAGCAATCACCGAATTACTCGAAAAACTACAGCTCTCTTCAAAATGCACCTTTTGGAGCGAAATCTCCTTGAAATAGTGAAATAAACTATCAAGCTCTCGACGAAACCCATCAATCCTAGATTCTCTCTCCTCTGCGCTCATATGTTCGGAAATCGAAGAAACTCTTTTGCGCTTCAACGATTTCTTTATTTTTTCCGACTGTTTCGATTGGTCACCAGAGAAACTATCGATCGTCATTGTATCCGCCATTGAATCTAAAGTAATCAAAGAGCAAACCTTAGATCTGAGAGTCTACCGATCATGTAAATCCATAGAAATTCCAACAGAACAATCGAATCGAATCAAACACATAAAAAAACAGAGTCTAAGCAAAAGATCTAAGAAATATACCCTTCTGGTCCAAATCTAGGGTTTCTGACAACAAAAAAACGTCAGATTCTGACCAAAACAATGTGATTTTTATCTCGTTTTTCTGATTTTTTTCAAGATTTGAGCGACTAAAGATTGAAAAAACAGCAGATTCGAAGCGCTGCTCTAAAATCTATCGTCGATTATTGAAGAAAAAAGATAGACGAAATTCAAATCTGACGACCTTCCTAGTTTGCTTTGTTTACAAGAGAAGAAGAAGAGAGGTCCTTAAACGGATATCATTGAAGTTCGAACACTTTGTTCCTTCATCGACGGTTGTTGGAAAGAGTAAATCTGGTGAGATCGATAGTAGCCATTTATTTTTCAAAGATGTTCGACGTTTAATGATTTCGCCCAAAAAAGTTCCCGCCAAGTTGGCGTAATTTGCCTCCAAATGTCAAGAGCGAAAAAAGGGAGAATGGATTGGCTTCGCGCCTTCGGCTCGGCTGATCTAATGGGAAGTCATTTTGGATCGGAGCAGAACTTTGATGACGTACCACCATATGAGCTCTCATATGTGGCGCACTCTTAGATACCACTGATCATATGGATGTTTGGACCATCCCTCGATGGACCTACGCACCAAAATTCAACATGATTAGTGATTTCTAGCCGTTTGAATAGATTCTTTTTCATGGCTTGTCTTTAACCATGGATTTCGAGCATTATTTGGGGTACTCAGATCCAAAGGTTAGAAATACCAACCAGGCTGATTTTTTAGCATGTAGATCCACCTAGGGATGGGACAAACATCTAACGGTCAGTGGTCTCTGAGAGAGTGCCACATGGCTCATACTGTGGTCCATCATCAATGTTGATGACGGACGTCAATCATCAAAGTTCTACTTGCCATTTTGGCCATTGAGTACTATCAATGTCTGCCTCAAATGAACGTCTTCCTTAGTTGCACATCGTTTGATCAGATGATCCTTGAGATTCACAATACACAAAAAGGAAGACCATCCCACGGTCTCAACTTGAGAGAGAACGCTTAGGTTGACAACATCATTCCCTTAGGGTTTTCTTTAGGCTGTGTTTGGTTGGGCACTTTTCCGAGAAAAGAAAACAAGATCCCAGAAAAGTATCACTTCCAACTGTTTGGTTAAGGGTTGGAAAAGTGGATCCCACATATAACCCTTATTCCCACCCCTTTTTAACAAAAAGTGACTTCCTTTATTCACAAGTGGAAGTCGATTTTCCAACAAGCTCTCAAGTCTCTCCCTTCTCTCCTAAGCTTCTTCAGGGTACATGTACTTCTCTCTCTTATCTCTTAAAATCTTTCTTGCTCTCTCCTTCTGTCTCTTCTCTGTAATATTCTCTCCACTAGTCGTGAGAAATCAAAGCTCTCCGTCGTCGTTTTTCTTGCCCAAATCTTAGTGATGGTGAAGTGCCCCCCAAAAATGAAACTCTTCGATCAGTGGAGTCGTTTTCATCATCCTTCAAAAGTTTACTAAATACTTTCCTCTGCTAAAGATTTCTCTAGGTTTTCTCTAGATTTGGGTAGAGATTTCTCTGGATTTGGTTGGAGCTTATAGATATCATAATTTGTTGAGTCGTAATTTTCTGGAGTCGAGGTCTGATCAAAGGCGTGGGGTAAATTAATTCTCCTTAAGTGCTGATATTCGCTTAAAAGTGCTTATTTTAAGCAATTATCCTTTTAGCGTTATTGCATTCTCCTACGTAAAATGCTATATTTATCTACTTTTCTACATAATAGTCTCTTCTGTTGCGTAGAACACACTTTTCTGGACGAAATGGTATATTTGCATGCATTAAACGCATTTCTAGAAGTCTAGACATTAAGTCATTCTGATAAAGTCTCATTACGCGCTTCTTCTGTCGCAGGAAACCCCGATGAGACAATTCTCGAGACTTGCGAGCCCACATCGATCAAGAAAGCCTATTATCAAAGCTTAAAGAGCCCACATGCTATGACTAAAAGATATGGGCCAAATATGGGCTGAATAAGAGGATCAAAAAGCCAGCCCAAAGAACGAAGAGAGTAAGAGAGCCAATGACCAAGAGACGGACCAAAGCATTTAAAGCCATATGAGTCAGCAAGGAATGAAAGTCTACTCTACTGGAGAAGCGTGAGGATGGTCACAGTGAAGACCAGGGTTCCAGACCCTCTACCAATACTTTTATCTCTATTTTCTGATATTTTCTCTCTCATCTCTCCTTATTCTCTCTCTCTTCATCTCTCGGTCCTCGAATCTACTGACCTAACCCCAGAACTCCTGCCCATTGGCTATGTCTCATCTCCCTTGGCTTTCTGACCGTTGGATCTTCAATCGGACCGTTGGATCTTCCACCGGACCGTTGGATTTCTCTAGATCCGTCGATCTACCAATCTGGGTCCCAATCAAGTCACCATCCATCCGATCGCCATCAGATTGTCTGTCACATCATCTTGTGAGACGATGGGCATCATCATTCCATGTGGGCCAGTAGCCGGGCCCATCATCATCGACCCGCTGTCCGACCATTTAGTGGACCCCGTGAATTTCAAAATAATTTCAATTAAATTTTAAAAAATGGGGGGTCCACTAAATGGGGAAATTCCCCAAAGAAAAGTAGTGTTTTACTTAAAAAAAAAAATTATTATTTTTTTCTTATTAATTCTCCTTAAGTACAATCAAGTAATGGGGTGTGGGGAAGGGTGCAGGAGATGTTATTAACATCCCAACCATACAACGCTAACCACTATAAAAAACCATTTTTTGTGAAGGGTAGCATTATTTGCACCCATGTTTTCTATAGGTGCCACCACCACTAACAAAACAAATGGCAAGTGATTTTGTTCCCTTACTATAGACCAGTAAAACTGTGCAAGATCAAAGAGTGGACCAACAAATGGTGGGCCAAAGTGTGGATAGCAAAACACTTGTTGGAATTGCAAGGTGGGGTCCATATGCAATGGCAGCAAGCCCATAAGTAAAAGTGGCAGCCACTTGCTAAAATTACTAGAGGTGGCAGCCACTTGATGAGTTGCTAAAGGTGGGGCCCATGGGTGATGTGGCAAAGGAGGAGAGCCTTAGTCCCATAAAGGGCATGGACATCCAGCCATAAAGGGAAGGGCAAAAGAGGCAAAAATTGAAGAAAGAGAAGAGGAATGGCTGAGATCTTAAAGTGGGGTTTCTTTCCCACACACTTACACACCACCCAAACAAAAAGGAAAAAGAAGAAAAGAAAGGGGCAAAAGAGTTTAAGAAGAGAAGAGGGGACCAAACCCTAGAGCCGTTAAAGAAAGAGAGGGGGACCACGTTGGACTCTCTCGAATCTCTCTCCCCCTCTCCATCATGCCCATTTTCCATTCTCTTCTTTCCTTCTCTCTCTCCCAAGGCCGAACCCTATTCTTTCAAAAAAAAAAAGAAGATAGAAAAGCAAAAAGAGGAGAAAGGGAGAAGGAGGTTGAAGAAAAAAATCGCTCCACCTTGCCCCCACCATTAACGCCGCCGCCTGGAACCTGCTACCCACCGATGCCCCCTCATCTTCTCCGACTTGCCATCCCTTTACCACCGTTGCTGCCATTGCTCCTCCCCACGATCTCTTCTTTCCTTCTCTCTATTCTTTTAGCAACCGCCCCACACAAAAGACAAAAAGAACCAGAAAAAAAGAAAGAGGGAAAAGAAGAAGAGAAGAGAGGAAGGAGGACACCCTCACCTATCCAAACCGTTGCCGCCCTCTTCCATCTCCTAGTTTTTGCACTACCACCTTGCTCCCCATTTGATGGAGCAACCTTCACTTCAGGGTGCTGGTCCGCTTCTATAGCAAGACGCCATCTTCATCTTTTTGGTTGGGCGCATCTCTCCATCACTGCAGCAGCGCTCCATCCACAATAGGTCCTCACCAAATATTGGATCTCTACCGTCATCAATTGCAGGTGAACCAGTCACCATCGTCCACCACTTCCTCCACTCCGCCTGCAACTCCCTTGCCCATCATGACCAACCTTCATCAGTACCCTTTGCAGCAACTCGGCATCTAGTTGGTGCTCTCCACTTCCTCATCGTAACCACCATGCAGCCTGCAACATCCAATGCTCTCCAACGTGGAAGCAACTCCCATTATAGTTGCTCCTTGCTGCCAATACCCCATTCAAATCGCCAGAGATCTTCTTCACGAGGTGCAGTCCTTTAGTAAACCCCTAGATTCATATCTCTCTCTAAGTCTCTCTCTATTTCATGTTTACTTTTGATTTCTAGATTAGTTTTGATAGTTCTTTTAATTGAATGTAAAACTTAATTACATTAATAAAAGTAGTTTGGTTGTGTTAAAGTTTCGATTAATTGTTGTGTTATTGATTAGTGTTCTTTCTATTTCATATCATTAATAGTTTCGTAATAAGCTCCTCAAATGAAAAAGCATGTTTTAAGTCTGACACAATCATTCTCACCTCTTCATAATCTCTATCAAATTCTGTTATTTTATGTTCTTTAATGAGCTAATCCAACTAATCCCGAGTGCGGATCGACATCCGACATGAATCCCTATGCTATAATCTTTGAATTTTGCAGGATAATCGGATCAAATTACAAATGTGTTGATTCTAGTATTTCCGAATCCAACGACGCAGAAAAACCCAACTTTCAAATGGCGCCGTTGCCGCTCGGATGACTGGAAGTGCGAAAAATGATGTAGCTGACAGAATCGAAAAGCTGCTACAGCGGAAAGATCTAGTGTTTTGGAAACTTTTTATTTTTTATTTTTAATTATTTTTAGCTACTTTTAGATTACTATTTTTGATGCCTTGGAAGGCCGAGTGCAATTTGTAATAATTTAGGAATTTTACTACTTTCCAAATAACTACTAGATCTTGTTCTAGGATTTTTCAAAACCCTAGATTAAGTGAAAAATTAAAAAAGAAAAATCAAAAAATTTTAAAAATTAGGGTTTTCAATTCCTGCCACTTTTAGATAGATCATAAGATTCTCTATTTTTGGAAAGTTTCCAAAAATATAGGAATCTCAAAATTAGGGTTTCTATTTTTAGGACATTCTAATTTTGGAAAGAGTTTATTTATAGATATTCTCTAATTTTGGAAAATTCTAAAATAGGAGATCTTCTAATTTGAAAAGATTTCTTCAATTTGAAAAGATTCCCTCAATTTGGAAAATTTCTAAAATAGACAGGATTTCAAATCTTCACTTTCTTGGAAGGTTTTCAAAATTCGGGAAACGATTTAAACTTAGAAAATTTTCAATTTGGAAATTTCTAAATTCGAATTCCAACTCGAATTAAGATACTCATTCACACTTGCCTTAATTACTTGTTTGTTCTGTGCACCCTAAATAAAGGTAAGAACCTTTCATATCCAATCCCAAACCTAGACCCTTAGATCTCATCTGTAGGAACACGATCCAGTGTGGGTAGGGAGTGAAAGCTCAAAGAGGTGGACTCGGGCCCAAGCCCATTAGGATAGCCCTCCCTATTCCATGGAGGTGACCCCGTGGCGTGGCCCACGAGAGGTAAGTCTCTATCCTCGCCTTGAGTGCGATAGGGTGTTATTGGGTGAATCATTGCCGCTTGTCTATTTACTTTCACATACATATTATTTGACTTGCGTGGCATGACCGTTAATAATTGAACATTAATCGAGCAGACCCAACTCTTGTTAAAACTGGTGGAATTTCATCACCCACCTCATCATTCCAACTGCATTTGATCTCCAAGATCCATCTTTAATAAAAAGAATCAAGAGCTAGAGCCAAAATAGATCGGTGTTCTATGACACCCCTACACGTAGTCTTTCCATCCATCCCAAGTCGAATAAGTCCATGAGCGCGGGTCTCTGTTGTCTAACACACCCATAAGTCCCTACTACTTAAGTATACCAAGCTCACTAGTGGCATCCCTGGTTCTTTAATTGGTCTGCTATTTGTTGGATTAGGAATACGCACCAACCCTAGCTTAACCCGAGGGAACACTCTTGTTAAACACTTGACCAATCTGGTTAGTCTGGAACGTATTTAAGTCAGTTGTTGTGCCGCACATCTGTCTAGGCTTCGGATTGCCTTGTTGTTGACTAGAGTTAATAATAAAATATTCGCTCTGAAGAGTGTAGCCTGGTGAGAACCCCTGAGTGCAAACAGTTAGTCCGGCGGTTAAAAGATAAACCAATGGTTCGCCCACTGTCATAATCTACTCTAGCCCTAAAACTAACAAGATAATTCCTAAAATATATCCTGATTGCTTAGAATATGATTATCTGTGCTTGGTGTGCATCATATAGGATAGTGTTCCCCTCTGACAACTTTTTGCCAAGTCTAGGGCTCTCTTTTTAATTGTATACCCATTTGGACTTGTCCTATCTTTTGACTGATTCGATCTAAGAGTCAGTCTATTGCACCCCTGTATCGCCTCTGATGACAAATAAACGGCCTCTGTATGAGACATACTACAGTTTATTTGAGAATCTAGGTGATCACTCTCAACAATGGTATGACAATTCTACGTATCATCATGACACTCCAGTCTCACACACTTCTACAGGGTATGACAATCACAGAGATCCAGAGTACAAATCTGTACTCAAAGAGCTTAAAAACTTAATTTCTGCTCTTCGTGCCGCGGTCGAGCAACCTGTGCACAATTTCCAGTCTGTAGGATATTACCCTCCTATCTAGCAAGATGTTTGTACCTTTCCATCTTCAATGCAGACCTCCTATGACAACACTCATTATCCGGACACTAGGAGTCACCCTAACTTTGGTTGTGAACCGTCTGCTCTCCTGCAACAACTTTTGTAGGATAATTATCCTTCTGAGTTTCATCAACCCAATGGAGAGTATGGTTGGCAAAACTTGCAATCGCAGCACCAGCCATATCCACAGACTGCATATTTTGGTCAACATCGGACACCTCCGAATTTTCAGAGTCAACATCTAGTCCCAGACTCCAACATGCCTTACAACTTCCATACTCAGTCGGACTACAATCAAGAGTTGGTACCTCAGCTTCCCTTAGCTGAACAGCCTCAATTGGCTACTGTACCCAATTTAGAGGATCTCCTCTCTCAGTACATCGTCCAGCAACAACAGTATTTGCAACACCTAGAGCTACAACAACAACAATCCATGGAGAACTTTGAACACTGTATAGGTTAGTTAGAATCTAATAGCGAGGAAATCCACTTCCCTAGCCAAACAATGGCCTATCCTGAGGAGACTGACATGACAACTGTCTATGATGAGAAGCCACCCAATTGGACCCAATACCAGCATTGCGAGGAAGAAATAGAAGTTGTTACCACTCCTAGATCAAGCCCGATTATTGAAGAGCCAGTATATCCTTATTCAGTGCCTTTAACAGCACCAAATCTTGAACTTACCTCAGAGCAACCTATTTCTCACTCTACCTCTGCTGACCCAATGTCGATCTTCATGACACTGAGCTGTGTCTCGATCGTAGGATCCCAACTGTCCTAGATCTACCATTCCTGCCTACCTCCCTTGGATTGTGCAATAATAGTGATAAACCCGAGTCTCAATCTTTGGTGCCCTTAACAGCACCAACTTCTTGACCGAACACAGAAGAACTCAGTTCCATCTCTATCTCTGATAATTCTATCTCTGCACTAGATGCAAACATTCCTACCGTTGAGCCATGTCTAGAACATGGGACTCCTGCTGTAATGGACCTACCATTCCCCACCGAGGATGAACATATTGAGTGTAGGGATTGGAACATCCCTATCAAATTAGGCAACCTTGAGGATGAGATCAACTGTTTTCACCTGCCACCATACGTCGATACTGTCATGACCCGTGTATCATAGAGAGTCTAATTCAGGACTCTCCCGAGGATAAATTATCCCAGTGTCAAGAACACTTTAAGCCTGACTTCATCTCGAAGTCAGACAATTATGGTATTACTAATCTGCAGGAGTTTGCTCCATTCAGATACATTCCCGCTAAACTCAATGAGTTTGCAGCTCTGCTAACCACGGCCAGAGAACACCCTTCTACCCTCCTCTTCATTCTCACAGAGCAAATTTGATCCATCTCCATTGCACTCAATGCTCTTTCACATCTGCTCAGAGCACTTACTATCCTTCTCTCAGTCTATACTGAGAAAGACCTGTTCTACACGGGTATACCTAGACAAGGGATAGGATAACTGTTTCCATTCCACCTTAGGTGTCAGGAAGACTGCAGATCCACTTAGTCTCCGTGAGTTTTAACCTGGTTGGGGGTACTTGATATACCCCCGTCATGTCTGGCTGAAGACGTAAAACTTAGCACTTTTGGAAAGGCAATTTTGGTATTCCTAGAGTACATGAGTCTCATGCATTTGTTATTATTGTTATATCTCTGGAAATACAAGTACATTCATTTTGTCGATCATCAGGTACCACACATTGTCGAGTCTCTGTCGACTTGGTAAAATCCTCCCTGAACCTTTGCATCATCATTACCGATTTTTTATCATTTTATGTCCCGGTCATGAGCACCGAGAACGGTGCTGTATTTTGGTTGGGGGTGGATATTTACCAAAACTCATGTATTCATTTTGATAAATATATAAAAAAAAACACTTGTGATTTTGGGTGGTTTCCGATGTTTTCTAAAGATTTCTAGAATTTCACAAATGTGTCAAATACCCTGACTTTGATTAGTTGAAAAATTCCGTTAAGCCAGTATTGAGGATGTCAATTTTTTTTTGTTTAAAGTTAGCTTTGAGTCAAGTCAAGTGGGACTACAACAGGTTTGAAAACTTAGAAAAACTCAGACTTAGTATAATTGTACACTATCAACATCAGAGTCATCCTAAGTTTAGAAACTCGAGAGATCCTGTGAGAATAATTGTGGAGACCTACCCCAGTAAGCTTTTGAACCTTTCATCATTTCAGAGGGTTATACAACAATTCTGAGTCACAAGATGACTCACCATTTCTTCATGCCCGCAATATTTCGTTGAGAGATCTCATCATCCTTTGTTTTGATCATGGAACTCGGAACGACTTCAAAATTAGATTATTACGACAGAACCTTTTTCTATATCCATTTAAAATATGTTACATGAGAGTACAAACCCTAGAAAATGATTTAGGCCATTTTTCTAAACCTTTCAGCCTTTTAACCTACCTGAATTATACTTCACTAGAAAACCTTTGAACTATTTATAAGAGCATTTCTTTGTTAAGCTCATTAACCAATAACCCAGTCCAGTTACGACTCACGACCCTACTTTTGAGAAGGATAGAGAAATAATGGATATGGGTGTACCATGAAAAGAAAAGTCAAGAAATATAAAAGAAAAAGACAAGTGGTTCAGATTGAAAAGAATGTATGAAAAGAAAGTATGAAAAAGAGCTGAAAAAGAAATTGAGCAGTCTCAAAAATATTGAGAAAAAGAAAAAAATACGAAAGAAGGAAAATGAAAAGAAATGGTGTTACACTCGCAGGAAAAATACAAGAAAATAGAGATATTCTCTCAGAACTTTGAAATCCTGTATTCCCTTATTTTTTTTCTACACCTGACCTAAGCCTCATTACAACATAGGAAAGTCCTACTTGATTCTAGGATATCACGATCATAAAATGTGGAGAGTGGAGAAAGAGAAGCTATAGAGTTTGATCTAACGTTCCTGAGTGAAGTAATATTTCAATCATGAGATCGTCTTTTGTTAAAGATGTCATTCCTTCAAATAAGACATGTGAGATCTTTGCTTTCACATCTCCTCACATATAAATTAAGAGAAAAGAAGAAAACCATTCTTGAGTGATTCCATTCTGAGTGGTTTACAAGTGAGATTTGAGGTCGAAGCATAAGAACTTATAGGTGATCTGAAAATCTTTACTGCAAGATGACAAGAATGTTGAGCACACACACACGTAGAGTCTGACTATTTTGGGTCTTGATTATCAGTCTATAGTCTTGCTAAAATCTTTCGACTATCTGCTAGCTTGTAAGTGTGCAGCATGTGTAGAGCCCTTTTAAGCTCATTTATTTTCGCACTAATTGCCAGTGATTGGCAATATACTAGTTAGGGATTGTGATATTCGCTTAAAAGTGCGTATTTTCCACTATTATCCTCTAAGCGTTATCACACTTTCTTACGTAAAATTGCTCTATTTATCGATTTTTTTACGTAAGAGTCTCTTCTGTTGCGTAGAACACACTTTTCGGGATGAAATGGTATATTTGCATGCATTAAACACATTTCTGAAAATCTAGATATGAAGCCGTTCTAATTGAGTCTCATTACATGCTTCTTGTTATTGCAGGAAACCAGATCAGATGATTCTCGAGACTAGGGGGCCCGCAATCAACCATGAAAATCACGATCAAAGATAGTGGCGAAGTCAAAGAACGGCCAAGTTGGGGAGAGTGGTGAACATAGCTACAAACCACAATCTAAGAAGCCTGAAGACTAATGAGTCACGTGCAAAGATGTTGGCCAATGGGCCAAGTCAACAAGCCGCAAAGGAAGATATTAAATGAAGATGGGCCAGGAAGTGAAAATGGCCAAAGCATGTGGACAAAGGTGTAGGCTATGACACAAAAAGAACAGTGAAGAGGTAGAATGAGGCTTTGATGATTAGTTCGCGACAAAAGACATGGGCCATGTTTGATAGACAATTCGGCGGGACAAGAAGGTGATCAGTTAGATCAACATTGAATAGTCATGATTGACCGGTATTGGAAATACATGGGCGGATGTGTCAATAAATAAGAAGATTTTAGACACATGGCAAGGATGATGAAGTGCATTAGAAGGCATACTAACCAGGTGGGACCACAAAGATCAAATGGTGTATGACGAAGTTGTTTGAGCTTGAGCAAGGTTGCTGAATGATGAGCCAAACAATGGACCAAGAATAATATGGGCCAACAAGGTTATGGGCCAGCAAGATCAAAGAGTGGACCAACAAATGGTGGGCCAAAGTGTGGACAGCAAAACACTTGTTGGAATTACAAGGTGGGGTCCATATGCAATGGTAGCAAGCCCATAAGCAAAAGTGGCAGCCAGTTGCTAAAATTGCTAGAGGTGGCAACCACTTGATGAGTTGCTAAAGGTGGAGCCCATAGGTGATGTGGCAAAGGAGGAGAGCCTTAATCCCATAAAGGGCATGGACGTCCAGCCATAAAGGGAGGGGCAAAAGAGGCAAAAATTGAAGAAAGAGAAGAGGAATGGCTGAGATCTTAAAGTGGGGTTTCTTTCCCACACACGTACACACCACCCAAACAAAAAAGAAAAAGAAGAAAAGAAATGGGCAAAAGAGTCTAAGAAGAGAAGAGGGGACCAAACCCTAGAGCCCCACATATTAAAGAAAGAGTGGGGGACCACGTTGGACTCTCTCCAATCTCTCTCCCCCTCTCCATCACGCCCATTTTCCATTCTCTTCTTTCCTTCTCTCTCTCCCAAGGCCGAACCCTATTCTTTCAAAAAAAAAAAAAAAGATAGAAAAACGAAAAGAGGAGAAAGGGAGAAGGAGGTTGAAGAAAAAAATCGCTCCACCTTGCCACCACCATTAATGCCGCCGCTTGGAACCTGCTACCCACCAGTGCCCCCTCATCTTCTCTGGCTTGCCATCCCTTTACCACCATTGCTGCCATCCTCCAAGCTACCATCGCTCCTCCCACGATCTCTTCTTTCCTTCTCTCTATTCTTTTAGCAACTGCCCCACACAAAAGAAAAAAAGAACCAGAAAAAAAGAAAGAGGGAAAAGAAGAAGAGAAGAGAGGAAAGAGGAGGGAAGGATGCCCTCAGCTGTCTAAACCGTTGCCGCCCTCTTCCATCTCCTGGTTTCCACACTACCACCTTGCTCCCCATCCGACGAAGCAATCTTCACTTCGGGGTGCTGGTCCGCCTTTATAGCAAAACGCCATCTTCATCTTTTTGGTTGGGTGCATCTCTTCATCGCTGCAGCACCGCTCCATCCACAACAGCTCCTCACCAAATATTGGATCTCTACCGTCATCAGTTGCAGGTGAACCGGTCACCATAGTCCACCACTTCCTCCACTCCGCCTACAACTCCCTTGCCCATCATGACCAGCCCTCATCGGTACCCTTTGCAGCAACTCGGCATCTAGCCGGTTCTCCCCACTTCCTCATCGCAACCACCATGCAGCCTGCAACATCTAATGCTCTCCAACGTGGAAGCAACTCCCATCATAGTCGCTCCTTGCTGCCAATACCTCATTCAAATCGCCAGAGATCTTCTTCACAAGGTGCAGTCCTTTAGTAAACCCCTAAATTCATAGCTCTCTCTAAGTCTCTCTCTATCTCATGTTTACTTTTGATTTCTATATTAGTTTTGATAGTTCTTTTAATCAAATGTAAGAAACTTGATTAGATTAATAAAAGTAATTTGGTTGTGTTAAAGTTTCGATTAATTGTTGTGTTAGTGATTAGTGTTCTTTCTATTTCATATCATTAATAGTTTTGTCATAAGCTCCTTAAATGAAAAAGTATGTTTTAAGTTCGACACCACCATTCTCACCACTTCATAATCTCTATCAAATTCTGTTATTTTATGTTCTTTAATACGCTAATCCAACTAATCCCGAGTGCGGATCGACATCCGACACGAATCCATATGCTAGAATCTTTAAATTTTGCAGGATAATCGAATCAAATTACCATTGTGTTGATTCTAGGGTTTTCGAATCCAACGACGCGGAAACCCTACTTTCAATTACATTAAATGTTTTCTAATATTAATTCTAGGGTGACTGGATTGTGTTCCAAGTAGTTATGGAATCAATCTTACTTGCATCCGTGAGTAGTTTGGGGGAGAGTCCACCAAAAGTTCTTTCGGTAACCGATTTCTCTAATGTGTTGCTTCTGTCGTCCTTGCGGCGCCCATCGTCCGAAAAGCCACCAATATTAACAACCCAAATGCAACCTCCTACTACAACAACCCTAGCAATAACAAGTATGAGGACTAACTTGTGGTCAACCCTTGTTGTTGTGGATTGGTGGAGGATTAAGAGCTAGTGCTTCTTTGTGGCAGAAGGAATTTTGGTGTTGATAATTTGAGTCCCCAACAGATAATCAAATCCATGATAATTTAAGTTATATCTAATGCACCCTCAAGCTCCATCAACACTTAATGGACTAAACAAGTACATTACGCCCATCAACACTTAATGGACTAAACAAGTACATTACACCCAAATTCTGCACATTAACTAAATTACATAGCAATCCAAATGATCAAGGAATTAAGATGTAACACAATTGAAATTACCTTCATAATGTAAATATTTCCTATTTAGCTTGCTTCTAATGCAAATTCTTGAAATAGAGTTTAACATCCATAAGTTAAGAATCCAAATGGGCTACTAATTCACATGACTAAGCAAAACATGTAGGTATACCTGAGTCTTTTAATAAGGTTAATCTAATCTCCCCCCATTTCAAACACATTTCAAAGCAAACCATGCAGCCATGGCAGCATTCTTCTCAGCTTGTTTATTTGTTTTTGTCGGCTCACTTGTGAAATTCATACCGGGAAGCTCCACAGTACAAGTGAAAACAGGGTCCATCAAATTGAAACAGAGTTCCATATTCATAACTTAACATATCCTATTAAATAGTAGAGAGCAACCTTCATCCTTAAGAAGTATATAGTGTAATTTAATCAAATCAGTACATAAAAAAGCAATGCCTGATCAAAATAGAAAATCGATTCATTTTTTTAAACAGAACTGAAGTGGAGATCATTCGAAACTGATTTAATCAAAAATATTCTTGCAAAACAAATTGATCCTAGTTTTAGAACATGAAGCCACGTCCACTTAGTGTTCATCCTCACAATATATTATATTGTTAGATTATTGGCTTCTCTTCTGGACTTCCCTAAGAATTCTCTAACATAAATCAAAGTAGATGGTCCATCAACCGATTTAATATTTTTGCTTTGCGATGATCATAATACACCTTTTGAACCTCGTCGACAAGCCGCATAATCGTGTCAACTGAAAATTACCGGTCCGTTCTCTTTAATCAGAAATAACTAAAAGGGGGGGGGGGTGGTGATTAGGTATTCAAAAATTAATCTAACATATCACAAGTTTACTTGTCAAGGTAAGGTGATAAACTCGAATGCCGTAGTTGATTGATAAAAAGATTATCACAACCGACTCAAATCAAATATACATTCATAGTTTATTGTCTTTTCATTGTTTGATTTAATCAATACAATTAGCAGAACAACAATCAAGCATCCACAAGATAGAGAGTTTTTACGTGGAAACCTTAGCCAAGGAAAACCATGGGACCACGTTCTACGGAGAAAAGGTAGAGAGAACTGGAATGGGAGAGGAAACACATCGTTTCTGATTTGGGATGGTGCTTCAGGGTGCTGCAACCATGGTGGTTGTTCTTCCTCATCGAAGAGAAGAAGAGGAGAAACGTTGCTGCAGGTGAGAAGAACGTGGTTGACAGCAAGGTGGTTGCTGCCTAGGTTTGAAAACTTGAGAGAGAAGAGATGGATGAAACGGTTATGAGTTTCGGGGGCCAGCAAGAGAGAAGAACGTCTGATTCAAGAGAGGGGGGAGAGAGTAGAGAGATCAAGGGGGGAAAACCCCTCCTTTCTCTCTTTCTTTATATAGTGGTAGGGTTTGGGGTGAGTGGGTCGGTTGTGAATGGGAAAGAGGGTGTGGACCCCACTTACCTTCTCCTCTCATGTCTATTGACGTTTTTGCCCTCTTATTAGAGATTTTCACAAGAAAAACTCTATAATCAAATATTTCATGAAGATCTCACCCTTGAATCACAACCGTTGATCGTCTTTGTTATAATGGCCAGCAAGTTCTTCCTTTCTTGCTGAAAAATCTCCAACAAAAGCCATCAATTCCTATATTTGCTTTAAGTCATAGCTTTGCCAAAATCTCGACCGTTCAATTGTTGGGCCCACAACAGAATGGTTCACACATTTTTTTTGTGAGATGAGACTCTAATTTGTATTAAAGTCCTTTATTTCCTTTTCGATACGTTTTCCACGCAGTCCATGCCACCTCATCCATGTTGTTACTATAGCCCAAATACCTGTCAAGTCCTTGGCTCAAATGTGTCCCATGTCTTATCCTTTCGACCGAGCGACTCAGATCACCCTTGGCCCACTTGCCTATTGATTTGCCCACATGCTTGATGCTTCGCCACTTGCTAGAATTTTAGGCACCGTTATAGTTTATCGTGTGTGCTTTAGTTTCTCACGCACTCAGCCCATGATTTTGATGGTGCGGCCCACTATTTTCTTCAAATTTGAATTTGGGCTTAACGTACAGTGGGCTGCGGGCCTTAGTTGAACATACAACTCTAGGACTTGAATTTTTGAATTCTCCTTTGGGTCTTGAGTTTTATTACCCTCGCATTCTCGGTTCTGAGATCAGTGGAATTGTTCTTCAAGTCCAGATTTATTTGCTTTCGGGCATCTAGGTTCAATCACGGTTCCTCTCATTGATCCATTGGTTCTGTTCACTTTCTTGATTCTTGGTCTGGCTTTATGATCTTCTGGTTCAGTCCGTACTTGGCCCATATCTTCTTGTCATAGCCTGCTGACTCTTTAACTATTGATTTCAAGCTTCTATGGTTGATCGTGGGCCTGCAGTCCATCAGAATCATCCGATTGGGTTTCCTGCAATAGAAAAAAGTGCGTAATAAGATTTAATCAGAATGACTTTATATCTAGACTTCCGAAAATGTGTTTAATGCATGCAAATATACCATTTCGTCTAGAAAAATGTGTTTTACGCAATAGAAGAGACTCTTACATAGAAAAATAGATAAATATAACATTTTACGTAAGAGAGTGCGATAACATTGAAAGGATAATTGCTTAAAATAAGCACTTTTGAACAAAGAAGCCTTGCCCGCTTGTTCAGTTTGGTACTCCCCAAACCTACCTTCGATCAACCACTCTGATTTTAATTCTCAACTCTCCAGCCTTCGCTGAAGGTGAAGGATTCAGTACACCTTGAACCCCAAGTTGCTCAAAAGGTGTTGAGTCACACTGGTACTCTCAGGCTGCTCGATCAAGTATCTATGTGGAAGACCTAAGCTGGGTAATGGATCAAGTTATTTGCATTGATCAAGAAGAGAAAAAGCTCACAAGATATTAATGAGAACTAAAAGCTTTTTGCTCTTCGAATGGACACTCTTGATAAATAAAACTTTCTTCTCTGTATTCCAATGTGTAGAAGCATCTTTAGTAAAGCCAGAGAGGGGTTATATTTATATAATTCATAGCCTAGAGTCTTTTAGAGAGTGTGGTAAGTGGAAACTAGAATTTTGGATCTGTAAAGACTCAATCCACGTGAAGTCCAATCAATTGTACTTTGGGTCCAATCGATTGTACTTTAGGTCCAATCGATTGGGCTAAGTCCAATCGATTGTACTCTGGGTTCAATAGATTGGTCTTGTACGGATGGATTTTTTTTCGTAAATCCAATCGATTAAGTTTCTGTCCCGTAAGATCCAATCAATTTCACAGAGGTCACCAATCAATTGAGCTTCAATTAAGTTTTGTCTCGTAGAGTCCAATCGATTTCACAGAGGTCTCCAATTGATTGGGCTTTGTCCAATCGATTGCCCTAAAAAGTTCAATCGATTAGACTTTTTTAGAAGTCAATAATCTTGACTTAGACTCGAGTCTGTCCATTGACTAGGTTTGACCATTATTTTATTCATTTTAAACCTATTTCTATGGCCACTAAGTCAGTTACTCAGATGACTCATGTCGTCAACCATCTGATCCTTGTTGTCTCTGTCTTTTAGTCTTCACGTAGTCAACGAAGTATGCGTACCACGACATCTTCAACACTACACAGGTGCTCGTAGGAACGGTTACATGAATGTTTTATGTCACACAGAATCTTTGCCAAACTAGAATATGAAAATATTCTTTACATCATCCTCCAACCTTTGCTCCATCGGCTCCCTCTTTGCCTATTTTGCCTCCATATTTGCCTCCTTCACCTCCATCTTTGCCTCCCTCACCTCCCTCATTGCTTCCTTCTTTGTTGCCACCTCCTCTTTTCTTATCATTATTTCTGCAATAGCCTCATTTTGTTCGATCAATCTCTTCATTATTTTATGATTTCCTTTACTCTTCCTTTTTTGCAACTCTTTCCCCGCCTTTCTTCCAGAAGGCCTTTCTCTCAAGTCACCACCAACATCACAATCATCCATCTCATTAATGAAAGGCAAGTGCATCATAGGGGTTGTGCCCATCGAGATGGGGTTTGTATGGGAGTCTGTAATTTTAATCACAGGCTTTTTTAACAACTCTTCCCATTTATTGGCACCGCGAAACAATGATCGAGGGTAAAGGGATTCTTTTGTACATCTTCATACATGTGATTGGCATAACCAATCTATAGGTACAATGATGCATGCTTCAATGTTGAAAAGATTTGTTTGTCCATGATGACAATTTAAAGACTAATAATACTACTAGTACATTATCCATGATGACAGTCCCACTTCAGTTCCTCTCTTCTATTTGGGCAAGGAACCCACAAAACTTGTTAACCAATATTTGGATCGTTGATCAACGATTGCTGAGAGAATTCTCAGACCTCTCGAAGTCCCAAGACCTAAATTCATCATAGTGCTTGATAATTCGGGTCATAAAGTTGAACTCTTTTGGCTGGTGCCTATAATGGCGGGTCTTGAGAGATGGCCAATCAGCTTCGGTAAAACTGTTCATCTTCTTTGACTACAGATAACTTACCACGCTTGGTAGTTGTCCTAGACATGGGAGGGTTGCATTGACTTTTCATTAAATTATTTGGGAAAGGGGAAAGGCACAAACATAAATCAGAAAAAAAAAAAGCAAACTCAGTTATAGTAAGTTTTTCATCCTTTTGTTACTATAAGTAATACAATCAATAAAATAGCACCAACAACAATCTATAGATGTAATATTGAAACCTCGAGTTTTAAGTTTTTGGAAAAAAATAAATGAATCAGAAAAAGTAAAGCGGACCTAACATATAGGCTAAACAATGAGAAATTTCAGTAACATAAGGATGGTTTTGTTGCCCTTACTCTACTAGCTAGTTATAGACAAGGAGAAAAACCAAATTGTAATTTTCCCATGAACTGTGCCAAGGGATGCTTGGATCTTAACCTAGGATTTTCCTCTGAGGTAAATCAGTAACCAGGACAAATCAAGGTACCAAACCCAAACCCCACCTGTTTGACGACCCTAATCTAGCATATAAATATTTATCTTGTAATTAGAATCCTAGAAAACTAAGACCCAATCTTTGCACTGGTAAGATTTTTGAAATCTTCCATTGATCTTCTATCTAGTGAGTATAGTATTTGATACTTGTAGACAACTTCATTCTCATGGAGGAGAATGCATTGATTACTTTAATGGTTGGATTTTTTTTTATATGAAAGATTTGATACCAAAATCTACTAGTTTCGGGAAGAACACATGAATGGAAGATCGGTGAACCCCATTAAGTTTCCCAAATCTATTATCCATACTAAAGCTCGGCACTGTTGAGGTGGCGCTCACCCCATCTTTTTTTTAAAGTTTTTTCCAAAAATACCCCCATCTTTGTCCTACGGTTCGTCTCTAAAAGAATATTACTTATTTTGAAATAGTATAAATATAATAGAAAGATTCTATCCTCAAAAAACAAAACATTTCCTCCTTAGTTTTAATTCTCTCAATGACTCTCCTCCTCCTAATCCATTGTTACTTCATAAAAAGTTTTAACTTTCTTTAAATGTATTACGTACCTTTTCCTAAAATGAGACTTAGGTTTCCAAAAAGACCCTTAAAACTTATTCCTCAACCCTCAAAACGTCTCTAGATATTTCTCTACGATCTCTCTAAAATCTAATTAAATACTCTCCTATTTAAACTCTAAAATATCTCTCAAATTTTATAAAATAACTCTCCTAAATAAAATATAACTCCTCCCAAAACGTCTCCCCAATAAGTCAAGACGTCTTTCTCTCTCTCTCTCTCTCTCTACAAAGCAATTCTATTCATTTAAACCCATTAATTTATGCCTTCAATTCCTCATCTATTCCTAAAATGTCTACCAACCAAAATGTCCACATTCTCCCACCGCGTCTCTCCCCCTCTTAACACGACTCTTTGTATGCAAGCATTTCCCTTCTAAATTAGAAGTCCCTTTGATTCTTGAATTTTCTTGAGTTTTTATTTTTTTTCATTTATTTTTTCTGGGCTTTTCTTCACTATTGTTTTGAACTGATGGTGCTTTTTTTCTCACTTTCAGAAGCGTGCAGGAGGTTCTTCCCCCTGTTATGGTTTTTACTGTGGACTCGCCTTCTCTCTTCGATAAACGACAAGGTAGATTCGGTGTTTTTTTCTGTTAGATTATTATAATGGGTTTTTTTTTGTTAGACTACTGTACTATAACTTACCATCTTCTTGGTGTTCAACTCTACTGGCCTCAATAATATATATTCATATTTTTCTATTTTTTTATTAGGGAACACATTCCAAGTTTTACCCATCTTAGTAGTGTTGGACTATAGGTGATCAATACCAATTTAAATTCAACATGTAGGACCATCACTGCTTTAGCCACCAATTAAAGTAGAACCACTTAATAGAACCTTTATTGTGTTAACGGTGGCAATATCTAGAAGCTTCTATTATAGATTTTCCCTACAAAAAAAAGTGTCGTGGGAGTGCTTTGTAGCTGAAGACTCGATGGAGAAACCTATGCAACAAAGTGTTGTGATCAAGCTTCATTTTATTTTTATTTTTATTTTTTGGACCGTACAACACATTTTTTTTTTACTATGGAGACGTGAGGATGCAGCGAAACCCATTCTGTCACTGTATATCCTTAATTTGCTATCAACAATTTCTGATTTGTAATTTATTATTTATCCTCATTTGTCCTTTCTCGATGATTTACTAGAGGATGCAATATCTGAACTACCATCTCCACCAATTGTTCCATTTCTTCACTTCCCATTTGCTTTTCATCCTCATTTAGATTATGCGAACATGGAATACAACAAAAAAATAAAAAATTAAGAATTTATAACAAAAAGAACTTAATCTATATGCCATTCAAAGATCATTTGGATCTTGGTCCCGAAAGCAACTTATAAGAACCTTCTTTACTAGTATTACTTTGCAACTTCTATTAAAATTGAACTTGACAGATGCTTTAACCCATTAAGTGTTCTCTTAACTGCAAAAATTTCAAGTAGTTCTAAAATATTTCTTAACATTTTAGATGGCCCATGCAAGTAGTTTTAAAAATATTTACTCTTTAACTTTTTTTTCAACCAATGGACTTGCTTTTCTCGAAAATTAGGTTGTAATGTGTTCCTTTGAGTAGTGGTATAAACCATCACTTCATCATAACTTAAATTGTTCATTGAAAGACTGGTGATTATTTGAGAAATCTAAAAGGTTCATAAGGAGAAGGGATGAGTCAAGTTTCTAATAGTACCAAATGACCCAGTTGAATTTTTTGGCAAATTCTTCCTGTTGCAGAAAGCCCATGTAAGAAAATATGAGATACGATGAGCATTAAAACACTCAACAATTATATGCTTAGGATTAGTTAACTTGAGATCTTTCTCCAACCCATAGAAAAGTCAATTGGTAATAGGAGCAGGACCATACAATTGTTAACGGTAACCTCCAAATGTCCCACCAACATTTTTGAACAGAATTATGAAATTCACGATAAAATCTTGATTGGGATATCACAACAAACATTAGATTTAAAACATCAACCTTTTCGGATGGTAGAACAAAATGTCAAAGATAGATAATAACTATTTATATGTTGAGTGGTGCTGCTTTTCTTCGTTGTGTACTCTTTTATGACCATCCGCCTGTGAGGGACACCATTTCTATTCCACCATCCAAAGATCTCGACTCAAGTTCACCCCAAAAGGTACTACTTTTTTATTTATTATTATTTCAGATTATAAGGATAAATCATACCCATGCAATCTTGATGTATTTGCACACCAAATATCATCTTGATTGGCAACCTCTAGACATTCAATCTGAGTATCTTAAAATTAAAATGTGGAATCGAATGCTAGATATCACCCATTAAAACATTCGAATCCCACGATGGATATCACAAATCAATTTAATTGTTGGTGTGTAGGGCCAAGTGTTGGATTGATCATTCATGGGTAAGTGGGCACAAAATAGTACAACGGTTTGTCCTTTGTTATGCGCTCCACACAGAAAATGTGAGTCAGATAAGGCAAGTGAGGTCCAGCCCACCCTATGGTTTAATCTAAGCCGCACATGTTAGATTGAATCAATTGAATCATGATGGTTAATTGATTGCTAGCCCAGTCCTTACATTCAACCCATATTAAGATGTTTTACCCATAATTAGCTAATCGTGAAGTGGCAAAAATTTCCTCATTGAAAAATGTGAGTTTAAAATATTCTGGGCTAAAAAAGTAATCAAAAAGACGAAAACGTCAAAAGATTGATAACTTTACTCCATTAAGTTTTTATACGATGTTTCTAAGATTGATAACTTTACTCCATTAAGTTTTTATAAGATGTTTCTATTATCGATAACAATGGAATTCTTTATTTTTTTACGTACAAGTCTTCGGAAAAATACGATATATTTTTGCAATTGTATTTGTTAATTTTAATTTTTTTCCTCTTATTAAAAGTTCTTCCGAACATATTTGACATCATTGTCACCTATTCTTCTATTTCCCCTAAAATCAAGCATTCGTGAGAGGAAACTTGACGTAGAATGTTTTTTGCATAAATGAACGTTTATTTCTCTTATATTTTTTTTTCGCCTATGCTTTAGCACGGGTCAATAACATTAGTACACAGATTGTAACTCGACAAATTAGGATTTTGGGGATGGAGATGAAACAGAGATGTAAAAAAATCACCTCAGGAATCGAAGCAACTTCTTTGTGCTGTTGTTGATACATACATTTGAAGAAATGATAAACCTCTAAATCTCTGAATCAAGGATGAAAAAATCGTAGCGCATGCAAGAGGGTAAATTGGTAAAGTGTCAAATGGCGGGAAGATATGACGAGCCAAGAATCACGCCAATATTGGCAAGGTGGTGAGTTTTTTTAGCTAGCCCCTCAAACTGGCAAGGAGGTTAGAGACCCTATTGAAGGAAGAATAAAGGGATTTTCTCTCCATCTTTGGCTTGGGAATAGGGATGGATAGCTGTTGGCAATGCTCTAATGGGCTAAAAATAGGCCTAAGGCCCATGGGCATCAATTGGGCTATAAACTAAATAATAAAAAGGCCTAAAAGGTAACTAAAATGGCCCCGAAAGGCATGCAACCTTCTTGTATGCTTGAGCTTTGTTAACTCTTTTGAGTTGCCTCAATCAAGTTTATGTGTTGGATGGGACATCCATTTTTGGGTTTAGTTGATGGGATTTGTCTTTGAAGCAGGATCTACTAATGGGTATAATCTGAGACCCTTTCAACCCAAGCTTCGCTAGCTACTTACACCTTTGTGAGCTTAAACCTTGATTTTAAACTTGATTCTTCTTTTGTGTTGTGTTTGCATTGCTAGAAGACTTTCGTCGTACTCTGAGTGATTGTGTCCAAAGTCTGACAGGTGGATTGATTGAGTTTGAGACAGAGTATCGAATTACTTGTGTTTGAGGCTTAGCATCTCATCAGATAGGTTTAAGACTGGAGGTCGACATTAAAATGTGTGTAACTTTGTCATGTAGACTCTGATTGAGGTGATTGAGAGGTTGATGGAAAGAATAAGAAGAGCCCTATATGTTAAAAATCGCGGTCGAAGTAAAATATTTTATTATTTGAACTTCAATTATATACATCTCCTTATATATATAGGGATTCCATAGCTAGAAGTTTCAAGAGAGAGTTTTGATGTACTAATAATACTTGCTTACAAAAACTTAAAATTGAATAGTAATCATCACTTATGGTAAGTACCATCTTAATTGAATAAGGAATAGTCAAAGACTTTGCAACTTGAGACCCCTAACTAAAAATTTTGGATCAAAGCTCGAGGGATTCGCTTGGTTGCACTTGTCCTTTCATTCGTGTTCTCGGCCTTGGATTGCAAGAATCCAACGGTGGTTGTCGGATTCTCGAGCAAGAAAAAGAAGGATGATGGATAATTACATACTCATATTAAGGTGCAATCAACATTAGATAAAAATTGAAAAAGATAATTAATAGACAGATTAAAGATTCAATTTTAAGAACTCCATTGAGAAGGATATTCTCAAGGCCATATATCCAAGAAAGAAACATGTAACAACATTTTTCCAAAATTAAATTCTCCTCAAATTCAAAACCCACTTCCTATTGTTTCTTTATTATTACATACAAGCACTAATTATGTTGTAAGAGTAAGAGATTACCTTTGACATTTCAACCAAAACACCCACCCAAAAAACAAAAAAAAAAGGCTAAAAAAAGTTGGAAAAAAAAAAGAAGAAAAAAAACTCACACACACACATATACTCACACTCAAATCACTTGAATAGCCTCCTTCCAACTCCAACAGGCAAAGAAACGGTGGAATCCATACTCACATTACCTATAGAATGCACAGAGTTGTTCTGCCCTAATGTCCTCTGAGAGCTAGAATCCTTTCTTGAGAACAAGGATGGTTTGTTCCACCTTAGAGACCCAATGGTCTGAGTCAAGGGAAACGAACGCCGCTTCTTGTCGTCGCGACTTGGAGGTGGAGGTGTTGCTAACCTCTCTCTCGGATTGCTATGAGCTCTCACTTTCGCTTTAGCTGAAACAGTAGGCACCATGTAATTCGGTACCGAAAACGGCGGGCAGCTTGTTAGGCTATCGTCGTCCCTTAACGGCACATCGAATGAAAATTCGTTTCCACTGGTCCTTGTTCTTGAATTCCTCACTGGGGTTGAGCTTTGTGTCTGTGATACTCTACGTGATGGCATCGGTACGTGCCTTGTTTTCGTCGTAGCCATCGATGATTTCGAAGATCTTGGCGTAAGTATGTCGGGATTGTCGAATCCAAACCTAATTGGTTGCTTATAGTTGCTCGATTGGGGGCGTGCATCTGACTCCGCCATAATAGACTTGGGAGTTGCTAGATCGTTCTTCACATGTGTGGCTTGGCTTTCTGAAGGATTTCCTGGTAGTTGTCGTTCTATCCAACTCCACCACCAAGGGAACCCTCCAGACCTGATATCCATTAGACCTGTCTGAGCTGATTTAGGAGTAGATTTCCACAACTGATGACACAAAAATAAGAATGTGTTACACTTAGATTAGTGAGCATATGTATGAAGACGCGCATGCATCTATGACGACACGTATCCTAGACCGTGATCCAAGGGCCGGATCATTGAGGTGATATACACTCTCCATAATGGTCATCATCTGGCTCCATAATAAACTTCTCATGACATACTTATAATGATGCCGCCCCACTTGATTTCCAACAATTAGATTGAGATCATCATGATACCAATCCAACAGTTGATAAAGCAGTGACATATTAATATGATGTCATTAGTGCTATGATAAAGAATATTAAAAAAAATAAAAAAAGGAAAAGGACACGTGGCATAATGTGATAAAGGGTGATTAGACTAAGAACAAATACCTGGTGGTTATAAGCATAGGTAAACATTCTATCTCTCTTGATGACAGCTTCCACCTTCCTTTGCATCCTTGCATCTATTTCCTCTTTGGTGAGCAAGCTATCATCCCATTCTCCTTGGTTACCTGTTTCGGACTATATCGTACATGGATTACTAGTGTTATCTTCTTCATCTTCGTCTTCATCTTTATTTTCGACCTGACCTTGGTTAGGTGCCCCTTAACCCTAAGGTTGCCCTAGGTGACTGGTAACCGATACAGCGTTTATTCCGCGCTATCTTCATCTTTATTGAATGTCCGCCATCTTAGGCAACTTTAGGGTTGACGTGACACACGAACCAGGTCGGTACCAACATGTGCAAAATTATTGGTTTTAAGAAAATGCTATGCCATAGATAACCAGACAAAAAAGTATACGGTTGATGATATTGACAATTGGATTCAAGAGATTCATGGTCCACGAGGTATCAATTGCAAAGGATAAAATAATTGATGCCTCGTGGACTGTGGATCTCTTGAATCTAATGGTCGATCAGCCTCAACTGCACATATTTTTGTCCAAAATCGTTGTGGTGACGACTCTTGGTTTTATTGGAACAGGTTTCGAGTACCAATAGGTTCACGTTTGTTTTCGGGCGTAGATTCTGAGAATTCAACGGTGGTTGTGCTATAGCAGAAGTGCTGAGCTGGCATTCACTTTTGTCAAAGTACATCCACCATTGGTTTCTCAAAATCCACGCCCGAGAACAAACGCGCGTGAACTTGTTGGTTCACTTATGTTGGTCCACGGACCCGACCGAGTTTTATTAGCTGCAGCTAGTGTACCTACAACTAGTGCACTTCCAAACAAAACGAGTTCACTTTTGGTCACTAGCTGTAGAGACCAAAATTGGTGACTAGGGCATCTCCACCTGACAACACCAAAAGCGCTCTCTCCCTCCAAAAATGTGCTTGTGTCTATTGTTCGTTTGGGATAAATCTAGTCTGCAACCATTTGCAACATTTGCAGACTTAAAAGTATGCAAAAATCGCATCCACCATTGAATGCTTATTGAAAAACGTGTTCTTAATTGACTTAACACATTTTTCAAGGGACATCCAACCGTACTGACAATGTTGGCATACTTTTTATGTCTGCAAATGGTTGCAGACTAGATTTGTCCGTTTGTTTGTTTGTGCTTTTCCCATTTTACATTGGGTTCTTATAAGGTCACCTGTAGTTGGATGGTTAAAGGGGCTAACACCGGAGAATGAGTATAGATTCCCCAAGTTTCTCAAGCACACGTACTGCAATCTTATGATTATGTCCAACAAAGTGTGACACTACAATTTGCTTTTACGTACCTCTTCCTTTCATATTTGCTTTTTAGTTGGACACGTGCCTTGTTTAAAATGACATCTTTTTTACCAAGATGACCTTTTTTTAACGGATAATTGTAGTGCATGTCCAACAATGTTGGACACTATAAGCATCCAACACCAATAATGTTTTGCCACGTGTACCTAAGGATACCATGCCAACCAGCTTTCTCTCTTACTTTTGCATGATTTGTTTTTAAAAAAAGGAATTAGATACCCGGGTCTGGCTCAGGGGACCCCTTTTCTCTGACCGTTGGGAATCGTGTTCTCGGCCATGGATTCTTAGAATCCAATGGTGGTTGATAATGCTGAGCTGACATTCCCTTTTTGCCAGCGTTCAACCACTGTTGGATTCCTAAATCCAACGGCCGAGAACACGATTCCTGAGAGGGGTCAGAAAAAGGGGGTCCTGGGAGCCTTAGCCTTAGATTCCCTAGGTAGTCTGGAACTCTTATTCATAGTTAGACACTTTAAATGTCCGAGAAAATTTGTGAAGTGGCGGAATTTTTGAAGCGGCGATCATGCGCCCCAATGATTGCGTGCCACATATACCCACTTTGGTTTAAAAAAACTTTTTAAAAAGTAACGATAGGTATATGTGGCGTGCGATCATTGGCACATGATCACCGATTC
This sequence comes from Euptelea pleiosperma, assembly GCA_035048495.1. Classification (NCBI taxonomy): domain Eukaryota; kingdom Viridiplantae; phylum Streptophyta; class Magnoliopsida; order Ranunculales; family Eupteleaceae; genus Euptelea; species Euptelea pleiosperma. Next base: position 2,677,728 of record CM068551.1, read on the forward strand.
AAAAATCCCGCCGCTTCACAAATTTTCTCTTAAATTTCCAACCAAAGGTGCCAACGTGTATATGGCGCACTCTTGTCCAATGAAAGGGATGCCTGATGGGATCACCACCAATCCTTTTTTGCATCACATGGGAAAATGCAGAGACACATGACTTGCACACTATAAGGAATAACTTAGTTAGAAACTTACTGGTTGAGTCAAGGTCCATCTGCCCAAGCTATTCTCCAGGTCCTTGTCATTCTTGAATGGATTTTGGCGTTGCAAAGCTTGATTTTCCAACATCTGGACCCTCCTTGACTGTATCTGGGATTGAACCCTCACAAGGAGTTGCATGTATTTCATTGCGTTCATGGTCTGCCGCTTCACGCTCTGCCCTCTCACCACTCCCTGAAGTCTCACAAGACCCTTTAGAGCTCTGAAACTCCTCCTAGCCTGTGTCACACAAAAATCACATTCTTGTCACTCAATACGCTCAAAATAAACTAAGAACATACACACCCTTGTCTCAAACCCTACTTCGGCATCCACGTAATCCCAGACATAGATGTATCATCTGCAACATTTTGTGTTTTTTTTCCCCTGTTCTGATCTAGATTTTGAGTATACAAATGACTGATGACTGTTTATGAACACAATATCAAGACAATGTTGGAAGAAAGAGAAAATGACTCGAAGATGCAAACATATGACAGAGATTTATGTGGTTTCCTCAAGATAGGATTGTCAATGGATCGGGTTCGAATTGGATAAGTGCATATTCTGACCGAATCAGATGAGAAAATATGCTGATCCGGATCAATCCGATAAGAGATCGGATCACATAATTGTGATATGGAACTGATCCAATAGATAGAATAAAGTTTCGGATTCGATCCGATTCAATCCACTAAATCAAAAAGAAATTTTATAATTATATAATTTAAATTATATATTTTATCACTCAAAATAGAATAACTCATGTTATTCTTACTAATTGATTACTAAGGGATGTGGGGCCCACACGCAAATGGGTTAAGGGCTGATTTTTGGCGACCATGGAGATCATCCTCACTAAAAATCAACAATTTTTAAAACTTCTAACCCTATCAGATATGGACTTAAATTTAACGGTGAAATTAGACAGTCCAAAAATTTTACAACTTGCAATCTACTTTTCATAATACTACAAATGTTGGAATGGGCTGATTTTTTGTAAGGAGTCATATCCATGTTGAGAAGATTATCTTTACAAAAAATTAGCTCTTAACTCATCGGCATGTGGGCCCCACATCCATTAGTCATTATTTTAGTAAGAATAGCACGAGTCATTATATATATATTCATAAATCAATTGATCACAACCATCTGATTTATGTAAAAAATTATATGGTGTATGATACGAGACCCCCCAAGGTGGGGCCCTATGAATGGTAAGTTTGGCCCCACATCGCACCCCAACTCACATCCCTTGTTATTTAGGTCGTCAATGTTCGTAAGATCAAATGAGAGAGAGAGAGAGGAAAAGTAGTAGTTTACCATATAACCTCTATAGGCTGATTGGAGTTTGATGGCTGCAACATGGTAATTCTTTGGAGGGGGTACTGGCGGATTGTAGTTAACTTCTTTATGGCGATGAACAAGCGTGGAAGGCATGGAAGACACGGAAGGTATCGAAGGCATCGAAGGCATAGAAGACATGGAAGGCGTGGAAGGGATGGAAGGTGTCCTCCGTTGCTCGGAAGAAGATTCTGGATGCTTCTTCTGTTTCTCCCTTTCGGCATCCCCCAGTATTTTTTCGATACTGCTTGGTTCTCTGTGGAGAGGAATGAACGAATTGCTCTCTCCATGCCTTAGCTTCCCTAATCCCCATTTCTTCTTTTCTTTGGTGCTTTTCTTTTCTGATCCCTGCGCTTAAGCATCATCAAGTGACAAGCTAATTAAGTTTCCATGTAAAAATGCAAGAATTCCCAAGGTAGTGTTTGGTTGCAAGATTAACTATATTCGTGTACTCGATCCCTACTTACACTGACTAGCTTCTCTTTAGAGTTGGGTATGAAAACCCTCTTGATTGCAGACAACCAACTCCCTTTCTTCCCCATGCTCCTAGCATTACTATTTTTACCCTGGAAAGGAAAGAACAAATAAAGATCTGCAACAAAACAGGAAAGTTGTCTCCCTCTCTTATAGGCTTCATATATCCAAGGGCCCATATCAACCCTTACATAAAATAAAATTTAGACGGTTGAATTAATTTAACAGGGAAATTGTCTCCCCACTTATACCCCTCTTATCGGCTTCACAAAGGATGGCCGAGATCTTATCCCCCAATGGACTATGGATCTCAACCACTCACACCCGATTTTGGGAAATACTTTGTAGGGGAGTGCCAATGGCACTTGCCACCCACTATACATCTATATAACAAAACAGAGAAGTCACTTATCCCTCTTATCAGCTTCACAAAGGATGGCCGAGATCTTATCACCCCAAATGGATGGTGGATCTAAGCCACTCACACCCGATTTTGGCAAACGCTTTGTCGGAGAGTGCCGTGGGCACGGGCCACCTACTAGTATATATATACATATATACGGGTCAGGATCAAGGGACAATAATTTCATATAACATTTTCGACAACAATTTTGGCATATTCACATGGAAGGTGAATCAATGGTTGATTTTCGATAAGGGTGATCTCCTCATCATCATATAGATCACCCCTACAAAAAATCAGCCTATTCTAAAATTTCTAACCCATTAATCGTGGTTTTCAAGTTAACGATAAAATAGACGGTCCATAATTATTCAACTTGTAAACTAGTCTACGAATATCGGAATTATTTTAATTTTTGTGAGGTTGATCTCCTCACCATAGAGACCATTCTCGCCATATATATATATTCGAATTAGCACAAAAAAAATAAATTAAAAGTATTTTTTCTTGCAAATGAAAATTAAACACACATATGTCAAGTAAACTTTTAACTTGTTTAGCCAATAATTCTCACTTGGGGTTAAACTTAATTTTGTTGCAGAATTTTTTTGCTTTTTTGACAACCCTTAATCACTTTATCCATAAAATAAACAAATAAAATACCCACAAAAAAAAAAAAAAGAGAATGGAAAAATGATATTTTTACAAGATAATTAGTACTTTGATAAATTCAAGCTTTAAACCCTTTTGTAAGCTAGTATTCTTGGATTATCCAAGGGGAGGAAAGAGGGAGTTTCAATAGCTATTCCTCTCCTACAGAGGAATAGCTATTGAAATACTCTTGGTGGACTTTTAGTTTCCTCTCTCTCTCTCTCTCTCAGAAGCACAAATACCAAGAAAAATAAGAGATTTTGAAAGAGAAAATAAACCAAAAACAAAATTCATAAGAAAAAAATAAGAGGCAGCAAGAGAAGGAGTTTCTTAAATCTCAATATTAGGTTTAAAAACAATAAATTTCTCTAAAGAAAATCCATTTTCTAACAATCTAGAATCATCTCCATAAAACAAGAATATCAGATACCCAAAAAGAAGATGGTAAAAACCATGAAAAATACACAGAAACAAAAAAAAAAATTATGAAATTTAGTAGTTTAGAAGAATTAGGTCCTGATCTCTCAACAGATTTCCTCCATAAAACAAGAATATCAGGTACTGATGAGATAAAAAAAACAAAAACAAAAAGAGAGAAGGATTAGTACCTTAGCCAATCTTCCAAACTTCCAAACCCTTTCACAAAAAGCTGCTACTAGGCAAAAGGAGAGGAGGAGGGAGAGATGAGTGAGTCTTCTTCTTTCTCTCCCCCCTCTTCCTTCCTATACCAAATGCTTTTTACCTTCATTCCCTTTTAAAATTTCTCTCTTTCTTTTCCTTTCTTTTTTCTCTCTTGCAAAACTTTGAATCTGGTTCTTCCTTGCAAGGATTGAGTTTACTTTTCTCTCACCCTTTAACCTTTTTTTTTTTTTTTTTTTTTTTGTGGGTGGAATTTGTAAATTTCTTTTGGTTTGATGATGAAGGTGTGTCCACTTTTTCATTCCATGACCACCCAACTAACTTTACTTGAGTAGAAAGCCTACTTGGACAGCATTTCCCATTTTAAAATAACGGTTGGTTTGGTCTTTCTTATTATTATTTTATCATAATGTTAGGAGGATATTGATATTAAAACTTAAAGTTAGGAAGTTAGGGCAACTCCTCCTATATTGAGAAAACTAGTTTTCTAGTTTGTGGGGTCCATGACACTTATTGGTACATGTGATCTCAGCCACTGGATCAGAATGTTTCTTAAATTTCTCCAGGATTTGTGAATTGTGAAGCATGATTGCTTGCACTGTTTGGTGTCAAATATATGTGGATTTATTGGTGTATACCATTATACCATCCTGTCTATGCACGTGAGAAGAAAAAAAGAAGAGACAGAAAAAGGAGAGGGAGGGGAGGAGGAGGATAAACTAGTATATACAGACGCGGCTGCATACTCGTTTGGGCCCACTTGCCCCCTGAATGTTTCGTCCACACTATCATGAACCCACACACCAAAAATCAGCTTGATTGGTGATCCCTAGTCATTGGATTTGAGCACTTTTTCATCATGGGCTTTATGAACCAGCAAGCCCATGATGAAACATCGTTCAAATCCAATGACTAGGAATCACTAATCACATCGATTTTTGCTGTGTGGGTCCACCAAGGTGTGGGTCAAACATTTGTGGGGCCAGTGGACCCTAAAGATTCTATTACGTGGCAAATTGAGGGGCTTCTGCATCAAAACTTTGATATAGAAATATGTATCATAGATTTCTTCACTTTACAGAAAGCAAATACTGATAGAAAGCGACACTTAACAACTAAAGCCCTGTTTAACCCTGGTTAAGGAAAGATGTTGAGAAAACATTTGGTTAACCGGGGTTTTGTTGTTACGTGTCGCCTTATAGAACCTTGAGACCCAAAAGAGATTGTGAGCGTTTTTGCTGCAAATTGCATTTTTAAGACATTGTTTAAGAGAGAGAGAGAGCCATGGGATATCCTTTTACTATCGTACTTATAATCAAGGTTTAAAGGTGGCCGTTTTAACGGTTAAACAGACTGGGGGCATTACCGTTTAAACGGCCGTTAAAACGGATTGAAAAGGTCAGAGGCAAAACTGGAAAAAAAAACTAGAAAAAATGGAATTAAATGGATTTTAACGGAAAAAAACGGAAAAAGTGGTGCTGAAATTCAAATTTTGAAATTTGAAAATTAAAAAAAAAATAGAATTTAACGGATTTTAACGGAATTAAACGGTTTTAACGGCAGTTTTTTTCACAAAATTTTTCAAAATTAAAGGGCTGTTTAAACGATTTTAACAGCCGTCTAAACGATTTTAACAGCTGTTAAAACATAAAAACGGCCGTTTTTTTCAAAACCGATAAAACGTGTTTAAACGGTTTTAACAGAAATGGGCTTGGGGCGTTACTGTTTAAACGGCCGTTTTTAAAACCATGCTTATAATAACGGGTCGGGCTCCAGTGACCGCTCTAAAATTACAGGCTCCCGTTACATGAAACAATATGAGCCACGTGGCACACTCTTAGAGAACTCTGACCGAATGGGTTTGGACAATCCATAGGCATTGGATATTTGTACCTCAAATACTGCTCAAATTCCCAAAGTTGAAATCAACCCAAGAAAATAAGTCCAATCCAACGCCTATAAATCACTAATCAGGTTGATTTTTGGTTTGTAGGTCTACCTAGGGATTGGCCAAAAACCCATATGGTTAGAATCCTCTAAGAGTGTGCCACGTGGCTCATATTGTGTCATGTAATTGGAGCCTGTCATTTTAGGGCGGTAACTGGAGCCCGAGCCTATAATAATATGGGGAGAAGCTTTAAGTAGTCATGGTACTTCTCTACATATATACGTTATAGTAAGAGTAGAAATTTGCTAATGGACCACAATATGAGCCATGTGGCACATTTTTAGAGACCACAGTCATGTTTCTCAACCTTAGGTCGACCTACATACCAAAAATTAGCCTGATTAGTGACTTCTTTGGTTGATTTTTAGCCGTAGAATTTTAACATTATTTGGGGTACAAAGATCTAAAGGATTGAAATCACTAAACAGACTGATTTTTGGTATGTAGGTCCAAATGATTGAAATCGCTACTCCAATTGATTGGACTGAAGAAAACTCGCCGAAACTCCACAAGACATTCGTACAGCCATGATCTCTAATAGTGTGCCACGTGGCTAATATACGGCCCTTCCCTTTCTCATTTGGGTTTGTTTCCTTTAAGAAACTCCAAACATTTTCTGTTTTGGGAGATTTTCTTTAGTTTTTTTGGGACTAAGGTTTGGGTCTCATATAAAAGCTATTATTTAATACATATTTTTTCAATGGGTCAGGCTCGCGGGACCTATCTTTTTTGACAGGTTCCCTGGACTTGGATTCTCGGGTGTGGATTTCAAGAAACCAACAGTTGTGATAGCGGTGAGCTGGCATTTATTTTTGTCAAAGCTCACCACCGTTGGATTCTCAGAATCCAAGTCCCGATACCTGGCGAAAACGACAAGTCCGGGGAGCCCTGTTCATTTTTCAATTCGCGTATGGTACAAGCTATAATTAGTCATCGCCTATGGGCATAGCCCTTAGTGGTGGACTAGGTAAATTTGTGTCTTCTGAGTAATTGTAATTCTCTCTCTTGATTACCATCTATGGTGGTTGATCCTCGGTTTCAGAAGCACCATGATATGGGTCAATATTCGAATCTACACGCTCCAACCAGTGGGACCCATAAAGGGCCCCTCTTAGATCTAATAGCTTTATTAGATGATTTTTTTGTTTTTTTTTTTTTTCTGTAATCAGCTTTTTGATGATGCTAACCATTTAACAAAAGGGCCAGGCTCCAGTTACGGCCCTAAAATGATAGGCTCCTGGTTAAGGACACAGTATGAGCCACGTGGCATACTCTTATAGGACACTGACTGTATGGATGTTTCTCCAATCTCTAAGTGGACCTAAAACTAAAAGTAAGCCTGATTAGTTATTTATAGGCGTTGGATTAGACTTATTTCCATGGGTTGATCTCAACTGTGGGAATTTGAGCAGTATTTGAGGTACAAATATCCAACTCCTAGAAATCACTAATCAGGCTGATGTTTGGTTTGTAAGTCCACATTGGGATTGGCCAAACATCATATGGTCAAAGTCCTCTAAGAATGTGCCACGTGTTTCATATTGTGTCCTGTAACCGGAGCCTGATCTTTAACAAAAAAACATCCTTCCTACCACCCAAAAAAAAAAAAAAGCCAAAAAAATAAAATTCAAAATTGACGGCTAGATCATTCAACTGGGTGGTTTTTTTTATCAAGCGAAATCTTCTAAACTGGCCACAAATTCACTTTTCCTAGATATTTGATCAAAGTTTGAAGTCATCTCCTCCCAAAATGCCATGTGGCACACTCTTTTGACCTACCTCTTGGTGGACAAGTAGAACTTTGTTGACCGGCCACAATATGAACCACTTGGCATATTCTTAGATATTTCTGACTCTATGGATGTTTGGCCCAATCCTAGATGGACATATAGACCAAAAATTAGCCGGATTATAGTGATTTCTAAGCATTGGTTTGGATTCGTTTTCATGGGTTGATTTTTAGGCATAGAATTTCATCATCATTGACCATTATTTGGGGTACAAAGATCCAAAGGTTTGAAATCACTGATCAGGTTGATTTTTCGTTTGTAGTTGCACCTAGGGATTGGCCAAACATCCATACCGTCATCATCCTCTAAAAGTGTGCCACGTGGCTCATATTGTGGCCATTCAGCAAATTTCTACTTATGGTGGACTTGCACAACGAAAATTGAAATCACTCCATGAAAAGTACTCCAATCCAATGGCTAGAAATCATCAATCAAGATGATTTTTGCTGTGTAGATCCACCAAGTGGTAGGCCAAAACATTCATGAGATCAATGGGCCCATAAAAAGTGTTTTACGTGTCATTTTGTGAGGGGTACGTGACATCAAACTTTGAAACATAGACATTTAACCAAATATGGACTACTGCTTTGTAGATAACATAAATTAAATTATGACACGTTTAGGTTTGTTATGCCTGAATCAGACGATCCAGAAGTCACGACGGAAAGAAGATCGACGTCGTCGGATATCGATTCGAATTATAAAAAGAAATTAAAAAATGGGTACAAAAAGAAATTAATTAGGGAGAAAGAGATATATTATATTAAAGTTGATTAAGATGGTGGTTGACAAAAAGGAACAAACATATGGTTGACATAAGTTGTTACAAAACCACCTTAGTTGGTGTTTGCTTTGAGTGGCGTATAAGCAAACCCATAATTTATCTTCTTAACAGTAATAGTGCACCTGCCCCCCTTCTCAATCGGACCAGATTTGGTCCGGCTACACATTCAGGATCTGCCACCTATACATGGGGATGCTTATACGCCGAAATCAAGGAAAGTTGTACATGTGCTGGCCGGATTAATATTTGACCCGCTCAGCCTGACCAAAGAGTTATTCCTAGTCTATTTGAAAACCCCAAAAAAATTGGGCCAGCCAAGGTCAGTCCACATGTAGTCGTTTTAGCCTGTGTTTGGTAACTATCTGTTTCAGATTTTGCCATTAATACAGGATCAAAATTGGCCTTTTGAAAAGAAGTTGCAACATTGAAGGGTACTTCCATCAAACTGGGCTAGGTCCTCGAAAACACATTAAGCTTGCCAAACAATCCCTTATAATAAAGGAGAATTGGCATTTTGCCTTGTGTTGGTTTTGCAAGAGAAATCTTCCAAGGGAGACAACATATGGTTGAGTGTTTGGAAGAAGAAATAGCTCTGTCCTAGATAGATTAAATCTGTAAGTTTATTTGATGTTTGTCTTGGAGTTATAATAGGGATAATTAGCACATTTTGTAACCTGCATCGTGCACAAAAATGTCCCATTATTTGAGAATATTTGTATTATATACGCAAAATAGTCATTTTTCTCAAAGCAAGAAAGGTATGGAAAAGGAAAAATAAGTGTCCCCTAACTTTCAAAACAGATAACCTCTCAAAACCAATATAAATCTTGTCTACCGACTATCGTTTTTAGAGGTATCATGTACCTCTCACCCATACAAATATCTACGCATGGGGTGTAAGTAGGTGCGGCCGACCTAGCTTTTGCTAAACTTTGAATCGGCACGAGACAGGGGCTTGGTATGATGCGAAACCAAATTTATGCCTGGAACACCTCATGGGCCAACCCATTTAATGCAAATGTGCGCATCCCTGCAAAGACAAAAATTAAGAAAAGGGGAAAAAAGTCTAAGCTCTTGCCCTCTAACTAGTGTTTCAAAACTTGAAAATTTGACTCAATCAATTGTCGGACGAAATTTTCTTGCTTTTTGTAAAAATTGTAACACCCCAGATTTTTTATAGATTCGAATTGGTATGGACCTCTATGTTGGCCCATATTGTTCTTATGTTTGAAGCCCACTAGAGTTATGAACTAGATTTTTCCAATGAAAAACTGTTATGGGCTTGTTTATTTCTTGGATAGTAATTTTACATGAAAGGGTAATCTATTAATTTCAATACAAAGAGATATTTTAGTAATTTCATCATAGAGGGATATTTTAGTAACTTTTCTACATAGGGGCATTTTAATATTTTATTACAAAGGATTCTTTTAGTAATTTTACTGTAGAAATGTATTTCTGTAATTTTACTATAGAGGGGTATTTTAGTAATTTAACAATGGAAGAGTATTATAGTAATTTCATTAGGAGGTACTTTAATAATTACACTACATAGGGATATTTTAATAATTTTAATGTATAAGGGTATTTGGTAATTTCACTACATAAGGGTATTTTAATAATTTACCTTAGATGGGTGAATTGGGAATGTCACATGGGAGAATAAATTAAGAAATTTATAATTTGGCATGTCTGGCAAAATTATTGGGAACAAATTAAGGGAGGAATTTGATTACTTAATCTTTAATTTTGCAAAGATTGATTAGGGTTTGGTGGACACCACCCTAAGCAAAAACGTTGGGTGCTTAATTATCATAGAATTACAAATTGAAATGATAAGTACTAACGTTAATTAGAGATCTGTACATCGGATAATTTAAATTCTTCATTTAGTAACTTGACATGATAAGTATTGAAATTAAGTGGATACACCAAGATAATACAATTAAAAATGGAAATCGATCGAATTAGAAACTTTTAAAAACCTAAATGAATTTGAAAATGAGTGAAAAAGATTATCTCTCCCTTTAAAGCTAAATTGTTAGAGGGGGTGGGGACTAAAGTTCCTTTGATATATATACAAGAGACTTAGAGGGGGGAGATGAATAGGTCTATTAATTTTAGCTTAGGTTGATTACTAATATACTTGAACAAATGAATCAATTAAAGTTGTAAGAAATAGACAATAATTCACAATGCAAGTATTTATAGTAGTTCGGTATATCAACACCTACTCTCTAAATAGCTCCATTGAGCTTGTCACATTTTTAATTCAATATTTAAACATAGTTACAATATTGAATATAGTAAAAGATCTGGTCTCGATCGCAATAGATAATAACGGAGTACAGCCGCAACCGAACTCCCACTCAGTCAAGAACCTTTCTTGAGTCAAGTAGGGTAACAGATATAGATTAGACAAACCAATATGGAGAGCGTTTCTAAAGAGAAAGCTCCCTATAAATCAAGTTACCTCTCAATCGAGATTGACAACGAATGGAACTTTGATGTTGCTGAAGCTGAATCAAATGCACTGCGCAGAACTACCGCCTGGACCAATCATTGTATCGCTCACATGAAGAGCATCAAGCGCCGAAGTGTATCTCCCACAAGTCGAGTGAGGCTAAAACACCGAAGCAACCACGAAGGCAAATGAACAAAGATCAAATCTCTTGGTGGTGAGAAACTCAAGAGATAATCGAGTGAATTGGTAAGTAGAAAAGGTAGGCGGAGGGGGTATTTATTGTTGAATGATGAGGAGGGAGCACGCTCGTGATTCGAGGATCCACGACACCAGTTGACCGTTCTGAGCGATCGTCCGATCCTCCAAACCGGTCTCCCCATCTAAGTATTTCTCATACTTAAGGCTCTTTCAATGGGATTTCCATATGATGGGCTGTAGGGGTTCTGTTTCTGTCCAAGTGGACTTTTTAAAGGGTTTCTTCAAGTCCTTGATCCTTTATTCCTCACTTTGTATAAATAATTGTATTATTGCCAATCTGTGAATCTTGAGACGTGCTTCCCAAAGTCCATGGTAGTTGATCAATGGAAGTTACATAAATACCCAGGGTTGTACTAAAATTGATAACACAATGAGTATACTTTATCAGGGACCGCACTCCAACCTTATAATACCTTGGGAGATAGACCCCTCCTCCCCACATGCTAAAATTGTTGGCTAAGGGGAGAGTCTCTCCCTAGCTTCATTTATAAACACATTTTCTTTCTTAAAACTTGAATTTTTTCAAACACTTACAGAAAAAATTCAGCAACTTTTGAGAGAAAATTTAGAAGAAAAAAAAGAGGTAGAGAAAGGAAGAAGACAACAAGGCTTAAGAAAATACTTAAGAGAAAAGGTAGGTTCCTCATCCTTTTTCATAATTTTGGTTGCTTTTGCATGTTTTAGAGGTGATTGGATGGGTGCTTCTATAGTCAATGCATTAATGTTATAGTTTAGTCCGTGGATACAATTTAAAATGCAGTCATCATCCAAGAGTTGAGCATTCTTGGATTCCTCAACCCGGCAAACGAAGGGATGAAGTCTCCCAGCAAACCAATATAATGCCTTGAGCCGTAGGGAGAGAAGCCCCAAACTTAGTACAAGCGCCTGCACCAGAATTAGCTTCTGTCCACATAGTGCTGATCCAGAACCATTCGAATTTATCCTTGATCAGATCCCTTTTAGACCTCACTCTCCTAGGCACGTCATCCTTTATAAAAGATATGACTGCAACTTGAGAATCTGATTCCACCCTAATGCGTTTCCACCCTTGGGAGAGAGCAAAAGTCGCACCTTCAACGATTGCGCTGCATTCAGCTAAGAAGTTTGTCACCACACCTAGGCCACCGATAAGAGCTCCTTTAATAGAGCCATTAGCTTCCCACCCGCGCAAGGCCTGGATTGCCTCTAGAGGCTCCATCGCAACTGAGTTTTAAGGATCCCGGATGAGGAAGTCTCCAAGTACATGAACTAATCTGAGGATCTTGGCTAGGCTTAGTTTTAACTTCAAGTTTCCTTAGCACAGCCAAGTCGTTATTGGAAACATATAACTAACCTTCAAATTCCATTTCTTGAATTGTCAAGACAGTTTGACAGATGAGATTGGCAGGGATCAGCTTGACACAATCATGGAGGGAGGCATTTCTAGTTTTCCATAGGTCCACAATTATGGTCATGGCTGCTGTACGTCTGCCATGGGCACTGAATCAAAGAGCTATTGGAGAAGCTACAGTCAAATAGAGAGGGCCAATCATCAATGGAGGAGGAACGACGGTTGAATAGGCTTGAGATCACTATCAAAATTTGCTTCGCCACACTGCACTCAAAGATGATGTGGCGCAGAGATTCCGAGCATTGGAGACAGCCCACACTGCGAAGCAAGATGCACTCCTCTAGTATGAAGTTGATCATCAGTGGGAAGCACGCCATGAAGAATTCAAATATTTTCCTTGCATGAAGGTTGCTCAGTCATCATTACCCTCTAGAATATGACAAGCTATTTCATAAGAAGAGAGAGATTAGCCCACCCATTGGTGCTAAAATCTTAGAGACCACTGACAGTATGGATGTTTGGCCCATCCCTAGGTGGACTGCAGACCAAAAATCAGCCTGATTAGTGATTTCTAACCGTTGAATTTGACTCTTTTTCATAAGAATATTTTTTACCATTGGAGAATTTGGGGTACTTAGATCCAAAGGTTAGAAATCACTAATCAGGCTGATTTTTGGTCTGCATTCCACCTAGGGATGGGCCTAACATCCATGTGGTCAGTGGTCTCTAAGGCTGTGCTTGGTAGTGCACCTTCGATGTGCATCTTGTCTGAAGGTATACATCTTGATTGATGACAAGTACTGTTTGGGTCACACCAAGGCGCGCAACTTCGAAGAGATAGTGGGCCTTGAAACCTTCGAAGGTTCAACTCCCTCCTTGAGTCTTCGAAGACACATGTACTTTGAAGGTTAACTCTCCACCCCAACGGACTTAGCGCACCTAACGTGTGGCCCACTTAAGATGTATGGGCCTACTTGACATATAGCACATCTATTATCTATCAACGCCCCTTTGTTATTTGGGACCCACATATGATCCATCAACTTCTGTTCTTATGTGGGGTGCAATGATTTATCGACCCCATTTACATGTGGGGCCCACACGATTATCAACTCTGGTTATTATGTTCAGCTCACACAAACTATCGCTCTTTGTTCTTATGCTGAGCCCGCGTGATCTATCAACATTTGTTCTTATGTGGGTCTCACATAGTCGTGTAGAACCAAACGACAGTCTTGACTTTTAAAGGTACACACCTTGAAGACGTGGATCTTCACTACTGTGATCCACCTAGGGATGGGCCAAACATTGAAGTTGAGAGTGGGCAACATAAGAGTGTTGCACTGGCTCGAATTGTCGACAACATAGGGAAGTGCAAAAATTCGAAGTTGAGGGCGCCTCCCTGGCTCCACCACTGGCCACAAGAGTCCTCTGCATCATCTGCCTCCAAAGTCCTGGGTTATCCTGCAGGTATAAACCATAGTTTAAAAAACAGCCGTTGTCACAATAGTAGATAAAAAATAGCCGTTATCGATTACAAAAAAAAAATAGCCGTTATTATAATACTTTAGTTATAACAAACCATTTAAAACTTTGATATAAACTTCGTCCCCTGAACTGTGATGTCACACTAAATAGTGAAATGGGTCGTGATGTAACAAGGTATACCTGAGAACTTTTAAATTGCGGAAGCAGCATTTTTTGTAGTCACCGCTGCCATCTGGGCCCACTGGGTCGTACCAAAATTCAGTTTGTTTGATGATTTTTAGCCGTTGGTTTTAGTACAAAAATAATGGTTGCATTCAATGGCTATAAGAACGCCTTATAAAGTGCTAAAATCTAATGGTTATATAGAATACCAATCAGGGTGATTTTTGGTTTGTATATCCACCAAGGAGTGGGATAAACATCCATGCGGTCAGTGGGTCCAGATGACAGCGGTAAGTAACCAAAATGGTGCTTCCGCATTTGAAACAGTTTCCGGCATACCTTGTTACATCTTTTTCCATGTGAAATTTAGAAAAGAAGGGATGGATGCAGAGAGATTCCAATCACATAAATTAACATAAAATCATGTTGTGGACGTCCTTCTTAGGAATGGAGACTGTTAGATTCTTGTAGTGTGTATCCCAAGGACAATCCAACAGTGTAAAGTTAGGGAGAAGGTCCTCCTATGGCTGATACCAACATGACACATTAACAAATACTCTCGTCAAAAGGCAAAATAGCACGAAGGTTTCAGCCAACTTTCCCCCTTTTAACATGTCGACCATGGAAATCATTTTGTCCAATTTGGGGGCTTGTGGTGGGGTTTGGGGTGTCAATTTGTACCGGAGCAACCGGAACCGAATTGATAAAACAATTCCTATTCTAAGTAATTCGATATTGGAACCGAACCGATAGAACCGGAACCAATATATAAATGTAATGTTAAATATATAAATATAGTATTAAATTGGAACTGATGTACTCAGAACCGCAACCAAACAATCGGTTTCAGTCTGGATCCATTATTTTGAGAACCGAAACCGAAATCAATAAGAACTGAAAACATTGGTTCTGATTTTGGAAACCTTGGAACCAAACTGGAACTACAAGGGCTCGGATTATATGTGCCAGGGCCATTCTAACCAAATAGAACAGCCCTCCTCAAGTTGTGCCATGTTAGTAAAAAAAAAAAAAACTAAAAACTCTTGTATCTACCAAAACAACCGCAATCCGATTAGTTGGTTTTGATTTTTGTTTTGTTTACTTTTTGATATTTAGAAAGCTCCGTGGGGCCGTTCTATTCTTGCACGTAAAATCCACGCCCCTTTAACACCCCTAGTGGGGGAGGGGGCGCTCACATTTAAAAAGTAAAAATGCCCAAGGCTCATTACATGCAGGGCGTCTCCATGCAAGTTGAGGCCTAAGGCGAAAAGTACTCCATATGAGGCCTTTGAATATTTAATATATTAATATGGAATCGGGATCAAGGGACAACCATTTGGAGGACCCACTTAGAAGATGAATCAATGACTGATTTTTGGTGAGGATGATCTCTATATGGTGAGGAGATCATCCTTACAAAAATTCAAATCATTCAGCTCGTAGACTGGTTTAGAAGTTGAAGAATTATGGACCCTTTATTTTTACCGTATAACTTGAAAACCACATTTGATGGGATTAGAAATTTCAGAATTTGCTGATTATTTTTGGGGGTGATCTATATGTTGAGGAGATCATCCTCACCAAAAATGAGCCATCGATTCATCTTGTTATGTGGGTCCGCCAAAATGGTTGTTCGCCCCTGACCCATTAATATATGGTATTAATTAAATTTTTTAACTCGAAAATCTTGTAACAACTATTAAGCTATTGAAAAAAATTTAGATGACTAGGACTTCCATTGCAGTCCATGCAGAGGACTCTCGGGGCCCTACATAGATCATTTTTTTTGCCTAATGACTATGTGGATGTTCAACCCACATATTGGTGGATAAACATACTAAAAATCAGTTCAATTGATGAGTTTTAGCCATTGGATTTACTACTCAAAAATCATTCTTGAATCCAATGGCTAGAATCAAATCCTAAAAAGTACTAAAATCTAGGGCTAGAGATGACCAATCAGGTTAATTTTTGGTTTATATGTCCAACAAGGGGTGGGCTAAACATCCATGCGGTTAGTGGACCGGGGCCTTCTCTCACCTGGCCTGGGGGCCTTCTCTCACATAGGGCCTAAGGCGACCGCCTTACTGGCCTTATGGTTGAGGAGCCGGCCCTGATTACATGGCGTACGAGTCACGTCATACAGAAACTGAATTGTAGTTCCACACGTGTGCACCAACGCTAATTATGCTCCACGAGCAAGAGCCATGTGTGACTATCAGAAATCATGACACCTGTTGCTTTGAAAAACTTAGTCCACTTAGACAAAGCAACACGTATATGCTTAACAAATGTGACTTGATGATTTGGAAAATAAAAATAGTAGTTATCTTATAGGAGCGGCCCTATGGAATCAAGCCACGGGGAGCCCCTGGTGTCTCATTTTCATTGGATAAAGTGTATCTTGCGCAGAGAGAATTTTTAAAGCAACGGATTTTTGAAGCAGTGGTCAATCACACCGCGCTCCAATCCGATGTTCAAAAAGCATTTTTTTTGGGTTTCTTCAAAAGAATCAGTGGATTGTGGCGCAGTTTGATTGGTCACTACTTCAAAAGTTTTCTCCCTTGCATAAAATTAGGTGATTGGCGTCGTAGGCAACTTGATATGAGCATTGCTAATGGATTACCGCTTAAAATAAAGGAAAAGTAGAAAAAAGATGAGGGGAATCTGAGGCGTCTGATCTCGGTCAGGTAGCTACCTAACTACGGCAATATGACCACGTGGTAATTTCTTAGAGGACACTAACCGTATAGGTTTGGCCAATCCCTAGGTGGACCTATAAACGCAAAATCAACCTGAGATCAGTGATTTTTGAGTGTTAGTTGAAATCATTTTCATGGGTTGAGCATTGTTTACCATTATTTGGGTACAAAGATCCAAAGGTTAAAAACCACTAATCAGGCTGCTTTGTGGTTTGTAGGTCCACAGAGGGATTCACGAAGAATCCGTACGGTCGGCGTCCTCTAAGAGTGTACCACGTGGTTCATATTCTGTCGTCGGTGGTTAGGCGGCAAGTTTCACTCAACAGCCTTTCGCAATTGCAAGGCAAAATAATTTCAAATAACTCTTGAGATCAAAAGAGGAAAATAATCCAAGGCTAAAAAAATTCTTGAAGTTGGGTGTATTATCAAAAAGTAACCTATAAGGTGTCAATACGTACATGTTTAATCGAAATCGAATTAGAACAAGAACCGAAGATACTGGTTCTTGTTCCACATTTTTTAGAACCAACAAAAGAAGAATAGGAACCGGAATTGACTAAAAAATAACAGTTTTGATTTTGGGTAATTTGATAGTGGAATCGAATTGATTGGAACCAGAATCAAACCGATAGGAACCGTAACCACCGATATATAAATATAGTGTTAAAATTGTAATATTATCAAGATTGGAACCAATATACCCACAACTGGAATCGATAGCAACCGACAATATTGATTCCGATTTTGGGTACCTTAGGAATCGAGCCAGAACTAACCCAGTGACACCCCAATAATCCACCCAGTGAAAGAATTTGTATTTAAATTTTTCTACAGGTCTATGTTTCGTATAATGGAGACTCAACTATTGAAAATTTCTATGGAAGATTCTCTGAGAACTTATTGATTTAAAACTTTCTCTTGAGAGAGATAAGCCATGTTTGGGAATGCTTCTGCATAAATACTGTAGAAAAGCGCTTCTACACAAGTCTTGGAAAAAACTGTTGAGAAGTGATTTTTTGCTAGAATAGCGTTTGAAAATCTATGCTGGAGAAGTGTTGTTATGTGTAGAAATTGGCATTGCTATTTGGCAAAATCGATTGTGAGCTTCTGGATTATGTTAAAATATCCTTAAATATAAGGGTTTACGGATTTTAAAAGTTATTTTGTAATATGGATGAAAGATTTGGGACAAAAAAAGTCAAAACGTGACTCATTTTGACGGCGATACGTTTCCTGAAAAGTGCTTCTAGCTTCTTTAGCCGTTGGAAGCCAAAACGGTTTTGCAAACCAAACAAAGATTTATGTTAAGAAAGCACTTCTCAGCACCAAAAGCTGAAGAAGTGATTTTTTTTTTCCTTTTTAGAATAGCATTTGACAAATCATGTTGGAGAAGTGATGTTCTATATGTAGAAGCTGGTATTATTTTTTGGCAAAATCAATTGTGAGCTTATGGATTCTGCTAAAATGTCAAGAATACCCTTAAAAATAAAGGTTTAAGGATTTCAAAAGTTATTTTATAATATGAATAAAATTGTTGGGACAAAAAAGTCAAAACGTGAGACTCATTTTAACAATGATATGCTTCCTACAAAAGCGCTTCTAACTTCTTTTAGACGTTGGAATCTATAACGCTTTTGCAAACCGAAGATAGATTTATGTGAAGTAAGCACTTCTCAGATCCAAAAGTTGAAGAGCGCTTCCCAAAAATCGTTCTCAAACACTACCTTACTATTAAGAGAATATTGCTTCTTTTGAGATAATTTATATATGGAAAACAAATATTGTAGATATCTAGGTAGTCTTGTGATCTAGCTGATGTTGAGAGTATTCTTGAAGGAGAGCTTGTAGATGACATGGCGGTAGTAGGTGGGTCCAGTTCACCAAACATCCACATGTGGGAAATATCTCAATCAAATGAGGCTTCATGAACATGCCCAGGATGCACACTATGCAAATAGAACGTCCATGTGCTTTACGAAGGTGTCGACCAAGGTAAGGTCTCAGTCTCGGCGGAGACTTTAAACCATGGTGTCGACACATAAGAAATACAACGCACATACTTGATCGAATTCAATTACAAACCAGACAATTTTGCTTCACACAATATTTGAACCAAAGAAGGTCATGCAAATCAAAGGCTGTCTCACGTATTGGACAGCCTTTGATTCGTGGGTCAAAAAATGCGTGAAGCAAAATTTTCCCACGCCAATCTTGCTCACAATACACAAGTGAGAAAACATTGACTGTCGCATTGTGATTACATAGGTGAGGTTGTAGTAATCAAGACCACATGTTGAAGTAGGATACACATCGCTTTGCAATATCTCCCTTTTAAAAAGCACTCTTGAGCTATACGATTTACACATTCATAAACAACAAGAAAGAAAAGAGTAAGTTTTCTATTTAGAAAATAGTCTTTGTTTAGAAGAGAAAAGCTGCAGCTTCCATTATTTATCTTGTGAGGTTTTCTCTTCCATAGATCAAAGCTGAGAGCTTGATCCAATTCTGTCTAGGTTTTCCAGTTAATATCTTAACCTAGCATCCAAAGTAGTACCAGTGTGACTCAACACTCTTGAACAACTGTGGGGTTTAGGGTGTACTGAATCATTCACTTTCAGTAAAGACTGTTGTGTGAGAAATAAAATTGAGGTGTACTGATCGAAGGTAGGTTTGGAGAGTACCAAACTGAACAAGCAGCAAAGGGTTCATGACTGGGAGGGCGCTCGTGGATTCGTAGCATTGATTCAAAGGACGTAGACGCATCGGCAGTAGGCTTTCGCTAAGGTTGAAAGTTATATTTGCAACGGTGTTGCATAAATGACTTATGTTTGAAAGTTGGGTTTTTCCGCGTCGTTGGTTATGGAAACCCTAACTTCAACACATTTGTAATTTGATCCGAATTTTAATCCTGCAAAATATAAGCTTTTGTATAGGGATTCGTGTCAAATGTCGATCTGTACTCGGGATTAGTCGGATTAGCGCGAATAAGAACATAAAATGACAGATAATATACAAGAAAAACGTGGAAGAATGAGAATGGCGAGTCGAGATTAAAAACACATCCAAGAGATCCAGAAAATACTAAAATCATCAAAATCAAATTGCATTAATTAAACTGTTGCTTACATGAAATAAATGACAGAAATAAATAAAGCGGTAAATCTATTCTAGAAAGCATGTAAGAAAGCATGTAAAGAGAACTTTTAGAGAGAGGAAGAAGGTAGAGAGAGATTTTTCACACCTCGGTCGTTTACCGGCCGACAAGGTAGAGGTGAGAGAAAAACTCACCCTCTTGCATTCATCGAACGGAGTCAGCGGTGCAAAAAGGCGATCAGCCTGGGGATGTTGTTAGAGAGAGTGGATTCCCAAACTCTAGAGAGATAAAGTAAGGGAAGAGAGAGAAAATTACCTCTTGAAACTTACTAGAGCAGATTGAATGAGATCAGCCTTGTGAGTCGGCCAATGAGGTTTTGCAATAAGTGATCAGCCCGGATGGTGGCATGGTGCATGAGAATGGAGATCGGGATGAAGAGGATGCCCGAAAAGTTGCATGGGGGGTGCTACGGCTTGATCTGCCATGATTGGCCTTGGAATTCGGCCAAGAGAATCTTGGTGCATATTCCGGCCAAGATATTAATTTGCTGGCCGTGTGGAGGAGCCTGGAAAGTTGTTGGCCATTGGAATGGCAGCAAGCCATGGAGGAACAAATCGGGCATTTGCAAGTGGTGCAATTTGGATGGAAGGATGTTGGAGTTTCTGGCGAAGTTTCAGACCTGCAGGTTGTAGAGAGGTGAGCGATGCTCACTGAAGTTGCTGGTGGTAGGTTCCATCAACTGGTGGTGAGCGCAGTAATGGGA
Source organism: Euptelea pleiosperma (assembly GCA_035048495.1). Lineage (NCBI taxonomy): Eukaryota > Viridiplantae > Streptophyta > Magnoliopsida > Ranunculales > Eupteleaceae > Euptelea > Euptelea pleiosperma. The sequence goes on from CM068551.1 coordinate 2,698,214, forward strand.
GGAGGTTGGAGGACATCCTCTAGTCCAAGAAGAAGAAGATGGTGGAGGAGATGTTTGCTGGAAGTGCTGTGGTGGTTGGCGGTGAAGGTTGTGGAGACCGATTGCCGGCGTTAATGGAGGTTGCCGGAGTTGCAGGTTGCAACTCCAGCAACCCTTGAGAAGAATGCACACACCAGTCTGAGGAAGGTTGCTGGCTTAGAGAACGGCCAGCAAGATAACAGTGGTGGCTCATAGGTGCAACAAGTGAGAGGCGCTCACGTTGCAGGTACAGATCTGTCCGGTGGAGAAAAACCAGTCCGGCCAGCCTTTAGGTTGCCGGAGTGAATGGTGCAGCAATAGGGAGATGGAATCTGGCTTCCTCTCCTCCTTTCCTCTTCTCCCTCTTTCCTCTTCTCCCTCTTTCCCTTTTTTTATTTCTTTCTTTTGGAGGGTTGCAAAGTTTTTTTGGGAGAGAGAAGAAGTTGGAGATGACGGTGCTAGGTTTTTCGACTCAAAGGGAGCTGCCAGCGATTGTGGAGACCAGCGGGGATGATGGTGTTCCAAGGTGAAGGAAGAGATGGTGTTGAGAATGTAGCCATGAAGAGAATCAAGAAGAAGGGTGAGGACAGCTGGACGGTGAAGAAAAGATTAGTGTTCTTGGGGTGATGAGAACGGTGGTGGCAGGGTGGCTGTTCGTGGGGAGCATGAACAATGATGGAGCCCGTGAAGAAGAGGAAGAAGAAGACGGACCTGCAAGGGAGAGCTGATCCAAGGTGGTGGTGAAGAACCATGCAAGGGATGAGCATGGTTGTTGGTGAGATGAGCAGATGGGAAGAGTAGCACATAACTCCTCCTCAAGAGATCAAACCAGAAAGATAGCTCAAGGATAGAGATCAGTTGCAGGCCGGAGTCGATGATGGTGACCGGTGTTAGGCGTTCCATGAGTGGTAGAGATGGGGGCCGTCTTGAGAGAGATGAAACGGTTTCTCTCCTCCAAAACGTGGAAGAAGGCTTAAGGTTTAGGGAGTGAGGATGGCTTGGAGAAAATAGAAAGTGAGAGAAAATGGGATTGAGACGTTAGAGAGAGATTAGGGTTCCCTTCTCTTATAAGGTTGACCTCTTTAATTAACACACCCCCCTTCTCTCTTAGTGACGCCCCTTAGTTTCTCTTTGATGAAAATCCACACCCACCTATATTTTAACAATAATTCCTTTTTATATGCCTTGCATATTTCTAAAACTATATTTTATTTTGAAAACTAAAATAAGGTTTCCATTTGGACATCTTAAGTAGGACCAACCCGTTTCCAAAAATCGTTTATTTTCAAAATAAGCACAGAAGGTATCCTGGCCCTTTTGTTCATAACATTACTCATCATTTTTGAAAAATTGTTTATTTCCGAAAATCTCTTTTTATTTCCAAAATATTTTATTGGTCAGGTCTTTTTGAGAATTTTGAGTGAGGCTGAGGGATCCACTAAATAGCAAAGCCGTATTTTAGATCATTCATGGCCCATATGATAGAACAGGGAATGATGAGGGCCATTGGATTCTGAGATGGATGATCGGAGTAATGACCAGAGGATTTGCTGGCGATCCGACTGTGAAAAATAGAAGGTGATGATCGGATGGATTATCGGATGGTGGAGATCGGCCAACATAGGTTGTAGGATAGAGTGATTGCAGGAAGAGAGAGGATCGATGATTGATATTGAGAGTAGAGAGAGGAGAGAGAATTAGGAGAGATGAGGGAGAAAATACTACAGACTACAGATATAGTAGCTGGCAGAGGGTCTGGAACCCCGGTCTTCACTGTGATCATTCTCACACTTCTCCAGTAGAGTAGACTATCATTCTTTGCTGACTCATGTGGCTTTAAACGCTTTGGTCCGTCTCTTGGTCATTGGCTCTCCTACTCTCTTCGTTCTTTGGGCCGGCTTTTTAGTCCTCTTATTCAGCCCATATTTAGCTCATATCTTCTAGTCATAGCCTGTAGGCTCTTTAAGCTTTGATAATGAACTTTCCTGATCGATGTGGGCTCGCAAGTCTCGAGAATTGTCCCATCGGGGTTTCCTACGATAGAAGAAGCGCATAATGAGACTTTATCAGAACGACTTAATGTCTAGACTTCCAGAAATGCGTTTAATGCATGCAAATATACCATTTCGTCCAGAAAAGTGTGTTCTACGCAACGGACGAGACTATTACGTAGAAAAGTAGATAAATAGAGCATTTTACGTAGGAGAATGCAATAACGCTAAAAGGATAATTGCTTAAAATAAGCACTTTTGAGCGAATATCAATGTTTCTTTAAACTTTTTAGTTAGTGATACTTTTCGTCTAGATGTGGTCCCGTGGTTTTCCTTGGCTAAGATTTTCACGTAAAAACTCTTTGTCTTGTAGATTGTTTGATTATTGTTTCGCTAATTTTTTTTTATTAAATCAAACAAAAGACAATATACCACGGAGGTATATTTAATTTGAGTTGGTTAAGATAATCCATTTATCAATCAACTGAGACATGCAAGTTTATCACCTTACCTAGACCAGTAATATTGTATTAGGTTAGTTTACCTTTTTAAATACCTAATCATCCCCCCCTTCTAGGTATTCTTGAGTAAAAGAGAACGGACATGTTATTTCAATTGGTATTAGAGCAGGTTCACTCATTAACGGTTTAATCACTCGAGTGAGTTCCTATTTACAGTCTGTTTTCTTCTATATCTATAACGATGCCGACAGAAAGGTTCACTGTGAATTGTCGTAGTAACTTAGACAGTGAAGATCAAGGTGATCTTTATACTTCTTATAAAAAAATTATATAAAGAAAGCGTCAAGCTGATAAAAGCCAATAAAAAACTGACTAACAGAGTTGAACTTCTTGATTCTGAAAATGTCGATTTTAAACTAAACAATAATAAATTATCTGTGCTAGTTGATCAGCTTAGGGAAGAGAAGAAATCTCTTTAAGAGAGAAACAAGTTCTTAGAATGCAAGTTCCAAACTAGTACGAGTGCTAAAATGTCAATTGAAAGTAAGCATGAAAAATATGAAACTATTTCTAGACAACTTGAAGAATAGGAAGTTAGCCTTCAAGATAAAGTTAAATTTTTTGAATCTAATTATCAAGAATGTCTAGAGAAGAGGAAGTCACTTGAACTTGATATGGAGCAAACCGGGACTTGGATATGTTGATAATGCTAATGCCCCATCGTCTTCAGGAACTAAATTTGTAAAAGTCAAAGTTCCTTCTACACCACAGGTTGATCAACCTTGACCTAGACTAGTTATACATGTGCATGTTTGTAATTACTGTAGGGGTAGAGGTCACCTGAGCAAGAATTGTCTCCAAAAGAGGAGAGATATTATGGTTCCTCCCAAGAGAAAATCATATGGGAACCAATGAGATTTACTCCATAAAATGACCGCCTTACATCAAAAGTCAGATGCATTGATTAGAGAGATTGCAAAACTTATGAAACTCAAAGGCGCCCAGATTCAAAGGGCTCAGTTGGCCCAACTGATATGGATCCGACTTCTTCTTATGATGAGCCATGAGTAAGCTCTTCGATTGAGTATGTGTCAAACTCTTCTTTATGGTATGAATTTGATTAGTTGAGACCAATGGTTGATACTTGTCGGCTTTTGCCCATTCTTTGAAAGAAAGATTCAACTTAGTATATAGTAAAGTGTGAAGCGACATGCTTTTCTGGTCCCGATTCAGTGAACGTCTCATGAGCGCTCAAAATCCCCAATGACACTCTTATCGTAATTAAATAGAATTGACATTCCTTGCGCGGGTGAGGGAAAAAGCCTTTTCAAACCGATCGACCATCCCACGAGACAATTTGTTCTGAAAGGTTCATCGGTCATTAACTACACCCATTCCTAGATTCAAATTTAATAGAAAGAAAGAACGTAGTCTCCACAGCGTGCAGAAATCGGAGTTCGGATTCGTCTAAACTTCAATCTGCCATGGAACTGCTGATTAGAGGGACTGACTGACTTTGATCGATTTGCTAACGACTTGTAACACCGAAGTGCTGCCTTGCAACCTGCATCACAGCATGGGAAGAAGTCTGTTTGACTGAAAGGATTGTGCCGTTTTGCTCCTACCAACTTACCGTTCTCGTTGAGCCCCCCCCCTTTTTTTTTTCTGATTCCCCTGATCCAAACTGGAATGTGAACATACCAATACCTGTGAGCGAGCGTACCTAACGATTACTTTCGTTAGTAGTGTGAACCAGGACTAGAAACTGGCCCCTGCAGTGTAAGCCGAGAGTTCACTTCAGGAAGCAAGCCCTACTTTCTTTCTTAAAGTTAGCGCCCTACCTTATATAAGATGAATGAATCACAGGTTTGAAAGTCCTGTGCATTAGCCAACTGGTGACCTGCTTTCTTTAATGTGCTAGGTAGTTTGCTTGTTCTGGCCGGAGTGCTTACTCACCTTCGTTCTTTTCGAGCGGAACACGGCTTAAAGGCGCTATGCCACTTGTTCTTCGGGGTAGAGTTCCTCCTTAGCTTTGCTGCTTGCGGCTTCTTACTTGCTTGCTTTCTTCTCCTTGCCTGGTCTTGTTGAATCAACACGTGAGAGTGGAGCGAGCGCCTTTTAGTAGCTTAACGACCCAAGAAGAATCATAAGAAGAGAGACAAGAGACAAGCCTAGTAGTTGCTGTTGGGGAACTCGGTAGAAGCAATTTGCCACTTCTGTCTCTCTAGACTAAACAATAGCTCCCTTATATAGAATGAAAATTCTACATTCTCCACTCCCCTTGCCCCATTCACTCCTTCTGGAACTGGAATGAGTGGGCCAAAAAACTTCCCAAGCCACTTAGTCTCTTCACGGTTACTTCAAACAAATAGAGAAGGTAAGTGATTGCCGCATCTATGCCTTGCTAAGAAATGGATTCACCTAGCACGAGGCCCTTGCAGTTGCTGCCGCTCAATTTCTCCAAGAAGAAAATCTCGTTGTTGTTGCAGTTTGCAAAGGCTTTCATCTACTTCTATACATTTGATCATTGTTTATATGTTTTTTCATATAATTTGATCAAACTGCTGTACAATTTGTATGAAAATTTGTCATTGAAAATGGGCTAAATGTGCCCATAATTTAAGGAGATTTATTTTGGCTCAACTTATAAATAGAATGAATTAATTGACTCTTTCAAATCAATTGCAAACTATTATTGAACTTGTTTCAATTGAAAAACTATGAAGACAACTACAAAGTAACAGAAGGTTCTCTAGAAGAATTCATGTACGTACAACCAACTATTAATACAAATATCGTCCTCAATACATATATGATCGACATGGAGAACATTTTTAAAGAATACAAACAAGAAACAATCTCACCATTTGTGTTAAATGGCATTTATAAACTATTAATTAAGATTTATGTTATATTTAAAATTAGTTATTGTTTAACTATTATAATTTTAATAACTATATTTAATATGTATATATACAACAGACAATGATTATGATCAATAACAGATGGAGAAAATATTGAATGCATATTGATGATGAAAATAAAGACACAATGGCAAGTAAGTACTATATTTATTATTATCATCTTGATAGTATTATTTTAAAATTTTACTTATTTATTAGTTTACATTTCATGCTAAATTTATAATTTTGCATACATGAAAAATTTATAACATCCGGAATTTTGGAGAACTAACTGAAATTTACTAGCTCATATTGTAGGGCAATTATTTAGTATGAAGAAAAGTTGAAAAAATAAGAACAACCATTAATCTAAAGTTTACAATTTGTAGCTAAGAAGTGAAAGTTCAACTACCACTTCTAAGAGATACGCCAAAATTTTTTAAACAACTTTTGAATTATGAAGGAGGGTTTAAAGACAAAATTAAATCTTACAATTCAATGTTTGCATTTATATTAATGGGCGTACACATTGATAAAAAGATTAATGATGGTAATGGAATCTACATATTTTAAATTAATAGGCAAAACTATCACAAGATTAGTTTTCACTACCAACAAAAGGTTAAAAGCCAAAGTTTGTACAACTGTATAAATATATATGATACTTAAAAATGAGGTCTAATAAGTTGAGTATCATAAAGAGAAATGATGACACTAGATGTTTGGATCCAAAGATATTTGAGGGGCTAATGAAAATGATTGATGAGCATAATGAACTCGCTAAAATTTTTAGATTGACAAGAAAGAGATTTGAAGAATCTAAATTAATTACAATTCGCTTAAAACTTATTGGAACTCATAAAAAAGAAGCAAGACAACATAACTTACCACTTCATCAGATGTACATTTATTGTTAGAAATGGGTTTGAATATGATACATGTTGGGATATTCTTGTTGAAGAAATTGTTTGATAGAATGTATTCGAAATAATTATAATGATAATACAAATCTAAAATAAAGAAGGATAAAAAATAAGATGTAAAATAAGATGTAAAATAATAATAATAATAATAAATGAAATGTAAAATATAAAGAGAAGATAAGAACTTATCAGTAGAGGAACGTCAACGACTGTCTTTAAGGTGATTGCACCCATTGCAAGAGGATTTCTTGAGGCCAACAGTATATCAATGACGCTCACTTCCTAGGAAACAACTACCCTTCTTCTAGGATTCATTAATATATTGTCACTATATATTGTTGTTTATTGTGTTATGTCCCCACAGATCACCTGAAAATCTCTATGGTGAGAAAATCATGATTTCCAATTAGAGACACAGACTGAGCACTCTCCAGGTAGAGAGAATATGGGTCTCTAGTTTAAAATAAAAAACATGATCGTGGTTTTGTCCACTTGGGATCTTGGTTGTTTAGGAGTGTTCTAAAATGCTAGGGCTTGTGATATTCGCTCAAAAGTGCTTATTTTAAGCACTTATCCTGTTAGCGTATCGCACTCTCCTACGTAAAACTGCTTTAATTATCCACTTTTCTACGTAAGAGTCTATCTCATTGCGTAAAATACACTTTTCTGGACGAAATGGTATATTTGCATGCATTAAACGCATTTTTAGAAGTTTAGATATTAAGCCGTTCTTATTAAGTCTCATTACGCGCTTCTTCTGTCGCAGGAAACCCTGATTGGATGATTCTCAAGACTTGTGGGCCCACATGGCTCATGAAAGCCCATTATCAAAGCTTAAAGAGTCAACAGGCTATGTCTAGAAGATATGAGCCTATTATGGGCTGAACAAGGGGATCGAAGAGCTGGCCCAAGGAACCACGAGAGCGGGAGAGCTGATAACCAAGAGAAGGAGCAAAAGCATTTAAAGCCACATCAAATGATGGCCTGCTCTACTGGCAAAGCTCAAGTGAAGAACAGTGGAAAACCAGGGTTCATGACCCTCTGCCAATACTTTTTCTGATATTTTCTCTCACATCTCTCCTTATTCTCTCTCTTCATTTCTCGGTCCTCGAATCTATTGACTTAACCCCAGAACTCCTGCTCATTGGCTCTGTCTCATCTCCCTTAGCTTTTTGACCGTTGGATCTTCCATCGGGCCGTTGGATCTCTATAGATCGCCATCTGATCTATCAATTCTATGCATCCGACCATCCGATCGTGCTACCGATCAGTCGATCATCCATCCTATCAACCACCCGATCTCCATTGTAAAATATCAGTCCCTAGGGCAGGTTTGATTGTAGAGAAATGCCTCAGATGATTGATTGTGGATGAGAGAGAGCAGAGCTCGATCTCCGAGGAAAGAAAAATGTATTTTTCTCCCCTGGCAACCAAACACACCCTGACCCGCAGCCTCGTAAGAGGTCCACATCCATCGAGCCCAGTGGCCCACTATCCTACTCACCTACCTTCTGGCCCATGGCCGATGTACTCAGGGCCCACGTTTTTAGCGTTCCCATTTGGCCAACCACTGGCCAACACATGGCATCATCTCTTGGCCCAGTGGCCAATCAATCTCATGGCCAAATGGCCCACGAGCCCGAGCCCAAGCCAGCAATCCACTTGTCATTTCTCAAAAAAAAAAAAATAATAATAATAAAAATAAAAATAAAAAAAATTCCTCTTTTAGAAACCGTGGGTTTCTAATAGAGAAACCCACGGTTTTGTTCCCTTCCCTTATAAAGAAGAACCCAAAGAGGCTTCTTGGTCTCGTCTCCCATTTTTTTTCTTTCTTCCTCTTCTGCTCCGCTCCTTCATCTCCGGCGAGCCACCACCGGACTGGTTCGCCGGCGTCTTCTTCTTCTTCTTCTTCTTCTTCTTCTTCTCCTTCTCCTTCTCCTTCTTCTTCTTTTCATCACCTCTACCACCACCTGCAGCTACCACAGGTGGCAGCACCAGCAGTCGTCCACGAGACTTCTCCCACAATCACTGCCGGAGTTGCAGGTCTGCAACTCCGGCCATCTCCCCTTCTTCCTCTCCTTTTCCTTCTCCTCTTGCGCCCCTTCCTCTTCTGGTCCTTCTCTTCCGCTTCTCCTTCTTCTTGCAAGTTCCCTCTCCATCAGCAGACCGCACCACCACTTCTAGCCGGAGTTGTGGACCTGCAACTCCGGCCAAAAACCACCGTCTCTTCAAAACGATTTCACCCCTCTCCTCCATTCTCTCTCTCCCGATTCCAGCGTCCTCCACGATATCTTTTGGAGGTCCACAGCACCGCCATCACCACCGTGCAACCTCTCAAAAAGCTTGTTGGACCTGCAACTCCGGCAAGTCCGCCCTCCTCCCTACACGTTCTCCCATCTCCACCACTAAATCGCTCCAACAATCCTGCATCTTCCTCTCTTCCTATCTTCGCCACTTCCTATCTTCAACGTTGCTGGAGTTGCAACCTGCAACTCCAGTACGTTTCATTCAAAAAAAAAAAAAAAAAGGAGAAAGTTCGCCGGAGTTGCAGAACTCCGGCAAACTCCATTAAAACCGGTGACTTGCACCAAACACCACCCTCACAGCCGTCACAAGCAACACCACCCTCCACAAGTTGCTCCCCTCAACCACAGGCAGCCACTAGCTGATTTTTGGACTCCACACGAACCCAAACCAGCAAGGTTCTTTGCCGTCTCTGTCTGCAACTCGCAACTTCACACCGTTGTCTCCGTTTTCTGCAGGTTCCGCCGTCGTCTCCAACCTTGCAATCACAAGTTCTTGCGTTCCCTCTTGACTGGTCGGGTTGGTATGCTCCCTCACCTTCACGTTCTTCTCCATGGCGGTGACCACAGTTGCACTGTGAACTCCATCACCGATGCTGCACGGACCTCATCCCCTCTCTTGGAGCTCTTGCTGAACCCACTTGCCGGTGAACCCGCCCTCTAACCTTCTACGAGAAACGGCCTGCAGTGATCACCTCTGAACCAAAAACTTCTCCATCTTCAGCTTCAATGCATGGCAGTCCCTTCTCCATCTTGGAACGTCCCATCTTGATCGCCAAGGTGAGACCCGATCTTTAACTCTACCACCACCCAACCCTTCACCGGTGTCCCTTTTTGCAGCAACCCAGATCTCCACATTTCACGGGTTGGGTGCACAACCAGCCACCACATCCGTAGTGTGGCCACGAGCCATGGCTTCGCCATCTCAAACACCAACCCTGCATACCTTAATCCATGGCCAATTCATGGGCCAATCCAAAAGTTATCCAAGGTAAAATCCATTTTTCTTGTACCTTTTCCCATTTTCTCTCTCTAGATCTTCTCACCCCTTTCTCTCTTTAGGTTTCTCTCTCTCTTTCTCTTTTTCTCTCTCTAGCTACTCCCTCTCTCTAATAATTTTTCACTTTTGACTTTCTCTCTCTAGGCCTTAGAACCTTCTCTCTCTAGATCATTTAAATTTTATGCTTTATCTCTTTAGACTATTCTTGATTAATGCTTTCTAGTTAGTATTTTTATCAGATTATTTTATTGTAAGAGACAATTTTGAATAAATGGAATTAATTTAAATATGAGCATGTTGCAGTCTCTGAAAATTTTGTCATTTATGTATTCTTTATCGCGCTAATCCGACTAATCCCGAGTGCGGATCGACATCCGACACGAATCCCTATACAAAAGTTCATATTTTGCAGGATAACCGGATAAAAATTACAAATTGTGTTGAACTTAGGGTTTCCGTAACCAACGACGCGGAAAAACCCTACTTTCAGCTTGATATGGCTGGGACCATAATCAATAAGCCTGTACTAGTTTTTCTAGATTTTGATTATAATTAATCATAGCTGAAGTTTTAGTCCATTTTAACTTAAGTAGAAGATCCTATTCTACTTTATATTATATTATTTTCATTTAATTTGGCCCAGTAAAATTTGCAATCTCTACACAACTTTTTCCTGTGAAGCTTTAGGAGGAGATTGTGAGGTTTACGACCTTGTTTAAGAGTTTGATCTCCAGCGTGATTGATCCATAAAGAGGAAAAAACAAGACGTTTACTCTCCAACGTGATTGATCCATTAAGAGGAAGGAACAAAACGTTTAGAGAAGTAAATTAAAAATCTTCATCGTCAACCGCGTGTGTATTCGATCATTATCTATACTACTTCTTATTGTTGGCAGTCATTATTGTGGAGGATCAGTGAATTTTTACTCCTAGATGGACATACCTTTAGTGATTTCTAATTGTTGGATTTGAGTAATTTTCATGGATTGATTTTTAACTATATTATTTGGGGTACAAAGATCCAAAGGTTTGAAATCACTCTTATTTGGTGAGGTTGATCTCCTCGCCATATAGATCACCCCTACAAAAAATCAGCACATTCTAGAATTTCTAACACCGGCCATCAAATGTGGCTGATATTTGGTGAGGTTGATCTCCTCACCATATAGATCACCCCTACAAAAATCAGCCCATTCTAAAATTTCTAACACCATCACTAAAACCATCACTACAAAAATCAGCCCATGGTGTTAGAAATTTCACAATGGGCTGATTATTTGTAGGGGTGATCTATATGGTGAGGAAATCATCCTCGCTAAAAATCAGCCATTGATTTATCTTCTATGTGTACACAAAAATTGTATTTTCCTTTGAAAACACTACTTCCCATTGTTATATAACTATTTTAAATTTGTATAATTTTCCCGAGCAAGCCATTTAAATCTAGATAATTTTTCGTACTAAGCCCGGAACCCATTTCCCATCCAAATATGTGAAAATTACCCTTATTTTCTTGCATAGAAGATAAATCAATGGCTGATTTTTTGCGAGGATGATCTCCTCACCATATAGATCACCCCTACAAAAACTCAGCCCATTCTGAAATTTCTAACACCATCAAATGTGGGTTTCAAGTTAATGTTAAAAATAGGCGGTCCGTAATTCTTCAACTTGTAGGCGGTCCATAATTCTTCAACTTGTAAACCATGCTATGAATATTATAATGATTTGAATTTTTGTGAGGGTGATCTCCCACCTTAGGGACCATCCTCACCAAAAATCATCCCATTCCAAAACTTCTACTTCATATATTGGCCCCCGACAATTTTTTGAACCCCATGCTTGAATCCTTAAGAAAATGGATTCAAGCATGTGCGGTCCAAAATGTAGTAAATGATTACAACAATATGGACGAGAGATGACTTACTTGAGAAGTTAAGGGCAAGCCAGCGTTGGGCGACGGCGACAAGAGAAGGCGGGGTTGCAGACGGGCGTAGCAACTAACGGCCGACGATGGGCAATTAGGGCTTGTAGAGGAGAGGGATATCTTCGGCTTGAAGGAGAGGGGAACTAGGGTTTCAAGGAGTAAGAACCAGAGGTTTTTGGCGCGTAGGAGGGGAGGGGGGTTTAGCACGCTTCAGGACAATATATATCTTGATATATCGCGTCGGCTTTTGCAGCGTCGGTTTTTTTTTTTTTTTAATATCGCGTCGGTTTTTCATCTCGTCGATTTTTGGGAAAACCGACGCGATTGCTCCGAAATGTGCCGACGCCAAAACCAATTCGTCTAGTAGTGCGTGTATTCGATCATTATCTGTACTACTTCTAAATGTCGGTATCTTGAAAACAAAATTTCCTATTTTATCCTCATTATCTACCCTAATAGACACATCTATGTGCCTTCCTCTCTGATTTTTTCAATATTTCCCAAACTTAACCCTCAACATGATCGAAATCTCTTCTCTCCTCTTTACTCTCATCCCCACATCTATTATCTATACTAAAGCTTGAGCCTGATGAGGTGGCTTCTCCATCTTTTTTCACTTATTTTTTTCCAAAAATACCCCTACACAACCCCCTCTCTCTTAATTTCCTCTCCTCTATTAAGCAATTAACCCGACGGTCCCTTCCTCAGACGGTTCCTCTCCCATCAGCAAACCTTTTGCCTTCCAATTTAGAACTGTAAACTCTAACATCTCTCTCCATCCGACTATCCCTCTCCCCAAAATAATCTCCTCTTATTTCCCTCCTCTTCCATAAACAACTACTAAACGACTCTTCTTCTAGGGTTCGGGTTTCTTACTGCTTTCACCACCAGCAACAGAACGTGTTTCATCAGATCTTAAGAGTTCCACGATGGTGAATCAGCCGCAAAGAGGAGGAGCCTTTGCCCGTCTATTGGTATTTGGTGTTGCTGCTCCCGCTTTTCTTTCCTCAACTCTTCAATCCCTTGGGCCATGCCTCCCCTTCTATCTTCTCGGTACTTCATTCATTTCCATCATTTCCTTCATTCTAGTTTTATTTGTGTTTTTTCTTTTTTCATCTCAAAAATTATTTTGATCTAGAATTATTATTTTAGTTTTGTATTCTCTCATACGTTTTACGTGGTTTGTGATCAGTTCTTCTCTTTGTATGTCTTAACAAGAATCTTATTGATGGTTTGGACAAAAATATAATCAAATTTTGCCAAGCAAAGTTGTTAGCTATTGGGTTCCAAAGTTGGTGGTGTTTAGACATTTGCTCAAGATCGATGCGGGTAAGATATAAAAGCATTTGCTAAGAGCGAATGTGAGTTCTGTGTTTTTTAGTTGATTTATCTCTATTTGGGATTTCTTGTGAAAAAAAATGTAGTTTTTGTGAGTTCTGTTTTTACCTTTCATTGTCATGATCTCATAGTGGATTCTATTTCTAATTTTGTTATAATACTTTGGTCATTATTCTTTTAATGCAGAGCCTTAGGCGGTTTGGTTTGCTTAGATTGAATGGATGTAGGAAGTCTACGCTCCTTACATCAATTGGGTGTCGAGAGCACCCAATTCCAGAACACATGGATATCTACCACTTAACCGGGGAAATTGAAGCTTCTAACATGATGCACTCGAAGCTGTCATAAATTATGACAATGCTTAAATTGGAGAAAGAAGCAGAAGCTTTGGCAGCACTTTTGTGTTGAAGTAGCCTCACAATTTTAATGTACACGACTCTCTTCTCCATTGATTGTTCCAAACCCTCCTGCAATTGGTGTTATGTTGGTACCTACATTTGGCAGTCCACTTGTAGTCGTTTTAGCCTGTGTTTGGTAACTATGTGTTTCAGATTTTGCAGATGGATGGTTGAGTATTTGGGAGAAGAGATAGCTCTGTCTTAGATAGACTAGATCTATAAGAGTTTATTTGATGTTTGTCTTGGAGTTATAATAGGGATAATTATCACATTTTGTAACCTGCATTGTGCACAAAAATGGCCGATTATTTGAGAATACTTGTACTATATATGTGAAATAGTGGTTTTCCTCAAAGCAAGAAAGCTAAGGAAAAGTAAAGTGTACCCTAACTTTCAAAATAGATAACCTCTCAAAACTAATATAAATCTTGTCTACCAACTATCATTTTTAGAGGTATCATGTACCTCTCACCCATAGAAATAACTATGCATGGGGTGTAATTAGGCGTGGCCAACCTAGCTTTTGCTAAACTTAGAATCGGCATGAGACCGGGCTTGGTATGATGCAAAACCAAATTTATGTCTGGAACATCTCATGGGCCAACCCATTTAATGCAAATGAACGCATCCCTGCAAAGACAAAAGTTAAGAAAAGGAGAAAATAGTCTAAGCTCTTACCCTTTAACTAGTGTTTCAAAACTCGAAAAGTTGACTCAACCAATTGTCGGAACAATTTTTCTTGCTTTCTGTAAAAATTGTAACACCAGATTTTTTTTTAGATTCGAATTGATATGGACCTCTATGTAGGCCCATATTTTTCTTTTGTTTGAAGCTCAATAGAGTTATGAACCGGATTTTTCAAATGAAAAACTGTTATGGGCTTGTTTAGTTGTTAGATAGTAATTTTACATGAAAGGCTAATCTACTAATTTTAATACAAAGAGATATTTTAGTACTTTCATTATAGGGGGGTATTTTAGTAATTTTTCTACATAGGGGTATTTTAATTATTTTATTACAAGAGATTCTTTTAGTAATTTTACTATGGAGGGGTATTTTAGTAATTTTACTATAAAAAAGTTTTTTTGTAATTCTACTATAGAGGGGTATTTTAGAAATTTCACAATGGAGGAGTATTTTAGTAATTTCACTATGAAAGGGTATTTTAATAATTTCATTAGGAGGTATTTTAATAATTATAGGCACATTTTAATAATTTTAATGTATAAGGGTATTTTAACTTCGAGTTATTGAAGGGTACTTCCATCAAACTGGGCTAGGTCCTCAAAAACATAATTAAGCTTGCTAAACAATCCCTCATAATAAATGAGAATTGGCATTTGCCTTGAGTGTTGGTTTTGCCAAGAAATCTTCCAAGGGAGAGACAACAGATGGCAGAGTGTTTGGAAGAAGAGATAGCTTTGTCCTAGTTAAATTAAATCTGTATGTTTATTTGATGTTTGTCTTGGAGTTATAATAGGGATAATCAGCACATTTTGTAACCTGCTTCGTGCACAAAAATGGCCGATTATTTGAGAATACTTGTATTATAAATGCGAAATAGTGATTTTCCTCAAAGCAAGAAAGATATGGAAAATGAAAAATTAAGTGTTCCTTAACTTTCAAAACAGATAACCTTTCAAAACCAATATAAATCTTGTTTACCGACTATCGTTTTTAGAGGTATTATGTACCTCTCACCCATACAAATATCTACGCATGGGGTGTAATTAGGCGTGGCCGACCTAGCTTTTGCTAAACTTTGAATCGGCACGAGACCGGGGCTTGGTATGATGCAAAACCAAATTTATTCCTGGAACATCTCATGGGCCAACCCATTTAATGCAAATGTACGCATCCCCACAAAGACAAAAGTTAAGAGAAGGGGAAAAAAGTCTATGCTCTTACCCTCTAACTAGTGTTTCAAAACTTGAAAAGTTGACTCCACCAATTGTCGACCAATTTTTCTTGCTTTCTGTAAAAATTCTTTTGCTTTCTATAAAAATTTTAACACCCCAGATTTTTTTTAGATTCGAATTGATATGGACTTCTATGTAGGCCCATAGTGTTCTTTTGTTTGAAGCCCAATAGAATTATGAACTAGATTTTTCAAAAGAAAAACTATTATGGGCTTGTTTATTTGTTAGACAGTAATTTTACATGAAAGGGTATAGGGGTATTTTAATAATTTTACAATGGATTCTTTCAGTAATTTTACTATAGAGGGGTATTTTAGTAATTTTACTATAGAATTTTATTTTTTTTTGTAATTCTACTAGAGGGTATTTTAGAAATTTCACAATGGAGGAGTATTTTAATAATTTCACTATGAAAGGGTATTTTAATAATTACACTATATAATATTTTTATAATTTTAATGTATAAGGGTATTTGGTAATTTCACTACATAAGGGTATTTTAATAATTTACCTTAGAAGGGTGAATTGGTAATGTTACATGGGAGAATAAATTAAGTAATTTATTATTTGACATGTTTGGAAAATTTGTAAGGAACAAATTAAGGGAGGAGTTTGATCACTTAATGTTTAATTTTGGAAAGATTGATTAGGTTTTGGTGGACACCACCCTAGGCAAAAACGTTGGGTGCTTAATTATCGTAGAATGACAAATTGAAATGATTAGTCTTAACGTTAATTAGAGATTTGTACATAGGATAATTTAAATTCTTCATTTAGCAACTTGACATGATAAATATTGAAATTAATTGGAGATATATACACCAGGATAATATGAATTGAAAAAGGAAATCGAATTAGACTTTTAGAAACCTAATTGAATTTGAAAAGAAGTGAAAAAGATTCTCTCTCCCTTTAAAGCTAAATTGTTAGAGGGGGTGGGGACGGCACTCCAACCTTGTAATACCTTGAGAGAGAGACCCCCCTCCCCACATGCTAAAATTGTTGGCTAAGGGGATAGCCTCTCCCTAGCCTCATATATAAACACATTTTCTTTCTTAAAACTAATTGACTTTTTCTAACACTTATAGAAAAAAATTCAGCAACTTCTGAGAGAAAATTCAGAAAAAAAAGAGGTAGAGAAAGGAAGAAGACAGCAAGGCTTAAGAAAAAACTTGAGAGAAAACGTAGGTTCCTCATCCTTTTTCATAATTTTCGTTGTTTTAACATGTTTTAGAGGTGATTGGATGGGTGCTTCTATAGTCAATGCATTAATGTTATCGTCTGGTTCGTGGACACAATTTAAAATGCATTCATCATCCAAGAGTTCAACATTCTTGGATTCCTCACCCCAACGAACGAAAGTAGCTCTCCTAGCAAACCAATGCCTTGAGCCATAGGGAGAGAAGCCCCTAACTTAGTACAAGCGTCTGCACTAAAATTAGCTTCTCTCCACGTAGTGCTGATCTAGAACCATTCGAATTTATCCCTGATCATATCCCTTTTAGACCTTACTCTCCAAGGCACGTCATCCTTTAGAAAAGATATGACTGGAGCTTGAGAATCTGATTCCACCCAAATGTGTTTCCACCCTTGGGAGAGAGAAAAATTCACACCTTCAACGATTGTGCTGCATTCAACTAAGAAGTTTGTCACCACACCTAGGCCACCGATAAGAGCTCCTTTAATAGAGCCATTAGCCTCCCAAACTGAAACACCATAGCCTCCAAGGCTTGGATTGCCTCTAGCTCGGCTCCATCGCAAGTAAGTTTTAAGGATCCCGGATGAGGAAGTCTCAAAGTACATTAACTAATCTGAGGAGCTTGGCTAGGCTTAGTTTTAACTTCAAGTTTCCTTAGCACAGCCAAGTCGTTATTGGAAACATATAACTCACCTTCAAATTCCATTCTTAAATTGTCAAAACAGTTTGACAGATGAGATTGGCAGGGATCAGCTTGACACAAACCATGGAGGGAGACATTTCTAGTTTTCCATAGGTCCACAATTATGCTCATGGCTGCTGTCCGCCATGGGTGCTGAATCAGAGAGCTATTGGAGAAGCTACTGTCAAATAGAGAGGGCCAATTATCAATGGTGGAGGAACGGTTGAATAGGCCTGAGATCACTATCCAAATTTGCTTCGCCACAATGCACTAAAAGATGATGTGGAGCAGAGATTTCGAGCATTGGAGACATCCCACAGCGTGAAACAAGATGCACTCCTCTAGCATGAAGTTGATCATCAATGGGAAGCACACCATGAAGAATTTTCCAGGCAATGGCAACTGTGAGAGGGTGCAAATGCTTATTCCAGATCCACTTATGCCAAGCAACTTTGGGATGTTGTTTCTGAATAGCTTCAAAGGCAAGATTGACAGAGAATCGACCCTGTCAATGGTTTAGACTCAAACTAGCCTGCTGAAAAACGTCATGAACTTTTTGGGGAATCGACCAATTTATGTTCTCAAGGAGGCTATTGACCCGAGAGTTGCATTTTTTTTCTAGTGACTTTGTCAACCTGAAGGGTGTCAAACACGGCAGTTTCGCCTGCCCAAGGTTCCCTCCATATATCAATTGACCGTTGCCTACTACCCATGAGTAGTGAGGTTTCAGAGCTTGAAGAGCCGCTTTGACACCAGGCCAAATAGAAGAGTGTTTGTGATACGAAATCCGATCTCCACACTTCATCAAATATTTTCATCGAATGAAGGCTGCCCGGTCATCATTACCCTGTACAATATGCCAAGCCATTTTCATT
Source organism: Euptelea pleiosperma (assembly GCA_035048495.1). Lineage (NCBI taxonomy): Eukaryota > Viridiplantae > Streptophyta > Magnoliopsida > Ranunculales > Eupteleaceae > Euptelea > Euptelea pleiosperma. Next base: position 2,716,150 of record CM068551.1, read on the forward strand.
AGAAGAGAGAGGTTAGTCCACCCATTGGTGGACAAACACACTAAAAATCAACTTAATGATGATTTCTAGCTGATGGATTGGATTAGTACCCAAAAAGCACGCTTGAATCCAACACCTAGAACCAATACCAATAGGGAAATTCTATTTGCACACCACAAATTCCATAAGCACCCCACTTGGGTGCTTTTGGGCCAAAAATGCCCTTGACCAAAAAACGAAAAAAAAAAAAACTCAAGCACCCCACCCCACTCTTCGTCTCTCCCTCTCCACCTCTCACCATCCTCTCTCCCGGCCCTCTCCACCTCTATGTCTCTCTCACCCTGAAAAAAACCTAAAACAAAGAAAAAAAAATTAAAGAAGGAGGAGGAGGAGGACGCTGTTGCCGTTGCCGCGGCCACCACCACCACAGGTACGTCTCTCTCTCTCCTTCTCCATCTCTCTCTCTCTCTCCACGGCACTAATTGCCGTGGGGGGAGAGAGAAAGAGAGAGAGAGAGAAACGTACCTGTGGTGGCGGTGGCGGCAACGGCGACGGCGACGGCGACGGCGACGGCGACGGCAACGACATCCTCCTCCTCCTCCTTCTTCTTCTTCTTCTTCAACCAGGTGGGGTGCTTGGGTTTTTTTTTTATTATTTTTTTGTCTAAGGGCATTTTCAGCCAAAAAGCACCCAAATGAGGTGCTTATGAAATTTGTGGGGTGCAAATAGAATTACCCATACCAATAAGGTTGTTTTTTTTATAAGAATATCCAACAAGGGTGGGCTAAACATCCATGCGGTTAGTGGCTCAAAAAAATTGGCTATGTAGGGCCACAAGCAGTGGCAGAGCCTGGATTTTGTTCGAGGGTGGGCAAAGTGGCAAGCGACAGTCAATTGACACTGTCAATAACAACTAATGCCATTTTTAATTGACAAAATTACCCCTTGTAGAAATTGGTAATTAAAGCCGGTCAACTTTTTAATTATTCTCTCTGGAGCCAATTTTTTGAGTAAATCTATGACGACGGACATCAATCATCAGGCAGACTCTTAGAGACCACTAGCCGTATGGATGTTTGGCCTATCCCTAGGTGGATTGCAAACCAAAAATCAGCCTGATTAGTTATTTCTAACAGTTGAATTTGACTCTTTTTCATAAGAATATTTTGTACCATTGGATTCAAGCATAATTTGGGGTATTTAGATCCAAAGGTTAGAAAACATTAATGAGGCTCATTTTTTGGTACATCGGTCCACATAGGGATGTGGCCAAACATGCAGGCAGTCAGTGGTCTCTAAGAATGTTGCACGTGGGAAATACAGTGATCCACCTAGGAATGGACCAAACATTGAAGTTGAGGGTGGGCAACGTAAGAGTGTTGTACTAGCTCAAATTGCAGACCACATAGGGATGTGCCAAAACTCGAAGTTGATGGGCCCCGGCTCCACCACTGACCACAAGAGTCCCCCGCATCATCTGCTAACAAAGTCCTCTACATCTAAATTTTTCCAAATTTTCAAAGTTGAGGGTCAGTCGTGGAGATCCCAGATCCCTGGGGTTATCTTGCAGTATTAGACCATGGTTTAAAAAACAGCCGTTATCACAATAGTTCAACCCGTTAAAGAAGCCGTTATAATGATTCTATAGTTATAATGGACCATCAAATAAATAAATAAAAAAATTGAAAATTCATTAGGGATGTCACCCACTACTCAAAGTTAGGGAAGATAAAATACTTTTAGTTATTTATTTATTAAAATTCATCTTTAAGTTGGGTTATCAAAAAGTAATCCATTAGGGTGTCAATTTGTACCCGTTTAATCAAAATTGAATTGGAACAGGAACCAAAAAGATCGGTTTTGGTTCCACATTTTTAGAATTGACTAAAAAAGAACTGGAATCAGAACCGAATAAAAAATAACGGTTCTGGTTCTAGGTACGTAGTTTGATATTGGATTAAATATCGGTACAAATAAAAACTGAAATCGATATATAAATATAGTGTAAAATTGTAATATTCGAAAACACCCATTATTCCACAGTTTTTAGAACTAGAATTGGTACCGAACAAAATAACAGTTCTAGTTCTGGGTAGTTTGATATTAGAACCTAACCAAAGTATAAATATAGTGTTAAAACTGTAATATTATCAAAATTGAAATCAATATGCCCAGAACTGGAAACAATAAGAACCGACATATTTATCTGGTTCTGGGTACCTTAGGAACCAAAGCAAAACCAGCCCAACACCCTTATAAGCCTATGACCCACTCAATGATAGAACCTGTATTTATATTTTCCATTGTTCTATGTTTCTACTTTGTACACTTGTCACAGAAATAGTAAGTAAATACGAAGTGACCAGAGCGTAGAGCTGGAGCGGGTACACGGGATCGTTGAATTCAATAAGGTCCCAAAGTTCGGAGCACCTCCAGAGCGTGTTATATATATATACCCCACTACCAGATCCCGTCCCTTCCTCCACACTCAACAAAATCAGATCCCATTACTCTAAATGGAATGCAAATCGCAAGGCCCCTCCATCTACTTTAAAAGCCCCCAGATCTGCCATATCAATTGTGTCAACACCCACTTGCAGGCTAATGCTCTTACACTTCAAGATAAAAGGAAAATCTTGTGCATTTCTGCTCAAGGGGACCCACTATCGTTGATTAACGATTAGAGTTCCATGAGATCAAAAGATCTAGGGGGTTGTTGAGAGGAAATTCTAGAAACCAGGTACCTAGACAGCTAGATGTTGAAAGCTCAACAGCTGGATTAAGATCACTGTACGTTGGCGACCCACTATCTTTCTCCTTGTTTGTTTTAGTTTCTCCACCTGAACGGTGGAAAAAGAAAGGATGAAACTCAAATTAGCAGGAGAAGAGTCGAAGAGACCATTTGTGTCTCTAAAAATATCGGATTGTGACAACTGAATTCAGAGCGCCCACTAGAAACATTGGGAGTGCAGATTCAGCAAAGCCGGAGCGCGGACCAACCGTGAATTGGCATCCAAACCGCGAGTTCGCGGTTAGTGCGGGGTGGTTACTCCTAGGAGAAGGTTCTAGTTGTAAATATGCTCTATGAGAAGTGAGAACTTCATGAATTTATAACTTCTGTTTGAGAGTTATTATTCAGATATTTCGCTTATTTCCAAAGAGTTTCTATATGGAAAAATTCTTGTTGATCTCTGGGATGTTTTGTGATCTTGTTTGATGTATATGTGAGAATATTCTTAAAGGAGATCTTGTAGATGACATGGCCAGCCAGTGGGGTCCACTTCACCCAACGTCCACATGAGGGGGAAGGAAAAATTTTAGATGCAGAGGATGAGTGGTAAATCTTGACCACACATCTTGCCTTCTAAAAAATTCAAACTTAACCCAGTTATTGAAATTTTTAAATTTTTAAAACTTATATTATATTAGTCAGTTTCCTTTTTAAAACAATCACTAAAAACAGATCTATTCTTTAGGCTCAACTTTTCTCCTTCCACGAACCTCTTCATGATCCTATTGTGTAGATCCTCTGCATTTAAAAGGGATATCCTGTTGTTAGGGATCCTTTCTCTCCTTTTTAAGCTTTACTTGATTCAAGTTTCCAACCTTTGTTTTCAGCTTGACGGTGCAACCTGAAAGCCAGGGTGAAGGGCTCACAGTTATGTTTCCGTGTTAGTGTTGTCTCTAATAATAGGTACAAAAGAAGATAATCCCTTTCCAGTTCCCCACCACAACATGTCCAGAACTTCTTGTGTGAAGGAAATACACCCTGTTCCAGAACCCAACACACAAAATGTCCAGTACTTCTTGTGTGAAAGAAATACTCCCTGTTCCAGCTGAACCCAATTAACAAAGAACCACTGTTGGTAGCAATATATGACAAGCTCGAAAACATATTTATAAGTAACTTACATAAACGATTACAGAAAGAGTAGAGTTGCTTCCTTATATTGTAAATGACAAATTATTGAAGATGTCCTCAATATTTGCGATTCCAAACATATATGAGATTCCGCATTCCAAACCAATTAAGTCAAGGCATCCACATAGTATGTGTCTTCTTGGTTTACACTCAGAGAGAACCACATTTTTCTTTTCATGTAACTCAAGGCAGATCCAATCTAATGAATCATATAGTCCTATGATTTTGTGGACTAATAAGGTCATCAATTAAATCGTAATTACAACTGACAAACTCGGAGCAGTCTTGTTCTTACCCCCTCACTTGCATTCTCTGGATATTCTTTGGATGGATTAATCAGTTAAGGCACAATCACAGTCATTTAGTCGCATCATCCACCCCAAACACTCTTTTTCACAAACCACTAGGAGCAGCCTTCGGTCCCTCAGCTCGAGGCAGATCTGACCTGAATACACATTTTGGTAATCCACCATCCACTTTAGGTCCTCATTGATATCAGCTCTGTATGAAACACACCCCAGAAAAAGAAAGCTCTAATTAAATTTCTGAAATGAAAATGTTTCTTTTTTGACAAATTTTCCATTGTTTGGACCATTTGCAATCTTGAACTCCTCAGTAGGCCATTAAAATCAGATTTATATCTGACTTTAAAAGTACCGACCAAGACCCAACTCCAGATCTGACTCAAATCCACATAAAATGATCCAAACTTGACCCGCAATCCACATAATGTGAACAGGACCCTACTTGTAGATAAAATACGGGTTGATCAGAAAAATTATCATTTTGAATGTTATAAAAAGGATCTGATTGGATCCAAGGCCCTAACGCGTATACGACCACCCGTACTAATGATTCAAACTCTAACCCTGGATCCGACTTGCGTTCAATTCCCATGATCCATATCTGGACCGTATAAAATATGGATCTATTTTAAGAATCCAAACCCTCCAAAATATAGATATGGTGTTGGGGGAAAAGAGAAAGAAGATGGGGAAAGAAGTGTGCCATGAGAGACCTCAAACAATACTGGATAACGAGAAAAAATATTTCAAGCAAATATAAGGAAAAATATTCCTCCATTTTGCAGGAAAAAGCAATAAACCAGAATTATTTTCTAATTAAAAATGAATTTTCCCACACAGCAAACACCCAAAAATACTTGTTTTCCCCGAAAAAAGAAATCATATTCTAGCTCTCTTTTATGAACCATAAGAGCCATCCAATGGGGAACACAATTCTGATTCTGAGGTATTCCACTCATTTAAGTGTCCTAACATGAACCTCAATAATGAGTTGAAATCAATCACAGACCATTCTTATAAGAGTAACTGGGGAGATGTGTAGGTGATGAGCATAAGTGTGCACCTGAAGAAGCGCATACATGAAGATGTGGAACGCCTGGGTGTTCTAGTCTGTGAGGATTGAAATTCGACCGAAAAAGGTTACCACACCTTGCATATATGTATGCATGGATGAATTGGTAGGCCATTTAAGTGGTATGCATGGATGCTGGAAACCTATAGTAGACAATAAATAACTTAGTAGAAGAGTTGAGTTGAGTAGAGAGAGAGAGAGAGAGAGAGGAAATTGGATGACACAAACCTGTTTGTCATTGAACTACGTCGTCAATCATGATATTTTGTACGTGCGATATCTTACCCCACTCGTCGCCATTCTCCTTAGTGTATCGTTCTTTCAAAAGGGACATCCTGCAATGTTCAGCCTTTCTAGTGCAGTGAGGCGTTGCATCCCTTCTTTAGTCGGTAGATACTTCAAATTCTTGCAGGAAGAAATCCTTCAGGAATGAAGCAATGCAAGGTTTCCCAGCCAGTCCGGTAAAGACAGTAGACCATCAAATATGCATATTTCTAGCTCTTGTAGTGTGCTGAGGTGTTGAAGATAGAACCGAGGTTTAAAGGGGACCGTTATAACAGTATAACGGACTGGAGGCGTTACCGTTTTTTCCGTTATAACGAAAAAAAAACGCTCGGGCAAAAACAGAAAAAAATGAGAAAATAACGGAAATAACGGAAAAAAACAGAAAAAAATGGCGCTGATTCAAAATTTCAAAAATGAAAAATAATGGAAAAAAATGGAATATAACGGAAAATAACTAAAATAACGGCTGTTTTTCTTCACAAAAATTTCCAGAAAATAACGGCTGTTTTTTAAACCTTGGATAGAACTACTTCAATGTGTAAGAGATCGAGAAGCTAAGCCTCACCTTGAAATTCTTAAAGAAGCATAAATGAGGTTCTTCTAGTCCATGTGATAAAACCAATTACTGCAATGTCTTAGAGAGTGTCGATGGTAACAATGATGCCCTTCAATGGATCTTTATCGGCATTGTAGGTAGATGTCCAAAATCAATCAACTCAATCTAGTACGACAATTTATACCACTTCAAAGAAAATAAAAGCTTAGAAGAAAATCCAATACGAGTGTCATGAACTTATAAGTAATAACTTAATCATGGAAGACTTAAAACAATAACAATACAAATAAGAAGGTTTATCAGAAATCGTGGCATCCTAGTTTAAGTTGATTTGGAATATGATGTACTATCCTGGTCCAAGTGAACTTGCTCGAGTCTTACTAGTTTAAAAGCCTTACAGTGCGCAGACAAAATATTCTAGTGTATTGAATTCTTCTATTTTTAAAAGTTAATAATGTAGCCATGAATTTTAAATATGAGGTTATAGAGCATTCAGACGAACTTCCAGCGTACTTCATTGAGTTGATCAAGTCTGAAAAAAAAAAAAAGACTAGCCCAATAACTTGATTCAAGGTGAGTTAGCCGAATCTACTTGGGAAGTATTTTTATTATGAGATTCCACATTCCAAACCAAGTCCAGTCATCCAAAGAGTAGGTATCTTCTTGCTTTACACTCAGAGAGAACCACAATTTTCTTTTCTTGTAACTCCAGGCAGATCCAATCTAACAAATCATATAGTCCTACGAATTTGTGGACTAATAAGGTCATCAAATAAATCATAATTACAACTGACTAACTCGGAGCAGTCTTGTTCTTACCCCTTCTCACTTGCATTCTCTGGATATTCTTTGGATGGATGAATCAGATAGAGCGCTATCAGTCATTTAGTCACATCAACCCCCCAAACACTCTTTTTCACGAACCACTAGGAGCAGCCTTCGGTCCATCAATATATTTCTGACCACTATCAGCATTATGGGGGGCAGGGAGTCCGTCAGGACCCTGCGGGTGAAGTTTGCTGGGCTTTGTTCCGACGCCCAGCAATCTCAATACAAACCTTGCAAGTTCACCATACGATAAGCCAGAGAGATCAAAGAGCTGCAGCAGTGACACCATGGTTATGAAGCAATCAGGTTAGAATACAATTTGGCCAGGATAGAGAAAGAGAGCAACTATAGCCATGGTTTCGAAAAACATAGCACTTATAAATGTTACCGTAACGCTCTAACACCACTACACTATTTGCTAATATAACAGCCATTATTTTCCGTTACAATGTCCGTTATCCATTATTTATGTTTACTTTTTGAAAAATAATAAAATATTGAATTTTTTTGCTGTGATTTGACCATAATAACGGCTGTTATAACCGTCATAATGGTAAGGTTACCAACCCATTATGACGTTCAAACGGTCCCTTTTAAACCTTAACTATAGCATCAGCTTGAGGTAGATCTGACCCCAATACACATTTTGGTAATCCACCATCCACTTTAGGTCCTCATTGATTCAGCCCTGTGTGAAAACACACCCAGAAAAGAAAACTTCCAATTAATTTCTCACATTAAAAAGTTTCTTTTCTGACAGATTTTTTTCAATCTTGGAACTCCTCAATAGGCCATTAGAATCAGATCTATTTCTGACTTTGAAAGTACCGACCTAGACCCAACTCCAGATACGACTCAAATCCACATCAAATTATCCAAACCTGACCCACAATCCACATAATGTGAACATTACCTTGTAGACAAAATACGGGTTGATCAGAAAAACATATTCCTCCATTTTGCAGGAAAAAAAAAAAAGCAGAATTATTTTCTACTTAAAAATGAATTTTCCCACACACCAAACACCCAAAATACTTGTTTTCCCTAAAAAAAGAGATCATATTCTGATTTTGAGGAATTCCACTCATGTAAGTGTTCTAACATGAACCTCAATAATGAGTTGTGCAGGTGATGAGCATAAGTGTGCACCTGAAGAAGCGCAGACGTGAACATGTGGGACGCCTGGGTGTTCTGGTCTCTGAGGATTGAAATCCGACTGAAAAAAGTTACCACGCCTTGCATTTCCTATTAAAGAAAAATATGACAATTTACTTCAGAGCTAGATTTGTGTTTTCACAATGGAAATTCCATATATCTGTTCCATATACCATCAACCAGATGGTTCATTCAGTGGACCATCTTTGTGATGGCCATAACACAAAACAATCAATTCAATGAGGTGATCTTCAATGTCCGATCAAGACCTAAAATTTTGGCTGCTAAAAATATTGTTAAAGTCATGAATAAGTCCATATAAATTGAACAATTCAGATGGTCTGATCGGTATGTTTTTAAGTGTGACCCATCAAGAGGAGGCCCTAGATGATTAGTATGCTCATTCATCTGTCATCCCTTACATGGACCAAATACCCACCAAGCTGAACTGTCCAATCAATGTGCAAACCCTTTGAGGGGAGGTAACTCAAAAATCAGAATAGGTGAGCTGGACTGCCCACTCAATGGCAAATACTTGGACAACTAAAAAGATTAGTGCGTTCACTCGGTCTTTCCATGGTTCAAAGCGTAAGGGCTATGCCAGCTTGGCTACACGAAGTTTCGTCCAAAACCGAACGATACTTCCGATACGTTTTCGTATCGGCCATGAATGATACCGAAACAATACCGTGTACTTTAAACTATGGGTCTTTCAGACTAAATACCCATCAATCTAAACTGTCCAAATAGTGGGCCAAACCCTTTGATGGGAGGTAGCCCAAAAATAATTACCACCCATTAAATAGCTAAAACTTGGATAGATAAAACATAATAATTCAAGGCCCAAAACAGTCTGTAACAATGAATTGGTAGGCCACTTAACTGGTATGCATGGATGCAAGAAACCAAGGTTATGTGTGTTTGTGGGTTTGCCATGGACATAACATATAAAATAATATAAGAATAAATTGAAAACCACATGGTATTTAGGTTTTTATTTAACATTATTATGGCATGTTATACATGTATAAAAACTAGAAAAATATAAATTAAAAGCATACTTATAAGACATTACATATAGATTGTCTGCAACTCCATATATATTTAAAGAACCATAAAAGAAAACATGGAGTTGCAACAAGAAAAGATCTATAATAGGTATGGAAAAGGGAGAAAAGATTTGTAAGCATTACTACCAAAAGGAAGGAAATCCAAAAGCCTGGTGGTGATGGAGGAGCGCCAAATAGATTATTTGGATCTTGATCGCCATATGGACCCCCCACGCCCATCCCATAACCGCCCATTGGTCCTCCAAAACCACCATTATACATTCCGCCTCCATACATCCCAGAACCTCCATAAGGCCCACCATACCCTCCTCTATACATGGTATCACCATTCATCCTACCACCATATGATCCTCCCATTCCACCATACGAGCCATACATTCCAGAATCATAGTCTGAGTTATAAGTTGGACCCAAACCATACCCTGCATTGGGTAGGAGAATTTATAAGCTTAGAACATTTTAAAGGAGAGATAAATGTTGTTATTAATATTAACAATAACATACATAGCTGCTTCCATATGCTTCCATTGTATCAAGTCCCTAAGCATATGCATTGCAATGAAAAGATGAACAAAACCATTTGGTGGTCTTCTATTATATACAAAATAAATGGGAACAATGTAAACTCAATTAAATTATCTAATGGTAAGAAGGATGACGATTCATTGATTCCTCTTATATGTGTTTGTTAATTTGTTTTAAAAAACATTTGCATTTCAAATTTACCACCAAAGTAGTCACAAATATTTTTTGTTGATAAAATGGAAAACCTTTGGTCTATGATGGATTGACTACATTTTACAATACAAGAAGTAATAATAGCAATTTGGAACAAAAAAATATTAATGGTTGAGAAAGATTACAACCTGAGGCATTTCATCAATGAATTTGGCAGCTTTAGCAAGCTCAGATGCAGCTCTGATTTCTTCCACTTGCACTACCTTGCCATATGCGATATTACCCTTAATGCTTGAGCCAATCGTTTGTGCTACAACACATTCAGCTTCTGAGTAAGCTTTTCGTTCATTACATGTCATCTTCATCAGGCGATGAAAGATTTAAATTGAAACTACTACTACAATTCAAAAGGAACAGGCCCACTATTGAGAGAAAGGCACTCATGTCATGAAGCCCAACTATGAAGAGAGAAAAAAAAAAAGAGAAAAAAACAGAACGGCACATATATTGGTAAATATGGAAACAATGCTTTACTCATATTCTCACTCTTCCAATACAGATAGCAGCTCTGTTTGGGACCATATTCCCTACAAAGAGAATTGCTCCACATAAAAAAATTCTCATGTTGGCTTCAAACACAGTATTGAGCTGGTGTCCCACATGCATCCATAGCAATCTAATGTAAAATTGGACCTAGTTAGAGCCATCCCAAGTAAAAACTTTCAGTTGATAGTAACCATCTTTTGGGCTCAGAGAAGAAGTCCTGGAATCATCTTTGAGGCGATACAATCAGATGATCCCTTGACCACAAATTGAATCCCTACATCAAATCAGATGGATTATTGATGATGACTGAAATTATTTTGTGCTGTCAGGTTTTGAAAGGCATAATCTCATTAAAGTTGGGCTTGGGATTCAAAGTCACGGATCTAGTGATCAAAGATGGCTTTAATGAAACTACCCTATTTTGTAAAGACCATTAAACTACCTCAAATGCTATGAATGAATGAATTTAAAAAAGATGTCATCCGTAAAAAATTGCTGATAATGTTAACAAGAAAGAGCCCAAAAGTAAAGATGTCTACTCAACTCAGCAGATAATCGAAGTTTTTAACTGAATTGTCTACTCAACTCCCTTGTTAGCCTTGATCAGAGTTTTTTTATCTCAATTATCTTTCAGGACACCGATTTTACTCAATATCCCTGTTGTGCAGAAGAATTGGCATGGCGGGTCTAAGCTCTAAGACAGCTCCTCACCTTGCATACGCTATCCATGCAGCTATCACCACTAGTCTAATCAATTACAGACACATTATGTAGTAGGCCTTCTCAGTTTCATCTTGATGTGGCAGATTCTTTTTTCTGTTACTTTCTTGTCCAATAATCATCGCTTTAACAATCAGGAAGCTACCACTGAAATACTTGATTCAGTTGAGACCTTAGGGGTAAAAATGCTCCGCAAAATGTGAGGAATTTTGGGACCAGTTTTTATGGGAAGCAATATATATGTTGGCTTAATAACAACTTGACTCTGATAAGCTCGCTGACTAGCCACAATTCTAGAACAAATTCAATTATTTTTTTCAACAATTTGCAGATACCCATTTTAGTAAAAGAGTTCAACAAACTGAATCCACAAAAAATTCACTCCCCATCACCTCAATCAACCCAAAACAATAACCAAAACACAAAATTAAATATTCAGAGAAAGCGGAGAGAAGAATATAGAAGGATCAATTGGGAAACCTAAATCAGAGTAGCTGTAGGCATGAAACTAAAGCAGAATTTCAATTACATAAGGAGAAGTATTGAAGATAAACCTGAAACTTTTTTAGGGTTTCGTCGGAGCTTCAACGATCCTTAAATGGAGGAACACCATCTTTGCGGATCATCAATACTTCTGAACACTGTAACCCTTACCTGAAAAAGGAATCAAAAGATGATCATTAAATGAATTAAACGAATTAAAGACGAGATTAAAGAGAATAGAATAGAAACCCTAAATTCACCATGTATAACGAAATGACGAGCTTCTTCCACGAGCAGAATTTGAGTTCGATCGTCCCCCCAAACACTATCCCACGAACCACTAGGAGCAGCCTTCGGTCCCTCAATATAGTTTTGACCACTATGGGCATTATGTGGGCTTTGTTCTGATGCCCAGCAATCTCAATACAAACCTTGCAAGCTCGCCATACAATAACCCAGAGAGATCAAAGAACTGCAGCAGTGCTGCAGTGCCACCATGGTTATGAAGCAGTCAGGTTGGAATACAATTTGGCAGCATAGAGAAAAGAGAGCAACTATAGCCATGGTTTCAAAAAACGTAGCCATTATAAATGTTATAACCGTAACACTCCAAAACCACTATGTTATTTGCTAGTATAACAGCAGTTATTTTCCGTTACAATGTCCGTTATCCGTTATCTGTTATTTAACCCTTAATGTTTTCTTTTTGAAAAATGAATTCCAAAAATAATAAAATGAATTCCAAAAAATATTTCAAGCGAATATAATAAAAATATTTCAAGCAAATAAAATGAACAACTACATCCAAACAGAACTTTATTTGAAAAAACAGCCCATAGTAGACAATAAATAACTTAGTAGAAGAGTTGAGTAGAGAGAGAGAGAGACACACAAACCTGATTATCATTGAACTACGTCGTCAATCATGATATTTTGTATGTGCGATATCTTACCCCACTCGTCGCCATTCTCCTCAGTGTATCGTTCTTTCAAAAGGGGACATCTTGCAATGTTCAGCCTTTCTAGTGCAGTGAGGCGTTGTATCCCTTCTTTAGTCGGTAGATACTTCAAATTCTTGCAGGAATAAATCCTTAAGGAATGAAGCAATGCAAGGTTTCCCAGCCAGTCCGGTAAAGAAAGTAGACCATCAAATGTGCATATTTCTAGCTCTTGTAGTGTGCTGAGGTGTTGAAGTTGATTAGGCAGAGAGTTGAGCGTAGACCAGCCAAGAATCACTAACTTCCGAAGGGAGATAAAGTGTTCGACCATTGTCGGAAAAGGAAAGTAATCAAGCTCCTCTGAAAACGGACCAAGTTTCAATTCCTCAAGGGTGGTGAGACATTGCAACCCCTCCGGTAAAGTTTTCAATATTTTGCAATTTGTAATAACTAAGCTTCGGAGAGAAGTCAAGCCATGTACATCCGACACAGATGTTAGAACAGGACAATCAATTATAATCAAGTGCTCGAGAGAGCTGCTAAGGAGGCCTTGCGATCCCTCCTCCTCGTTTGGAAGAAAAGCTTGAAACATGGGGCATTTATGAATTTTTAGAGATCTGAGAAGCTTATTGTTTTGTAACAATGCTTGTGGCAGAGACATAAGCTCTGGAGACACAGATATTTCAAGGGAGGTGAGAGAGGTTAACTTGCTTGTCAGCGACCTTATTCCCATGCCATTGCTATTCCAAACACCCAACTTCTTAAGAGAAGGAAACAGAGTTGGCGTGATTGCCAACTTAGGGCAGTTGAAGATTTTCAATTCCTGGAGACAATGGAAAGAAGAAGGGAACAATACTGGGTCCACTTCCACCCATTCTTCTAAATTATCCATTGCAAATATTTTAAGTTTTGTCAAAGAAGGGAATGTTGTTTGTACTTCTTGACTTGCTTTTGCGTTTTCTGCACTATTACTGCCGTAGAAATCATGGCCAAGACACTTCACGGAACTCATTCCCCAAAGTGTAAGAACCCTAAGAAAGGGGAGCTGACCAAGCGTCGGGACATGTTCGCATCTGTTGCAGTCGATCAGTGAGATCTTGACCAAATTGAGGAGCGATGAAGCAATACTCATCATCATCCATGTGGGGAATTTCACACCTGGGAAGTAGTAAATATACAATTTTTTCAAATTAGGGCAAGGTTGGAGGCCTTCCAACACGTCATCAACAGCATCATCATAATTATCATCATCACCCCGTCTTGAACTCCAACATAGTTCCAATCCATGAAGGTTTTGCTTCCCCTTTAAATTGGCTCCCTCAGCATCTTTCCCATTTCTCACGTTCTGTAGGTTATGAATCTGTAGTTTACCACTGAGAAGGTTTAGGCCTTGCAATTCTGTGATACTACATCCCCTGTCTTTACCCACAGCAAAAACCGATAACTTTCGAAGGTGACTTAGTTGTCCTAACTTTGTTGGCGGCTTTTCCATCCAGGATCCTCTTCCTTCGATGATAAGGTTTCTCAAGTTGATTAACTTTCTCATCTCTCTAGGAAGCATTTTAAGTTCATAACAACCTCTGAGGTTCAAGGTCTGTAAATTGTAGAGGCTAGTGATAGACTCAGGTAATACTTCAATGCCACGAGTCCATGAGAGGCTAAGGTACCTTAAATGTTTCAACTTTCCAATTGAAGGCGGTAACTCTATGGTAGACATGAGACTCAAATCTAACACACGTAAGCACTTGAAGTTCAACAACATATCGGAATAGACATTCCTGAGGCTATAGTGTTTTTTTACCAAAAACGTGCGCACTTTCTTTGCCTTAGATAAGGCTTCTGAAATTGTTGGCATTTCTTCCTTAGAATCCAAACACAAATGACGAACTTCCTCCGAAATACTTTTTAACTTACTAGCATCCACAATTGAGCACTCGTTCCCAACAACAGATTGTGCAAGATCGTGTACAAGATCATGCATCTTGAATATCTTTATATCTCCCAATTTGTTTCTCTTCTCATCTTGGAAGAAGGAATTCTGCAACAGGCTATAGCAATATTTGTTACCAATTTCCTCCTCCATCAGAAATCCTTCTGCCATCCATAGCTGAATTAACATTTCTCTATTGATCTCATAATCCTTGGGAAATATAGAACAATATGAGAAACATTGTTTCAAATTTGATGGCAAATGATCGTAACTCAACTTTAATACCCTTATGATTTTATTTTGACCTTCATTTACACCTTCACGAATATTCCAAATTTCACTACTTTGGATAAAAACCCAGTCATGTTCCTCCTTTTCATGGTACAACAAGCCCCCTAGAGTCTTTGCTGCTAGTGGCACACCTCCACACTTTCTCACGATGTCCCTTCCTATTGCCTCCAACTTATCAGTCCTTTTTGCTCCTCCATTGGCAAATGCTTTTTGCTCAAATATAGACCAACACTCATCATCTGATAACGGTTCCAAATAATGATGCAGAAAAAGGGGGGACATAATTGATGCAACTTTTTTACTACGTGTAGTTACAAGGATTTTGCTTCCCCTAGAACCGCCATTTCCAATTGAAGTTTTCAAGTCTTCCCACTTATCATCATCTTCGTTCCATACATCATCTAATCCAAGCAAAAATTCCTTCCCACTCAGCTCTTTTTGAAGATTACGCATTAGGACATCCTTGCTTAAGTTATCATCACATTTGTTTCCCGTACTAGATTGTATGATCTCTTTTAAAATCCTTTTGACATCAAAATCATCAGACACACAAACCCACATTCTTTTATCAAAATGTGCCACCACTGACTCATGGTTGTAGGCTGATTGAGCAAGTGCGGTCTTGCCTAGGCCCCCCATCCCCACTATGGGGATCACGGAAACAGTCTCTTCACTAATTAGCATTTGTACTATCTTTGATTTATCATCATCCCTTCCAACAACTTTTGATTCATCTATAAAAGAGGAGGTTTCTCTGTCTTCTATAGTTCTAGGACTTGTATCCACGGGTGGTCCAATGACTATAAGTTTGATCCTAACCCCCTCCTTTTCAATTTCATCAAACCTTTGATTCATATTCTTAATTTTATCAGCCATCTTAAGACGAAATGCAAGCGGGTTTGAGGGCGAAAAAAAGTTGCGTACCTTGTTCCTCATGCGGTTCTCCATTTTTCGTCTCAAAACTTCGTATGCGATCTCATCCAATATGTCGTCCGCATCGTAAGCTGGAGCTCTAAAACTTTCCAACCAAAGTCTCATTGCCTCACCCTCCACTTGTCTCTTCGTGGCATCGCGATCCCGTAGTGCAGCTCGAATCGTGGTTAAGGTACGCCGGAGCTTTTCCATATCTCGCTTGAATCCCCACACTAGACCAATCTCTTGGGAAGTAATGGAGATTAACTTCCCAACGGTTTCCTCTAGAATAGGAGAAAGAATTGTTTCAGCCATCTTAATTACTTGGTAAAAGAAATGCCAACGCGTGGTGTGTTCTTGCTTGATTGATAATAAGCCTAAGCCAAAGCAAATTGTGTTCTTAAAGCCCAAAGAAAAGAGTAGGGCATTTTATTAACAACCCCTCAGAAATAGGGTGAATTAGCAATACCCCCCTCAAACTTTGCAAAATTAGAAAACCCCCCTCGAGTGGGAGAAACTTTTTGATATTTTCAAAAAGGGAACTGATAGCATCATCCTTAACCATTAGATGTCCTTTGAAATTCGTTTGAGCATACGAGATTCGTGTAGGAGCCTTTGGGGTTTGTTTGGTGGGGTCGGTTTTCATAGGTGCATTATGTTGCCGGAAGCCGATGTGAGCAAGGGAAGATCTTATTAATTTCACAAAGTATTGGGGGTCTTACTAAATTCTCCCTGTTTCCCAAGGAGGTTGATACTAGAATGCCCAAAAGATAAAGAAATCAGCACTTGCCGACAAGAAAATCAAAAGATACCTCCAAAAGGAATGGATTCGAAACCCAGTATACTCATTACACAATCTGCTTTCTGTTTTTTGGAGATTTTTCTTTTTTTATTTGGAACTAGGGTTGGGGTCTCATATAGGGTCGGGTCGGGTCGGGGACCCCCATTTTGACGTACCCACACAGAAGATAATCAATGGCACATTTTCTGATTTTTGGTGAGGATGATCTCCAAACTTTTAAGTCCTTGCCACCAGATGAAGGACTCTTAAATGGTTTAGACTCAAACCAGCCTGCCAAAAAACATCATGACCTTTTTGGGGAATCAACCAATTTATGTTCTCAAGGAGGCTATTGACCCGAGAGTTGCATTTTCTTATCGTAACTTTGTCAACCTGAAGGAGTCGAACACAGCAGTTTTGCCCGTCCAAGGTTCCCTCCAAATATCAATTATTTGACCATTGCCTACTACACATGAGTAGTGAGGTTTCAGAGCTTGATGAGCTGCTTTGACACCAAGCCAAATAGAAGAGCGTTTGTGATACGAGATCGGATCTCCACATTTCATCAAAAATTTTCCTCACATGAAGGTTGTCCAGTCATCATTTCCCTCTAGAATATGCCAAGCCATTTTCATTAAAAGATAGAGGTTGGCCCACCCATTGGTGGACAAACACACCTCATGTGTGGCCCACTTATGATGTATGGGCCCAATTGACATATAGCACATCTATGATCTTTCAACACCCCTTTATTATTTGGGACCCACATGATCCATCAACTTCTGTTCTTACGTGGGGGGCCCACATGATTTATCGACCCCAGTTACATATGGGGCCCACATGATTTATCGACCCCAGTTACATATGGGGCCCACATGAACTATCGATCTTTGTTCTTATGTTAAGCGCGCGTGATCTATCAACATTTGTTGTTATGTGGGTCTCACATAGTCGTGTAGAACCAAACGTTGGTCTTGACCTTTAAAGATACACCCCTCGAAGACGTAGACCTTCAATACTGTGATCCACCTAGGGATGGGCCAAACATTGAAGTTGAGGGTGGGCAACGTAAGAGTGTTGTACTGGCTCAAATTGTAGACAACATAGGGATGTGCAAAATTTTGAAGTTTAGGGTGCCCATTGGCTCCACCACTGGCCACGGGTCTTCTGCATCATCTGCATCCAAAGTCTTGTACATCTAAATTTTTCCAATTTTTCAGAGTTGAGGGTGGTCATCAGTCATGGAGATCACTGGGTTATCTTGCAGGTATAGACCATAGTTTAAAAAACAGCCGTTATCAAAATAGTACGAAGTACGAACCCATTAAAAAATAGTTGTATTGATTACAAAAAAAAAAAAATTGCTGTTATTATGATATAGTTATAACAGACCATTTAAAACTTTGGTATAAACTTCCTCCCTTGAACTGTGATGTCACACTAAATAATGTGAAATTTAGAAAAGAAGGTGATGTAGAACAAGTTGCAGATTCTTTCATGGAGCTTTTGGATTGTCAAAAGCTCAAACGGTACTAAAGGGACACAACGGGCATTAACGGACTTGTTGATGAAAAAAGGACGTAATAGGTATTAACGAAATTGTCAACGGTGTCGGAACCACACAAGATCGGAGTTCTTAAAAAGAAACGACGAGATAAGCAATAGTCACAACTTTGTTGTGGTGTACACTGCTTTTCGACCAAATTCCATTATTTAGGGGGTGAAAACGGCCGTTTTACTATTTTATGAAGTTTTTGTTTTAGCAATAATTTTAATTATAGAAGTCAGAATCGCTCACCGTCAATTCTGACATGCCTCTTGGTGCTAGAATTATCAGTTTCCATGCCTAGCTAGATTTTGTCATTTTTAGTAATTTTTCTCTTTTGTTTATTTTCATTTTACATTAAATAGGTTGTAAGCCGAAAGGCAAATCAGTTTTTTTCAATAATATTCATGATTTAGCTCCTTTGAGAGTTCTTCTCTGTTTGATGGATTCCTAACCTTGAGATATTGACGTTAGTCATATAACGTCAATATCTCGTTATTGTTTTACGTTGCGTCAGAAGGGATGGATGTAGAGAGATTCTAATCACATAAATTAACTTAAAAGCATGTTGCGGATGTCCTTCTTAGGATTGAGACTAGATTTTTGTAGTGTGTATCCCAAGGACATGTCTTCTTTCAAGAGTTCTCGTTTTATTTGTAACAGTGGTATCAGAGCTAAGGTTAAGAGTGTAAGAAAAGTGAAGTTGAGAGTGCAAAAGTAAAATTGAGAGTGCCCAAAGGGAGTGTTCGTGAGATAGAACAACAGCAGCTTCATTTCTATTTCATCAAAGTTTTTTGTTGTAGCCACAGCAATGGCTTCCGAAAATAATTTTGTACGACCCGCAATTCCACGCTTTGATGGTCACTATGACCATTGGAGCATGCTAATGGAGAACTTCTTAAGGTCTAAGGAGTATTGCCAAGTCGTTTCAGATGGAATAACAGAACCAGCAGCAGACACGGCAATGACGGATGCGCAAAGAACAAAGATAGAAGGGCAGCGGTTGAAGGATCTCAAGGCCAAGAACTACTTGTTTCAAGTCATTGATCGGTCAATCTTGGAAACAATTCTTTGCAAAGAAACTTCCAAGCAAATTTGGGATTCCATGAAGACGAAGTACTAGGGATCAGTAAGGGCAAAGAGGCAGCAGATTCAAGCATTTCATTCGGAGTTCGAAATGCTTTGGATGAAATTAGGAGAGTCGGTCATAGACTATTTTTCACGAACGATGGCAATCGTCAACAAGATGCGTGTCCATGGCGACAAGATGGATGTGGGTACCGTATTTTTCGACCAATCAGAGGCTTCCACGTAACACTAGTATAGCACGTGCGAGAAACAAAAGGTTGACAGCTGGATATTCGAGGCATGCATGAATTAATGCGCTGAGGGAATCAACAGAAACAGCTATCCACCCTTTCTTGTCGCACATCAGCCATAAATGGAAAAAACCCGTGTCAAATGCAGCGATCATAGAGGAAGATATCTCGGGACAGGTTAGTAATGGAATACATTGAAGTTTCAGTAATAAATATGTCGGAAGAGCATTCAATCTTTGTTGACATATTAATTAACAGTATACTTGACGGGTATGACATTCAACTCATCCTGTCAAATTCAAAGGCAATACTTGACGGGTATGACATTCAACTCATCCCGTCAAGTTCAAAGACAATACTTGACGGGTATGACATTCAACTCATCCGTCAAGTTCAAAGGCAGTACTAGACGAGAATGACATTCAACTCATCCTGTCAAGTTCAAGGGCAATACTTGACGAGTATGACATTCAACTCATCCCGTCAAGTTCAAAGGCAATACTTGACGGGGTATGACATTCAACTCATCCCGTCAAGTTCAAAGGTAATACTAGACGGGAATGACATTCAACTCATCCCGTCAAGTTCAAAAGCAATACTTAACGAAACTGATATTTATCTTGTCCCGACAAGTTCAAATAATCATACTTTGTGGGAACAGCATTCAACTCAACCCGACAAGATATAGCACAGCATCTGGTGGTTAAAAGTAAGCATAATGAACATTTTTTACAAGTGTTCAATCAAAATTGTCACTTGGCAATCAATCCAAAATGCGATCATCGTCATATCACCACCTCCTATTCAAAACATTTGCAACGTAAGGTTAACACCTCAGCAGTTGTGGATCTAACTGAATAACAAAAGCTAAGTTCTAACTGAAAGAGTTTGTATCTAACAAACTCTTATAAAGATCAGATCTAATAAACAAGAATTGGACACGTGGAGAATAAATCATGCCAGTTCTGAGATTATAAATAGATGACGCTCAAAACTGAGAAAAGGATCTGACTCTCCCGATCCAGATTAACTAACTCTGAATCATCTTTTCTAAGATTTCTGAAACCTGTGAGAGTATCCAAAACTGACTTGAGCGTCGGAGTCTTGTCAACAGGTATACCACCACTTGCAGAGAGTATCCTATCAATCGCGGCAGAGAAGAAGTTCTATCCAAAAGCTCCACATTCAATGGATCATCCTCGAGATTCGAATCGGTTGACCTCAAAGATTGTGTGGGATAGATCTGATATTTTTCCCCAACATCTTTTGGCACCGTCTGTGGGAACGAGGAGAAGTTCTCAACTATCATAGAGGAATTCGATTCAAAATGATGGAAACAAGGCGCACATGACTCAGAAGTGGGAGAGATAACAATCCTCCTGATGATCTCAGAGACACCATTACAGAGATGAGGAGGGCTAAAGAACTCGACAGCCAGCAGCAACTCATCACCCATTTGCGAGAAGAAAATGAAGAATTGAAACAACGAATGGTGGTCCAGATGGCCGGCGATCATATCTCTGAGAATGTTGGAGATAGCCACCACAGAAAGACTGGGCGTCAAACGAAAAGATCCAGAGGTCGTCCGGAGAGATCAAATTCAGAAGAATCTGATTTGAGGAATCCTCGGAGTAGGCACAGGGATTCGCATATCCCCCCACCCGAGAAATGCCAGAAGTCAGAGCCTTCTTACCAGATAAGCTCGGACCACATTCAACCTGAAACTAGGAGACGGATTGTTGACCTGGTGGCTGAAATGATGGGAAGAAAAGAGACATTGGCTGATAAGATGACGGCAATGGCAACAAGGCCCCTCGAGATTCTCCTTTTACTAAAGAGATTCAAAGGTACGAAGCCCCTAGATCTTTTTCATATCCAAAGTTATCAATTTTTACAAGAACGACTGATCCCGTTAATCATGTTCTTCACTTCTGGAAAGCAATGACAATGTGGGAATTCCATGATGAGCTCCTATGCCGGATGTTCTCGTCCACTCTGAGCAATGATGCACTCATCTGGTTCAATCAGATAGCTCCTCGGACAATATTCTATTTCACCGAGTTGAGCACCCTCTTCATCACCCATTATTCGTGCAACAGAATGCACAAGAATGACGTCAACGTATTAACCCGGTGAGTGTTTGAGCCTCTCTTCACTTCTAAGGGATATAAATAACTCTGAGTCACGAGATGACTCACCTTTTTTTCAATCCCCAACTATTCCCTTGTAAGATCTCATTAATCCTTGCTTTGGTCATAGAACTTGGAGCTACGTCAAAGACAGATCATTACAAAAAGAACCTTCTCTCTATCCATTCGAGACATCATAGATGAAAGTGTAAAGCCTAGAAAATGATATAGGCCATCTTTCTACCCCAATTAGATATTTTTGGCTTACCTAATATCTACACAATTAGCAACACTCTTGAGCCTTATGATGAAAACCTTTTCTTGATAACCCATCAACCAAACCCAATCCCCAAAATAAACACAACTTAAACACCTACTTCTGAGAGGGATAAAAAATTTTCCAGTATGATCACACCATGAAGAGAAAGCAAGAAAAGAAAAGAAAGACAAGTGGATCAAGCAAAAAGAAAATATGAAAAAAAAAGAAAGAAGGAAATAAAAGAGAAATCGAAAAAGAAAGTTAGTAGAACAAAAGTCAAGAAGATGAACAAGTGAAAAAGGTAGAAGAAAGATAAATCAATGAATTGGTGTCACCACCCTCGGGAATTGCTGCAAAGAACAGTAAGATGCCCTCTCAGATCTTTCGAATCCCTGAAGACCCTCATTTTTTTTTGACCTTTTCCTAAGCCTCTATACAACCCAGGGCAAGCCCTATTTGATTTTAGGTTAGCACCATCACAGAATGTGGAGAATGGAGAAGAGAGAAACTATAGAGTTTGATCCGACACTCCTGAGTAATATGACATTCCAATCATGAGATCTTTTGAATCTTCTGTGTCCTCATTTCTAGATAAGTATGTGAGATATTGCAAGTTTCAAATATCTATCTCCTCACATATAACTTGAGAGAAAAGAATAAAACCATTTCTGTGTGATTTACTTCTGAGTGGTATACAAGTGAGAATTGATGTTGAGACATATAATCTTGTAGGTGATCAGAGAATCTAACTGCCAGATAGGGATGATGTTGAGCACACACACACGTTGAGTCTGAGTGATCTTTGGTTCAAATGTCCACTAGTAGATGTGCTACATTTTACTGACTAAGTTCAAATTCTGAATGATCACTTTCACCCTTGAAATGAACTGACAAAACGGAGTTTTTCTGAGTAATGAGAATAAGTTTTCAGCATATACGAGACCCTTCTGAGCTCTTGTATCTCGCACTAATTGCCAAGGATTGGCAATATGCTGGTTGGGGGTTGTGATATTCGCTCAAAAGTGCTTATTTTAAGCAGCTATTCTTCTAGCGTTATCGCACTCCCCTACGTAAAACTACTCTATTTATCCATTTTTCTATGTAAGAGTCTCTTTTGTTGCGCAGAACATACTTTTCTGGACAAAATGGTATCTTTGCATGTATTAAACACCTTTTCGGAAGTCTAGATATAAAGTCGTTCTGATTAAGTCTCATTACGCGCTTCTTTTGTCGTAGGAAACCCGATTTGAGAATTTTAGGGATTGTGGACCCACAACTGACTGCCAGAGCCTTTGATCACAACATAGAGAGCCAGTGGACTTAGACAAAAAGATGTAGGCTAGAGACGGGAAGAGTCAGAGAGTCGGAAAAGCCTGAGAGAAAATCAAGAGAGAATGAGAGACAAGCCCTCGGAGAAGAGATTAAGGAGAATAAAGCTTAAATCAACTGACACGAGAGGAAGACTTGACCCGTTGGTAAAGCTCGCAGAAAAAAATAAGTCAAAGACCAGGGTCCATGACCTTCTTGGGATATGTTTTTAAAAGGGTTGAATTCAATAGAAGCAAAGGGCTGATTTATCTTTTTTTAAAAGATAGGAGGAGGACTTTAGAAAGAGAATAAAATAGAAAGATATTAAATTGGCTGAAGGGTGGAAAGAAAGGGAGGCTAGACCGAATCCAAAAGAGGAATCTCTTATTCATGTGCTGCCCACCTCTCTTGAATGTTTTCTAAGAGAAAACCCTAAAAATCTAGAAAAATATAAAAGAAAAGGGAGGAGGAACAAAGGAGGATTCCACTACCGCCCCACATCTCCTCTTCCAACGTCCTCAACTCTCTCCTCTCCCCCCATTCACGATCACTCATTCCTTTCCTCTCTAACCCAGCCGTCCTGCCCTCTCCCACTCACCTTCTCCTTCCACGTTTTGGCAAGAGAAAAACCTACTTCTCTAGCTGTCATCCTCACTGTCACCACCGTTTCTGGTGTTGCAACCGGCAACACCAGTTTGGCCCCCTTCACGATCAGCACCTGCTCCTCCTCTTTGGGCGGCCCCGAACCACCTGCAACTCTTGAGCTGCAGGTCTGGATCTCCTTCTTCCATGAATGGTGCTGGTTTTGTGATCGTTGCTGGGTATACCAGCGACACTCCTTACCATAGCACACCACCGACAGGTGCCCCTCTCAACAGCCAACAACTTCACCTCTGAGCACCACCAGCAATGTCCTCTTGGTGGACCGGCAACTCAACGGTGATGCTCCCTCGCAAGTCCATCCTTTGATCCTCTCATCAACGGTTCTTTTGGGAGTACCACCACCGTCAACTTGCACACATACATCAACTCAAACATGCAGCGATTCTGCAACTCCGGCTACCTCCATTAATGCTGGCGAGGTGCCCTTCCATTGCTGCCAGCCGCTTCATCCAAACGCACCAACTGAACGTCATCTCCACCCTAGCAGCTAGTCACTTGCCGCCTCCCTCACTTGGCACAACTAGCATCTGCTCCTCAAGCTTCAATCCCTACTCCATCTTCATCTTGCTGGACATACAACAAGCACCTCCATTACCGTGCATGACCTGCAACTCAATATTGCAGGTCTATAAATCTCCATCACCACCACTTGAAGAAGAAAAGGAAGTTGCAGACTCCCCTCTTGAAGATTGCTACACCATCGCCCAGTATTTCTCCACCTCATCTCCACGGATTGAAGCCGCACTAAAACTCCATCCTTCTCACCACCTAACAAGTTTGCCCTTTGTCAGTGGCTGATCTCGCCGATCTCCAAGCAATCCACCATGGTAACTCTCTCTAGATCTAGCTAGTAATTTCTCCCTCTTTTTCTAGCTTTATCTCTCTAGTTTCCCCTTATAACTTTATTAGCCTCTTTCTCTCTCTAGTTTTCTTTCACTTTCTCTCTCTAGCTTATTTTTATATGCTTTATAGCTTGAATAAGATTTGTTTTCTAGTTAGTTTTTCATGTTTGATTCAAGTTTGTAAGACTTTTGATCAATTAAGAAAAGCAGTTTGATAATTATGTTTTAGTTGATGGTAGCATTTTCTCTCTCTAAAAATCCGAAAAAAAAATCATGTTTTAAAAAAAAAAATCACAAATCCACCACTCTCACCCCTTTATCAATTATTTTCGTAAAATTCATGTTAGAAGCCGTCATTTTATGTGCCTGAATTGCACAAACTACCCTGAGTGCGGATCAACATCTGACACTTTCCACTGTGCAGAGAATTGTTTAATTTTGCAAGATAATCTCGGATAATTACAAATGTGTTGGAATTAGGGTTTTCGTAATCAACGACGCGGAAAAAACCTTACTTTTAACACTAGTACAGCACATGCGAGAAACGACAGGTTGACAGCTGGATATTCGAGGCATGCGTGAATTAATGCACCGAGGGAATCAACAGGAACAACTATCCACCCTTTCTTGTTTCACATCAGCCATAAATGGAAAAACCACGTGTCAAATGCAGCGATCATAGAAGAAGATATCTCGGGAGAGGTTAGTAACGGAATACATTGAAGTTTCAGTAATAAATATGTTGGAAGAGAATTCAATCTTTTCCGACATATTAATTAACAGTATACTTGACGGGTATGACATTCAACTCATCCTGTCAAGTTCAAAGGCAATACTTGACGAGTATGAC
Organism: Euptelea pleiosperma; assembly: GCA_035048495.1. Lineage (NCBI taxonomy): Eukaryota > Viridiplantae > Streptophyta > Magnoliopsida > Ranunculales > Eupteleaceae > Euptelea > Euptelea pleiosperma. The sequence continues at coordinate 2,741,517 of CM068551.1, forward strand.
ATTCAACTCATCCCGTCAAGTTCAAAGGCAATCCTTGACGGGTATGACATTCAACTCATCCCGTCAAGTTCAAAGGCAATACTAGACGGGAATGACATTCAACTCATCTCGTCAAGTTCAAGGGCAATACTTGACAGGTATGACATTCAACTCATCCCGTCAAGTTCAAAAGCAATACTTAACGGAACTGATATTTATCTTGTCCCGACAAGTTCAAATAATCATACTTGGTGGGAACAGCGTTCAACTCAACCCGACAAGATATAGCACAGCATCTGGTGGTTAAAAGTAAGCATAATGAACATTTTTTACAAGTGTTCAATCAAAATTGTCACTTGGCAATCAATCCAAAATGCGATCATCGTCATATTGCCATTTCCTATTCAAAACATTTGCAACGTAAGGTTAACACCTCAATAGTTGTGGATCTAACTAAATAACAGAAGCTAAGTTCTAACTGAAAGAGGTTGTATCTAACAAACTCTTTTAAAAATCAGATCTAATAAACAAGAATTGGACACGTGGAGAATAAATCATGCCAGTTCTAAGATTATAAATAGATGACGCTCAGAACTGAGAAAAGGATCTGACTCTCCCGATCCAGATAAACTAACTCTGAATCACTTTTTCTAAGATTTCTGAAACCTGTGAGAGTATCCAAAACTGACTTGAGCGTCGGAGTCTTGTCAACAGGTATACCACCACTTGCGGAGAGTATCCTATCAATCGCGGCGGAGAAGAAGTTCCATCCAGAAGCTCCACATTCAACGGATCATCGTCGTGATTCGAATCGCTTGACCTCGAAGATTGTGTGGGATAGATCTAAAATTTTTCCCCCACAGAGGACGTGACTGTAATTGAAAAAATTCTTTGATCAATGACGCCGAAATTTAACTATGTGGTTTATTCAATTGAAGAATCAAAAGATCTTGATGATCTTTCAATTGATGAGCTGCAAGGTTCATTGCTGGTTCATGGACAAAAATTTAAACAGCAAGAAAAGGAGGAGCAAGCATTGCAGGTCACAACTAGCAACAAATTTTCAGCCCCAAACTCAGCAGGCCGAGGAAGAGGAGGTAGAGGAAACAAGGATCAAAGAAACCAACAACAATTCCAACACCAAAAGTCTGAAGATAACAAATTTCATGGTTCTCAATGGAGAGGAAGATGACGAGGTAGCAACCAAGGACGAGGCAGCCACCAAGGACGAGGCAATCACCATTCAACCAATTACAGACCAATGTCAGTAGACAAATCCAATGTTGAATGCTATAGATGTCATCGATATGGCCATTATCAATCTAAATGTCGAACAAACTTAAATAGAGAACATGGTGAAAAGTCTAACTTTGCAGAAAAGGAAGAAGAAGTATCCTTGTTGATGGTTTGTCATGCAAAGGAGGAAACCACAAGAATTTATGGTACTTAGATACAGGATGCAGCAATCATATGTGTGGAGACAAGTCTGCATTCTCTGATTTGGATGAATCCTTCCGTGATGATGTGAAGTTTGGAGACAATTCTAAAGTGTCTGTAAGGGGAAAAGGAAGGGTAGCTATCCAAACCAAGGGAAATTCCATCCACACTATCTCAAATGTTCTTTTTGTATCAGATTTAAAGACCAATCTGCTTAGTGTGGGACAGCTACAAGAAAAGGGATACAAGATTTCTATCAAAGATGGAGTATGTCATGTTCAAGATGCAAAATTAGGCTTAATTGCTCAAGTCAATATGACGGCAAATCGGATGTTTCCGCTTTATCTTCACAACACCGCTCATTCATGCTTCACAGCAAAATTGAAGGATGTCGCATGGCTATGGCATTTTCGCTATTGTCACCTAAACTTTGGTGGATTGAAGATTCTACAGCAGAAAATATGGTGACCGGTCTTCCTCAAATTATAGCTCCTTCTGAAGTTTGTGAGAATGTCTTGTTAGCAAACAACACCGTAATCAATTTCCACAAGGAAAATCATGGAGAGCAAAGAAGCCGTTGGAGCTGGTTGATTCTGATCTTTGCGAGCCTTTAAATCCATTTTCTAATGGAGGCAAAAGATACATAATTACCTTCATTGATGATTATAGTCGAAAAATTTGGGTCTATTTTTTCAGGAGAAATCTGAAGCTTTTGCAGCCTTTAAAAATTATAAAGCGCTTGTAGAGAAAGAGGTTGGAAGTCCAATCAAAGTTCTTTGCACAGATCGTGGTGGAGAATATAACTAGCATGAATTTGTAAATTTTTGTGAGTTTCATGGAATCAAGAGGCAACTTACAGCAGCGTACATGCCTCAACAAAATGGAGTTTCCAAGAGGAAAAATTGCACTATACTGGATATGGTGCGAAGTCTTTTGATGAGGAGCAGCATTTCAAAAAATTTCTGGCCTGAAATAGTTAATTAAAGCATTCATATTTTGAACAGAAGTCCCACTTTGGCTGTTCAAAATATGACGCCAGAGGAAGCTTGGAGCGAACGAAGACCGTCAGTAGATAATTTCAAAATTTTTGGGTGTATTGCTTATGCCCATATTCCAGATGAGAAGAGGAAGAAGCTAGATGACAAAGGAGAAAAATGCATTTTTCTTGGTGTTAGTGATCAGTCAAAAGTTTATAAGCTATACAATCCTAGCACCAAGAAAATTGTTATTAGCCATGATGTTGTCTTTGATGAAGAGAAGACCTGGTCATGGAGTAACAATGTTGTTGTAGAACAACAAATTCCTACAGATTTTGATGGCAAGAATGAAGAAAGACAGCAGCCTACAGAGAATGAGCAACAACCAGTTCCAATAGCTACTCAAGATGAACAATGATCACAACGTGCTAGAAGAAGGCTCGCATGGATGACCGATTATGAGGTAATTGGGATTGAGCAATCTAAGGACCCACTTACACACTTTGCTCTATTTTCAGATTGTGATCCTACCACTTTCGAAGTGGCTGTCAAAGAAACAAAATGGTGAAAGGCGATGGACGAAGAAATTGCAGCAATTGAAAGGAATAATACTTGGGAGTTGACTGATCTTCCAAAAGGGCACAAGACAATTGGTGTCAAGTGGGTGTACAAGAGAAAATTGAAGGAAAATGGCGAAGTCGACAAGTATAAGGCACGCTTAGTAGCTAAAGGCTATAAGCAAGAGTTTGGTGTGGACTATAGAGAAGGTTTTGCTCCTGTAGCACGACTTGATACAATCAGATTGGTGATTGCATTGACGACTCAAAACTCATGGCCTATCTTTCAGTTGGATGTGAAATCGACTTTCTTACATGGAGACTTGGAAGAACATGCATTTATTGATCAACCTCCTGGTTATATTAAGATTGGAGATGAGCATAAGGTGTGTAAATTAAAAAAAAAACCACAATATGGCCTAAACACAAGCTCCGAGAGCTTGTCCACATGAGTACACACTCTTTATTAAAATTGGTGATTGAGGAAAGATGCTCATTGTGTGTTTATATGTCGATGATCTTATTTATACTGGAAATGATAGTGCCATGTTTGACAAATTTAAGAAGTCTATGATGGTTGAATTTGATATGTCTGATCTTGTCATGATGCACTATTTTCTTGGTATTGAAGTGACGCAATCTGCAACTGGAATATTTATTTCTCAAAAGAAGTATGTGGGAGAAATTTTAGACAGGTTTCAAATGAAGAATTGCAATTCTGTTAGGACATCAATTGAAGTGGGTTTGAAGTTCATCAAAGATCCTAAAGAAAGGAGGGTTGACAACACCCTTTACAAGCAAATTGTAGGAAGCTTAATGTATTTGACTACCACAAGGCCTGATATAATGCTTGATGTAAGTCTCATTAGTAGGTACCTGGAATGCCCAAGAGAGATGCTTCTTCTAGCTGCAAAGAGAATTTTTCATTACTTGCAAGGTACTGTTGGTTTTGGGCTGCTCTACAAGAAAGGAGAAAATGAAGATTTGATTGGCTTTACTGATAGTGATTATGCTGGAGATCAAGATGATAGAAAAAGCACTTCGAGGTATGCTTTTATGCTGGGTTCAGGAGTTGTCTCATGGTCTTCAAAGAAACAACCAATTGTCACTTTATCAACAACCGAAGCCGAATTTGTAGCTACAACTTCATGTGCATGTTGTTGGGAAGAAAGAACAATAAACAAATATGCAAACAACCACAACACAGATTTACGTGGTTCCCTCTAGATTGAGGTACGTCCACGGATCCACACCGATTCCACTATGCTGTAGGGCAAAAGAAAATACACACAGTACAAGATTAGGATACTCGTCTCTAAGCAACCGAAGTATAAATAACCGTAAGACGAAATTAGGGTTTCCGTATCTCTATATGAGAATTACACAAACGCCCTCAGGAAAAAAGTCCTCCCAAATAACATAACAATCTCCCACTTTAAGATTGACCACGAACAACACAGATCTTGCTGCATCTGAAAAATGTCCTCCATAGGGAACTCGATGTGAATCTCCTCCTTGGCTTCTAAGCATAAGGACCTATAGAAATTGAACAAGTCTTCAGTTTCTCTATAGGAACCACCTTGGTAAACATATCCGCAGGGTTCTGACTCATGTGGATCTTCTCTAAATTAAATAACCATTCTCCAACATGGTTCGTATGAAGTGATACTTGATGTCGATGTGCTTGGTCCTTTAATGAAAGGTTGAATTCTTAGCAAGATGAATTGCACTCCGACTGTCGCTATAAAGCTTATAACTCTCATGTTCCTTTCCAATTTCTCTCAAAAGACCTTGTAACCAGACCACCTCTTTGTAAGCTTTCATTGTAGCAACATACTCTACATCTATCGCCGAAATACTAACTATCTTCTGTAGCTATGAGACCCAACTAACTGCTGCATTGCCCAAAGTAAATGCATACCCTGTCGTGCTTTTCCTTCCATCAATGTACCCTGCTAGATCAGAATCAACGTATCCCTGTAGGCTGATTTATGATCCTCCATAACACAGCGATGCATCCTTATTGCCTCTCAAATATCTGAGAATCCACTTGACCTCTTCCTAATACTCTTTTCCTAGGTTGTTCATTAATCTGCTAACAACTCCCACTGCTTGAGCAATGTCTAGTCTTGTATAGACCATAACATACATCAAGCTACCAATGGCTGAGGCATATGGTGTCTTAGTCATGTAATCACGTTCTTCCTGTGTCGATGTGCCCTGTTCTTTAGAAAGTCTGAAGTAGCTTGCCAATGGAGTGCTGACTGGTTTAGCACCTTCCATATTGAACCTCTTTAGTACCTTTTTCACGTACTCAGCCTGAGACAACTTCAACTTCCTGTTTGTCATGTCCCTGCTAATTCGAATGCCAAGGATTTGTTTTGCAGCACCCAAATCCTTCATAGCAAATTCCCTTGACAGTTGTTCTTTGAGATTTGAAATCTCATCCATGCTCAATCCTACAACAAGCATATCATCTACATACAAAAGCAGTATGAGATAAGAATTTTTAAACTTCTTGAAATAACAGCAATGATCAGCATGGCATCTATCAAAGTCATTGTTGGACATAGAACTGTTAAATTTCTTATACCACTGTCTAGGAGCCTATTTCAAACTATATAAACTCTTCCTGAGTTTACATACCATCTTCTCCTTCCTTGGAACAATATACCCATGTGGCTAATGCATGTAAATGTCTTCTTCTAAATCACCATGAAGAAACGCAGTTTTTACATCCAATTGTTGCAAATGCAAATCTTCCATAGCCACAATGCTTAAGACCGATCTAATAGTAGATATCTTAACAACAGGAGAAAAAATTTCAGTGTAATCAATACCTTCCTTTTGTTGAAACCCTTTTACTACCAACCTGGCCTTATACCGCTTGGTATCGTCATGTTCTTCCTTTAACCTGTAAACCCACTTGTTATGCAATGCTGCCTTTCCAATGGGTAATTGAACCAAATCCCATGTTTTATTTGATGATAAAGAATCCATCTCATCTTCCATGGCCTGCTTCCACTTACCGTTGGTTTCATCCTAAAAAGCTTCTTCATAACATTCTAATTTACCATTGTCAGTCAACAACAAATAATGCAGAGAAGATGAATAACGAGTTGGGGGTCTAGTGACCCTAGATGGTCTCCTCTCAGGGAGAGGAGTCTGTGGTTCTACCTGTAGGTTCTCTTCTTGAGGTTTCAGAACATCTCTGCTAGATATCTCCTCAAGTTCTACAAATTATTTATTCTCCTTCTTTTCATTTGGTTATTCCAATCTGTTCTTATACATAACATTTTCATTGAATATAACATCCTTACTTCTAATGATTTTTCAATTTTCTTCATCCCAAAATCGGTAACCAAATTCATTGATGCCATATCCAATAAAGGTGCACTTTCTAGGTTTTGGATCTAGTTTAGTTCTTTCTCATAATCGATATGGACATAAGATGTACAACCAAATATTTTTAAGAGCAACAGGTTTACCTCTTTTCCAGTCCAAACCTCATCTGCAATCCACCATCCAAATCATCTGAGGGTCCTTGATTGATCAAATAAACCGAATATTCACAACATCTGCCCAAAACTATTTTGGCAAGCCCGAATGGATCCTCATGCTCCTGGCACGTTCTAGGATTGTCATGTTCATGCGTTCAGCCACACCGTTTTGCTTAGGTGTTCTGGGAATCGTCTTCTATCTACTGATTTCGTTAACCGCACAATATTCTTCGAACTCATTGCCGCAATATTCTCCCCCATTATCTGATCTGAAATACTTCAGCTTTTGACCCTGTTTCACTCTCAACCAGAGCTTTCCATTTCTTGAACACATCAAATACATCCGATTTTTGTTTCAACAAATAAACCCAAAGCTTTCTAGTAGCATCATCAATGAAAGTAAGAAAATAACGAGAGCCACCAAGAGAGGATACCTGGGCTGGTCCCCACACATCAACGTGAACCAGTTCTAGCCGTTCAAACTTTGGAGTTCTTCTGACCTTTGAGAAACTGATCTTTCTCTACTTTCCATAGATGCAATCTTCACAAAGATCCAGATCTACAGACTTTAGCCCGGGTAACTTTTCCTTCGAAAGTAATATCTTCATCCCCTTCTCGCTTATATGCCCAAACCTGCGATGCCACGTGCTCGTGTCCACCCATGATGATGCAACTACAATGGCACTGTTAGAACTAGAAGTCACATAGAGCGTGCCTTCTTTCTTTCCCCGAGCTATCAACATAGCTCCTTTTCTAACTTTTCACGAATCACTGGTAAAAGTTGCCATTTATCTAGAATCCGCAAGCTGGCCTTTCTTTTCAGACTAGGCACATGCCTAACATCTTTCAACTTTAGCACTATTTCGTTTGACGGATTTATCTATACATCACCATTTTCAACAATATTGCAGGGTTCGTCATCGCCTAAATAGACTTTCCCGAAGTCACCCTGCACATAGTTGTGAAGAGTATCCCTATGTGAAGTAGCATGAAACGATACACCAGAATCTACTACCCAAGATTTATATCGATTATCACAGGATAAAATTAACGCATCATAAACATTTTCATCAGTAATATTTATCGAATCTTTGCTTCCCTGATGGTTGTTCTCTACCTGCTTCTTTGGAGCTCTGCTATCTCTTTTTATGTGCCCAATTTTGTCGCAGTTCCAACAACCGCTATCTCCTTTCACAAAAGGCGTTATGGATTTGTTGCTTCTCGACTTTGATCGACCATTGCTTTTTCCTCCTCTGCTCGTCTTCTTTCCTCTTTCTTCAACACTCGGGGCATTCCCTGATGTTTCACCCGATCGAAGAACCTGAGGATCATCTGCGAGCTTCCTCACTTAGGATTACGCCTATGACATCATCGTACTTTAGCGTTCATGTTCCCGAAGAGTTGCTCACTGCCATTACCAGACTATCCCAACTGTCTGGTAACCCTGATAAAATCAGAAGAGCCCTGACTTCATCTTCAAAAGTGATGCCAACGGAATCCAACTGGGCCGTAACCATGTTGAATTCATTGGGATGTGTGGGCACACTGCCATCATCAGTCATCTTCATGTTGAACAATCTCTTCATCAGAAAAACCTTATTTAAGGCAGAAGGTTTTTCATACATCTTCGAGAGAGCGACCATCAAATCTTGTGTCGTCTTCTCTTTCGAGATATTAAAGGCTACAGATGCAGCAAGACTCAGCCGCACTATACCTAGAGCTTTTCTGTCAAGTAGCTCCCATTCATCATCGGCCATCTTTTCTGGTTTTTTCAAGTTTTCTGCGAGAGGAAGATATAGGTCCTTCTGATAGAGATAATCCTCCATCTGCATTTTCCAGAATCCGAAGTTCGCACCATTGAACTTCTCGAATCTCACATTTTCTTCTTCCGCCATCGATCTTCTCTAACCCAAAGCTCTGATACCAGTTGTTGGGAAGAAAGAACAATAAACAAATATGCAAGCAACCACAACACAGAGATTTACATGGTTCCCTCTAGATTGAGGTACGTCCATGGATCCACACCGATTCCACTATGCTCTAGGGCAAAAGAAAATACACACAGTACAAGATTAGGATACTCATCTCTAACCAACCGAGGTATAAATAACCGCAAGACGAAATTAGGATTTCCGTATCTCGTGTCTTCATGTACAGTGCTCCAAAAATCATCAGTCTCTACATAACATAACACATGTCAAGCTATTTGGCTAAGGAGGATTCTTGAAGAACTTCAGTTCAAACAACAAGGAGCCACTTCAATTTATTGTGACAACAATTCAGCAATTAAACTTTCCAAAAATCCTGTTTTGCACAGAAGAAGCAAGCATATAGATGTAAAGTATCACTTCTTAAGGGATCTCACGAAAGATGAAGTGATTAATCTTATCTTATGCTGAAGTGAAGACCAATTGCTGACATATTCACCAAACCTCTCCAAATGCCTTTGTTTCAGAAGCTAAGGGAGTTGCTCGGGGTCTGCACTTTGGAAGGTTCAGTTTGAAGTTCGTAGTTGATATTCTTTAAACTGAATATTTGAAAAACATTCAGTTTAAGGGAGGGATTGTTGAATAAAAGTAGTCAAGGCTTGTCCTAGTCTCTAGGAATTTGTTTATTGTTTTTACTGGTTTCTTGTAAGTGGCTAGTTTGTGGGAGTTAGTGGTGGGTTTGTTAGTTTGTTGCTATTTCTTTAGATCTATGTGTTGGTGTACAGCCTATTTAAAGGCTATTGGTTAATGAATGTCGGTGTGCAGTAATTCAATATTTTCTCTTCCTTATTTACTTTTGCTTAGTGTTGTCTTCTTTCAAGAGTTCTCTTTTTATTTGTAACAGGACAATCCACCAGTGTAAAGTTAGGGAGAAGGTCCTCCTATGGCTTATACCAACATGGCTCATTAACAAATACTTTCGTCAAAAGGCAAAATAGCACGAATTGAAGCAGCCACCTTTCCCCCTTTTAACATGTAGACCATGGAAATCGATATAGCGTTAAAAAGTTGTCATATTATTAAAACTGGAACTGATGTACTCAGAACCGCAACCAAACAATCGGTTTCAGTCTGGATCCATCATTTTGAGAACCAAAACCAAAATCAATAAGAACCGAAAATATTGGTTCTGATTTTGAGAACCTTCGGAACCAAACCGAAACTGACCCGTTAACATGGTCTAAGATTTTATGCGCCAGGGCCGTTTTAACCAAATAGAACAGCCCTCCTCAAGTTGTCACGTAAGAAAAAATGAAAAAGTCTTTGTATCTACCAACACAACCGCTCACATTTGAAAAGGAAAATGCCCAAGGCTCATTACATGACGTACGTGTCACGACATAGAGAAACTCAATTGTAGTTCCACACGTGTGCACCACCGCTAATTATTCTCCACGAGCAAGAGCCATGTGGGACTATCAGAATCATGACACCTGTTGCTTTGAAAAACTTGGTCGACTTAGACAAAGCAACACATATATGCTTAACAAATGTCACTGCTTCATGATTCGGAAAATAAAAAATAGGAGTGGCCCTATGAGTCAAGCCACGGGAGCCCCTGGTGTGTCATTTTCATTGGATAAAGTGTATCTTGGGCTCCTTGCACAGAGAAATATTCCGAAGCAATGGATTTTTGAAGCAGTGGTCAATCACACCGCGCCACAATACCCTGCTCAAAAGCATCAGGGGATTGTGGCGCAGTTTGATTGGTCACTGCTTCAAAATTCTGATGCTTGAAAAGTTTTCTCCCTTGTACAGGTTTGCAAGGAAAATTAGGTGATTGGCATCCAATTAAAGCCCACCACACAAGCGGCTCTTCTCGGCTACTTGATACGAGCATTCCTATTGGATTACCACTAAAAATAAAGTAAAAAGTAGAAAAAAGATGAGGGAGAATCTGACGTCAAGTGTCTGATCTAATAGCCGTTGCGATTTGGGATATTTGCTTTAGAAGACCACTGAAAGTCGAGTAAATCTTACTTGACCACCACTGGTCGTCAGGTAGCTACCTGACCACCGCAATATAACCACGTGGCAATTGCTTAGAGGATACGGACTGTATAGATATTTGGCCCATCCCTAGGTCGACCGATAAACCCAAAATCAACCTGATCAGTGATTTCTAAACGTTAGTTGAAGTCATTTTCATGGGTTGAGCATTGTTTTAACATTATTTGGGTACAAAGATCCAAAGGTTTTAAAATCACTAATCAAGCTGATTTTTGGTTTGTAGGTCCACATGGGGATTCACAAAACATCTGTAGAGTCAGCGACCTCTAAGAGTGTATCACGTGGCTCATATTCTGCCGGTGTTGGTCGGGCAAGCTTTACTCCTGAAAGTTAGGGAAGATAAAATACTTCAGGGTGGCCGCCCACGATTAGATCAACAGTCTTTTCGCAATTGTAAGGCAAATAAATTTCAAAAAATTCTTGATATCAAAAGAAAAAAAAAAAAGCTCCAAGGCTATAAGAAATCTTGAAGTTGGGTTATCAAAAAGTAACCCCTTAGGGTGTCAATTTTAACGGTACATAACGTAACGGGGAGGTCCGAATGCGTTATAACGGATGTTATTTTCTTTATAACAGGCCATTTTTTGAACCTTGGTTGAGAGTATTCTTGAAGGAGATCTTGTAGATGACATGGTGGCAGCAGGTGGGGTCCACTTCACCTAACGTCCACAGGTGGGAGATGTCTCAATCAAATGAGGCTTCATGAATGTGCCCAGGATGCACACTATGCAAGTAGAATGCTTATGGTGTGCTTTAAGAGGGTGTTGACCAAGGTTTAAAGTCTTAGGTGGCGTTTGGTAAATTAAGTCTGGTAGCTTAATGACTTATGTCTGAATTAAGTCGTTTGGTGAAGGTCTTAAGTCTTAAAATTAAGTCAAGGGCATTGTTGGTATTAAAAAAGAATCTAGGAAACTTTTTTAAAGATTCATTCACTTACTACAATAAGTGAAGGCTGGGTCACTTTTTACTTTTCACTTTTGGTGATAAGTGCTGCAATTATGTCATTTACCAAACGCCACTTAATCACCAAAACCACTTAATTCCACTTTAATCAGAGTTAAGGTCTGAAAAAAAGGTTGACATACATAATCGAATTCAATTACAAACCGGAAATGTTTTTTGCTTCACACAATATTTGAGCCCAAGAAGGTCATGCAAATCAATGGCCGTCTCGTGTGGGTCAAAAAGTGAGTGAAGCAAAATTTTCCCACACCAATCTTGCTCACAATTAATACACAAGGGAGAAAACTTTGGCTATCGCATTGTGACTACAAAGGTGAGGTTGTAGTAATCAAGACCACATGTTGAGGTAGGACACACATCACTTTGCAATATCTCCTCTTTAAAACCAATGGACCCCACCTTAAAATGTGGTATTGATTACTGCAATCACATTTTTTTGCAGTCGCATTTGCGAGTTACAAAACTTTATCCCCACTAAACCGTGTACAACAGATTAACAAATGATAGAATAGAGAATTTTTTAAGCGACGGGATTTTTTGAAGCGGTGATCATGCGCCACATATAACTGGGTATAGGATTTGGTTTTTGAAAAGTAACCATGGGTATATGTGCAGTTGAGCGATCTTTGGCGCATGATCGCTGCTTCAAAAATCCTGCCGCTTCATATAATAATCCAACGATTTTGTGGACTATTAAGGTCATCAAATAAATCGTAATTACAACTGACAAACTCGGAGTAGTCCTGTGCTTATCCCTTTTCACTTGCATTCTCTGGATATTATTTTGGATGGATAAATCAGACGGTGCAATCACAGTCATTTAGTCGCATCATCCCCCAAACACTATCCCACGAACCACTTGGAGCAGCCTTCGGTCCCTTAATATAGTTCTGACCACCATGGGCATTATGGGGCCAGGGAGTCCATCAGAACCTGGCGGGTGAAGTTTCCTGGGCTTCGTTCTGATGCCCAACAATCTCAATACAAACCTTGCAATTAAGCTCGCCGTACAAAAACCCAGAGCAATCAAAGAGCTTCAGCAGTGACACCATGGTTAATAAGCACTCAGGCTAGAATACAATTTGGCCAGCATAGAGAAATAGAGCAACCATAGCCATGGTTTCAAACGTAGCCGTTATAAATGTTATCACCGTAACGCTCCAACACCACTGCATTTTTTGCTAATATAACAGCCATTATTTTCCGTTACAATGGTTGAATAGGCCTGAGATCACTATCCAAATTTGCTTCGCCACAATGCACTCCAAGATGATGTGGCGCAGAGATTCCGAGCATTGGAGACAGCCCATGCACACTGCAAAGCAAGATGCACTCCTCTAGCATGAAGTTGATCATCAGTGGGAAGCACGCCATGAAGAATTTTCTAGGCAATGGAAGCTGTGCGAGGGTGCAAATGCTTATTCCAGATCCACTTATGCCAAGCAACTTTGGGATGTTGTTCCAGACCCACAATCTACATAATGTGAAAAGGACCTTACTCGTAGACAAAATACAGGTTGATCAGAAAAAAAATCCTTTTGAATGTTATAAAAAGGATCTGATTGGATCCAAGGGCACAACGCGTATACTACGTACAAATTGATTCAAACTCTGACCCTGGATCCGACTTGTGTTTGATTCCCTAGATCCATATCTGGACCGTATGTAATATGGATCTAGTTTTAGAATCCAAACCCTTTAAAATACAAATATGGTGCTGGGGAAAAGAGAAAGAACATGGGGAAAGAAGTGAGCCATGAGAGACCTCACAATACTGGATAAAGAGAAAAAAAAAAATCAACCCACTTCCTCTCGCCGCACCCTCTTGTGAAGCATCATATCATTACAAAGCACCATATCATTACAAATGTATTCTCGTCCAAAAACGTGTCCTGCAAGTTATTACTTTTCCTAGTGATATCACCACATGTCACCCCCTTTTAGCATTTTCCCACCAACTCGCCTGATTGATGCCATCCTTTTTCATCAAACCCTTTGAAAAGTGACACGTCACTGCCTTAAGCGGTAGTAACTCATTTTTTGAAATTTCATGTCCAGTACGCCCTCCTTAGTAGGCTAGTAGCTACCTGAGAACATGTACAGAAGCATTCCGACAGATGCTTCTGTCACAATGAAAATCGCAGGCCATGTGGCACACTCTTAGTGGACATTGACCGTATGGATGTTTGGCCAGTCCCTCAGTGGACCTCTAAACCATAAATCAGCCCGACTATTCTAAGCTATTTGATTGAAGTTATTTTCATGGGTTGATTTTTACGGTAAGAATTTGGGCATTATTGAGCGTTATTTTGGTGCAAAAGATCCAAAGGTTGTAACTCACTAATCAGACTGATTTTTGGTTTAGAGGTCCACCGGGGGACTGGCCAAAGATCCATACGGTCAGATTCCACTAAGAGTGTGCCATGTGTCCTGTGATTTTCATTGTGACAGAAGCGCTTGTCTTAACGCTGTGATAAAAAAGTTTTATTAATGAGTAAAACTTGTGTCACAAGATGTTGTGACGGAACACGGTCACAGCACTCAATACGAGCCACGTGGAACACGATCAGAGGTCTTTGACCGTATGGATGTTTGACCAGTCCCTCGGTGGACCTACAAACCAAAAATCTGCCTGACTTACAACTTTTGGATTTATGCACCCAAATAACGCTCAATAATGCTCAAATTCTTACCGTTAAAATCAATCCATGACAATAACTTCAAAAGAATCAGTTAGAAATCACTAATCAAGCTGATTTTTTGTGTACCAGTCCACCGAGGGACTGCCCAAACATCCATACAGTCATCGTCCTCTAATAGTATACCACGTGGCTCGTATTGAGTGCTGTGACCGTGTTCCGTCACAACATCTTGTGACACAAGTTTTACTCCTCCATGGAGTGAACTCGTATTGTGGGTTGTGACCACCCGCCCGTTGTGACCGGAATTTTACTCCTCTTAGGTAAACTCTCAAAAATTGATCTGCCCAACTGTTCATGATGATGTATACGTGACACCGACCACCATCTAGAAATAAGAAAGATTCCCATGAGCAGCACCACACCTCGATGACATGAACTTTTTGACCTACATGATCAATCTAGAAGCTTTCCACCTACATCTAGTTTTTGGTCCAGGTATGACTATCTATGGGTCGAGCGTAAACTTAATTTTTAGTTCAAAATTTAACCCCAATCAGCGTATTTATTTAATTAATGGGCCGCAGTCGAAGTACTATGCAGGAACTTAATGGCGCATGAAGTCCCATCTGATCCATAACAGGCTTCTGAGCTAATTAAAAATAGGGGCAGGATCGGGGCCGGGACAACAACCATTTTGGCGTACCCACACAGAAGATGAATCAATGGCTGATTTTTTGTGTTCTGAAATGGGCTTTTCTTCATTGAGATTTTAATTGCTAAAAAAAGATAATTTTTCGAAAGAAATAACAAGAGAGGTGATCGTTTATTTTGGTCTTTTTCATTTAAATCTGTCTACCACCAACTTCAAAGGAATAACTGTTACTCATCCACCTATCTCTCATGACCTTTCAAATCCCAGGTCTGGTTGCTCATCTGGACTCTACCCATAGTGTTCCGTGCTCAGGATGATTTTTGGTTTAGTAGGTCCACTTACGGATGGACCAAATATCCATGCGGTCAGTAACCCTCTAAGAGTGTCCACGTCTGAGATAAAAATGTTCGGGAGCAAAAATGGAGAGTACGTGAATCCACTGTACTTCACACAATACACCCGGACCATTGGTTATTGATTTGAAACGTCCAATTGGTACTCAGTCTCCTAACCATCCAAATTCAGTAACTTGGTTAGATGGTTAGAATCATCCAATCATGTGATGCTGTGGGAGTTGAAACTTTTTGATAACATTCGACTGTCATTGAGGCCGATGACAGCCACAATATGAGCCACGTGGCATACATTTAGAGGACTCTAACCGTATGAATGTTTGGTCAATCCCTAGCTGGGCCTACAAACCAAAAATCTGCAGCCTGATTAGTAATTTCAAGCATTTGGATCTTTCATTGTAACCAAATATTCAGGCCCTGTTTTTTCTCGAAGCTTTCTTCTAGTTTCCATTGTGCCCTTTCGCTATGGAACCAAATGTTGCTGTCCTATTGCTAACTCGAACTGACGGATGCAGAGCCTTTTTAGACGTTTTTGCAATGTTGTGTACATCCAGCACCTGCACCCGGTTGGCACAAAACACTTAGTTTACAAAATGGGTCCGGATCGGGGGACATCATTGAAACCGAATTAACTTTTTACCTAGACGAATGAACCGTAGATCTACCCGCAATTGGATGGCTTTCCATCTTTTTCCTTTTCAAAACAAAACCCCGCTGATTAGAGCCAATACGAGCTGATAGTACGGCACCAGCAGCGTTTGAAGAACTCGATGATCGAGCATTAAATACAAGTCCACGTGGCACGTCTTCTCCCATCCCTGGCACGCATTTTCCCATCACGTCTCCTCTTCTCAAACTTCGATTGAACCGTCTGCAACCCACCTGTGCAACTATTTTGTTTTCACTTGTTTTCTTGCATCTATAACCATGGATCCATTCGGAGGAAGATCGAACATTTTCTTGAATCAGCTAGAATCTATGGTGTATGAAGAACCGGTCGGCTCTGCAATTTTTTATTAAACCCATTCGATTGCATGAAGTAATAAGTCACATTTGATGACTAGACAACGCTCTGAAATTTTTTATTACAGTTGGCTCTACAATTTGGATGACCAGATAATACTCTCGGTCTGATTGAGAAGGACAAGATTGCACTCGTAGTCTATCGTTAAAACTCTAGATAAATCTCTAAGAGCAACTCCAACCGTGGTCTCTATTTAAAGACCCAAAATATCATTTTTTATTAAAAAGTGTATTTGGAGCTCATTGGTTTTCACAATACACATCTCTATAAACACTTTTCACCTTTCTGTAACACTATTTAATCATTTTCAGAAAAAACTCAACAAATTTCCTTCAAAATTTAATTTTTTCACCAAAATTCAAATTTTCCTCCAAAAATCCAATTTTTAAATTTCCCTCCAAAATTAAAATTATGATTTAAATTCAAATTTTCCTTGAAAATTTAAATTTTTCTCAAAAATTCAATGGTGTACAATAATTCAATTCTGAATGGATAAAATATATAATTTAAGTAATTATAAAAAAAATTTATAATTTAGTGGTTTAGATCGAATCAGATTGGGTTCAGAACTCTATTCCAGTTCTAGATCACGATTATATGATCCGATATCTTTAGATCGGATCTGGATCGACATATTTTTTTTATCGAGTCATGGTTTGAAGACTCTGGAGATCCCGAGTTGGATCGAGCGATCCAGATCGGGATCGGAGGTATCTGAGACAGAGATCCAAGGTTTGTCTCGGATCGCAGTGGATCGCCCGATCCAACCGAATTAGCCGATCCAACTCGGCGAGTTGAACCAGCGAAAATCATGTTATAAAAACCCAATTTTCTTTTATTTTTTTCACCTCTTCACTCGTTTTCCTCTCCCATTTCTCTCCCAACCCTTCTTGGAACCTAAAAATAGCTTCAAAATGATAGATCTGCTTTCAAAACATATAGATCCATGAAGATCAAAGATTTTCGTTCAAATTTCTTCGAGTTGGATTGAAAATCCGATGAGTTTTGGGCGAAATCCGGCGAGATCCGACGCTTTTAGCATGTATATTTCCTCTAAATCTCAGTATATTTGTCATTTGCTTCGAATCTTGCAAACATTATTAAGAATCTTGTGATATGGTTCATGTTTTAGTAAAATTATAATTTTTTTTTTATTTGTTTGTGTAAATCTCACTATATTTTGTATTTGATTTTAATCTTGCAAACGTTGTTGAGAATCTTGAGATATGATTCATGTTTGATGAAAATTACAATTTTTATTTATTTTTATAAAATACATGTATTTACTTTTGTAAATACATGTATTTTTTTATGTGATGAAAAACAAATAATATTTTTGTAAACTAATACACAAAAAATGATCTTGAAAAGCTCTTGTGTACACAAAACCTCAAAGATGGATGTAAAACCTTTTGAAAAATCTTGTATTTTCTTTTATTTTTTGATATTTTATTTTTGTTTTACTAATAATGTGAAATATTTTGAAATTTTTCATGTTATTATTTTTTACTTTTGAAGAGCTGTTGTGTAAGTGTAACTAATTTTTGTATATTGAAATTTTTGAGAGAGACTGTAACTAATTTTTTTATGTTTAATTTTTTTTTTTTAAGAAATCTATTAGTTTATATTTTTATTTTTTTTTTTACTAAAATTTGTAATGTTCTAAATAATTTTTATGTTCTTTTTTTTATTACTTTTGAAGAGTTCTTGTATACACAAAAATTGATCTTGGGACTAGAAAGAGAATATTACTAACTTTTATATTTTTGAAATTTTCGTTTTAAATAAATCTTATATTTTTCTTCTATTTGTTTTTATACCTTTTAAAATGTGAAATGTTTTAAATAATTTTTTATCTTATGATTAGGGCATGTACATGAAATAATTTTGGCTTTGATATTCTTATTAGACGATTAGGGATTTGAAAAGAAATATTTGATGATTAGAATTTTTACAATATATTTTTATTGATTATTCTTACTACATGATATTCTTATTAGATGATTAAGGTATTGGACACTACACAAAGTTATAAATATCGCTCTAACCTCAAGCTTACCTTGAGATCACGGCTTTTACAATATATCATTATTAAATGTTTTGTTATCTTGAGATTAATGTGGCATTATAGCAGATTTACTTCAAGTGGTCTATAAAAGTAAATTTGCAAAATATGACGATAGGACAAGATATTGGTTGGGATCATTGTATTGTAATTGGAGGCAATAAGAAGATTGTTAAATGCAACTATTGTGAGAAGATAATGCATGGGGGGTTACAAGATTGAAACAACATATTGTTGTGCACCCAGAAGATGTAACAGCTTGTCCTAAAGCTTCTAGGGAAGTAAGATTGTTAATCACAAGCCATTTGCGGTCAACCAAACAGATGAAGGCTACTGAGCAAAGAAGAAGAAATGAATCACGAGAAAGATTAAATGAGTTGGGCAGCAGTGGTGGTGGAAGAGAAGAGGCTGAGGAAGAGGAAGAGAATATCGATATTCCTGCTGAAGTGGAAGATCAATATCGTCCATATTGGGAAATAGATGAAGAAGATGCTTTCAGACAGGCCATACATGAAAGCAGACGAGAGGCCGATAAACAAGCTCAAAGAAGACACTTTGTATCGGGGGGCAAGTTCATCTGGTGTATGCATCGGTAGAGGGGGGATTCCTCATAGTGTAAGTGTACGTGGTGGTACTGATATTAGAGATACGATGCGTCGTAGTACCAGTGTACACGAGCCTTCTACTCGATCACGAATAACAGATAAAAATGTTGATGCTGCAACCGAAATTCCTACAGGAATTGACCCTTACTTATATAAGTCTGCAGGAGGAACACAAAAAAAGTTGAAGGGAGCATGGGGTGGAAAACAAGTCGTGCATAAAGTGGGGAAAGTAATTTCAAATTTTTTTATGTTCCACTCAATTCCCTTCAATGCAGCAAAAGGTCCTTACTTTCAAACCATGATTGACATTATTGGTGAAGCGAGACCCGTAAAGGAACCAACCCCATATCAACTGACAAACAAGTATTCAAACGAAGAGGTGGCGGAGCGAAATCAATATATAAATGGCAGAAAGAAGAAATGGCCAAGATTTGGATGCACACTGATGTGCGATGGCTGGACTTCCAAAACTAGGAAGTCTATCATAAATTTTATGGTCTACTATGATAAAGACATGATATTTTTCAAGTCAGTAGACACATCTGGAAAAGAGAAAACATCGAGTTACATTCTCGAGTTAATGGATAAGATAGTCAAGGAGGTGAGAGAAGAGAATGTTGTCCAGATTGTGACGGACATGGAAGCTTCATTTAAGCGTGCAGGGCTAGAGTTGATGAAAAAAGACAACATTTATACTAGAGTCCTCGTGCAGCACACGACATTGACCTTATACTCAAGGATATTTGAAAGACAAAATGAGTCAGTGATACCATTAAGGATGGACGGAGAATAACTTCTTTTATTTACAATAGCACGAAGTTAGTAAACTTGATGAAAACATTCACTGACAATAGAGACTTGTTACGTCCTGGTATCCCTAGATTCATAACAGAATTTATTTCTCTTAAAAGTCTTATCCGATATCAGGATTCACTAAGAAAAATATTTATATCGAATGAGTGAAAAGAGCTTGCTAGACATGTGTACAGCAAAGATAAAAAAAGAATGAACAAGCTAGGGATGTCTCAAAGTTAATTCTAAATAATGAATTTTGGGGTAACGCTGAAGAGGTATGCAAAATTATGGGACTACTTGTCAAGGTTCTAAAAATTGTGGATCAAGCCAAAAAACCTACTTTTGGTATAATATTTAAAGCGATGAAAGTAGCCAAAAAAAGGTGATTAGTGCTCAAGTCCATCATCATCAACGTTATTTTGAAATCATTGACAGAAGATGGGAGACACAACTTCATCAAGATCTCCATGCAGCAGGTAAGATATAATACTGCATTTGACAATATGTATTTTCGATGTTATTAATATCTATTAGTAATTGACAATTATTTTTATTTTGTAGCGTATTTTTTAAATCCAAAATTTTGATATAGTGAAGACTTTTCCCATCACCAAGATATAAGAACAAGTTTGAAAAATGTCATCAAAAAACTAGAACCGGATATGGATAGTGCAGGAGAAGTAATTGACCAGGTATAAATATATTATTATTAGGACTTTTATTTATATTTGATACAGATTATTAATTAATTGTGAGTTTTTAATATTGGTTACAGATAAGACTTTATGAAGAAGGAAAGGGAGAATTTGGCGATCTACTAGCTCAGAAAATAGCAAAGTTTAGTCTACCAGGTATGTTGATGGTATACTTCATTAGATGAATAATTACTTTACAGTATATTAAATTTTAATATATTTTTTTCTGTCCCAGCTGAGTGGTGGTACAATTATGGTGAGGCTGCTCCTGCCTTACAAAGGATTGCGATTAAAGTATTAAGCCAAACATGTTCATCGTCAGGCTATGAAAGAAATTGGAGTACCTTCTCCATCATCCATTCAAAGCCACAGAATAGATTATCAATGATGAAGTTGAATAATTTGGTATACGTCCACTATAATATGCGACTTTAGGTTCGTAATTAAACTGATACAATAAATGAAGAAGATTATTATAATCTAATTGATTTGGATTATATATTTGAAACGACAATATTTTTGATAATTGGTTAAGAGAAAAAGAACTCCCTGCATTTGATGGAGATAAATTCTCATGGTTAGATGAAGGTGTTCCAAGTTGCGTAGATGATTCGATACAACATCAAAGTCGTGGTTCAAATGATGATGGTGGTGGTGGTGGTGGTGGTGGTGCTAGTGGTAGTGGTGGTGTTAGAGGAGATGGCTGGAATGGGGGCGATGGTGGTAGAGTCGGGGGGATTTGCATGTATTAAACACCTTTTCGAAAGTCTAGATATAAAGTCGTTCTGATTAAGTCTCATTACGCGCTTCTTTTGTCGCAGGAAACCCGATTTGAGAATTTTAGGGATTGTGGACCCACAACTGACTACCAGAGCCTTTGATCACAACATAGAGAGCCAGTGGACTTAGACAAAAAGATGTAGGCCAGAGACGGGAAGAGTCAGAGAGTCGAAAAAGCCTGAGAGAAAATCAAGAGAGAAGGAGAGACAAGCCCTCGGAGAAGAGATTAAGGAGAATAAAGCTTAAATCAACTGACACGAGAGGAAGACTTGACCCGTTGGTAAAGCTCGCAGAAAAAAACAAGTCAGCGACCAGGGTCCATGACCTTCTTGGGATATGTTTTTAAAATGGTTGAATTCAATAGAAGCAAAGGGCTGATTTATCTTTTTTTAAAAGATAGGAGGAGGACTTTAGAAAGAGAATAAAATAGAAAGATATTAAATTGGCTGAAGGGTGGAAAGAAAGGGAGGCTAGACCGAATCCAAAAGAGGAATCTCTTATTCACGTGCTGCCCACCTCACTTGAATGTTTTCTAAGAGAAAACCCTAAAAATCTAGAAAAATATAAAAGAAAAGGGAGGAGGATTCCACTACCGCCCCACATCTCCTCTTCCAACGTCCTCAACTCTCTCCTCTCCCCCCATTCACGATCACTCATTCCTTTCCTCTCTAACCCAGCCGTCCTGCCCTCTCCCACTCACCTTCTCCTTCCACGTTTTGGCAAGAAAAAAACCTACTTCTCTAGCTGTCATCCTCACTGTCACCACCATTTCTGGTGTTGCAACCTGCAACACCAGTTTGGCCCCCTTCACGATCAGCACCTGCTCCTCCTCTTTGGGCGGCCCCGAACCACCTGCAACTCTTGAGCTGTAGGTCTGGATCTCCTTCTTCCATGAGTGGTGCTGGTTTTGTGATCGTTGCTGGGTAAACCAGCGACACTCCTTACCATAGCACACCACCGACAGGTGCCCCTCTCAACGGCCAACAACTTCACCTCTAAGCACCACCAGCAATGTCCTCTTGGTGGACCAGCAACTCAACGGTGATGCTCCCTCGCAAGTCCATCCTTTGATCCTCTCATCAACGGTTCTTTTGGGAGTACCACCACCGTCAACTTGCACACGTACATCAACTCAAACGGGCAGCGATTCTGCAACTCCGGCTACCTCCAATTATGCCGGCGAAGTGCCCTTCCATAGCTGCCAGCCGCTTCATCCAAACGCACCAACTGAATGTCATCTCCACCCTAGCAGCCAGTCACTTGCCGCCTCCCTCACTTGGCACAACTAGCATCTGCTCCTCAAGCTTCACTCCCTGCTCCATCTTCATCTTGCTGGACATACAACAAGCACCTCCATTACCGTGCATGACCTGCAACTCAATATTGCAGGTCTATAAATCTCCATCGCCACCACTTGAAGAAGAAGAAGGAAGTTGTAGACTCCCCTCTTGAAGATTGCTACACCATCGCCCAGTATTTCTCCACCTCATCTCCATGGATTGAAGCCACACTAAAACTCCATCCTTCTCACCACCTAACAAGTTTGCCCTTCGTCAGTGGCTGATCTCGCCGATCTCCAAGCAATCCACCATGGTAACTCTCTCTAGATCTAGCTAGTAATTTCTCCCTCTTTTTCTAGCTTTATCTCTCTAGTTTCCCCTTATAACTTTATTAGCCTCTTTCTCTCTCTAGTTTTCTTTCACTTTCTCTCTCTAGCTTATTTTTATATGCTTTGTAGCTTGAGTAAGATTTGTTTTCTAGTTAGTTTTTCATGTTTGATTCAAGTTTGTAAGACTTTTGATCAATTAAGAAAAGTAGTTTGATAATTATGTTTTAGTTGATGGTAGCATTTTCTCTCTCTAAAAATCTGAAAAAAAATCATGTTTTTAAAAAAAAAATCACAAATCCACCACTCTAACCCTTTTATCAATTATTTTCGTAAAATTCTTGTTAGAAGCCATCATTTTATGTGCCTGAATTGCACAAACTACCCTGAGTGCGGATCAACATCCGACACTTTCCACTGTGCAGAGAATTGTTTAATTTTGCAAGATAATCTCGGATAATTACAAATGTGTTGGAATTAGGGTTTTCGTAATCAACGAGGCGGAAAAAAACCTTACTTTTAACACTAGTACAGCACATGCGAGAAACGACAGGTTGACAGCTAGATATTCGAGGCATGCGTGAATTAATGCACCGAGGGAATCAACAGGAACAACTATCCACCCTTTCTTGTTTCACATCAGCCATAAATGATAAACCACGTGTCAAATGCAGCGATCATAAAAGAAGATATCTCGGGAGAGGTTAGTAACGGAATACATTGAAGTTTCTGTAATAAATATGTTGGAAGAGAATTCAATCTTTTCCGACATATTAATTAACAGTATACTTGACGGGTATGACATTCAACTCATCCTGTCAAGTTCAAAGGCAATACTTGACGAGTATGACATTCAACTCATCCCGTCAAGTTCAAAGGCAATCCTTGACGGGTATGACATTCAACTCATCCCATCAAGTTCAAAGGCAATACTAGACGGGAATGACATTCAACTCATCTCGTCAAGTTCAAGGGCAATACTTGACGGGTATGACATTCAACTCATCCCGTCAAGTTCAAAAGCAAAACTTAACGAAACTTATATTTATCTTGTCCCGACAAGTTCAAATAATCGTACTTGGCGGGAACAGCGTTCAACTCAACCCGACAAGATATAGCACAGCATCTGGTGGTTAAAAGTAAGCATAATGAACATTTTTTACAAGTGTTCAATCAAAATTGTCACTTGGCAATCAATCCAAAATGCGATCATCGTCATATTGCCACTTCCTATTCAAAACATTTGCAACGTAAGGTTAACACCTCAATAGTTGTGGATCTAACTAAATAACAGAAGCTAAGTTCTAACTGAAAGAGGTTGTATCTAACAAACTCTTTTAAAAATTAGATCTAATAAACAAGAATTGGACACGTGGAGAATAAATCATGCAAGTTCTAAGATTATAAATAGATGACGCTCAGAACTGAGAAAAGGATCTGACTCTCCCGATCCAGATAAACTAACTCTGAATCACTTTTTCTAAGATTTCTGAAACCTGTGAGAGTATCCAAATTCGACTTGAGCGTCGGAGTCTTGTCAACAGGTATACCACCACTTGCGGAGAGTATCCTATCAATCGCGGCGGAGAAGAAGTTCCATCCAGAAGCTCCACATTCAACGGATCATCGTCGTGATTCGAATCGCTTGACCTCGAAGATTGTGTGGGATAGATCTGAAATTTTTCCCCCACAGAGGACGTGACTGTAATTGAAAAAATTCTTTGATCAATGACGCCGAAATTTAACTATGTGATTTATTCAATTGAAGAATCAAAAGATCTTGATGATCTTTCAATTGATGAGCTGCAAGGTTCATTGTTGGTTCATGGACAAAAATTTAAACAGCAAGAAAAGGAGGAGCAAGCATTGCAGGTCACAACTAGCAACAAATTTTCAGCCCCGAACTCAGCAGGCCGAGGAAGAGGAGGTAGAGGAAACAAGGATCAAAGAAACCAACAACAATTCCAACACCAAAAGTCTGAAGATAACAAATTTCATGGTTCTCAATGGAGAGGAAGATGACGAGGTAGCAACCAAGGACGAGGCAGCCACCAAGGACGAGGCAATCACCATTCAACCAATTACAGACCAATGTCAGTAGACAAATCCAATGTTGAATGCTATAGATGTCATCGATATGGCCATTATCAATCTGAATGTCGAACAAACTTAAATAGAGAACATGGTGAAAAGTCTAACTTTGCAGAAAAGGAAGAAGAAGTATCCTTGTTGATGGTTTGTCATGCAAAGGAGGAAACCAACAAGAATTTATGGTACTTAGATATAGGATGCAGCAATCATATGTGTGGAGACAAGTCTGCATTCTCTGATTTGGATGAATCCTTCCGTGATGATGTGAAGTTTGGAGACAATTCTAAAGTGTCTGTAAGGGGAAAAGGAAGGGTAGCTATCCAAACCAAGGGAAATTCCATCCACACTATCTCAAATGTTCTTTTTGTATCAGATTTAAAGACCAATCTGCTTAGTGTGGGACAGCTACAAGAAAAGGGATACAAGATTTCCATCAAAGATGGAGTATGTCATGTTCAAGATGCAAAATTAGGCTTAATTGCTCAAGTCAATATGACGGCAAATCGGATGTTTCCGCTTTATCTTCACAACACCGCTCATTCATGCTTCACAGCAAAATTGAAGGATGCCGCATGGCTATGGCATTTTCGCTATTGTCACCTAAACTTTGGTGGATTGAAGATTCTACAGCAGAAAATATGGTGACCGGTCTTCCTCAAATTATAGCTCCTTCTGAAGTTTGTGAGAATGTGTTGTTAGCAAACAACACCGTAATCAATTTCCACAAGGAAAATCATGGAGAGCAAAGAAGCCGTTGGAGCTGGTTGATTCTGATCTTTGCAAGCCTTTAAATCCATTTTCTAATGGAGGCAAAAGATACATAATTACCTTCATTGATGATTATAGTCAAAAAATTTGGGTCTATTTTTTCAGGAGAAATCTGAAGCTTTTGCAGCCTTTAAAAATTATAAAGCGCTTGTAGAGAAAGAGGTTGGAAGTCCAATCAAAGTTCTTTGCACAGATCGTGGTGGAGAATATAACTAGCATGAATTTGTAAATTTTTGTGAGTTTCATGGAATCAAGAGGCAACTTATAGCAGCGTACATGCCTCAACAAAATGGAGTTTCCAAGAGGAAAAATTGCACTATAGTGGATATGGTGCGAAGTCTTTTGATGAGGAGCAGCATTTCGAAAAATTTCTAGCCTGAAATAGTTAATTGGAGCATTCATATTTTAAACAGAAGTCCCACTTTGGCTGTTCAAAATATGACGCCAGAGGAAGCTTGGAGCGAACGAAGACCGTCAGTAGATAATTTCAAAATTTTTGGGTGTATTGCTTATGCCCATATTCCAGATGAGAAGAGGAAGAAGCTAGACGACAAAGGAGAAAAATGCATTTTTCTTGGTGTTAGTGATCAGTCAAAAGTTTATAAGCTATACAATCCTAGCACCAAGAAAATTGTTATTAGCCATGATGTTGTCTTTGATGAAGAGAAGACCTGGTCATGGAGTAACAATGTTGTTGTAGAACAACAAATTCCTGCAGATTTTGATGGCAAGAATGAAGAAAGACAGCAGCCTACAGAGAATGAGCAACAACCAGTTCCAATAGCTACTCAAGATGAACAATGATCACAACGTGCTAGAAGAAGGCCCGCATGGATGACCGATTATGAGGTAATTGGGATTGAGCAATCTAAGGACCCACTTACGCACTTTGCTCTATTTTCAGATTGTGATCCTACCACTTTCGAAGTGGCTGTCAAAGAAACAAAATGGTGAAAGGCGATGGACGAAGAAATTACAGCAATTGAAAGGAATAATACTTGGGAGTTGACTGATCTTCCAAAAGGGCACAAGACAATTGGTGTCAAGTGGGTGTACAAGAGAAAATTGAAGGAAAATGGCGAAGTCGACAAGTATTAGGCACGCGTAGTAGCTAAAGGCTATAAGCAAGAGTTTGGTGTGGACTATAGAGAAGGTTTTGCTCCTATAGCACGACTTGATACAATCAGATTGGTGATTGCATTGACGACACAAAACTCATGGCCTATCTTTCAGTTGGATGTGAAATCGACTTTCTTACATGGAGACTTGGAAGAACATGTATTTATTGATCAACCTCCTGGTTATATTAAGATTGGAGATGAGCATAAGGTGTGTAAATTAAAAAAAAAAACACAATATGGCCTAAACACAAGCTCCGAGAGCTTGGTATAGTCGTGTAGATGCTTATTTTTCAAAGGAGGGATTTAAAAATGTCCACATGAGTACACACTCTTTATTAAAATTGGTGATTGAGGAAAGATGCTCATTGTGTGTTTATATGTCGATGATCTTATTTATACTGGAAATGATAGTGCCATGTTTGACAAATTTAAGAAGTCTATGATGGTTGAATTTGATATGTCTGATCTTGGCATGATGCACTATTTTCTTGGTATTGAAGTGACGCAATCTGCAACTGGAATATTTATTTCTCAAAAGAAGTATGTGGGAGAAATTTTAGACAGGTTTCAAATGAAGAATTGCAATTCTGTTAGGACATCAATTGAAGTGGGTTTGAAGTTCATCAAAGATCCTGAAGAAAGGAGGGTTGACAACACCCTTTACAAGCAAATTGTAGGAAGCTTAATGTATTTGACTACCACAAGGCCTGATATAATGCTTGATGTAAGTCTCATTAGTAGGTACCTGGAATGCCCAAGAGAGATGCATCTTCTAGCTGCAAAGAGAATTTTTCATTACTTGCAAGGTACTGCTGGTTTTGGGCTGCTCTACAAGAAAGGAGAAAATGAAGATTTGATTGGCTTTACTGATAGTGATTATGCTGGAGATCAAGATGATAGAAAAAGCACTTCGAAGTATGCTTTTATGCTGGGTTCAGGAGTTGTCTCATGGTCTTCAAAGAAACAACCAATTGTCACTTTATCAACGACCGAAGCTGAATTTGTAGCTACAACTTCATGTGCATGTTGTTGGGAAGAAAGAACAATAAACAAATATGCAAACAACCACAACACAGATTTACGTGGTTCCCTCTAGATTGAGGTACGTCCACGGATCCACACCGATTCCACTATGTTGTAGGGCAAAAGAAAATACACACAGTACAAGATTAGGATACTCGTCTCTAAGCAACCGAAGTATAAATAACCGCAAGACGAAATTAGGGTTTCCGTATCTCTATGTGAGAATTACACAAACGCCCTCAGGAAAAAAGTCCTCCCAAATAACATAACAATCTCCCACTTTAAGATTGACCACGAACAACACAGATCTTGCTGCATCTGAAAAATGTCCTCCATAGGGAACTCGATGTGAATCTCCTCGGCTTCTAAGCATAAGGACCTATAGAAATTGAACAAGTCTTCAGTTTCAGGAACCACCTTGGTAAACATATCCGCAGGGTTCTGACTCATGTGGATCTTCTCTAAACTAAATAGACCATTCTCCAACATGGTTCGTATGAAGTGATACTTGATGTCGATGTGCTTGGTCCTTTAATGAAACGTTGAATTCTTAGCAAGATGAATTGCACTCCGACTGTCGCTATAAAGCTTATAACTCTCATGTTCCTTTCCAATTTCTCTCAAAAGACCTTGTAACCAGACCACCTCTTTGCAAGCTTCCATTGTAGCAACATACTCTACATCTATCGCCGAAATACTAACTATCTTCTATAGCTGTGAGACCCAACTAACTGATGCATTGCCCAAAGTAAATGCATACCCTGTCGTGCTTTTCCTTCCATCAATGTACCCTGCTAGATCAGAATCAACGTATCCCTGTAGGCTGATTTCTGATCCTCCATAACACAGCGATGCATCCTTATTGCCTCTCAGATATCTGAGAATCCACTTGACCTCTTCCTAATACTCTTTTCCTAGGTTGTTCATTAATCTGCTAACAACTCCCACTGCTTGAGCAATGTCTAGTCTTGTATAGACCATAACATACATCAAGCTACCAATGGCTGAGGCATATGGTGTCTTAGCCATGTAATCACGTTCTTCCTGTGTCGATGTGCCCTGTTCTTTAGAAAGTCTGAAGTAGCTTGCCAATGGAGTGCTGACTAGTTTAACACCTTCCATATTGAACCTCTTTAGTACCTTTTTCACGTACTCAGCCTGAGACAACTTCAACTTCCTGTTTGTCATGTCCCTGCTAATTCGCATGCCAAGGATTTGTTTTGCAGCACCCAAATCCTTCATAGCAAATTCCCTTGACAGCTGTTCTTTGAGATTTGAAATCTCATCCATGCTCAATCCTACAACAAGCATATCATCTACATACAAAAGCAGTATGAGATAAGAATTTTTAAACTTCTTGAAATAACAGCAATGATCAGCATGTCATCTGTCAAAGTCATTGTTGGACATAGAACTGTTAAATTTCTTATACCACTATCTGGGAGCCTGTTTCAAACTATATAAACTCTTCTGAGTTTACATACCATCTTCTCCTTCCTTGGAACAATATACCCATGTGGCTGATGCATGTAAATGTCTTCTTCTAAATCACCATGAAGAAACGCAGTTTTTACATCCAATTGTTGCAAATGCAAATCTTCCATAGCCACAATGCTTAAGACCGATCTAATAGTAGATATCTTAACAATAGGAGAAAAAATTTCAGTGTAATCAATACCTTCCTTTTGTTGAAACCCTTTTACTACCAACCTGGCCTTATACCGCTTGGTATCGTCATGTTCTTCCTTTAACCTGTAAACCCACTTGTTATGCAATGCTGCCTTTCCAATGGGTAATTGAACCAAATCCCATGTTTTATTTGATGATAAAGAATCCATCTCATCTTCCATGGCCTACTTCCACTTACCGTTGGTTTCATCCTGAAAAGCTTCTTCATAACATTCTAGTTTACCATTGCCAGTCAACAACAAATAATGCAAAGAATGTGAATAACGAGTTGGGGGTCTAGTGACCCTAGATGGTCTCCTCTCAGGGAGAGGAGTCTGTGGTTCTACCTGTAGGTTCTCTTCTTGAGGTTTCAGAACATCTCTGCTAGATATCTCCTCAAGTTCTACAAATTCTTTATTCTCCTTCTTTTCATTTGGTTATTCTAATCTGTTCTTATACATAACATTTTCATTGAATATAACATCCTTGCTTCTAATGATTTTTCGATTTTCTTCATCCCAAAATCGGTAACCAAATTCATTAATGCCATATCCAATAAAGGTGCACTTTCTAGATTTTGGATCTAGTTTAGTTCTTTCTCATAATCAATATGGACATAAGAGGTACAACCAAATATTTTTAAGAGCGACAGGTTTACCTCTTTTCCAGTCCAAACCTCATCTGCAATCCACCATCCAAATCATCTGAGGGTCCTCGATTGATCAAATAAACCGCAATATTCACAACATCTGCCCAAAACTATTTTGGCAAGCCCGAATGGATCCTCATGCTCCTGGCACGTTCTAGGATTGTCATGTTCATGCGTTCAGCCACACCGTTTTGCTTAGGTGTTCTGGGAATCGTCTTCTATCTACTGATTTCGTTAACCGCACAATATTCTTCAAACTCATTGTCGCAATATTCTCCCCCATTATCTGATCTGAAATACTTCAGCTTCTGACCTGTTTCATTCTCAACTAGAGCTTTCCATTTCTTGAACACATCAAATACATCCGATTTTTATTTCAACAAATAAACCTAAAGCTTTCTAGTAGCATCATCAATGAAAGTAAGAAAATAACGAGAGCCACCAAGAGAGGATACTTGGGCTGGTCCCCACACATCAACGTGAACCAATTCTAGCCGTTCAAACTTTGGAGTTCTTCTGACCTTTGAGAAACTGATCTTTCTCTACTTTCTATAGATGCAATCTTCACAAAGATCCAGATCTACAGACTTTAGCCCGGGTAACTTTCCCTTCGAAAGTAATATCTTCATCTCCTTCTCGCTTATATGCCCGAACCTGCGATGCCACGTGCTCGTGTCCACCCCTGATGATGCAACTACAATGGCACTGTTAGAACTAGAAGTCACATAGAGCGTGCCTTCTTTCTTTCCCCGAGCTATCAACATAGCTCCTTTTGTAACTTTTCACGAATCACTGGTGAAAGTTGCCATTTATCTAGAATCCGCAAGCTAGCCTTTCTTTTCAGACTAGGCACATGCCTAACATCTTTCGACTTTAGCACTATTTCGTTTGACAGATTTATCTGTACATCACCATTTTCAACAATATTGCAGGGTTCGTCATCGCCTAAATAGACTTTCTCGAAGTCACCCTGCACATAGTTGTGAAGAGTATCCCTATGTGAAGTAGCATGAAACGATACACCAGAATCTACTACCCAAGATTTATATCGATTATCACATGATAAAATTAACGCATCATAAACATTTTCATCAGTAATATTTATCGAATCTTTGCTTCCCTGATGGTTGTTCTCTGCCTACTTCTTTGGAGCTCTGCTATCTCTTTTTATGTGCCCATTTTTGTCGCAGTTCCAACAACCGCTATCTCCTTTCACAAAAGGCGTTATGGATTTGTTGCTTCTCGACTTTGATCGACCATTGCTTTTTCCTCCTCTGCTCGTCTTCTTTCCTCTTTCTTCAACACTCGGGGCATTCCCTAATGTTTCACCCGATCGAAGAACCTGAGGATCGTCTGCGAGCTTCCTCACTTAGGATTACGCCTATGACATCATCGTACTTTAGCGTTCATGTTCCCGAAGAGTTGCTCACTGCCATTACCAGACTATCCCAACTGTCTGGTAACCGTGATAAAATCAGAAAAGCCCTGACTTCATCTTCAAAAGTGATCCCAACGGAATCCAACTGGGCCGTAACTGTGTTGAATTCGTTGTGATGTGTGGGCACACTGCCATCATCAGTCATCTTCATGTTGAACAATCTCTTCATCAGAAAAACCTTATTTAAGGCAGAAGGTTTTTCATACATCTTCGAGAGAGCGACCATCAAATCTTGTGTCGTCTTCTCTTTCGAGATATTAAAGGCTACAGATGCAGCAAGACTCAGCCGCACTATACCTAGAGCTTTTCTGTCAAGTAGCTCCAATTCATCATCGGCCATCTTTTCTGATTTTTTCAAGTTTTCTGCGAGAGGAAGATATAGGTCCTTCTGATAGAGATAATCTTCCATCTGCATCTTCCAGAATCCGAAGTTCGCACCATTGAACTTCTCGAATCTCACATTTTCTTTTTCCGCCATCGATCTTCTCTAACCCAAAGCTCTGATACCAGTTGTTAGGAAGAAAGAACAATAAACAAATATGCAAGCAACCACAACACAGAGATTTACATGGTTCCCTCTAGATTGAGGTACGTCCATGGATCCACACCGATTCCACTATGCTCTAGGGCAAAAGAAAATACACACAGTACAAGATTAGGATACTCATCTCTAACCAACCGAGGTATAAATAACCGCAAGACGAAATTAAGGTTTCCGTATCTCGTGTCTTCATGTACAGTGCTCCAAAAATCATCAGTCTCTACATAACATAACACATGTCAAGCTATTTAGCTAAGGAGGATTCTTGAAGAACTTCAGTTCAAACAACAAGGAGCCACTTCAATTTATTGTGACAACAATTCAGCAACTAAACTTTCCAAAAATCTTGTTTTGCACAGAAGAAGCAAGCATATAGATGTAAAGTATCACTTCTTAAGGGATCTCACGAAAGATGAAGTGATTAATCTTATCTTCTGCTGAAGTGAAGACCAAATTGCTGACATATTCACCAAACCTCTCCAAATGCCTTGTTTCAGAAGCTAAGGGAGTTGCTCGGGGTCTGCACTTTGGAAGGTTCAGTTTGAAGTTCGTAGTTGATATTCTTTAAACTGAATATTTGAAAAACATTCAGTTTAAGGGAGGGATTGTTGAATAAAAGTAGTCAAGGCTTGTCCTAGTCTCTAGGAATTTGTTTATTGTTTTTACTGGTTTCTTGTAAGTGGCTAGTTTGTGGGAGTTAGTGGTGGGTTTGTTAGTTTGTTGCTATTTCTTTAGATCTATGTGTTGGTGTACAGCCTATTTAAAGGCTATTGGTTAATGAATGTCGGTGTGCAGTAATTCAATATTTTCTCTTCCTTATTTACTTTTGCTTAGTGTTGTCTTCTTTCAAGAGTTCTCTTTTTATTTGTAACAGGACAATCCACCAGTGTAAATTAAGTTAGGGAGAAGGTCCTCCTATGGCTTATACCAACATGGCTCATTAACAAATACTTTCGTCAAAAGGCAAAATAGCACGAATTGAAGCAGCCACCTTTCCCCCTTTTAACATGTAGACCATGGAAATCGATATAGCGTTAAAAAGTTGTCATATTATTAAAATTGGAACTGATGTACTCAGAACCGCAACCAAACAATCGGTTTCAGTCTGGATCCATCATTTTGAGAACCAAAACCAAAATCAATAAGAACCGAAAATATTGGTTCTGATTTTGAGAACCTTCGGAACCAAACCGAAACTGACCCGTTAACATGGTCTAAGATTTTATGCGCCAGGGCCGTTTTAACCAAATAGAACAGCCCTCCTCAAGTTGTCACGTAAGAAAAAATGAAAAAGTCTTTGTATCTACCAACACAACCGCTCACATTTGAAAAGGAAAATGCCCAAGGCTCATTACATGACGTACGTGTCACGACATAGAGAAACTCAATTGTAGTTCCACACGTGTGCACCACCGCTAATTATTCTCCACGAGCAAGAGCCATGTGGGACTATCAGAATCATGACACCTGTTGCTTTGAAAAACTTGGTCGACTTAGACAAAGCAACACATATATGCTTAACAAATGTCACTGCTTCATGATTCGGAAAATAAAAAATAGGAGTGGCCCTATGAGTCAAGCCACGGGAGCCCCTGGTGTGTCATTTTCATTGGATAAAGTGTATCTTGGGCTCCTTGCACAGAGAAATATTCCGAAGCAATGGATTTTTGAAGCAGTGGTCAATCACACCGCGCCACAATACCCTGCTCAAAAGCATCAGGGGATTGTGGCGCAGTTTGATTGGTCACTGCTTCAAAATTCTGATGCTTGAAAAGTTTTCTCCCTTGTACAGGTTTGCAAGGAAAATTAGGTGATTGGCATCCAATTAAAGCCCACCACACAAGCGGCTCTTCTCGGCTACTTGATACGAGCATTCCTATTGGATTACCACTAAAAATAAAGTAAAAAGTCGAAAAAAGATGAGGGAGAATCTGACGTCAAGTGTCTGATCTAATAGCCGTTGCGATTTGGGATATTTGCTTTAGAAGACCACTGAAAGTCGAGTAAATCTTACTTGACCACCACTGGTCGTCAGGTAGCTACCTGACCACCGCAATATAACCACGTGGCAATTGCTTAGAGGATACGGACTGTATAGATATTTGGCCCATCCCTAGGTCGACCGATAAACCCAAAATCAACCTGATCAGTGATTTCTAAACGTTAGTTGAAGTCATTTTCATGGGTTGAGCATTGTTTTAACATTATTTGGGTACAAAGATCCAAAGGTTTTAAAATCACTAATCAAGCTGATTTTTGGTTTGTAGGTCCACATGGGGATTCACAAAACATCCGTAGAGTCAGCGTCCTCTAAGAGTGTATCACGTGGCTCATATTCTGCCGGTGGTGGTCGGGCAAGTTTTACTCCTGAAAGTTAGGGAAGATAAAATACTTCAGGGTGGCCGCCCACGATTAGATCAACAGTCTTTTCGCAACTGTAAGGCAAATAAATTTCAAAAAACTCTTGATATCAGAAGAGGAAAAAAAAAAGCTCCAAGGCTATAAGAAATCTTGAAGTTGGGTTATCAAAAAGTAGCCCCTTAGGGTGTCAATTTTAACGGTACATAACGTAACGGGGAGGTCCAAATCCGTTATAACGGATGTTATTTTCGTTATAACAGGCCATTTTTTGAACCTTGGTTGAGAGTATTCTTGAAGGAGATCTTGTAGATGACATGGTGGCAGCAAGTGGGGTCCACTTCACCAAACGTCCACAGGTGGGAGATGTCTCAATCAAATGAGGCTTCATGAAAGTGCCGATGATGCACACTATGCAAGTAGAATGTCTATGGTGTGCTTTAAGAGGGTGTCGACCAAGCGTTTGGTAAATTAAGTTATCAGATCTAAAAGCTTAAAGTGCTTAAGATCTGGTAGCTTAATGACTTATATCTGAATTAGGTCGTTTGGTGAAGGTCTTGAAGTCTTAAAATTAAGTCAAGGGCATGGTTGGTATTAAAAAAGAATCTAAGAATCTTTTTTAAAGATTCATTCACTTACTGCAATAAGTGAAGGCTTGGTCACTTTTTGCTTTTCACTTTTGGTGATAAGTGCTGCAATTAAGTTGTTTAGCAAACGCCACTTAATCACCAAAACCAGTTAATTCCACTTCAATCAGACTTAAGGTCTGAAAAAAAGGTTTACATACTTGATCGAATTCAATTACAAACCAGAAAATTTTTTTGCTTCACACAATATTTGAGCCAAAGAAGGTCATGCAAATCAATGGCCGTCTCGTGTGGGTCAAAAAGTGAGTGAAGCAAAATTTTCCCACACCAATCTTGCTCACAATTAATACACAAGGGAGAAAACTTTGGCTATCGCATTGTGACTACAAAGGTGAGGTTGTAGTAATCAAGACCACATGTTGAGGTAGGATACACATCACTTTGCAATATCTCCTCTTTAAAACCAATGGACCCCACCTTAAAATGTGGTCTTGATTACTGCAATCACATTTTTTTGCAGTCGCATTTGCGAGTTACAAAACTTTATCCCCACTAAACCGTGTACAACAGATTAACAAATGATAGAATAGAGAAATTTTTAAGCGACGGGATTTTTTGAAGCGGTGATCATGCGCCACATATAACTGGGTATAGGATTTGGTTTTTAAAAAGTAACCATGGGTATATGTGCAGTTGAGCGATCTTTGGCGCATGATCGCTGCTTCAAAAATCCTGCCGCTTCATATAATAATCCAACGATTTTGTGGACTATTAAGGTCATCAAATAAATCGTAATTACAACTGACAAACTCGGACTAGTCCTGTGCTTATCCCTTTTCACTTGCATTCTCTGGATATTATTTTGGATGGATAAATCAGACGGTGCAATCACAGTCATTTAGTCACATCATCCCCCAAACACTATCCCACGAACCACTTGGAGCAGCCTTCGGTCCCTTAATATAGTTCTGACCACCATGGGCATTATGGGGCCAGGGAGTCCATCAGAACCTGGCGGGTGAAGTTTCCTGGGCTTCGTTCTGATGCCCAACAATCTCAATACAAACCTTGCAATTAAGCTCGCCGTACAAAAACCCAGAGCAATCAAAGAGCTTCAGCAGTGACACCATGGTTAATAAGCACTCAGGCTAGAATACAATTTGGCCAGCATAGAGAAATAGAGCAACCATAGCCATGGTTTCAAACGTAGCCGTTATAAATGTTATCACCGTAACGCTCCAACACCACTGCATTTTTTGCTAATATAACAGCCATTATTTTCCGTTACAATGGTTGAATAGGCCTGAGATCACTATCCAAATTTGCTCCGCCACAATGCACTCCAAGATGATGTGGCGCAGAGATTCCGAGCATTGGAGACAGCCCATGCACACTGCAAAGCAAGATGCACTCCTCTAGCATGAAGTTGATCATCAGTGGGAAGCACGCCATGAAGAATTTTCTAGGCAATGGAAGCTGTGCGAGGGTGCAAATGCTTATTCCAGATCCACTTATGCCAAGCAACTTTGGGATGTTGTTCCAGACCCACAATCTACATAATGTGAAAAGGACCTTACTCGTAGACAAAATACAGGTTGATCAGAAAAAAAAATCCTTTTGAATGTTATAAAAAGGATCTGATTGGATCCAAGGGCACAACGCGTATACTACGTACAAATTGATTCAAACTCAGACCCTGGATCCGACTTGTGTTTGATTCCCTAGATCCATATCGGGACCGTATGTAATATGGATCTATTTTTAGAATCCAAACCCTTTAAAATACAAATATGGTGCTGGGGAAAAGAGAAAGAACATGGGGAAAGAAGTGAGCCATGAGAGACCTCACAATACTGGATAAAGAGAAAAAAAAAATCAAGTAAATATAAGGAAAAATCTTCCTCCATTTTGCAAGAAAAATACAATAAACCAGAATTATTTTCTAATTAAAATGAATTTTCCCACACCAAACATCTAAAATTAGGGCTGCAATTTGGGCGGGCTCAACCCGATGTTGGGCTCGGGTTGGGTTGGCCCCTTCAATACTCGGGCTCGGGCTCATTTTTAAAAACCCGATTAGAATAGGGTTTGACTCGGGCTGAGACTTCAAGAAGCCCGACCCAACCTGAGCCCGACATACATCAGTCCTCCACATTTTCACCTTGCCTCGATTTGTTGTGGCCTCTACTCTCCCACCACATGTTTTCTACTTTTCTCCATTTCCCTTGCGATGTGTCAGAAAAAACCTGTTCTGACTCTTGACCTTGACCTCTCTTTCGTCGTGATTTGTCATTTGTACAAAATCAACGTCCACTTCCTCTCGCCGCTCCCTCTTGTGAAGCACCATATCATTACAAAGCAACATATCATTACAAATGTATTCTCGTCCAAAAACGTGTCCTGCAAGTTATTACTTTTCCTAGTGATATCACCACATGTCACCCCCTTTTAGCATTTTCCCACCAACTCGTCAGATTGGTGCATGCCATCCTTTTTCATCAAACCCTTTGAAAAGTGAGACGTCGCCGCCTTAAGCTGTAGTAACTCATTTTTTGAAATTTTATGTCCAGTACACCCTCCCTAGTAGGCTAGTAGCTACCTGAGAACATGTACAGAAGCATTCCGACACATGCTTCTGTCACAATGAAAATCGCAGGCCATGTGGCACACTCTTAGTGGACATTGACCGTATGGATGTTTGGCCAGTCCCTCAGTGGACCTCTAAACCATAAATCAGCCCGACTATTCTAAGCGATTTGATTGAAGTTATTTTCATGGGTTTATTTTAACGGTAAGAATTTGGGCATTATTGAGCGTTATTTGGGTGCAAAAGATCCAAAGGTTGTAACTCACTAATCAGACTGATTTTTGGTTTAGAGGTCCACCAAGGGACTGGCCAAACATCCATACGGTCAGATTCCACTAAGAGTGTGCCATGTGTCCTGTGATTTTCATTGTGACAGAAGCGCTTGTCTTAACGCTGTGATAAAAAAGTTTTACTAATGAGTAAAACTTCTGTCACAAGATGTTGTGACGGAACACGGTCACAGCACTCAATACGAGCCACGTGGAACACGATCAGAGATCTTTGACCGTATGGATGTTTGACCAGTCCCTCGGTGGACCTACAAACCAAAAATCTGCCTGACTTACAACTTTTGGATTTATGCACCCAAATAACGTTCAATAATGCTCAAATTCTTACCGTTAAAATCAATCCATGACAATAACTTCAAAAGAATCAGTTAGAAATCACTAATCAAGCTGATTTTTTGTGTACCAGTCCACCGAGGGACTGCCCAAACATCCATACAGTCATCGTCCTCTAATAGTATACCACGTGGCTCGTATTGAGTGCTGTGACCGTGTTCCGTCACAACATCTTGTGACACAAGTTTTACTCCTCCATGGAGTGAACTCGTATTGTGGGTTGTGACCACCCGCCCGTTGTGACCGGAATTTTACTCCTCTTAGGTAAACTCTCAAAAATTGATCTGCCCAACTGTTCATGATGATGTATACGTGACACCGACCACCATCTAGAACTAAGAAAGATTCCCATGAGCAGTACCACACCTTGATGACATGAACTTTTTGACCTACATGATCAATCTAGAAGCTTTCCACCTACATCTAGTTTTTGGTCCAGGTATGACTATCTAATATCTATGGGTCGAGCGTAAACTTAATTTTTAGTTCAAAATTTAACCCCAATCAGCGTATTTATTTAATTAATGGGCCGCAGTCGAAGTACTATGCAGGAACTTAATGGCGCATGAAGGCCCATCTGATCCATAACAGGCTTCTGAGCTAATTAAAAATAGGGGCAGGATCAGGGCCGGGACAACAACCATTTTGGCGTACCCACACAGAAGATGAATCAATGGCTGATTTTTTGTGTTCTGAAATGGGCTTTTCTTCATTGAGATTTTAATTGCTAAAAAAAGATAATTTTTCGAAAGAAATAACAAGAGAGGTGATCATTTATTTTGGTCTTTTTCATTTAAATCTGTCTACCACCAACTTCAAAGGAATAACTGTTACTCATCCACCTATCTCTCATGACCTTTCAAATCCCAGGTCTGGTTGCTCATCTGGACTCTACCCATAGTGTTCCGTGCTCAGGATGATTTTTGGTTTAGTAGGTCCACTTACGGATGGACCAAATATCCATGCGGTCAGTAACCCTCTAAGAGTGTCCACGTCTGAGATAAAAATGTTCGGGAGCAAAAATGGAGAGTACGTGAATCCACTGTACTTCACACAATACACCCGGACCATTGGTTATTGATTTGAAACGTCCAATTGGTACTCAGTCTCCTAACCATCCAAATTCAGTAACTTGGTTAGATGGTTAGAATCATCCAATCATGTGATGCTGTTCGACTGTCATTGAGGCCGATGACAGCCACAATATGAGCCACGTGGCATACATGTAGAGGACTCTAACCGTATGAATGTTTGGTCAATCCCTAGCTGGGCCTACAAACCAAAAATCTGCAGCCTGATTAGTAATTTCAAGCATTTGGATCTTTCATTGTAACCAAATATTCAGGCCCTGTTTTTTCTCGAAGCTTTCTTCTAGTTTCCATTTTGCCCTTTCGCTATGGAACCAAATGTTGCTGTCCTATTGCTAACTCGAACTGACGGATGCAGAGCCTTTTTACACGTTTTTGCAATGTTGTGTACATCCAGCACCTGCACCCGGTTGGCACAAAACACTTAGTTTACAAAATGGGTCCGGATCGGGGGACATCATTGAAACCGAATTAACTTTTTACCTAGCCGAATGAACTGTAGATCTACCCGCAATTGGATGGCTTTCCATCTTTTTACTTTTCAAAACAAAACCCCGCTGATTAGAGCCAATACGAGCTGATAGTACGGCACCCGCAGTGCTTGAAGAACTCGATGATCGAGCATTAAATACAAGTCCACGTGGCACGTCTTCTCCCATCCCTGGCACGCATTTTCCCATCACGTCTCCTCTTCTCAAACTTCGATTGAACCGTCTGCAACCCACCTGTGCAACTATTTTGTTTTCACTTGTTTTCTTGCATCTATAACCATGGATCCATTCGGAGGAAGATCGAACATTTTCTTGAATCAGCTAGAATCTATGGTGTATGAAGAACCGGTCGGCTCTGCAATTTTTTATTAAACCCATTCGATTGCATGAAGTAATAAGTCACATTTGATGACTAGACAACGCTCTGAAATTTTTTATTACAGTTGGCTCTACAATTTGGATGACCAGATAATACTCTCGGTCTGATTGAGAAGGACAAGATTGCACTCGTAGTCTATCGTTAAAACTCTAGATAAATCTCTAAGAGCAACTCCAACCGTGGTCTCTATTTAAAGACCCAAAATATCATTTTTTATTAAAAAGTGTATTTGGAGCTCATTGGTTTTCACAATACACATCTCTATAAACACTTTTCACCTTTCTGTAACACTATTTAATCATTTTCAGAAAAAACTCAACAAATTTCCTCCAAAATTTAATTTTTTCACCAAAATTCAAATTTTCCTCCAAAAATTCAATTTTTAAATTTCCCTCCAAAATTAAAATTATGATTTAAATTCAAATTTTCCTTGAAAATTTAAATTTTTCTCAAAAATTCAATGGTGTACAATAATTCAATTCTGAATGGATAAAATATATAATTTAAGTAATTATAAAAAAAATTTATAATTTAGTGGTTTAGATCGAATCAGATTGGGTTCGGAACTCTATTCCAGTTCTAGATCACGATTATATGATCCGATATCTTTAGATCGGATCTGGATCGACATATTTTTTTTATCGAGTCATGGTTTGAAGACTCTGGAGATCCCGAGTTGGATCGGGCGATCCAGATCGGGATCGGAGGTATCTGAGACAGAGATCCAAGGTTTGTCTCGGATCGCAGTGGATCGCCCGATCCAACCGAATTAGCCGATCCAACTCGGCGAGTTGAACCAGCGAAAATCATGTTATAAAAACCCAATTTTCTTTTATTTTTTTCACCTCTTCACTCGTTTTCCTCTCCCATTTCCTCTCCCAACCCTTCTTGGAACCTAAAAATAGCTTCAAAATGATAGATCTGCTTTCAAAACATATAGATCCATGAAGATCAAAGATTTTCGTTCAAATTTCTTCGAGTTGGATTGAAAATTCGATGAGTTTTGGGCGGAATCCGGCGAGATCGGACGCTTTTAGCATGTATATTTCCTCTAAATCTCAGTATATTTGTCATTTGCTTCGAATCTTGCAAACATTATTAAGAATCTTGTGATATGGTTCATGTTTTAGTAAAATTACAATTTTTTTTTATTTGTTTGTGTAAATCTCACTATATTTTGTATTTGATTTTAATCTTGCAAACGTTGTTGAGAATCTTGAGATATGATTCATGTTTGATGAAAATTACAATTTTTATTTATTTTTATAAAATACATGTATTTACTTTTGTAAATACATGTATTTTTTTTATGTGATCAAAAATAAATAATATTTTTGTAAACTAATACACAAAAAATGATCTTGAAAAGCTCTTGTGTACACAAAACCTCAAAGATGGATGTAAAACCTTTTGAAAAATCTTGTATTTTCTTTTATTTTTTGATATTTTATTTTTGTTTTACTAATAATGTGAAATATTTTGAAAATTTTCATGTTATTATTTTTTACTTTTGAAGAGCTGTTGTGTAAGTGTAACTAATTTTTGTATATTGAAATTTTTGAGAGAGACTGTAACTAATTTTTTTATGTTTAATTTTTTTTTTTTTAAGAAATCTATTAGTTTATATTTTCATTTTTTTTTTTACTAAAATGTGTAATGTTCTAAATAATTTTTATGTTCTTTTTTTTATTACTTTTGAAGAGTTCTTGTATACACAAAAATTGATCTTGGGACTAGAAAGAGAATATTACTAACTTTTATATTTTTGAAATTTTCATTTTAAATAAATCTTATATTTTTCTTCTATTTGTTTTTATACCTTTTAAAATGTGAAATGTTTTAAATAATTTTTTATCTTATGATTAGGGCATGTACATGAAACGATTTTGGCTTTGATATTCTTATTAGACGATTAGGGATTTGAAAAGAAATATTTGATGATTAGAATTTTTACAATATATTTTTATTGATTATTCTTACTACATGATATTCTTATTAGATGATTAAGGTATTGGACACTACACAAAGTTATAAATATCGCTCTAACCTCAAGCTTACCTTGAGATCACGGCTTTTACAATATATCATTATTAAATGTTTTGTTATCTTGAGATTAATGTGGCATTATAGCAGATTTACTTCAAGTGGTCTATAAAAGTAAATTTGCAAAATATGACGATAGGACAAGATATTGGTTGGGATCATTGTATTGTAATTGGAGGCAATAAGAAGATTGTTAAATGCAACTATTGTGAGAAGATAATGCATGGGGGGTTACAAGATTGAAACAACATATTGTTGTGCACCCAGAAGATGTAACAGCTTGTCCTAAAGCTTCTAGGGAAGTAAGATTGTTAATCACAAGCCATTTGCGGTCAACCAAACAGATGAAGGCTACTGAGCAAAGAAGAAGAAATGAATCACGAGAAAGATTAAATGAGTTGGGCAGCAGTGGTGGTGGAAGAGAAGAGGCTGAGGAAGAGGAAGAGAATATCGATATTCCTGCTGAAGTGGAAGATCAATATCGTCCATATTGGGAAATAGATGAAGAAGATGCTTTCAGACGGGCCATACATGAAAGCAGACGAGAGGCCGATAAACAAGCTCAAAGAAGACACTTTGTATCGGGGGGCAAGTTCATCTAGTGTATGCATCGGTAGAGGGGGGATTCCTCATAGTGTAAGTGTACGTGGTGGTATTGATATTAGAGATACGATGCGTCGTAGTACCAGTGTACACGAGCCTTCTACTCGATCACGAATAACAGATAAAAATGTTGATGCTGCAATCGAAATTCCTACAGGAATTGACCCTTACTTATATAAGTCTGCAGGAGGAACACAAAAAAAGTTGAAGGGAGCATGGGGTGGAAAACAAGTCGTGCATAAAGTGGGGAAAGTAATTTCAAATTTTTTTATGTTCCACTCAATTCCCTTCAATGCAGCAAAAGGTCCTTACTTTCAAACCATGATTGACATTATTGGTGAAGCGAGACCCGTAAAGGAACCAACCCCATATCAACTGACAAACAAGTATTCAAACGAAGAGGTGGCGAAGCGAAATCAATATATAAATGGCAGAAAGAAGAAATGGCCAAGATTTGGATGCACACTGATGTGCGATGGCTGGACTTCCAAAACTAGGAAGTCTATCATAAATTTTATGGTCTACTATGATAAAGACATGATATTTTTCAAGTCAGTAGACACAT
The DNA here is from genome assembly GCA_035048495.1 of Euptelea pleiosperma. Classification (NCBI taxonomy): domain Eukaryota; kingdom Viridiplantae; phylum Streptophyta; class Magnoliopsida; order Ranunculales; family Eupteleaceae; genus Euptelea; species Euptelea pleiosperma. Next base: position 2,784,768 of record CM068551.1, read on the forward strand.
CTGGAAAAGAGAAAACATCGAGTTACATTCTCGAGTTAATGGATAAGATAGTCAAGGAGGTGGGAGAAGAGAATGTTGTCCAGATTGTGACGGACATGGAAGCTTCATTTAAGCGTGCACGGCTAGAGTTGATGAAAAAAAGACAACATTTATACTGGAGTCCTCGTGCAGCACACGACATTGACCTTATACTCAAGGATATTTGAAAGACAAAATGAGTCAGTGATACCATTAAGGATGGACGGAGAATAACTTCTTTTATTTACAATAGCACGAAGTTAGTAAACTTGATGAAAACATTCACTGACAATAGAGACTTGTTACGTCCTGGTATCCCTAGATTCATAACAGAATTTATTTCTCTTAAAAGTCTTATCCGATATCAGGATTCACTAAGAAAAATATTTATATCGGATGAGTGAAAAGAGCTTGCTAGACATGTGTACAGCAAAGATAAAAAAAGAATGAACAAGCTAGGGATGTCTCAAAGTTAATTCTAAATAATGAATTTTGGGGTAACGCTGAAGAGGTATGCAAAATTATGGGACTACTTGTCAAGGTTCTAAAAATTGTGGATCAAGCCAAAAAACCTACTTTTGGTATAATATTTAAAGCGATGAAAGTAGCCAAAAAAAGGTGATTAGTGCTCAAGTCCATCATCATCAACGTTACTTTGAAATCATTGACAGAAGATGGGAGACACAACTTCATCAAGATCTCCATGCAGTAGGTAAGATATAATACTGCATTTGACAATATATATTTTCGATGTTATTAATATCTATTAGTAATTGACAATTATTTTTATTTTGTAGCGTATTTTTTAAATCCAAAATTTTGATATAGTGAAGACTTTTCCCATCACCAAGATATAAGAACAAGTTTGAAAAATGTCATCAAAAAACTAGAACCGGATATGGATAGTGCAGGAGAAGTAATTGACCAGGTATAAATATGTTATTATTAGGACTTTTATTTATATTTGATACAGATTATTAATTAATTGTGAGTTTTTAATATTGGTTACAGATAAGACTTTATGAAGAAGGAAAAGGAGAATTTGGCGATCTACTCGCTCAGAAAATAGCAAAGTTTAGTCTACCAGGTATGTTGATGGTATACTTCATTAGATGAATAATTACTTTACAGTATATTAAATTTTAATATATTTTTTTCTGTCCCAGCTGAGTGGTGGTACAATTATGGTGAGGCTGCTCCTGCCTTACAAAGGATTGCGATTAAAGTATTAAGCCAAACATGTTCATCGTCAGGCTATGAAAGAAATTGGAGTACCTTCTCCATCATCCATTCAAAGCCACAGAATAGATTATCAATGATGAAGTTGAATAATTTGGTATACGTCCACTATAATATGCGACTTTAGGTTCGTAATTAAACTGATACAATAAATGAAGAAGATTATTATAATCTAATTGATTTGGATTATATATTTGAAACGACAATATTTTTGATAATTGGTTAAGAGAAAAAGAACTCCCTGCATTTGATGGAGATAAATTCTCATGGTTAGATGAAGGTGTTCCAAGTTGCGTAGATGATTCGATACAACATCAAAGTCGTGGTTCAAATGATGATGGTGGTGGTGGTGGTGGTGGTGCTAGTGGTAGTGGTGGTGATAGAGGAGATGGCTGGAATGGGGGCGATGGTGGTAGAGTCGGGGGGAGTGAAAGTGTTGAGGGGGGTCGTTTAGGCAACACACACCCAGATGACAATATAATCAACACTCAAGACACTGATCATGGTGGGTGGGGACTACGAGGCCGACGTAGTAGAAGACCAACTGCCTTACCCAGATACCAAAGCAACGATGATTGAACACAGAGAGATCATGTTGGTACTAGTAGGGGTGGCCCGAGTGAGTTTGATGCAAGACTCACCGACTTGGATGAACGAGTACATGGGATGAATTTTGAGGACTATGGTGGTCAGCTTGAATATGAAGGGGATAATTATGATTATGGTCAGTCTCAAGTACATCAACCTCAGCAGCCATTTTATCCACATGGTTATAGTCAGCCTCCTCAACATCAACCTCAAGTTTATGAATATGGTTATGATCAGTAGCCACATAGCTATGGTTATGGCCAATCACAGTCCGACCATAGCTATAGTGGATATTATAGACAATCTGGAGGGAGCTATGACAGTGCAGAGCCCAACGATATTGCATCCACCCAGTATAGGGCATTTTTCTTTCATATGAACCCCCCTGATGGTTACTATGAACAATAATCAATCGTAAGTTTATTTATTTTGACTCTTTATTATTATTTTCAGAAGCTACATTTACATTTATTGAGTTAATAGTTGAAAATCTTTGTTTTTCCAGGTGTAAGACTCCAAGCTAAGGGAGGTGTTTAAGCAACTGGTAAGAGTCACGTACGTAACAAGTACTTATTTGGGGGGCTTAAAATTGTTTTAGCGTTTACTGGTTTAGCACTAAGCAACAAGAATTTGTAGATTCTCCCAACTATTTAACAAATGATGAGTTTGATCTACCAAATTTAATATCTTTTGGATTGTACGTATCTATTTGTTTTAATATCTTGTGTAAATATGTAAAAGCTTGTGTTCTAGTGGCTTTATAGGAGTCTAAGTAGATTTTTTTATAATCATGCATTATTATTGTTCATAGGTTCGTCTTTGATTTTTTTATAAATTTTTATGATTTTTTCACATTTATTTTTTTTTATACTTTTCTTTCATCACAAGAGGCTAAAATATTTATTTTCCTAATGTTTTATGATTTTATGATTTTTTTATGAATTTTTGTGATTTTTTCTGTATTTTTTTGGATTTTTTTCTCATCTCGAGATCACGGTGGATCGGACCGATCCAACCGATCCAGGCGATCCAACTCGGGATCGGAGGGGTCCGATCCAATGGTCGATCCCGAGACTTTGATCCTTGGTCCGAATTAGTAGGGGTATCAATGGGTCGGTTTCAGTTCGGTTCCTGAGGTGGCCAGAATCGGAACTATTCTGGTTCTTATTGGTTTTGGTTCTTAATGACTCTGGATCTCAAAATGATGGACCCATCATTTTTTAACGATCGAAGGTTCATGGATTTCGATTAAAAAAGACGGTTTCAATGTCTGTCCCCTGATCCCGACCCTTAAGAAATATCTATGTAAAAAATTATTCAAGAGGGCAATACGAAAAGCAAAAAATATCTGAGAGTGTGCCACGTGGATCAGTGACAACTCACAGCTCATTACAAACACCATCCTGTTCATTTCTCTTAATATTTATTAAATTGGGTCAGTCTATCAAAGAAGTTATGACTCGTCACACCACTAGCTGAATGTAGGGCTGCAACTCGGGCGGATTGGGTCGTGTTGGAGGTCAACCCTAGCCCAACCCAACCTTAAGGTTGTGAACCCTAACCCAACCCAACCCAAGGTTAGGCCTAGATTTTCCAACCCTAACCCAACCCTATCGGGTTGGGTCGGGTTAGTCAGGTTGGTCAATTTCTTAATTTTTTGTTGATTGGAAAGATTAATAATTTTTTTTAATATTAAAATAATTTATTAGTGATCAATACAAAAACCAGTATGCTAACCATTAAATAATAGCTTCATTTCCAATACCTCATAAAAGAAAACATAATATTTTCATAATAAGGAAAAAGTTTATCAACTCAATCTCAATCGATCACATAAAATGCCAAAACATCGTTTCGAGGACATTTTGTAATGTCACACAAGGGTTGTAGTTTTTAATGACAAACATCTATGGGTTACTGCATTTGCCAAAATGTAGTGTAGCTATATGTCGTTATACTAATACATATGTAGTTTGTATGTCGGGCTCGGGTTGGGTCGGGTTGGGCTGAGCCTCAACCCTAGCCCAACCCAATTTGATCGGGTTACCAGAAATCCGGCCCAAGCCCAATCCAAGTTCTAAAATAGCTAACCCAACCCAACCCTAACGTCGGGTTCAACACATCGGGCTTGGGTTGAGCCCGCCCAAGTTGCAGACCTAGCTGAATGACACTTATTACTTGACTGTTGAATACAGGGACCTTACATTAGGGACCTCTAACTTAAGAGTCAACGATTAATGTTGACAGTGTGGAAGGTAATCTTAATCTGGCACATGCATTGTCTGTGGGTCGTGACGTCAAAAATCACGGGCTAAACTTGAAAACACAAACATGTGAGTGACACGGTTAAAAGGGTAGGGGTGGACCCCATCACTCCCCCACACACATGACATGCATCAGCTGAGACCCTATTCTTTTTTCTCTACGGCTCTATAAGATATACTGTATAGTAGGGCAGATGCCGAGTCCTTTTTTTACATTTAATGCACTCGGATTTTGAACAAGACTACACCATCATGGGGCCCACGCCCACTACAATACTCAATCAGCATTTGGTTAATCCGACGAAGAAGGATAGCAACAACTTCACCATCACACTCAAAGCCAGAGTCATATAAGAGCTTTCCTATCAGTTTCATTTTGAGAGAGGAAGTAGAAAGCCACAAGTACAGTACCCCATATTCATGCTTTTGTTTTTTCACATTTTCACATAGCGCAAAGGCCCAGTTACTCATGGAAGAAATCTATGGTACATACTTTTGTATCAAAATTTGGATGTAGAAGCCCCTCAATTTAACACATTGTAAGGAATATATCCATATTCTAGGTTGGCATTTCGTATGATACAAAACATATTTGTAACCGTTTCTATGAGTGTTAGTGTGGCTTTGAATAATGTCGGGTAGGCATCTTTCATTGCGTGAAGACTCGGAAGATTGACGAATGAATCATCTGAGGCACTACAAGAATCAGACGGTTGACAAATGAGTCATTCGAAGAACTGTACTTTGTCGGTTAACAATCGTGCCCACTCGCATAGGAATGTAAGTGACCTAGTGGCCTTAGGATTAAGTATATTGACTAAACATATTGGCTAAAACTTTATCACAAGACTAGACCTAGGTTTAGGCTTAAAAAAGCTTTATAAAACTGAACCTAAAGAGAAGTCCAATCAATTAGCCCTGTGGTACAATCAATTGGACCTTACAAGACATAACTTCTCAATAGTCCAATCGATTGGATCTTGTACAATCAATCGGATGGACGAACAAATACCCATCCGAGCAGTAATCGATTGGACTGACGAAAAGAAATCAATCCGAGCAGTACAGTTGATTAGACTTGTTATCCAATCGATTGGACTAATGAATAGAAATCAATCCAAGCATTACAGTCGATTGGACCTCTAAGAATTTGTCAAAATTCAGATTCAATTTTTGTGGTCCTATTACCCATCACTAGTTCGACCTAGGGCATCAGTACTCTTATAAATAGAGCCTCCCTTGGGCTTTATTAGACACACAACATAAGACAACAATATGGAGCTATTAATTCAAGCTACTTATAGCAATATAGAATTGTCCCAATCGAAGAGCAAAACTTGGTTAACCATTCCATTCTTATGAAGGTCTTTTCTTTTTTTAATATAGCTTCTTGCTTGATCTTCTGCCGCTGCCAAGGCTATCAACTAGCAACCCAACCTACTAAGTTAAAGAGTACCACGTGTGACTCAACACTTTTGAGCAAAGTTTAGAAGTCAGGGTGTACTGAATCATTCACCTCTAGTGTTAATCTGGTGAATGAGAATAAGATCAGGGTGTACTGATCAACGGCGGGTTTGGGGTGTACCAAACTAAACAAGCCGCAAAGACTTCGTGATTTCAGTTAGTGATACCTAATGTGTCCCCATTGTTGTACATGTATGGACTATGTTTCGTATGCTATCGTTATTGTACTTGGGCCCGCGTAATGTTCTAACCCAACAGGGGAAACCCTGTGAGAGTAATAGGGGGGCGTCCCCTTCTCATTTGGGTATGTTTCCTTTGGAAACTCAAAACATTTTCTGTTTTGGGAGATTTTTCTTGTTTATTTGGACGATGGTTTAGGTCTTATATATAAACTATTGTTTTAGGCTTTGTATATTTTTCATATTTTTCAAAATTGACGGCTTGATCATTCAACTCGGTGATTGTTTGTCAAGCGAAACTTCTAAATTGATCACAAATTCGTTGTCGCGGAGTATTTCAAAGTTTGAAGCCATCTCCTCCCAAAATGCAAGGTGGCACACTCTTCTGGCCTACCTCTTGGTGGACGAGTAGAACTTTGCTGACCTGTCGCAATATGAACCACTTGGCATATTCTTAGAGATTTCTGACTATATGGATGTTTGGCCCAATCCTAGATGGACATACAGACAAAAAAATTAGCCTGAATAGTGATTTCTAAGCGTGGGATTGGAGTCGTTTTCATGGGTTGAATTTTAGCCATGCACTTTTGGCATCATTGACCATTATTTGGGGTATAGAGATCCAAAGGGTTGAAATCACTGATCACGCTGATTTTTGGTTTGTAAGTGCACCTAGAGATTGGCCAAATATCGATATGGTCAGCATCCTCTAAGAGTGACTGTGGTTCACATTGTGGCCGGTTAGCAAAGTTCTACTCTTGGTGAACTTGCACACCGAAAATTCAAATAAAAACAGTTGAATCCAATGGCAAGAAATCACTCTTATCAAAAGGACTCAAATCCAAGACCTATAAATCACCAATCAAGATGATGTTTGCTGTGTAGGTCCACCATGGGGTGGGATGGGAGAAGTTTCGATCGTGCAACTTTTTGATCCAGCGTCCTGTGGTATATAATTAAGTGACACCTGTCCTAGGGTTAAGGTGGCCCATTAACTGTAGTTGCTTTTTCTCCACTGTTAAGGGCCAGGACAGTTGGTGCTTAACTGTAAGTGGCAGGCCGCTGGATCAAAAAAGTTCTCCATGTAATGCTTATTAAAAACACAAGAAAGTTAAACAAGGAAGGTGGCGGCTACAAATACTTACCCCTGCCACATGGCACTTTCTGGCCCACTTACCCATGTCCACGTCTGATGAACTACACCACCAAAATCATACGGATAGGTCATCCTTAGCAGTTAGATTTGAGCAATTTTTTTAATCACAGACGTTTGGGGGTGTTCGGGTGCAGCCGTGAAAAGCCACGGGATGGTTTTCCGAGAAGTACATACATCCATGGAAAACAGGAATCTATATCAAATATCATAATCCAAATCCAGTGTTCATGGAAAACAAAGGAAAATCACAAAAGTATTGCGGACACACCTTTCTCATCCTCCAACTGGGCAGAGCATGCCCCAGCTGCCAAACGTACCCATAACATGAATGAAAGGGACACTCATATGTAATATGCAGATATTGCTTTTGCCCCGAACTGCTTTGTGTAAGAGCTAGATTTGGGCGTCCAAAGGGAGGTGTTTGGGTGAAAGGACATGGGGATTCATTTACCAGATTTGCACTTTTTCCTTACATGCTCCTTGGGTGAAATGACTCGCAGTTTTACTGCAAGCCATTTTCATGGTCATACGATCTCTATCAGAGGGATGTTCAGTGTCCCCAAATCATAGTTACGATACGTGTTTTTTTCTGCAGGCAAACAGTGCTTTACACTACAAATGGAAAGACAATATGAGATTCCACATTCCAAACCAAGTCCAGACATCCACAGAGTAGGGGTCTTCTTGCTTTACATGTAACTCCAGGCAGATTCAATCTATCTACAATTTTGTGGACTATCAAATAAATCGTAATTACAACTGACAAACTCCGAGCAGTATTGTTCTTACACCTACTCACTTGCATTCTCTGGATATTCCTTGGATGGATGAATCAGACAGGGCACAATCACAGTCATTTAGTCGCATCATCCACCCAAACACTATCCCACGAACCACTAGGAGCAGCCTTCGGTCCCTCAATATAGTTCTGACCACCATGGGCATTATGGGGGCCATCAATATAGTTCTGACCACCATGGGCATTATGGGGGCCAGGGGGTCCATCAGGACCAAGCGGTTGAAGTTTCCTGGGCTTTGTTCTGATGCCCAGCAATCTCACTACAAACCTTGCAAGCTCGCCATACAATAACCCAGAGTGGTCAAAGAGCTGCAGCAGTGACACCATAGTTATGAAGCATTGAGGTTAGAATACAATTTGGCCAGCATAGAGAGAGAGCAACCATAGCGCCATTATAAATGTTATAACTGTAACGCTCCAACACCACTAAGTTATTTGCTAGTATAACATCAGTTATTTTCCGTTACAATGTCCATTATCCGTTATTTAACCGTTATTTATGTCTTCCTTTTGAAAAATGAATTCCAAAATTAATAAAATATTGACCTTTTTCACTGTGATCTGACAATTATAACGATTGTTATAACGGTCATAATGGTAAGGTTACCAACCCATTATGACATTCTAAAGGTCCTTTTTAAATGTTGACTATAGCATCAACAAGAAGCAGATCTGACCCCAATACACATTTTGGTATTTTGGTTATCTACCATCCACCTAAGGTTACGCAGGACGGGAGTACCAATCCGCGATTTGAGAAGGAATGAAGAAGGGGTTACTATTCATGTGTCACTATTCACAGTGCTGTGGTATGATTTGGGTTTTCTTAGGTAAGAAATTGACAAAAAAAATAGAGATGGAGATAGGAAAGAGATTAAGATAAAAAGAAACCTTCGGCTTCGCACCAAATTAGCTTGGCTTCGCACCAAGAGATGATGACTTCATACCACAAGAGAGATTTCTATTTCTTCATTCATAATTTTTCATCATCAAAATCAAATGGTACATCATCTTTTATAAGACACCCTACTTGAACTTTCCTAATTCTAATCTAATTGAAATTAGAAACTCCTAATACAAGTCAACTATTGCAATCAATATTAAAATCCTAATTGGAAACAAAATCCCAATTGAAAATCCTAGTTAAACTAAACCAAATCTTCGTGGGGTCAACTAAAAATAGTAAAATCAGAATGTACTATAAATAGTAAAAAACGTGATTTACTATAAATAGTAATTTCGAGAATTTACTATAAATAGTATAACATGATTTACTATAAATAGTAAAAACGTGAATTAATATTAATAGTAAATAGGATCTACTTGATCGGGCATTGATTCGGTGTAGCACGAACGATTGTAGTAGAATGCTCCCGCATCAAACCCTCCTGGTTGAAAAGAATTCGACCTCGAATTCAAGTTGAGATATTACAATTGGCTTTTCCAACGGAAAAGATATTTAGAGTACTTTCCCTTCAATTTCTTCTTCTGCATCTTCGACAGATGTGCATTTTCTGAAACATGGTCTATGTCCACAACTCTGACCTTCTTTGACAAGAAATCCCTGCTTGTTCCATCTGGTTCATTTTCAACTGTTAGTTTTGAAACTGCAGAAACATCTGGTTTCAGACCGAGATCTTCTATGCTTTTTGGGCCATCTTCAGCTAGAGCATCTGAACCAGGGGAATCATCAACATTTTCATTGTCCACAACTGCAAGTGGATAAATCTACTTATCCTCCGTCATTTCTTCTAATTCAACTACCGGGGCTTCAGGACTGGCTAATTCCTCAAGTTTGGATTTTTCTTCCTCATCGATTATTTCATTTTCCTTGGATGGAAAAAGAACCTCTTGTTCAATGGCTTATTTCTTCATTTGTTTTCTTCTCGACTTGCTTTGAGACCTCTTTAGGGCATTTTTTGGCTATGAAACCTTCCAATAATTTGTCGAAAAGAGGTGGAAAAACTGTTAGTGGTGGCGGTGATTTTCCAATATGGTTGCGACTGCGTATTGGAACTCTGGCGAAGATCGACTCTTCCAATTTGCTCTCCAGAAGATTTATTCGGTCGTTTAGTCTGTAGGTACTGCTCTCAAAACGATTTACTGTATCGTTTAGTTTAAGTAGCACGATTGACAATCATAAACTAATCTGAAACATCTTTCCAAAAAACACTCTGGAATTTTGAACCTGGCTCTGATACCAAATTTGACGTAGGCCAGGAGTACTGATCCGCGATTTGAGAAGGAATGAAGAGGGGGTTACTATTCACGTGTCACTATTCACGCAGCACTATTCACAATGTTGTGGTATGATTTGGGTTTACTTAGGTCAGAAATTAACAAAAAAAAATAGAGATGGAGATAGGAAAGAGATTAAGATAGAAAGATACATTCGGCTTCGCACCGAATTAGCTTGGCTTCGCACCGAATTAGCTTGGCTTAATACCACAAGAGAGATTTCTATTTCTTCATTCATAATTTTTCATCCTTAAAATCAAATGGTACATCACCTTTTATAAGACTCCCTACTAGAACTTTCCTAATTCTAATCTAATTGGAAATTAGAAACTCCTAATACAAGTCAACTATTGCAATCAATATTAAAATCCTAACTGGAAACAAAATCTCAATCGAAAATCCTAGTTAAATTAAAACAAATCTTCGTGGGGTCCATTAAAAATAGTAAAATCAGAATTTACTATAAATAGTAAAAAACATTTTTACTATAAATAGTAATTTCGAGAATTTACAATAAATAGTAAAACATGATTTACTATAAATAGTAAAAACGTGAATTACTATTAATAGTAAATAGGATCCACTTGATCGGGCATTGATTCGATGTAGCGCGAACGATCGTAGTAGAATGCTCCTGCATCATAAGGTCCTCATTGATATCAGTTCTGTATGAAAACACACCCCATAAAAGAGAACTTCTAATTAAATTTCTCACATGAAAAAAGTTTCTTACTGATGGTTTTTTTTCAATCTTGAACTCCCCAGTAGGCCATTAGAATCAGATTTGTATCTGACTTTGAAAGTCCCGACCTAGACCCAACTCTAGATTCGACTCAAATCCACATCAAATTATCCAAACCCAACCCACAATCCACATAATGTGAACAAAACCTTACTTGTAGAAAAAATACAGGTGATCAGAAGAAAGATCCTTTTGAATGTTATAAAAAAAATATGATTGGATCCAAGGCCCAAATGCGTATACGACCACTCATATGAATGATTCAAACTTTGTCCATGGATCCGACTTGTGTTTGAATCCCTAGATCCATATCTGGACCATATATAATATGGATCCATTTTAAGAATCCTAAATACAGATATGGTGGTGGGGGAAAAGAGAAAGAAGAGAGCCATGAGAGACCTCACCCAACACTGCAGAAAGAGAAAAAAATATTTCAAGCAAATATAAGGAAAAATACTCCTCCATTTTGCAGCAAAAAAAGGATAAACCAGAATTTACAATGGGGAACACAATTCTGGTTCTGAGGTATTCCACTCATGTAATGTCCTACCATAAACCTCAATAATGACTTGAAATCAAAAGTGGATGACCCAAGTGCGAATTGGGCCAATCCACCACAGACCATTCTTATAAGAGTAAATGGGGAGATATGCAGGTGATGAGCATGAGTGTGCACCTGAAGAAGCGCGGACATGAACATGTGGAACGCCTAGGTGTTCTGGTCTCTGAGGATTGAAATCCGACCGAAAAAGGTTACCACACCTTGCATCTGCCATTAAAGAAAAACAGTATAATTTACAAATAACAAAATGGAAGAAGCTTCATAAATTATAACGTGTAAACTCATTAGTTCGACAAGACCCATCAGCCCCAGCTATAGATTGAACAGGCTGGGCTCACTCCATCAATCTAATTAGCAATAATTTTACTTTAGAGCTAAATTTGTGTTCACTATGGAAATACCATATATATGTTCCATATAAAACAATCGTTTCAATCAAGTGATCTTCAATGTGCGATCAAGACCTAAAATTAAGGCAACTAAAAAAATTCTTAAAAGTCATGAATACGTCCATATAAATTGAACAGTTCAGAGTCTGATCCAGTGTTTTTAAAGGCGTATGAGGCTTACACCTCGAGATGCACCTCAGGGCAAAGCTCTTAAAAATGCCCTGAGGCTCAATCAAAATGCGTTTACATATCTGAGGCATACGCCTCACTCCAAGAGGCATTAACAAGGCTTAAATCTCTCAGTGAGGCGTACGCCTCGTCAATGCTTCTTGGATTGGGCGTACGCCTCAAATGTGCTATTTTTTTTAGCATGTTTTAAAAAAGAAATAAAAAAATGTCAAGATATTAAAAAAAAATAGGTGTCGAAGGGAACAACATAAAAATAAAAATAAAAACCCTAAGTTTTATATTTAAAAGGGACCCAACATCGATTGATCTACAATTGATTGATGAAGAAATGCTGAATTTCGACTTGGACTATCAAGAAGGGGATGATGATCATATAATTGATGAAGATGCATTTAATTTAGTAGAAGATTGAGTCTTTGATTGGTGTTGTGCTTTTTTGTTAGTGGTTGAAACTTGGAACTTGGAAATATGCTTAATTTTTTGAATTTTTGCTACATTTATTTATAGATTTAAATACTTATCTACCTAAAAAATGCGTGTGTGTGAGCTTATGTCTTACGCCTCAAGGCTTTGGCTAGTAAAGCGCATCGCCTCACGATTTAGCGTTTAAAAACACTGGTCTGATCAACATGCTTTTAAAGTATGGCCCATCAAGAGGTGGCCCTAAATGATAGTATGCTCATTCATCTATCATCCCTTACAGGGACCAGATACCCACCAAGCTGAACTATCCAATCAATGTGCAAACCCTTTGATGGGAGGTAACCCAAAAATCAGAACAGGTGAACTGGACCGCACACTCAATGGAAAAGACTTGGACAACTAAAATGATCAGTGTGTTCACTTGGTCTTTCATCTCTTATGTGGACCAGATACCCATCAATCTGAACTATCCAAATAATGGGCCAAACCCTTTGATGGGAGGTAGCCCAAAAATCATTACCAGCCACTAACTAGGTAAAACTTGGATAGCTAAAAAATTAAAATTCAAGGTCCAAAACAGTCTTTAACAATGATTTGGTTGGCCACTTAACTGGTATGCATAGATGCAGTAAACCAAGGTTATATGTATCTGCCATGGACAAAACATATATAATATAAACATAACAATAAATTTAAAACCCCATAATATTTAGGTTTTTATTTAACATTATTATATGACATGTAATACATGTATAAAAACTAGAAAAATATAAAAATTCAAAGCATGCTTATAAGACATTACATATAGACTGTCTACAACTCCATATATATTTACAAAACAATAAAAGAAAACAAGGAGCTGCAACAAGAAAAGATCTATAATAGTATGGAAAGGGGCGAAAAGATTTAGAAGTATTACCACCCGAAGGAAATCCAAAAGCCCGGTGGTGATGGAGGAGTGCCAAATGGATTATTTGGATCTTGATCACCATATGGACCCCCCATGCCCATCCCATAGTTGCCCATTGGTCCTCCAAAACCGCCATTATACATTCCGCCTCCATACATCCCAGAACCTCCATAAAGCCCACCACACCCTCCTCTATACATGGTATTACCATACAACCCACCACCATATGATCCTCCATATCCACCATACGAACCATGTTGTAAATAAGGTTGTAACCAGTAGATGAAGGTTGTAGATAGAAGAGAGAAAAAAGTGTAATGCAGGCGAAAGGTGGAGAAAGAGATTAGGGTTAAAGAGAGAAGTTGTGGGAAGAGGAGAAACCCTACAAAGGAGAATACTATTCACGTAACACTATTCATGCGACACTATTCATGTGAATAATGAAAACCCAAAAAAAGCCCCACGTGGGAAGTGGGATGCAGCCAAGGTTTAAAATTTCGTTTCAAATGAATGTCTCGGTCAAGTGAAAAACTGAGAAAAATTCCGAAACGAAACGAAACATTCACGAAACATTACGAAATATTATGAAACATTACGAAACAATACGAAATATTATTCAAAATCATTAAATTATATTTTTATTTTTTTGGATTTTATCGGATTGTCTCGGCGAAACAAACCGAAACATTACGAAACGAAATGAAACATATGAAACATTTTACGTTTCAGTTTCCTTACGAAACGAAACATACGAAACATTCCGAAATTTTAAACCATGGACGCAGCCCACTTGAGACACCCACGTGAGTGTATTACATAAACTCCAACACTCCCTCAAGCTGGTGCGAAGATATCCATCATGCCCAGCTTGCCAGTCAAGGTATGAAGAATAGACTTGTTCACCCCCTTTGTGAGTATGTCGGCAACCTATTCCTGTGTTCTCACATACGGAGTACAAATCAATCTTTGTTGAAGTTTCACTTTGATGAAGTGACGATCAACTTCAATATGCTTGGTCCTATCATGCTGGACTGGGTTGTGAGCAATGCTAATGGTAGCTTTGTTGTCACAGTAGAGGCTCATCGGCTCTGTCACCTGGAGTCCCAGTTCCTCAAGCATGGTCCTCAACCAAAGGAGTTCACACACACCATGTGTCATAGAGCTAAATTCTGCCTCTGCACTGGATCGAGCTACAACTGGTTGTTTCTTGCTTCGCCAAGAGACAAGATTTCCTCCAACAAGGGTACAATATCCTGACGTAGACCGACGATCAGTAACTGAACCTGCCCAATCTACATCAGTATATGCTTCCACTCTAAAGTGTCCATGTTGCCCGAACAGTATTCCACGACCTGGAGAGCCCTTGAGGTACCGAAAAACTCGGTGAACTGCCTCAAGATGTGATGACCGTGGTGCATGCATAAACTGACTGATAACACTAACAGTGTAAGCAATATCCGGACGGGTGTGTACCAAGTAGATCAGCCTGCCAACCAATCATTGAAACATAGCGACATCCTCAAGGGTGTCACCCTCCTCAGAATTCAACCGATGGTTCTGATCAATTGGCGTCTCTACTGATCGAGCTCCCAAATACCCAGTCTCATCCAGAAGGTCCAATACATACTTCCGTTGAGAGATGAAGATGCCCTTCTGAGACCGAGCAACTTCAATTCCCAAGAAGTATTTCAGTGGCCCCAAATCTTTTGTCTCAAACTCCGAGGACAAGGTCTTCAGCTACTTTATCTCTTTAGGATCATTCCCAGTGATGACAATGTCATCAACATAGATGATCAGTGCCGTGGTACTAGTCTGCTGGTGCTTCACAAACAACGTGTGATCGGCTTGACTCTGCTTGTAGCCCACTCGTCTAATCGCACTGCTAAACCGCTCGAACCATGCCCTTAGAGATTGCTTTAGCCCATACAGGGCTTTCGTTAACTTACACGCCTTGTCGTCACTTCCAACAAGTGTCAACCCGGGTGGTAGTTTCATGTACACCTCTTCTGTCAGATCTCCATGCAGAAAGGCATTCTTCACATCTAGTTGATGCAATGGCCAGGACAGGTTGGCAGCTAAGGATAAAAGAACTCTGACTGAGTTCATCTTGGCCACAGGTGCAAAAGTCTCCTGATAGTCTATTTCATATGTCTGAGTGAATCCCTTAGCTACGAGTATTGCCTTGTATCGTTCGACTGACCTGTCAGCTTTATGTTTCACTGTAAAGACCCATTTGCACCCCACAGGTTTCTTTCCTCTGGGTAATTGAACAAGTTCTCATGTTTTGTTCTTCTCAAGAGCCTGCATTTCATCCATCGTAGCTTCTTTCTACTTTGGGTGACTAAGTACGTCTACAACACTGGAATGCAAAGAAACAGAGGAGGCAATACTGGCAAAATTCTGATATGACGGAGACAGAGACTGATACGAGACAAAATGTGAGATAGGGTGTTTCGTACAAGTACGTACACCCTTCCAAAGTGCAATAGGGAGGTCGATATCTCTGTAGTCAAAGCGCGCGCCTCAGGCTCCAAGCACACCTAAAGCGCCTTAGAAGGGTCAAGGCGAGGCATGTTCAGTAAGGCGCGCGCCTCAAACCAGGCTCCAGGCGCATCAGGCGCGCGCTTCACTAAAATACATGTTTTTTTGTAAATTTTTTGTTCTTCGGCCTATTATATTAAACATCAGTATGATAAGAGAGATACAATTGAACCTATCTCATTGAAAGACATTGATGAAAGCAATGAATGACTACTTGGGGAGATGAAAATAGAAGGTGGAGTAGCAAAAAATGAATTGGTGTTTGAGGATAATAGCTTGACATAGAGTGTTGTTGCAAGAGTTGGTGAATCAACATCCAATACTAGATCAGGATCAAGGTCAAGAGTAAGAGCAAGGGCTTTAATAAGGGAGTCGGAAGAGGAAGATGCCAATTCGGAAGAGACAGAAGAAGAATATATTGAGGATGCTAACACATTTGATGATGATAGAATGAAGCTAATTATTATATTTTAAATGATGGTGATGTTAACTAGAACTAATTGTGGGCTATTTGAAATTTTGAACATTTTCTATCTTATATGTTTTATTGTTTTTTGGTTACTTGTTTTGTATTAGATAATGACAATGTTAACTAGAACTGCTTTTGGGTTACTTGAGATTTTCGATATTTGCTATCTTTTATGTTTTATGGCCTAATGATTACTTATTTTGTTATTTTATGATGTTAGTTTTCTTTATTTTTTTATATTTCTTATAACTTTTAATATTGCGCCTCGCTTCAATCAGGCGCGTGCCTCGCCTTGCGCCTTACACCTCAGGTGCTAGAGGTCCTAGCGCCTTAAATGCGTCTTGCGCCTTTAACTACCTTGGTCAATATCCGTGCTCATATGATCATCAGAAGTAGGAGATGCATGTGGCTCAATAACAGAAATAGGAACTGAGGCAGGGACAGAAGCAATACCTGGAACTGGATCCGATGGGAGACTTGCAGATGTAGGCACAGGGACAGTGGCTTGTCCTTTCTTCTTGGTTCTGACATATACACGCACATCAGCTGCAGTAGTGGAAGTGTCATTGTCACTAGACTGAGGTCCCGACATAAGAATAGAGACAGGCAGAGGGCTGGGGATACTCTCTTCTGCAACATCATGCTCCCCCTGAAGAGAGATCTACTCACCAAAGAAAGGGATGGACTTAGCGAATGTGACATCCATAGAGATGAAGCGAAGACGGGTACCAGGATGATAACATTTGTACCTTTTTTTATTAGAGGGGTACCCCAAGAAGATGCACTTTTAAGGCCCGCGGATCTAACTTGTCCCTCGAAAAACAATGAATATGGACATAACAAACACACCCAAAGACCTTTGGAGGAACAACGAAAGCCGGGTGGTTAGAAACCAGGAGAGATAGGGGAGTCTGAAATCCGAGAACCCGAGAGGGCATACGATTGATAAGGTAAGCAGCAAGACAGACTTAGACCATCAGACCCCCATCGAGGTATTCCCCCCCATTGTCAGAGCGAAGAATCTTAAGGTATGGAACTGAGTGGTAACCATCTTATGGAACTCTTGGGAAATGGAGAATACAGCATCTTTGGTTCGCATAAGGTACACCCAGGTACAACTACTAAAGTCATCTACAAAGGTAACAAAGTACCGATATCCAAACAAAGAAGTCACAGGCGCGGGGCCCCACACAATAGAAAAAAGAGTACTTTTATTCTCACTAATGAGAAAAACAGAACGACAATGTTTGGCCAGTTCACATGTCTCACAACGAAAGGGAACTGCAGAAACAGAAGAGAAAGCAGGAAAGACACGCTTTAAGACTGACACGGGTACATGACCTAGCCGGTTATGCCAAAGCATTAACTGGTCTTTATTGACTCTACTACTAGTACTGATGCTAGACTGGTGAGCAGATGCAGAAACCGAAGAATCTAGGATGTATAAGCCACCGTCCTCACGTCCACTGCCAATCGTCCGCCTCGACTCCAGATCCTGAAACACACAGTGAGAAGGAAAAAACGTTACACTATAGTTAAGACTTTTGGTAAGACTACTGACGGATAGTAAATTAGCGTTGAATTGCGGAACATGCAAAACAGAAAACAAAGAGAGTTGGTGTGGCATGACCATCCCATTTTCCAAAGATAGAGGAATAGGTACCATCAGCTATCCGAACTTTGTCACGACCAGAGCAAATACCATAACTAGAGAAAACAGAGGACATACCAGTCATGTGATCAGACGCCCCTGAATCAATGATCCAAGAAGGGCTAGAAGGTACAGTAGAGGCGGAAAAAGTAGTCCTAGTACCTGTGTAAGCAAATGCAGACGTGGAAGTGGAAGCTTGGCCATTGAGTTGGGCCATCATGCGGCGAAGTCGCTCAAGATCTACAGGAAAGAACGAGTCTGTGTCCCCAGAGGAGGTAGACACTGGTGGTGCGGTGTCCTGTGTGACTGAGTGCGCTGAGGGAGGTCCTTGTTTTGCTGATTGACGCTGACCGGAAGTCGAGGCCTGTCCTGGGGGACGTCCATGGAGCTTCCGGCAAGTAGCCTGGATATGACCCATGCGACCGCAGTGATCACACTTGGGTCTGGGTCTGTCCCCAGACTCCTTCGGACTAGATGTCTGGCCCTTCTGATTGGTAGCAGCCAGGGCAGAGCGGTCCTGAGTATCACTCCCATTGCGGAGTTGCATGGCAGAGCGGCGGCTGCCCTCCCCCTGAATGTAACCATAGACCTGTGCTAGAGAGGTAGGAGCAGGATCCCTACCAAGGATCTGAACAGGAGCTCCCTCAAAGCTCGGATGAAGGCCGGAGAGAATCTGGAAGATCCGGGAACGTTCAACCATCGCCTTGAAGGACTTGACGTCATCTGCGCACTTGGGAGAGTAACTCTGGTAAAGATCGATCTCCTCCCATTTGCTTCGAAGGGAAGCATAATATGTACCAAGCTTCATCTCCCCCTGACGAAGACAAGATATCTCTTGTTCTAGTTCATAAAGCTTGACGAAATTGCCCACCTGGGAGTATGTCTGAGATACGGCAACCCAAACATCTTTGGCCGTTGGTAGGAACATAAACCCTTTGCCGATCTGGGTCTGCATCGAGTGAAGAAGCCAGGACATGACAGTTAGGTTCTCCATAACCCAAATCTGATGAGATTTGTCCTTCGGATCTGGTTCTTTAGTAGCACCTGTCAGATACTCACTATAGCCACAGCCCCCAATGTACATGAGAGCGGAAGTCTTCCATTCCAGGAAGTTGGTACCATCGAGCTTCACAGTGGTGATGCAGAGCTGAGGGTTGTGATCTCCATGAGAGCCATGAGTCACAGGACGATCCTCAGAGAAAGAGTTAGAAATCACACATGTGACCTCGGGGGAACTCATCGGAGCAGGACCACCAAAAATAGCAGGTAGTGTACCGGAGGCTCCCAGAAAACTGAAGCGATGTCTAGAGGATCCCTAAAGGCCCAATAAGTGGTGCGCCTAGGACAGGAGGGCCCAGAGAGGTCTGATTTTGAAAGAAAATCAAAACCCAAAAGTAGCAGGAGATCTGGGTGATTTTTGGAAACTAGGATTCCGGATTCCGACGGTCAGAATTCGTCGAATCAAGTTTCGAACTGTTCCTCGAGCAGTACTGAAAATGGTGGCAAGGTCAGAGGGGCCTGCTGTTGCACGAATATCACAAAAAACCAAAACCCAAAAATCATCGAAAAACGTGTTGGCTGGAAAAACGTTGGAGAAGCTTGAGAAGAAGACAAACTAGATCTCTGATGCGGCTGAGGGAAAAAACTAACCAGGAAATAAGAGCCTCTAGTGGTTTGCCTCAGGATTAATCCCCAGATAGCGCAGGAATGATCTCTGCGATTTCTTCAAAAGTTCTCCTCGGCTCCAGAAGCTCACATAACCGTCTTAGATCGGAATGGAGTCTCTAGGGGACAAAGACACATGCCCTAGAGCTACCATGCTCTGATACCATGTTGTAAATAAGGTTGTAACCAGTAGATGAAGGTTGTAAATAGAAGAGGGAAAAAAGTGTAATGGAGGCGGAAGGTGGAGAAGGAGATTAAGGTTATAGAGAAGTTGTGGGAAGAGGAGAGAATGAATTGTTAATTCATTCTCCCTCACATACTGTACATATATATATGATGGGGAGAAACCCTACAAAGGAGAACACTATTCACGTAACACTATTCACGTGAATAGTGAAAACCCAAAAAAGGCCCCACGTGGGAAGTGAGACGCAACCCACTTGAGACACCCACGTGAGTGTATTACATAAACTCCAACAAACCATACATTCCAGAGCCATAGCCCGAGTTATAACTTGGACCCAAACCATACCCTGCATTGAGTAGGAGAATTTATAAGCTCGGGACATTTTAAAGGAGAGATAAATATTGTTATTTAGATTAACAATAACCTCCATAGTTGCTTCCACAGTTCTACTCCCAAGGCCTTGTGGGTACAAGCCTAGCCAGAGCGGTTCTGTTTATAGAGGCAATCCTCTCAGCAGTTGAAACAATTTCTCTAGGTTTTGCAGTTCCTGAAGCCTCAACAACATCACTTGTGCTACCAGGTGATGGAGGCTTAAAAGGTGCAGGACCAGATGAGGTCCCTGCTCGTTCCCAAGGTTTTGGTGGGGGACTATTACCTACAATGGAAAAAATCAAATTCTAAAAGTCAAGAACAATTAATGGACGACATCACATTCAGCATATATAAAATAAAAATAAAAATAAAACCTATGACACTGGGAGGACACTTAAAAACAATTTAAAACCGCGACTAGACCGACTGGTAGACTTGAGATTTGGGGCCTATGCCAACCTGACCCCAAAAAATCCAAAGGCGGCAGACCCAGTCAACCCATGCGAGTCACATTCAACCCAACAGAATCCTACAACTTCAATCAGTATCGGACACAATGGAAACCAATTAAATTGTTTCTCAGTTTTTGGTCATTCAAGCTGCAAGGTCTTTTTTCAAAGGAAGATATAAATGGAGTAAGAGACATTTGGGTTCCAATTTCTCTTGTTTTGGGAAAGAACCCTAGAATTTAAATCAGAGAGAAATATTATGATGAGATACATCAATCAGCGGAAAAATCCACCTCGAGGACTGTCATAGTCAAACGTAGGAGGAGGCACTTATCTTTTTTCTAATTTTTTCCCAAAAATTTCTGTTGTTTTTCATATTTTTAATTTTTTCTTAATTTCCTTAGTTTTATTTATAGTTTTCAATATTCTTAATTTCTTATTATAAATTCATTTATAGTTTTTAATACTCTTCTTATAATTTTACTTTAAAAAAATATCGATTCGGCCCAGTGGTCCAACCAGATTGACCAGACCTGCTAAACAAACCAAAGAGCATATCAGGCCTTAAAACCTTGCTTTTGGGCCCGTTTTGCAAAGCCGAAGTTCAGGCTGGCAGGAATTGACCCTGCCTGTTCCATTTTTGCACATTTAGTAATCATGAAGGACCCTACTATTTGAGCCCGCTTCCTTCATTTTTTCCACAATTAGGGCCGGTATATTGGGAGAACCAACCTTCACTTTTTTTAGATTTTAAAAAGAGAGCTGACTGTTCAACCCCGCAAGCCCAAATTTCTAGATTCCAAACATAACCTTTACCATTGTACCCTACAAAATTTACAAGTTGCTTTACTAGTTGAAAGGCAACTTCTCCAGAACATACAAGATGGATACTTACATCAGGACAGGACATGATGAAACTGCCCTCCCTGCCTCCTCCACATGTGAGATACATGCAGCAGGGTGGGTGCACCCATTTGGTGAATCTAGCAAGAAGATCTTCTCACTCCAAATTAAACCGATATGTGGACTTTCTTCTGGACCACTGGTCATAACTTTTCTGACTGTTGGTCAGCATTAACCACTTGAATCAACTCTGGTTCAAAGAAATCTTCTAGAGACAATTAGAAGGTGGACACTGACCATCCTGTATGTGTCCCCAGGTACAGTAGCACAGAAGATCAGCATTTTCATTTCATCATGTCCTGAAACAAATATTTCTCAACCACACTAATATGCAAACAAATAAGTTTTTCAGGCAGGAAGATGAAAGCTGAGATGCCAAACCTTAGACATGCCTGAAAAAATTCTATGCTATAAAGCGAGATTAAAGTAACTTAATGAAAAATGTACATAAAAATGCATGAAGGATTCTTGAAAGGTTCTACTTTTAGACACAACAGCAAACGTGGGATGTATGTAAGAACAAATGGCACCAGACAGATTATTGACAATTATGATTTGACTGATGTGATCACAATATAACTCCGGGGGGGAAGGAACTGGATTGGATTTAGGAAATTATAGGTAAATTTTCGAGCATTGTGACAAGTGTTTCTAGAAAAATTCCTCATATTATAAAGAAATTCATGTAAAGATGCACACAAAAGAGAGCAGAACATCTTCATAATTGAATAAAACTGCAATACGATGGGCTTTTGCTTTAAAGAAACACATTTTATAACCGAACATGTCTTTTTTGCCAATACTCCTTATGTTGACAACGAAGACGTTTTTTTACAAACCAAAAATCATCACTGTTAGAGAATATTTTTAGTAAGATCAAGTTTATTCTTCTTTCTTTATTGTGTAAACCACCTCAATATATGTAAATCTCCTTAGGCCTTTTAAGGAAGGGCACGAATGTTATTCTTCTATATTTCTTCTCCAACAACACAGGTATTTTCTTCCACTCTAATATTTTCTATCTATTTCAAACAGTGTTTTTATAGGCGTGTGAGGCGTACGCCTCGAGGAGCGCGCCCTTAAAAAACACCCTGAGGTGCTGCAAAGAGGCGGAAAAGCAGTGGAGGCGTAAACCACAGTCCCCAAGGCATACGCCTCATCAACGCCTTTTGGTAGAGGCGTACGCCTCAAAAGTGTAATTTTTGTCCTGGGTGTGTTCTACACTTTTAAAATAACAGGTTACGGGTGTCTTTTTTTTTATATATATATGGGCTGGGATAAAATGACTAATGGAATTCTTACTAATAGAATGACTAATGGACGCTGGGCCCACGTGCAGATGAGTTAAGAGCTGATTTTTGGTAAGGATGATCTCCTCACCATGGAGATCATCCACGCCAAAAATCAGCCCATTCCAACATTTGCAGCTTTGTGAAAAGTGGATTGCAAAATGAAAAATTTTGGACCATCCATTTTCACCGTTAAATTTAGGTCGTATTTGATAGGGCTATAAGTTTTAAAAATTACTGATTTTTGGCGAGGATGATCTCCATGGTGAGGAGATCATCCTCCCCAAAAATCAGCTCTTAACTCATATGCATGTGGGCCCCACGCCCATTAGTAAGAATTCCATTAGTCATTCTATCCCAGCCCTATATATATAAATAAATAACCTAGTTTTTTATTCTTTTCTTCGACCCTTTGTCTTCTACCCTTCGTCTCCAGTTAGCAGCATCAAGGGGCCCTCCAACACCCAACATCAACACCCAAAGCTCCCTGCCAGCATCAAGGGGCCCTCCAATAGTACCCAATAGAATACATATGACCCTTATCTATCTAAAAAATGCGTGCGTGTGAGGCTTATGCTTTACGCTTCAAGGCTTTGGCTAGTGAAGTGCCTCACCTCACGCCTTAGCATTTAAAAACACTGATTTCCATTATTCTCTAACAGTCACCTCTATTTTGTTTTTCCACTTTCTGTTTGTAACGAGAGAACAAAATAAACCACTAATATCTATACTACTTTAAAGCCAAAACCTGGGTTGGGGCACGCCCCTTCACACGGGCTTCACAAGACGCTCACTCACGTGCAACGCACATGCTGCCCCCTAGTTAAAATATAAGTAACCATTTTTACGCACGATGTGCAAGCTTTTAAACTCCATTTCCTCCACAACTGTTCAATGGTCCACAATGTTTTATTAAATTTATAATAAAAATGGAAATACCTACCAAATTAAGTACATACACCCTGTGTGGTCATTCCTTACAAATAAAGCAACCAACACCTCTCACATACAAAAAAATGAATAAACTGAGAAAGGCTGGTGAAGTCATCTGTGTTGAAAAAGTCATACATGGCAAACATTATGCAGACTGGGTCCTGTAAACCAAAAAAGCATTGAAACCGAAATAGTTCAAGGTGCTTGAAACTGAACTAGTTCAAGGGTTTTTTTTTTCGACAAGTGAAACTAGTTCAAAGTTGTCAATAACCTAGTAAAGAACTGCCTTGAACTGGGCTAGCATCTGACAAGTACCTGAAAACATGATTCATCCAAACAGACCCTAATAAATTTGCTGTTTCTTTGTCCTATTAGTTACGATTATCTTTTAGTGAAAAGCTTTCAAATAAAGTTATGTGGTAGAGTTTTAGTAGGTTTCTACTTTTGCTAGTTATTGAATCTATAAATACATGTAAGAAAAGAAAAAAAATGAATATTGATGAACGAGAAGAATTATCTTATTGGAGAGATTGTTGCATCCCTCTTTTTTGAAACTGTTCGGGTTTTCAAAAATATATTAGGAACTCAATCTCCTTGTCATCAAAGCCCTAAAGATCAGTCAAAAGATCAATCTGCACTTCAATAAATCATTTTTCGACAGTCTAATCAGTCACAACTCACCCTCACTCTGAAAAGAATTTGAGGCCAACCTAATGGATTTTGCAGGGATAAAAATCGCTTTCGCCATTGTCAAGCCTTAAAAACAATCACGAAAAACACTCCAAATACCCACAAGGAGTCACAGTAAATTAAGCTATAGGTTCTAGTTTCAAAAACAACCAGACCAAACCTAGAATTTCATATGACAAACTCATTTTCCTCATCGTCTAGAAAATATGATGAGAAACTCATCATCTTTTACAAATTACAATTACATGTGAGAAATTCTAACTTGTAGTTAGCTAGGTGTTGGACAATCAGAAGCAAAACCTAACTAATTTCACATGAGAAACACGATTTACAATTCCAAAAGGATTGCAGAAGAAAAAACTATTAAAACCCTAGATTCTCATTCCAAGTCCAGTAAAGCATGAAATTTCTCACAATGACACACATCAACACACTAAGGAAAATTGTTACTATGGAAAAAGAAAATCCAACATAAACCACCAATACAAAAGATTAACCACCTCTCTCTATGCATGTGAACTAATAATAAAAAAAATGATTACCACCTACATTTATACACATGAACTGAGATCCAAAAAATCACAACTTCTTTCTCAAAATATTCAGAAAAATATAATACTAAATCCTAGATAACACCGTCCCGGGACTGATCCGACCCCGAAAAACCATAAAATTGGCAAACAAAAGATGGAATTCCGACACAATTCATTAAAAGAAGAGATAAACCATAATATCGACGAACATATGAGATCAATCGAAACCCTAGGCTCTATTTTATCATCATCTAGCTTTATACATAGCTTCAATATCACCAATTTACAATTTCCGAAATATTTCAGTAAAATAAGCAATCAAAATCCTGAATTTCAATTCCGAGACCAACCCGAACTCAAAAACCACGAAGTTTCTCGCAAGCACGCATCGAAACCCTAACGTAAATCATCTTCAGATCAAAAGCACAAGAATCCCAACATAATCCACCGAAAAATAGAGAAAAAACACGAAATCGAAGAGCATCACGAGATCAATCTGTTTGTACTTTGTAATGATGAAAAATACGAAAATTTTAGAGAACAGAAAAGTAAGAACCTCCTTGCGCTTCCATGGAGGTTGCAGAGAAACGACATGAAAGCGAGTATTCCTCGCAAAGTCGACTGATTGATAGTGAAAACTTTGAGAAAACCTTAACTCTATTTTTAAACCAGTGAAGATTTGTCTTCTAGGGACTCTAGTCTAGTGGTGTCAATTGACTGGGCTGACCCAATAGGATTTTAAGCCCGGCCCACAATAGAAAGAGTGTGCATTTCATTTCTAGGCCTAGTGGGCCATACCTGGGCCTGAAAAACTAGGCCCGTTGCCGCTTATTATATAGCTAGGTATCATATCTAATCACTTGTGAGATCACTCTCTGACAATAGGAAACCCATATGCAAGGTTTAAAAGGGGCCGTTATATCGGTATAATGGACTGGGGGAGTTACCGTTTTTTCCGTTATAACGAGTTGTAACACTCGGGCAAAAACGGAAAATAATCGGAAAATAATGGTGCTGAAATTCAAAGTTTCAAATTTTCAAAAATGAAAAAAAAAAAAACAGAATAATAACAGGAAAATATCGGATATAACAGCCGTTTTTTCACACAATTTTCCAAAAAATAACGGTCATTATTTTCGTTATAACGGAAAATAACAGCCATTATTTTTTTTTTTTTTGCGTTTTAACGGTATATAACGTAACGGTGTAGGTTCGAATCCGTTATTTTCGATATAACGGCCTTTTTTTAAAACCATGCCCATATGTACTAGAAGCAGGGAACGGATGCAACCAAAAAGGGACACTGACAACTCTAGTGCGTTTGAGCAAAGGAGTCTGATACCTATTCGACCTCTCCAGCAGCCAGACAAAAATGGCGAACACAGGCCCGATCACTCCTCGTTCTTGTCCTGGCAAAGTAGCATCCGAGACTCCAACGAATCAATGAGTGTCCATAAATAGTTTATAAGTTAATTTCTGATCCAAGATCATGCTGGGGCTGGGCTTGTAGATATATTCATAGGCCGGGCATGGGTAAAGCCTACTAGGTCTGTAATAGGCTTATTGTTATAGGTCAGGGACAGGCCTGGGTAAATACATAGGTCCGGCCCAAGCCCATCTCATTTACACCCGCTACACTCCTCTGTACTCAACTTGAGTGGAATAAGTTTTCTACACCGACACTCCAAACCTCCTTAACTGGAGGGGGGTGGTTTCTTGTCACCTAGAGATGACATGGACAATCCTATGGCCCATAAAAGACAAGAAAAACTGCCTCAAAAACCACACCTTGAATTAAAATAATTATTTCTTCGTCTCTTTTAGCCAACGGATAGATGTTTAGCCCACCCCTTGGGAGATATTCATACCAAAATTCTGCCTGTTTGATGATTTCTAGCCGTTGGATTTAGTACCCAAAAATTGGTTGAATCCGACGGCTAGAATCACTCATAAAAAGTGCTAAAATTAATGGCTAGAGATTGGCAATCAGGGTGACTTTTGGGGTGTTCATCCACTAAGGGGTGAGCTAAACATCCATGCGGTCAGTGGTGGCCTAGAGGGCAGAGGAGTAACAAATATCACTCTACCTGACCCTATTTGGCGTCAGGTATACCTCCTTACATCTTTTTCCAAAAATGAAACTTACTTTTGTCTGCGGATTTATGGAATCTGATGGTCCAGAACTCGACTGCACAATCCTCTCTCTCTAGCTTGGGGATAGCATTACCCTTCCAAATATTGGAAACTAACAAAATGGTTCTCCTGGACCACCAAAAAAATGGATGCAATGCTGCACCAGTGCTGCACTGCATGTACCACCAAAAAACAAAAAAAATAGATGCAGTGCTGCAGTGCTGCAGTGCATGTGGGTTCTACATGAAACAAGGGTTTCCAGAATCAAAACTGATAACCGACCCATACATCCACATCTATAAATATTTCGACATGCTAACAGAGGACTCCCAAAAATGGGGAGAATATCAATTTGCTGAATTTATACAGTTTCAGTTGTACGTTATGCCATCATGAAAATACCAACAAAAACATGAAAGAAAAGAGTCTGACACCAACCGGCAACAGGTAAACCTTCCATTTCAAAACACTGTAAAGCTCTAACTATAGAGAAGCACACAATTATTGATGAAGGAAGATCTAAATTCTCGCAAGAACACATTTCACTACAACAGAATATTTGCAGTTTCTAAGACTAAAAATTCTACTTGGTGAATGCTACTATAAACTGTATATCATAGTTCTGTACATACTGGGAACAGGGCACTGCAATGCCCTACGCCTCTATCCTTACAACAGCTGCAACTCCCATTGCTACTTTTAATATGTACATATATGTATATATCAACATGAATGGGGGGGTTTCGCGCCCCCTTCATACGTTCACAGAATCTGCATCACCTGGTAAATGGCATCGGAGCAGAACCCACCAAGAAATCTTCAGAGTTCAGTCCAACCACAGACACAACACAAACCACACCATGCAAAGCATCAATTCTTGTCCATATTATGAGCCTCCTGTCAACAAGCAATTACTACTGGCAGAGCTGCCCACTGCACAATGCAAATCAAGAACCAGGAGCTTAACGCTACGAGACCCAATAGACTCCAGTACCTCTAGACATTCCTGCAAATCGGAATCGGTCAACAACACCACCCACTCCTCCTCGTCATCCAGGTACTTGAGCTGGAATGTCCCGGGCGGCAATTTGAACCTCTTTCCAACTTCCTCAAACAATTGGAAACACCCTGTGCAAGGTCCAAACTTAAATCTCACTGTGTCTTCTTTATAAGTAGCCTTCACTGTGATTGCAGATCCGTTGCCTCTGACGAATGTTTTGCTTTTCGAATGTTTCTGTCTACAAAAGACCGGGGAGCTTGATGCACTGCCATTCATCGTTGAACTTGAGCCATTTGATGAATCTGTCATGCCTGAAGAGGTTGGCTGGTTATGTTCAACTGCCTCGTCGTCACCATCAATTCCAGCATCCATTTCATCAGCTGCTGCCATAGATCTTGAGTTTCGAGACGTGACCTGGCAGTCGTAGCTCTCTAAACTCAAATCACCCTTGATCAAACCCCATTTATTGCACCTCTCCTTTGCAAAATCAGAATCCCGCAAGACATCTCTAGAAAACGCCCATGGCATAGTTTCGTGGTTAACTGGCTGCAATGATCCAGCATCTAAAGCAGCAAATTTAGAAACATCACTACCATTGATCAGAGGAATATTCGCTCTCTCCTTTTCTCCCTTGCCTGTATTAGAGAGAAGCATATTCCCTACAGGCCCCAGTTGTTGCCCACCCATAGAACAGTCATCCCTTTCCAATTTCACAGCAGAATTCTCACCCAAGATACAAGGGACATGAGATACTGATATTACATCTTGGGCTGCTAATTCTGAGTTTCTGGCAGCCGGGTTTTTGCGAAGAGAGAAAATGTTGTTGCGCTCCTCCAAATCTTGGACCATGGAGGCTACCGCCACAAGCCCTCCGGTAATGGGGTCAAACTTCAATCCACCCTCTACTCCTTGCACAGAGTCAATCACAGTCTGTATCTTCCTCAAGGAGCGGTTCACCTTATTTATCTTGCGAGATGGCCATCTAGATATTCCATGCTGTCTGCATATCCTTTTCAGTGTAGTAGGACAAACTGCAAACACAAAACATTCAGAATTAATTGACTGTGTTCAACTATAAGTAGGATTTTTTTCGACAATTAAAATGTTAAATTTGTGACTGAACTTAATTAGTCTTACTGAGAATGTGAATGAACTTAATTAGTCTTACTGAGAATGTTGGATGGTAGATAGCATCTTACTCTGTTATCCTACAAGACACTACATGTAGGGGTGTTAATCCGGCCCTCTTGTAAGGGGGCCCTGCCCTGCCCTTTTGAAGCCCTAAAAATTAGGGCTTTTTATAAATTTCAAGCCCTTATGGCCAGGCCAGGGCTACACTCAAGGGGGGCCAGCCCTACCCGGCCCTTAGCAAATCATCTCTGTTATATTTATTTTTTTAAAGTATATTCTATAAAACAACGAACATATTGCATCTTTTTTTAGAAAATGGCACATTGAGTGCATGGTATATTCAAAACTAAATTAAGTTGTCTTTTTTATATAAAAAATGGGTTGTTCTAAGGTCACCTGTCGTTGGACACTTAAAGTGTCCAACTATTAATGAGAGTTCCAAGCTACCAAGGGAATCAAACCCTTTTTTGAAAAAACAAGACATACAAAAGGAAGGAGGGAAACCGGTTGGCATGATCTCCCGGTTTCCTTAGGTACACATGCCACAACATATTTATGGTGTTGAACACTATAATTATCCTAAAAATATATACAATTTTGGGCAATTTCCAAACGATTGAGCAATTCCAAAATTATGACCGGTCCAAAATCGTTCATGTTTTGAAAAATTTAAGAATGGTTCAAAATCATTCCAAAATGACTTTTTTCTAATGTAAATTTATAATATATCATTTATTTTATCGATATTTTTAAAAAGACAAGTTTCATTTTCAAACCTTAACGGTCCACCCCTGTGACTAAAAAATTATGATCATTCATTGAAAAATCTATTTAGATTAAACAAAGGAAACATATTACCAAGCCAAGCGCAATTATTAAAGCATCCACTTTGTTTACTAAAAAAATTATTTTTTTAATATTTTTCTTCTAGGCTCTGGCCCTACCCGGCCCTAGCCCTTGAGGGTAGAGCTAGGGCCTAGCCGGTTCAAGCCCTCTAAGGGCTAGGGCCGGGACCGTTATAAGTGAGGGTAGGGCTAGGGTTGGGGATAGGCCCTACCCTGGCCCGGCACTTTGACAGCCCAAACTACAAGCACTGCATATGCAAAAAAGGCTCCAGATCATCCACCAATGGGCCCTACATGAGATTATGTATGCCTAAAGCTAACAAAAGTAGATAATCCTAACTGTATTACAACAAACATTTTCGGGCTTATCGAAAAAAGGAAAAAAAAAAAATGTCTGGGAGCTTCACCCATAAAAAGTTTTAAACTGTATATGCACCTCGTCAGATGTATAGGAATATCTGACCAGGAAGGCTTTTGGGACAATAGATCCCTCCTAGGTGGTGGCTATCAATTGAAGAATTTGGACCAATGCATGTGCACGAGTATAGTAAAGAGTCTTACCACCAATGCTTTTTGCAGCATCCTTAAGGCTCCCAGAAAAGTATTGCTGAAGAACGCTCAAGCTAATATTCTTCTCTGCTGTACTCCGCTTTTTCTCTTGCCGTCTTGTCTACAGTATAAGAAACTGTCAGAGCTTACAAGCTTTTAATGTTGACAATTATCTTAATCGTATAAACCATTCACTATCAATGCAAGATGGAGATCCAAAACCAACACTCTAAGAAATTCGATGGAGTTAGTCCCTTAGTAAAAGAAGAAAAAAAAACTAATAAAGATTATTATTTGGTGGATCCACAGGAATCAATTCAAGGAAGTTTAATTTGAAATGGAAAAATTTTGTAAAAATTCACTGACTTAGAGAAGTTTGGAGAATTATTACCCAAATGTTGGAATAACACTGATAAATCTAGAAATGAAAATAATATGATAGCTCAATCATAACTCATTGTATCACAAAAAAACCATTTAGAATAGTGTATGCAAGATTAATAGTGTTTGACAAATGCTGATGTATCTTAAGTATTAAGACTCTACCAGCCAAAATGTACAATTAATTACTCAAAATCATGATTAATTTCGATACAAACAACAACATGTCTTTCTGCATTTTATCTAATTGTTTAAATGTTTTAGATAAATTCAAACTGAAAGATCATATGTAATTATTATTTTTTATTAGTAGTTATTCAAAGCCCATAATATTCATTGGTGCATACATTTGTGTGTGCATGTTTTATTATTTGACTATACCGGATATTGTGTATCTGAAGTCCTGATATTCTGCATACATGTTTTATTTCCTGACTACTCCTTTTCTAATTTTTAAAACTTAGTAAATTATTATGAGTAAACCTAAGGTGTTGATCACAAAAATGTGTCCGACATGTGTGAAGCCAAATCTTGCCATGTGACACACTCGTTAGGCCCACTGACCACATGAACGTTTGACCCAGCACTTGGTAAACCTACACCCAATAACCAGACTGATGGGTGATTCCTAACCATTGGATTTCGACAGTTTCATCATAGGCCTGCATCCATAATGGAAAATGCTCAAAGCTAATGGCTAAGAATCACCTAGCAGGCTGATTTCTAGGTGCAAGTTCAATAAAGGGGGTGAGCAAAACATTTATGGGATCAATGGGCCAAAGAGTGTACCACATGCAAGATTTGGCATGACCAACACATGGGACAGGTATTTGTGACCAACACCTCATATTTCATCTTTATATTTGAGGAAGCCTGCATGTAAGTGTGAGGCCAAATCTAACCACATCCAGCACACTCTTTGGGCCCACTGACCCGTATATGTTTGGCCCCACACTTGGTCAACCTACATCCAAAAAATCAGCCTGATCAATGATTTATGGGGATTGAGTATTTTCCATTATAAGCTAGGTCCATTGCTTTTCGTCCATGGTCCTATACCTATTCATGAAGCACATGATGAAAAAAAAACTTGAATCCAACAGCTAGGAGTGACTGATCAGGATGATTTCTAGGATGTAGGTTGACAAAGGGTTATGGCAAACATTTATGGGTTAGCGGGCCAAAAAGTGTGCCTCGGTAATTTTTATGTTTAGTTTGCAAACACTATGATGTGTCCCTTGATATGAAACATGTAACAACATTACTCTTTGTTCTTCATTTGCCCTCAGGAAGAGAAGAAATCTAAGAGGAAAGATGAAAGAGGGAACCGAAGCGCTAGGAAATACACCGGTGGCCAAGAAGGCCATCAATGCGACAGTGACCGACAATACGTTCTTCCTCCACTTCCCTCTTCTTCTCCCCTCGGTTTTTCAAGATTTGGTCAAGTTATACTTGTTCCAAGAAATAACGCATTTTTCCATTAAAAAAATCAAGTTAACTACTCTTGTCCAATTTAAAGAAATAATTCAACAAAATTGTGTGAATTTTGGCTAAAAATATATATTACCCGAAAACATCACTTCGCCGAGTCAAAATTCGCACATTTTGTCAAATTTTTAAGACCATGCCATGATGTATAACATTCCCTATTGCGTGACAGTTTGAACGTTACTTCACTTTTTTTTGCACTAGTCAGAAATTAATAATTGCTGAGAGGTTATAACAGTCTTGACCAAGATATAGATAAGTGTTAGGATGAGTCATAGGGAAAGAAGCAGATCTGAAACTTCATCCAAATAGAGGACGGGATATCTCTGATTAATATCTTATATGAGTGCATATATATGCTATAAGTATACTTGCTTTACATGCTAACAATTTATGAAAGAATAGATAAATGCTGAAAACAATAAGAATGATATATTAAATGTCTATTATGCATTCCAAAAAACAACAAAACAAATAAGAAGAAACACAAAAAAAAAAAAAAAAAAACATTTGGAAGTCTGAATATTTGCAGTTACCAACGCAATTAGACACCAGTAAATGTGTCAGCAACATTGATATAACACCAACCCCAATAAATACGATAAGTGATACATTCATTACAGCTTATGCCCTCAGTAAGAGATATGTTTTACCAATAATTTAGTTCATGCACGTATCACATATAGCAGGAGTGTACCCATCTATTAAGATATATCTGAACATCATATAAACAAAAATAGGTGAAACAAGACTTGATAAATTAAGATTGTGCAAATAAGAATGTTGGTGTGTAGTGTGTACGAGAAAATATTGTAACAATAAAACTTTTAGAAAATGGGGTGTCCTTGTTAGATATGTCATCGTCAACAACATATCATAAGCATTATCCCAACTATATGGGTTCTCATGCAAGAATCCTGTTTTACATGACCAAACCATCTCGATTAACCCTCCCTTATTTTATCATATATTGGGACTAATCCTATAATTTCACGAATGCATCCATTTCTGATTTATCTTTCCTACTCTTTCCACTCATCCATCTAAACATTCTTATCTCAGCTACACTCATCCTATGACCTATGATCATGTTATTCCTTCAATCCCCCACCCCAACATCCACACCACCGCGGCAATAATGATGGCTAACATGCTGACAATCAAACCATCCCTTGTGCACGTACAACTCACATGAGCCTATGTCTAACAAACATAGCCTCATGTACAGCACAGGAGGAGTAGACAGTACTACGATAACCTCGCCTCCTAACCTAACCTAAGAATTCCTCAATGCAACATCAACAAATACAATACAAAACTAGTACATTCCCAAATAGTTAGATGTATTGGTAAGTAACAACTAAATTAGGTACAAAAAAAAATCCATCTAATAGATCCTAGGAACAGTCTACCAATGTCATACTAGTACACAGGAGGCGGACGAGTCCTATCATTCATAGGGTCCACCTAGAGGATCTTCACTGGATCTGAATTATCTGATTGGATGCGAGTAAGTATTCAATCTATCACATTCCCATAGACAGTCAAAATTTGCCAACAGTGAAAAAAGGGGCTTTTAGAATGACAGCCACAAACTTCCACAAGATCTATTTTGAGCATGAAAGATCTACAAGGTAGGACCCATCAAACTGTGGGTCCTAACCCTGTATTTGCACCATATATGCCACTATGACATTAGTAACTCATCATTACAGTCTGAGGAACAGGTAACATAGGTTTATGTTTATTCATAAGAAAATGCAATATAAGTCTCCGGACATCTATAAGAACAAGCTTAGAACAACAAAATATTACGCATACCAAATTCAGGAAAGACAAAGGCAACTTTTTCAATCAAATCCAGAAGTTCTTAGAAAGATAACATGCAACTCATTCATTGAAAAGTGGGTATATATAAGATCAACACCTGTTCATGAGGAACATCTGCTTCCATTCCATCACTCCCTAGACTAGGAATATGCAAGGCCACTCTTTCACCCGAATCCAATTCGCTATCTGATAACGCTGACTGAGAGCTTTTCCCAGAAATAACCGTTAACGGGAAGCTTGCTCCTACTCCGTTCTGAATCCCTAATTTAGAGTCTCCAGCCCCAAATAATTCTGCATCTGAAACAGTTCTCAAACTCCTACAGATCCTTTGTATGGTGCTGGAAAGGCTGTTTAACAATAGTTGTTGCTCTGTACTTCCTTTGCAATTAACAGGGAGAAAAAACTCTAATATGTAATCATCCTCTCCAGTGTAGGTGCTCCTTAGCCTAATTGCAACAGCAGCATTCAAACCAAACTTGCGTGCATGATGTACTAGAGGATATTCTCTTACACCGTAGCCCTTAAC
The DNA here is from genome assembly GCA_035048495.1 of Euptelea pleiosperma. Classification (NCBI taxonomy): domain Eukaryota; kingdom Viridiplantae; phylum Streptophyta; class Magnoliopsida; order Ranunculales; family Eupteleaceae; genus Euptelea; species Euptelea pleiosperma. The sequence continues at coordinate 2,819,496 of CM068551.1, forward strand.
ATCATGGGAGAAAAAGGGACGGTTTGATTGAAGTGCTTTTCCAGCAATACCTTGCCCTTTCTCAAGGTAATGTTCGGCACATGCATGCACAAACCCTTGCATCTCTGTATTATTCACATAACACGCCGTATCCTCAATACACAATATACTTTTCTTGTTCAAACTAGTATTACCCTCTCCCATACCCACTCCCATACATTCATCATTAATTCCATCAGAGTAGCTACAGGGAATCCATGTCAGGGCCAATGGCACCCTATGTGCATGACAAATAGCTCTTAAAATATCAACTATCTCAGCTAAGGCAGCTCTCTGACTTTTTGAGAGGCACTGAAAATAAAGGATGACCACAACATAAGTGCAAAACATCACTAATATACAAAAGTTTTGTGACTAATGCAAAGTGCTCTCTTTTGTGCCTTTTTCTTGGATCAAAATGACTAAAACAATGGAGTAGATGAATACCTGTGGATGAACTCGAGGTGATGCAATGGTCCTTAAGTTCACAGCCTGCAAATGACCAATGCTGAGATAGAACTAATGATTTTTTCAATGAAAAATGTTTGTGGTATATATGCATGCAATGAATATGTTTATGCATGTGTAGATGGGATGGGAGGGGGATGGAGATAAATTATGAAATCCATGATGGGCCTTGTATAGCTTACATCAAACCATTGTTTAGAAATGGCCATTATAATGGTAATGCCCCAACCCCATTACGTTATTTAGAAAATAACACCCAAATCCGAAAAATGGGCTTCACATTATAACAGAAATAACTACCATTATTTTGAAAAAATAATTACAGTTATCGAGCTTTTTTAAAAAAATACTAATATTCAGACCCTTTTTTTTAACTCAGACATGACTGAAGTGACCCGTCATAATGGTCACATTAAGGGACCGTTATAACATACCATTTAAAACCTTCGATAAAACAACTTGGATTGTGTGATCCAAATTGACCCCCTTTTTTTAAAGGATGAGGGTAAGGTAAGGAGAATGGATGATGATACATGGAAAATAATCTTAGGGAAATAATGAAAGAATGTGCCAGAAAGAGAAGAACAGCAGTCCAATTTCTGTAAAGGCATGGAAAAGTAAAACTAACCCGAAGAGCATGACAAACATTTTCCATCTCTGGATCAAAATTGGGTTTCTCCTTCATGGTGACAACTTCCAATACAGCACAACACGACTGCTCATGAGAATTGAAAATTGGTAAGGCAAGAGACCCACGGACTTCATGGTCAACTGCATGTTTTACACGCAAGTACTCGGCCTTGCTATAATAAACTACATTCGAAGTCCATTCTGGCATTCTAGAGATAAACACTCGTCCAGGAAGCCCGAGAAAGGAACCGGGGGCTTCTTTTGCAGAGAAAGTAAATGCCCTCGATACTTCACGATAACCCGCAAGCATTTGGTCTAGTAGATAAGGTTGCTCGCAAGTACTCAAAATTAGCTTATCTCCATGCATAATAGGAACCCAAACTTGTGCAAGAATTCCTCCTCCAGATGATTCCTTGAACAAGGACAATGCCCTAAGCATCTTCTCAGGAAGTGACCACCCAAGAGGCCTTGAAATCATACCAGTCCCCATATCCGAAATGCTAGCGGTGGGAAAAGAACCACTACTTTTTTTAATTCCCATTTCATATGCATCATCAGAATTCAACGGAAAATCTGTCCGAGTATCAGTTTGTTGAAATACCATCTTGTCTCCAACCGCATTGAAAGAATCCCCCTCATTTACAGGGAAGACACCAGTACTTTCTGTTACAGGGAAGACACTAGTACTTTCTGCTCTGAAATTAAATGGGGCAAAAGAAGCAAAGCCACCAGGAATTGGTTGAACAGCGGACAGACCATACGAGGGTAAAACCTGGTCCACAGATGAGGGGCTGCTGCAGAATTCTGCATAAGTATTGAAATTCATGCCTTCTAAAAGGTTGTTAAATGAATCCTCAGCAGTTGGATTCTCAATTTCACCCCCCAAAGATGTGAAGCTCTCCATTTGAACTTGCGAAGGAGAATCCCAATAACCAACTCCCTTTTGTCTAGACAAAAAAGGGCAGTCCATCTTCACCTAGAAAAAACTAACCCCTATCGTCAAAGCACCAAACCCTGAATGCCAAAGTTCCTCCAATAAGCATTCTATACGCCGAACATCTGTGAAACTGCTATAAATGGTAAAAAAAATTGTTGAACTGACCTCCGATACATGAACAAATTACAGAAAGTGCAACCAAAACCTACACCAAGAAACCGCAACCTTCAATTAACATGAACTCGACACATAATCTCAGATTCGTCACTGAAGTCGAAACAGTAGGAATCGAGTTCTTTAAAAACAAAATCCAAATTACAGAGCTAAAAACGCCAAAATCAACCGTAAAGCTCCACAGATTCTGCGAATTGAGTCTGTAACAATCAAAAACTCTACCAACTGTACTTAATTCAAAACCCTACAAAGCAAAAGGTTTCTGAAACTTTTTCAAAAACTAGGAAAACCATAACTCTAGCTCGAGCTAGAAATGCCAAAACCGACCAAAACATCTATTAATTCTTGGTATAAGACAATAAGTTCGTAGCTGTGAACTCTCGAAACTCTGCTAAAAATCAAAACCCTTGACGGAGATTTTATAATTTACTAAAAGTAGAAACCCTAACTTAACGGCGGCAATAAAGTCGAGATAATTTATATAAATGTTTTGCTAAAAATGGAAAGATTTGGGGAGTACTGACCTTGGAATGTAGTAGCCTCAGTTACTTGCAGATGTCCGGAGTACCGGGTTCGTGGCTTTTAGATCCACAATGACCTGTGAAGGAAAGATGACGCACTGAATTATCAATATCCCCCGGTCGTACACACAATTTACGACAATACCCACTGCTTTTACTTTATCCGGAATTTAAAATTACATGTTCATGAACATTATGGTAGACTAGCCCGCACCGCTGATTCCATGGGGCCACTTTAGGTAGAGTTTGAAGCCCCATTGATCTAAACCAAATAGATGGGCAATATGAAAAAAGATCTTAAATTTATAAAAAGAGTCATTACATTTAACGGTTGATAACATTATTGGATTCGATCTTGATCAAAAATAGGTAATTCAAAATATAATGCATTTTGACTTACAAAAAAATATATATAATGCATTTTGCAGGCGGTATAATACACGAAATTTCATTAAAAAATGACACATAGCCGGGAATGAGCGGGATTTGGAAATTCAAGTGAGGAGGCAGATTTTATAAAAACGGAACAGTTGAATACTTTTTAATTCCGTTCTGTAAAACTCCAGTGTGCTCTTGCGCACTCCGGCTTGAAAGTCGTAGTTTGCTAGGAGAATTTGGTTCGAGAGTTCATCGATCGGGTGGTCATATATGCATCATATGATCAAATTCATTTTTAAACGGATACGAATAAAATTTTCATATTTTGTACCGAAACATGTTAAAAGCATATACTAAATTTTATTTTTATTTTTATTTTTATTTATTCGTTCTTTTAATGTACGTTCATTTGAGGGTAATTTCGTCATTAGGCTAACAAACGAATGTCAAATAACTTTTCTAGGTGCAATGAAAAGGAATCTGATGTAACGGACAAGTGGCTGACACATGGCGAATTAATGAGCTTGAACCAGGGGGACTGGATCTGGAATCTATGTAAGGAGTGCAGGAGCACCGAAGGCATTAGATTCCAAAAAGTTCTTTTGATTTTTGTACCGCCAGAGAACTCAGAGCTGTCACATAACTGTTTTTTTTTTTCTTGTCTTTTTAGCTGTGGAGTAAATCTTTGCCACCGTTGAGCAACGTGGCACATTCTTAGCGACTACACACAGTATGGATATTTCGCCCAAGGTTTAAAAGGGACCGTTATAACAGTATAACGGTATTGGGGCATTACCTTTTACGTTATAATGGTTCAGTGGCAAAAACTGAAAGTAACGGAGAAAATGCCTTTTCACAATTTTTTCCCATAAAATAACGATCGTAATTTTCGTTATAACAGAAAAATAACGATCGTTATTTTATTATTTTCCGGGCATTTTAACGTTACGTAACGTAACGGGGTAGGTCCGAATCCATTATAACGGCCGATTTTTAAACCTTGGTTTGGCCCATTCATAAGTGGACCTACAGACAAAAAATCATCCCAAATGGTGATTTTTGACCGTTGGATTAGAGTCATTTTCATGGGTTTATTTTTATACGTGATTCAGGCGTTTTGGGGGTAATCAGATCCAAAGGTTAGAAATGTTTTGGGGGTAATCAGATCCAAAGGTTAGAAATCACTAATCAGGCTGATTTTTGGAAGGATAATTGTAGAGTCCAACGACGTTGGATACAAAAAGCCTCCGACAGAGTAAAATCATGTCACGTATACCTAAACAACCTAGAGACCATATCAACCAGTGTTCCTTGAGAAAAAATTTGCTATCCCAAAGGTCCCCTCCCAAAATGTCTGACACGTACCCTTTCTGAAACACACTTAAACAATTAACCAAGGGTTTAACCAAAGTTTAAAGGAGGCCATTTTAACGGTTAAACGGACTGGGGGCGTTACCATTTAAACGGCCGTTAAAACGGATTGAAACGGTCAGGGACAAAAATGGAAAAAAAAAATAGAATCGGATTTTCACGGAAAAAAACAGAAAAAGTGGCGCTGAAATTCAAATTTTGAAATTTGAAAATTAAAAAAACAAACGGAATTTGATGGATTTTAACAGAATTAAACGGTTTTAACGGCCGTTAAAACAAAAAAAATGGCCATTTTTTTCAAAACCAATAAAACGGGTTTAAACAGAAATGGGCTTGGGGCGTTACCGTTTAAACGGCCGTTTTTAAAACCATGGGTTTAACAACTTTAACGTGGGTAGATTGAGTAAAACTTTGATGACAGGTGCGATGCGACCCATGTGGCACACTTTTAGAGGACTCGGACTGTATGGATGTTTTTCCAATCCCTAGGTTGACCTACAAACCAAAAATCAGCTTGATTAGTGATTTCAAATTGTACCTCAAATAATGGTCAATAAACCCATGAAAATAATTCCAATCCAACAAATCGAGCTAATTTTTGCTTTGCAGGTCCACTTAGGGATTGGCTAAACATCCTGATCAGAGTACTCTAAGTTTGTGCCACGTGGCTTATATTGCACCCTGTCATCAAAGTTTTAGTCGGTTGGGTTTCGGCCTTGGGGGTACGTGTCCCGCATTTTGGACAGCAAATATTTTCTCCTGTTATTTTTTTTTCAAAAACGAATAAAGTAAAGGAGTCCGTCTAGAGCTACACCCATTTCTTACATCGAAACTTCTTACACCCGGAGGTGGAGCCCACATGGAGATCACGTTGGACAATCCAACCACACATTGAGCTGTCCTTGGCATGACGATCATCATCACCAAAAACTAGTTCATTTCGACATTGCCAACCATATGAAAAATTGACCCAAAATAATGGTTTATTTGGACGGTCTGGATTTTTCAAATTGAAGTCTATTTTTCTTGAGGTTAGGAATGTTGAATTTTTCTGATTTTTTGTGAGGGAAACCATAGCATGAAAAACTCATTATGCAGTTGGATTGTCCAACGTGATATCCATGTGGCCCCACCCCGGGTGTAAGAAATGGGTGTAGCTCTAGACGGACTCTAAAGTAAAAGGTTACCCTAACAAACCTTTTTGGAAGATACGTCCACCTAGGGATGGGCCTAATTGGCCAGTGTCTCTAAGAATATGCCATGTGGCCTATATTGCGGTCCGTCATTGTTGTCAGACACATGTCATCAAAGATTTACTCTTAGATGTGTTGGTTGTCAGCCTGATAAGAACGTCTTCCCTGAGTATACCATTCGATGGTCCTCCACTAAGACCATCCAACGGTCTAAAACCTACGTTGGCGTCCTTTTCAGCCTCACAATATCATTTCCTTTTTGCCTTTTAGGGTGTTTTGGTCGTTCCAAGGAGGACGTCGTCAGGAGTTGGATAGCCTTTCACGAGTAAAACTTCTATCAAGAAATTGTAAATCACACAATCACACGCCAATGAGTTCTCGGCACGTACACAAGCACTTTTGCAATGTACTATGTGCTTTGCTTTTAGGTGTACGTGCCGAGAACTCATTGGCTGTGATTGTGTGATTTGCAATCCGATTGTGACAGAAGTTTTACTCGCCCTTCACGACTCCAGTTTTGCTCATGAACTTCTTTAATCATGGATAATCACCAACGTCCATATGGCCACGTGGCACCCACAGAGACCACTGACCGTATGGATGTTTGGAACATCCTAATTGAACTTATGGACCAAAAATAAGCCGGGTGATTTTTACCATGGTTTTAAAAACGGCCGTTTAAACACTTTTAACGGCCATTTAAACGGTGACGCCCCAAGCCCATCCGTTTAAACACGTTTTAACAGTTTTGAAAAAAATGGCAGTTTTTCTGTTTTAACGGCAGTTAAAATCGTTTAAACAGCCATTTAATTCTGAAAAATTTTGTGAAAAAAACGGCCATTAAATCCGTTTAATTTCCTTTAAATTCTGTTTGTTTTTGTTTAATTTTCAAATTTCAAATTTTGAATTTCAGCGCCATTTTTTCGTTTTTCCATTAAAACCGTTAAAATCCATTTTTTTTTCACTTTTGCCCCTAGCCGTTTCAATCCGTTTTAACGGCCGTTTAAACGGTAACGCCACCAGTCCATTTAACCGTTAAAACGGCCTCCTTTAAACCTCGATTTTTACCCTTGAATCTAAGTACTCTTAAAATCCAACGGTTAGAAGTAACAAATCAGACTATTTTGGTTGCAAGTCCATTAGGGATGGACCAAACAATCTATATAGTCAGTGGTCTCTAAAGATATGCCACGTGGCTCATATAGAGGTTAGTGAACATCCGCGACCAAAATTGTACTCGTCGCCCATAAGAGAAAAAAGTGCTGGTCCCACGGACCTTCAAACTTTGAAGGACCTCACCCAAAATATTTGACACGTACCCTATGTTAACCACCCTTAACTAACTAACCAAGGGTTTAACATGGGCTAGGTTTAGGCCTTGATGTACGTGTCAGACCTTTTGGGAGGAGAACATTAAAGTTTGAAGGTGCCTGGGAACAGCGAATCTTTTCTCATACCATAAGAAACCCACCACCATTCTTTTATTTTAGAATTTTTGGCTTGTACCCTTTATTGAAGCAATTTGCATCTCACCCAATATTTTTAAAATATTTGCATCTAACCCTTTGACTATGGTTACGTCATTGACCATAGACGCCCATTAACGGTCTCCGTATCGACATCCCAAAATGACCATAATAACCTGTAAAACTTTAAAGTAAGATTTTACCCCTAATTCCTATTTCTTTAAAAAAAAAGTGTTTACCATCCAGCCAGCCATTGCATGCTTATCCAATGGCCAAAACATATTTTATACTAAAAAGAAACTAAAAACATTATTGTTTGTGTTAAAAAAATGCAGCATGTAGTGGCCTGTATGCCTGTCAAGCCTAACCAATTACAAGCAACTCCTTTTCGGATCCTACAGTTGTTGCCTTCTCAAGTTACTCTTAACTCTATGCTACCGAATATTAAATAAATGTCTCTTTGTAAAACCCTGAAAAATTGTATTTTGGTCTGGTTAAATTTAAAGTTTTAGAATTATTTTTAGTATTTCCCTTTATCGAATGACATAGTTTAACCGTTAGAAGATTCACGTAAAATTTTGACCAATTCCGAGATAAATTAATTTTTTAAGTTTTATAGGATCATTTCATACAGGTCCAAATGGGTCAGTGGACCAACGCATTCTTGGATTGCTTTAAGTCCCATATGTGTTTATTAACATTTAAGTATTATCAATGAGGTTAATTTGATCATCCTACGTGTTTCAATCTAAGTTCTTGCTTTAATACACATGTACGTGTGCATTATGGAAAATTCTATTTGCACCCCACAAATTCCATAAGCACTCCATTTGGGTGCTTTTGGCCGAAAATGCCCTTGACCAAAAAAAACCCAAGCACCTCACCCCACTCTTCGTCTCTCCCTCCCTCTCCCTCTCTACCTCTCACCATCCTCTCTTCCTCTCCACCTCTGTCTCTCTCTTACCCTGAAAAAAACCCAAAACAAAGAAAAAAAAAAGAAAGAAAGAAGAAGGAGGAGGACGCCGTCGTCATCGTTTTCGTTGCCACCGCCACCACCACCACCACCACAGGTACGTCTCTCTCTCTCTCTCTCTCTCTCTCTCTCTCTCTCTCTCTCTCTCTCTCTCTCTCTCCACGACAGACGTACATGTGGTGGTGGCGACGGCGACGACATCCTCCTCCTCCTCCTCCTTCTTCTTTTTATTCTTCTTCAACGAGGTGGGGTGCTTGGGTTTTTTTTTTTATTTTTTTGTCTAAGGGCATTTTCGGCCGAAAAGCACCAAAATGGGGTGCTTATGGAATTTGTGAGGTGCAAATAGAATTACCCGTGCATTATATATGATGCATGTCCATAAATTTTAATTAAATAATAAAGTAGAGATCTTAATTCCTAAGATATTAACTTCCCTCATCTTCATGTGTAAAGACGTAAAAAATATTGCTTTAATAATTAGTAAGTTACATTTTCACATAAGAAAACTTTTATTTTTCTCATTAAATACTACATAATCTTTTTGAACCAAAACTTCTCTATATATTTAATTGTTTGTTTTTATTAAATCGGAACCTCTCAATGCTACTACTGTATAGCCCACTTCACCTTAATGTTATCTTTATTATTTTATTTTAACTTATGTACATTAAACTTATAATTAAACCAACCCTAAATAGCAAACCTATAAAATGTTCTCACCCACTATTCACTATTGAAGAGAAGCAATTACCCTCTCCATAATATAAGCATACACTCTTAGTCTTCCGTGATGTCATCTCTAAAACTCCATCGATCTCTATCAACTATTGTTAATTTTTAATTATCCCTCCAACATATTTTCAAGTCCAATCTATAAGCATTAAAGTTGATTAGATATCCTAATTTTGAACTACGAAGAAAAAACAAAAAGTAGAGATCCAACTTCCATTAAAAGTGAAATCTAAAGAAGAAATCAAAAGTAAGTACACAACCTATTGGATAATTGTTATGCATTTCTTTTTATGATTCAAGTTTATAATATATTTTGAAGAATAATAGGATGTGATTATTTAATTTATATATAAGTTGTTGATTTTTATTACGATTGAGATAGCATGATGAAATTGATCCATAAATTTTGATGAAATTGATACTATAATGACTATGTTTATCACATTATTTTAGTAGTCTATGTTGTTATGGAGTAACGACGCATGATTAGAAGCATATATACATTAGTTCAGATTATTTCTAAGGTCCGATCAACCTGAAAGTTTGTGATCATATGAATTTATTCATATGATTAAACATGTACAAATTTTAGATCGATCTGACACTTGGATCTTGAAATACTAATTTGATCAGACTCCTTTAGAGGTCCAATCGACTTGAAATTGATCTAGCAGATAGATCTATGTATGTGATCTGATATATTAAAATTTCAGATCGGTCCGACGGCCAGATCGCGAGATACTAATTTGTTTATGATCTTCCTAAACACTGATCAACCTGAAATATTTCGAGCATATGGCTCTCTATCTATGAGCTAACATACTAAAATTTCAAATCGATCGGACGGCCAGATATCAAGATACGAAATTATTTTGGCCCTCCTCGAAGTCCAATCGACCTGAAAATTTTATAGTAAAATTATTAATATCTCTGATAGAACATACTAAAATTTTAGAATGATCAGATAACCAGATCTAGAGATATTAATTTATTAAGACTCTTTCCGAAGTTTGATCGATCTGAAAAATTTTAGGGTAGATTATTTTGTCTCTAGATTGATATACTGAAATATCATATTAATCTAATGTTTATATCTTGAGAAATGAATCTTGATTTAGTGTTCGGAATAGAAAAATTATACTTATCTGAAATCTAAGAATTGATTTATTATGCTGTATTTTAAAGAGTTACGCATAGTACGAATATAAATTGTTTTTAGTCAATGTTCTTCACTTAGTTTATGGAGGACCCAAGTTGAAGTCGAACTAGTTATTTTATATTATTCACTGGGAAGAGCTTCGGAAAGCTACAATCCAAAGTGGAGCAGGAGAAGAAGATCATCACGGGTTAAGCGTTAGGGTTAGCGTGTCACAACTCACTTATCATTGATTTATATTTGCGATTTAGGAATTAATTGTCGTGTTGCAGCTCTATTTAATTCCTTATTGATGTATGTCTAATTTAATAAAATTATAGTGTTATTCTCTATGTATAATTATATGTTTAACTTGTAAGTAGTATGCTACTTTACTATTGAGCATCATTACTCACGGCCTTTTATACTACAAAATTCTAGATGTAGTGGATCTAGACCACTTAAAGAACGATCCCCAATGGAATGATGAGGATTACTTAGAGGATGACCTTCAGTGGGACAACATGCATCATGAGATGTAATAGGCGGAAGAACAAATCTAGTTAAATCTTTTATTTTAATTATTAATGATATAATTAGACCAATTACGATTTAAGATTTTTGATGAGATCTTTTAAGAAAATAAATTAGACATTTTGAGTACTTTAGATTATATCGAATATGGAATGTGACTATGCAACGAGACATCGAATTTAATTCTAATTATTATCACACCTTAATCTTGGGTAAATGAGTTGACCCACGGGTATTCGGTTCCTAAGGGGACTAGAACTGGAACAATCGGTTCCGGTTCTTATCGGTTCAGTTCCTTAACAGTTCCGGTTCTCAAAGTGATGGATCCGGAACTGGAACCGATTATGTATTTATGTCGGTTCCGGATCCGGTTCCGGGTATATTGGGCCAAATCTTGAGAATTTGACAATATTTACACTATATTTATTTATTGGTACCGGTTCTTATCGATTCGGTTCCGGTTCTTATCGGTTTCGGTTCCATATTAGGCTACCTAGAACCGGAACCGTTATTGTCAGTTCAGTTCCGGTTCCGGTTACTTTTTAATCGGTTCCCAAAAATGTGGAACTGGAACCGGTGTTTTCGGTTCCGGTTCCGATTCGGTTCCGGTTAAACGGGTAAAATTGACACCCCTAACAGTAATGGCATCCCATGATTGTGTTGTTCTCATAGTAGATCACCGCTTTGAGAAAGCATTTCCCAAAACACCAGACCAAATGGTCTTCTTCTTCTGGTTTTGAGTTAGGGTTCTTCCTCTGTTAACATTTATTTTTAGAAATGTGAGGAGAATTATTCCATGGGGTTTGGTTCTTCAAGCTCCCAAGTTGAAGGGTCTGATTAAGAAGGATTTGAATGTACCTTCAGTTTTAAATTTGTCTAAGAAGAGGTTTGAGGAGACATTTGTGATCAAGTATCAGGCGACAAACCCTGCTTTCTACGTTTTCTCATTTTTCTTTTTCAGTCATTATTTTCATTAAAACGGCCGTTATTTTCAACAACAAAAAAAAACTGCTGTTGTAACAAATATAACAGTCGTTATTTTCTAAGCATTAAAATGGTTCATAACATAACGGTGTAGGTCCGAATCCGTTATAACAGCTGTTTTGTAAACCATGGTTTGGAGCATCCTAAGATGGACCTACATATCAGCTCAATTGGCGACTTCTATCCGTTGGATTTGAGCCTTTTGATGAATTGGTTTTTAGTTGTGGGATTGGAGCATTACTTGGGGTACTCAGATCCCAAGGCAAGAAATCACCAATAAGACTAATTTTTAGTCTACAGACTAAACCAAGGTTTAAAGGAGACCTTTTTAACGGTAACGGACTGGGGGAGTTACCGTTAAAACAGATTGTAACGGTCAGGGGCAAAAATGGGAAAAGAACCGGAAAAAACAAAATTTAACAATTTAATGGAAAAAATGGGGCCGAAATTCAAATTTTGAAAATTTCAAAAAAGAAAAAAAAAACGGAATGTAATGGGAAAAATGGCCATTTTTAATGGCTGTTAAAACGATTTTAAATTTTTTTTTTCTAAGTGTAAAAACAGTTTTTAATGTAACAGGCTTGGAGTATTACTGTTTTAACAGCATTTTTTTAATCCATGGAAACATCCACGGTCAGTAGTCTGTAAGAATGTGCCACGCGGTGTGTACAAGGCCCGGGAACGAATTCACCGCCGTATGGCTGACCGGCGATTACTAGCGATTCCGGCTTAGAAGTCTACTATTGAATAGTCTTCTAGGTTTGTGAGGCGTGAACACCCAGCTTAGAAGTCTAGACCTAGTGAATACGGCCACTAGGGATGATGCAACACTGGCCATATAACCATGGTTTAGAAAACGGCCGTTATAAGTTATTTCGAAAATAACGCCCAAAATTCAAAGAATGGGCTACAGCTAGTTCAACCATTATAACGGAATTAACAGCAGTTGTTTAAAAAAAATCAAGGTTTTGAAAAAGAAAATAATAATAGGAAAAATATATAACAGCCATAGCTGAAGCTTTTTAGCGTCAGCTAGCACATTTTTGTTACTCACAGCTGCCCTCTGGGCCCATTCATCACATAAACGTTTAGCACACCCTTGATGAATATACACACCAAAAATCACCCTAATTGGTAATCTCTAGCCATTAGATTTTAGTACTTTTTAAGGTGTGGATGTAGCCGTTGGATTCAGCCATTATTTTTAGTGCAAAACCAATGGCTAAAAATCGTGGAACAAGCTGATTTTTGCTATGAATGTCTACCAAGGGGTGGGCTAAACATCCATGCAGTCAGTGGGCCCCATATGGCAGGAATGAGTAACAAAAATGCAGTAGCTGGCACAAAAAAGCATTAGCTATGGCTTGTTACATCACGATCCATACGTATATCAATGGATCATCGGGCCAATACAACACGTGCGCAGGAATACACCATCCACTAATAATATCTTATGTCCGGTCAGAAGAATTTATTCCGTAAAAATATATTTTTTAAGCCAAAAAGTCTTTTTATAAAAAATAGCTAAAAGCTGTTTTTCAAGTAAAAAAATACTTTAAAATTTTGCTAGCTCAATGAACGTAATAAACAAAGAAACAGTTTGTGGTAGAAGTTCCCTTCGAAAAATAAAGACATTATATTGGTGGGGCCAACTAAAAGATAATAAAGACATTTTACATTAATGATGATCCAAACGACCTTTTTAAGAAAAACATATTTTCAAAAATATATTTTCAGAAAAGTCATTTTTTAAAAATAAATATTTTTTGAAAAATGACACTCCAACCACCCCCTTAATGTCATTAATCATAATTTTTTTTTTTTCAGATACAGCAAAGGATTATGCCCTTATGCTAAGAATGTCGGGAACAGTAAAGACATCCACTATGGTGCATGTTGTGAAGGCCTTGTTGATGAGAGGTGCATCCATTTTGCTTACGTCCTGCACAAACTCAGTTGTTGATAATTTGCTTATCAAATTGAAAGCTCAAGTTATTTCTACCTCTATTATATTGTGTTTCAACTATGTAGTCTCCAAAATATTTTTCTCCCTTGATGTGTATCTATCATGATTATTTTGTCTGTTGAATTGATTGTGCAATAAATATCCTTTCTTTGTTTGCAGCGTTTTGAAGTTGCATAAATCACGATAATGGTGGTGATCCAAGTTGTAAAAAGTGTTTATACCATGAAAATGTAGGGTTATACTTGTTGCAAATTGAATGATAATCTAAAATTTGTCACAACTTCCCACTTCACAAAAGATACACCTGTAATGGTACTTTGAACATTACATATGACAATGTAGAGAATTTCTTTAACTAGAATGTCAGAATTTCTTTTGGTGGTGTTGTCTAGCATTGTCTCTGTAATGAGAAAGGCTCTTGTTGTTTCATTTTCAATTGTTTTAACTGTTTCAAGAGGGCCATGTTACCAGCTCAACGTCTTTTCAAATAGGTATATCATCACGATGTTTTATGTTTTCGTGTAAGTTACTAACATTTAAAGATTAAAAAACATAACTTTAGCAGTGTTTCTCATAAACTATGTCTGTATGCATCCTCCTTGGGAGGATATGGCAAAACAAACCTGAAACCTGAAACCTGACATCTGCTTCCAAAAGTATGACTAACCCTTTTAAAATTTTAGATGAAATGATTGCTTCATCTGATCTGAACCCGTGAAAAAAAAAATGTGTGGAAAAGACCAAAGCAACACTGGCTGAAGCTCAAGTCAGATGGTGCTTGGATAAAGAAATCTTTTGCTATAGGTCTTGGCTTCATCATATTAGCCCCCTCCTGACTGGTTAGTCCAGTCCATTTTGAAAGACCAATAGAAAAACACCAGTCAGCTGATTTTTGGTCTGTTGGCCAACCTAGGAATGGGCCAAACATCCATATTGTGCATATGAGTGCATTTGTTTCCTTTTGTTAAGGATCCATGGGGTTATTTTTTTAGAAATATGGGTTGAGTAAATGTGGTAGAACAAAGGTATTAAAGAAGGTTTTAGCATTACGTAGAAGTTATAACCTAACCTTTCTGTGCCCTTCTTTTAATGTTTTGTCTGAGTTCCTTTTTTTAATGTATTGATTACTTGTAGGTGGAAGTCAGGCCAGCTTTAATTGTTACCATGGAATTGCAGTTCGCCATTGAGCTTGTTTGTTAAGCTCTTGACTCATGCAAATATTTTAAATCCTACAAAAGTTCTCATAATATAGACAAAATATGTAGTCTGAGTATTATAGTAACTTCCATGTTTGAACAGGACATCAGGACTTATGGCACAAATGTGGGTAGGTTGGGACCCATCATCAAATGGTCCACAGTAGAGATCATCTAGCTCAAAGCTCAACCTTATTGGTTGGTTGCAACCATTCAATCTATGAGCTTTTTCTTTGGGACTAAACAGCAGATTTTTTTCCAACCGTCCAAACATGTGTGATGGATCGGATGTTGGATCATCCTATCATGCTGATTTTTGACCTAGGAGATCCGTAAGTGTGACTTACTGAATACCCCACCCTCACATGTTATTGTATTTATGTAGTCTATAATATTCAGAATATCGATTTATCCTTTAAAGTTTACCTCCAAGAATTCTTTGCTTCAAAAAGTCACATGTTATGGGAGCCTTCATAGTTCTCTTTTAAATCCAGTTATCCACATCCTAGATGACGATGTCTCCTAAATTATTTATTTTTGTCAAAATGTAATCTGTATTACTTTTATGGTGGCATTACCATATCTAGGGTCATAATCTCTTTGGTTAATTAAGAATAGGAAGGAGAAAATCACAAACTGATTATGTTTTCTTTTGTGATGTTCTGGATCTTGTTTCTATTACTTTTTCAGCTTCCTTTGCTCTTTGGAAGGTTTACTATTTCACAAAGCTGGCATCTTTGTGGGTTTATCTTGCTGCTCTCCAATATCAAAAAGAGCATTTCTCCGTAATTGTTTTTTATTTTTTGGAGTATTCAGTTGCACAATTGCAGTAATATTTATTTCCATATTTAAACCTTTTGTAACAGCCCCCTAAAACTTGAAAGTAATTAGTAATACCCCCATATACCTTCAAACTTTAGGCAAACCCCCATGAACTAGTCTAACCATCATTGACTTGCATTAAAATGTGACTTGAATCATGCGCCTGTTAAATCACCTATGAAAGTACCAAAGTATTGGAGATACTTAGTTATATTAGTGTCACGGTTATAGTTCTCCATTTTGTTTTGGGGATAGGTCCTTGTGTTTATTTTCTAGTTATTTAGTAATTTAAGGGGACTTGGGTGCGTATGTGTTCATAACTTTTGTCAGACCTTATGGTTAATTAGATATTGACATAACATGATGTATCTACAATTCAGATTTTCATTTTTTCTGTCAAAACGAACACAAGCCTACTATAGCACAATGAGGAATAAACTTAAAACAACCTGGATGGCACTGCTTCCTCATTTTTTCAATCAGCCATTGTTGCGGTATCATCAATACTTGTACCATCATATCAAGGTAAGAACATTATTGTTGGTGTTCTAGTAGTTGCATTAATTTTCAAAATAGACCTATAGTAAAAAAAATAAGATATTTTACATTTTTATAGTATATATGGTTGAATGTCTTTCAATTGAAACCCATGGTTTTAAACTTTATAGGAGTTGCACTGACGTTCCTTTTATTTCTGGGTTTCTTGATTTAAACAATACTCAACTGATTTTTAGCCTTTTGGGATTATGTAGAAGGGAGTGGCAAAGGACCAAAGAAGTGGGGGAAGATAAACCCACATCGGAAAGTTTGTGACAGTGAGGAAATTCAGTCTCCTATTGATCTTCTCAAAACGAGGGTGCATGTTTTGCCTAACTTGGGAAAATTAAAAAGGAATTACAAACTAGCCCCTACTATAGAGAAAAACAGGGTGCATGATATTATGGTAAGCTACCATCTAATGTTTCTCTCTGTTTCTTCTTCTAGTGTGATGGTTCTTTGTTTAAACAACACAATAGTGTTTATACATTATATATTGCCCATCAATCAGGGTCATCCAATTAATGAGCAAAAAACAGATAATAACCATTTGATCAAGTGAGCAACAAAAATCAGGCTATTAGTCAGATGTCAAGAAGATTCAGTTACTGATGTTTTTCAGCTATGACACATCCAAGATGTGGCCCATTGCATCAATAGGTCGGTCCTAGTTGACGGGCGCGAGCATAGATTGTAGGTGAAGATGATTTTAACATCAAAATCTTTGGTAGTGGATGCAATGGATCATTGATCTTATTCGTTGGTAATATATTTATTTATTGAAATGGTGTCTTTTGTTCAGGTGAAATGGAAAAGAGACATTGGAACGATGAACATTAATGGGACTAAGAATGCTACTGAAGAAGTTTGGCAAGACCCGTCTACCAAAAAGTAGGGAGAATGGATACGTGCGGATTCCATGATGGAAGAAAAGAAAAAGCTTCGGTTGGAACTATCTAGTATCCCATCACATATAGTTCAACAAGCCAAAGGCCCTCGTGATCCTCTGAAATACTTTAAATCTATGGAGTTACTTCCTATTCCAAATGCCAATTTCCCTACTAAGGATGGCCTACCAGTGTATAGTTCTTTGGATACTATGCAAAACCTTGACCATCCCCCCAGGTATCAGAATCCATACAGCTGTGGCGGACCAGTCTGCAGTCCAACTTCCTAAATCTCCTAGTCAACTCCCCACAACACGTCTTAGAAGTTTCGGATAATCCTATTTGCTCATCTTCCCACCCTCTTGTTCTCAGTCCTAGGACAGATAAGGGTACACCTTCGGTTAATATTGAATCCACTATGCTCCCAACTCGTAAATGACCAAACTTGGACGACTCTCCTACTGAGGATTGTAAGGAATATTTTCATATTCTATTTGGCATAATTTCATATGACATAAAACACATTATAACCGAACCTGCGAGTTAAGTGAGGCCTTGAGGATGTCGTAGTATGTATCATTTATTGACTGCCCGAAGACTAAAAGACGAATACCGAAGACTCAAGATTGAAGACTGATTCATCTGAGGAACCGTTATTTGTCAGTTAAAGAACGTGCACACTCGTTAGGAAGGAAAAATGACTTGGTGGCTGGCCTTAGGAGAAATAGATTGACTTAATCTCTTGGCTAAAAACTGTCATATGACAAGACTTGAGTTCGGGCCAAAAATTGTGTATTAAAAATGAACCATTTGTCAGTTAAAGAACGTGCACATTCGTTAGGAAAGAAAAATGACTTAGTGGCCTTAGGAGAAATAGATTGACTTAATCTCTTGGCTAAAAACTATCATATCATATGACAAGACTTGAGTTCAGGCTAAAAATTGTGTATTAAAAATGAACCGAGGGAAAGTCCAATCGATTGGACCCTAATGTGGAATCGATTGAACATAAGGGACGAAACTTCCTGGACAGTCCAATCGATTGGCCACTGTGTTAGAATCGATTGGACTCACGAAGGAAAAACTTCCGGAGAAGTCCAATCGATTGGACCGACGACAACAGGTTCAAATTCAGATCCAATAATTATGTTCCCACGAACCCCATCATTTTTTCGACCCAAGGGCTATACTCTTTTATAAATAAGCCTCCATTTGGCTTAATAGAATACACAGAGACACCTACACTTACTAAAGAGACTCAATCTTAGAGAAAAAAAGTTCCCAGCTTTTAAACCATTGTTCTAATATAGCCATGATCATAGCTTAAAGTTCATAATTCTTTTATAAAGCTTGATCAATTTCCTCTGCCTAAGTTATCCTAAATACCCGACCTAGTAAGTTAGAGAAATATCACTTGTGTCTTATTCATCGTGAGCTCCGTTTTGAGGAGTCAAGGTGTACTAAATCATTCACTAACCGGGGCTGGATCGGTTAGTGTAAATAAGATCGGGGTGTACCGATCGATGGTAGGTTTGAGGTGTACCAAACTGAACAAGTGGTAAATGCTTCTCGGTTGGAAGGGCGCTCATGGACTCGACGCGTGGAGCTAGAGGACGTAGACACACCAACAGTTGGCCGACGAGTTGTATGTTGTAAGTAAACGGTGCTGCGTAGGTAACTTTTTTATACTCGAAACTTTCCAATTACTAATTCTTTCCACGCTAAAATTGCATGTGTTGCAATTTGATTGATTTAATTTCAACCCTCTTTAGATTAGAACAAGCGAAATAGAAACAATATATCCTTGTGATCTATTCGATTGTGACAATCATTATTGTTAATCAATATCAAATGCATGCAAATCCAGTTTATTAAATTAGATTGCTAGTTTAGTCGTTTAATTTTAAAAACCTATTCAACCCCCCATCTAGGTATCTAAGAGACAAGAAAGACAAATTTCTAATTACTATCAAAGCGGTTCACTCTGAATAGGTTTAACAACTCGAGTGAGTTCCTTCTTAGAGTTTGTTCTTTTTAATCTACGAAAAAGATACAAAGAGAGAAGGAACTTGATTAGTCTTATTGAGAATGCGAGTGAACTTAATTAGTTTTACTAAGAGATCCCTCCTAGGTGGTGGCTATCAATTGAAGAATTTGGACCAATGCATGTACACAACGAGTATAGTAAAGAGTCTTACCACCAATGCTTTTTGCAGCATCCTTAAGGCTCCCAAAAAAGTATTGCTGAAGAACACTCAAGCTAATATTCTTCTCTGCTGTACTCCGCTTTTTCTCTTGCCATCTTGTCAACAGTATAAGAAATTGTCAGAGCTTACAAGCTTTTAATGTTGACAATATCTTAATAATCTAAACCATTCACTATCAATGCAAGATGGAGATCCAAAACCAACACTCTAAGAGATTCGATGGAGTTAGTCCCTTAGTAAAAGAAGAAAAAAAACTAATAAAGATTATCATTTGGTGGATCCACATTAATCAATTCAAGGAAGTTTAAATTGACATGGGAAAATTTTGTAAACATTCACTAACTTAGAGAAGTTTGGAGAGTTTAATCAGCCTGATCAATGATTTCTAGGCTAGCCAATGGATTGAGTATTTTCCATTATAGGCCAGGTCCATTGCTTTTCGTCCATGGTCCTATACCTATTCATGAAGCACATGATGAAAAAAAAATACTTGAATCCAATAGCTAGGAGTGACTGATCAGGATGATTTCTAGCATGTAGGTTGACAAAGGGTTATAGCAAACATTTATGGGTTAGTGGGCCCAAAAAGTGTGCCTGAGTGAAATGCCCAAGTATTTTTTTGGGTTGGACTGTAATTTTTATGTTTAGTTTGCATACACTATGACATGTCCCTTGATTATATATGAAACACATAACAACATTACTCTTTGTTCATCATTTGCCCTCTGGAAGAGAAGAAATCTAAGAGGTCTAAGAGGTAAGATGAAAGAGGGAACCGAAGCCCTAAGGAGTACACCAGCGACCAAGAAGGCCATCAATGTGACAGTGACCGACGGTACGTTCTTCCACTTCCCTCATCTCCCTCAGTTTTTCAAGATTTGGTCACATTTTACTTGTTTCAAGAAATAATGCATTTTCCATTAAAAAATCAAGTTCACTACTCTTGTCAAATTTTAAGAAATAAGTCAACAAAAATGTGTGAATTTTTGTTAAAAAAATATATTAGCTGAAAACATCACGTCGCCAAGTCAAATTCGCACATTTTGTCAAATTTTAAGACCATACCATGAAGTACAAAATTCCCTATGGCGTGATAGCTTAAACTTCACTTCTTTTTTGCACAAAAGTCAGAAATTAATAATTGCTGAGAGATTATAACAGTCCTGACCAAGATAAAACTTTGATGCTCACAGGGAAAGAAGCAGATCTGACACTTCAACCAAATAGAGGACGGGATATCTCTTATTAACATCTTATATGAGTGCATATATATGCACAAACATATGCTATAAGTATACTTGTTTTACATGTTAACAGTTTATGAAAGAATAGGTAAATGCTGAAAACAATAAGAATGATATATTAAATGTCAACAATGTATTCCAAAAACAATAAAGACAACAAAACAAATAAGAAGAAACACAAAAATGATACACATTACATTTGTAGGTCTGAATATTTACAGTTACCATCGTAATTAGACACCAGTACATGTGTCGGCAACACTGATATGAGGTATCAGACACCAACCCCAGTAAATACGATAAGTGATACATTCAGTACAGCTTATGCCCTACAGTAAAAGATATGTTTTACCAATAATTTAGTTCATGCAAGTATCACATATAGCAGGAGTGTACCCATCTATTAAGATATATCTGAACATCATATAAACAAAAGTAGGTCAAACAAGACTTGATAAATTAAGATTGGACAAATAAGAATGTTGGTATGCGCAAGCAAATATGGTAACAATAAAACTTTTAGAAAATAGGGTGTCCTTGTTAGATGTCATCATCATCAACATCATCATATGCCTTATCCCAACTATACGGGTTCTCAAGCAAGAATCCTGCTGTACATGACCAAACCATCTCAATTAACCCTCTCTTATTGTATCATCAATTGGGACAAATCCTATAATTTCACGAATGCATCCATTTCTGATTTATCTTTCCTACTTTTTCCACTCGTCCATCTAAACATTCTTATCTCGGCTACACTCGTGCTGTGACCTATGACCATGTTGTTCCTTCAAGCCCGCACCCCAACATCCACACCACCACGGGCTACGGCAATAATGGTGGCTAACGTGCTGACAATCAAACCATCCCTTGAGCACGTATAACACACACGTGCCTATGGCTAACAAACATAGCCTCATGTACAGCACAGGAGGAGCGGACAGTACTACGATAACCTCCCCTCCTAACCTAAGAATTCCTCAATCCAACATCAACAAATACAATACAAAACTCGTACATTCCCAAAGAGCTAGATGTATTGGTAAGTAACAACTAAATTAGGTACAAAAAAAAAATCCATCTAATAGATCCTAGGAACAGTCTACCAATGTCATACTAGTACACAGGAGGCGGGCGGGTTCTATTATTCATAGGGTCCACCTAGAGGATCTTCACTAGATCTGAATCAGCTAATTGGATGAGAGTAAATATTCAATATATCACATTCGCATAGACTGTCAAAATTTGCCAAAGAAGGAAAGGGGCTTTTAGATTGACAACCACAAACTTCCACAAGATCTATTTTGAGCATGAAAGATCTCCAAGGTAGGACCCATCAAATGGTGGGTCCTAACCCTGTATTTGCACCATATATGCCACTATGACATTAGTAGACCGTCATTACAGTCTGAGGAACAGGTAACATAGGTTTATGTTTACCCATAAGAAAATGCAATATAAGTCTCCGGATATCTACCAGAACAAGCTTAGAACAACAAAATATACACATAACACATTCAAGAAAGAGAAAGGCAACTTTTTCAATCAAATCCAGAAGTTTTTAGAAAGATAACATGCAATTCATTCATTGAAAAGAGGGTATATATAAGATCAACACCTGTTCATGAGGAACATCTGCTTCCATTCCATCACTCCCAAGACTAGGAATATGCAAGGCCACTCTTTCACCTGAATCCAATTCGCTATCTGATAACGCTGACTGAGAGCTTTTCCCAGAAATAGCCGTTGACGGGAAGCTTGCTCCTACTCCGTTCTGAATCCCTAATTTAGAGTCTCCAGCCCCAAATAATTCTGCATCTGAAACAGTTCTCAAACTCCTACAGATGTTTAACAATAGTTGTTGCTCTGTACTTCCTTTGCAGTTAACAGGGAGAAAAAACTCTAATATGTAATCATCCTCTCCAGTGTAGGTGCTCCTTAGCCTAATTGCAACAGCAGCATTCAAACCAAACTTGCGTGCATGATGTACTAGAGGATATTCTCTTACATTGTAGCCCTTAACGTCATGGGAGAAAAAGGGACGGTTTGATTGAAGTGCTTTTCCAGTAATACCTTGCCATTTCTCAAGGTAATGTCCCGCACATGCATGCACAAACCCTTGCATCTCTTTGTTATTCACATAACACGCCGTATCCTCAATACGCAATATACTTTTCTTGTTCAAACTAGCATTACAATCTCCCATACACACTCCCATGCATTCGTCATTAATTCCATCAGAGTAGCTACAGGGAATCCATGTCAGGGCCAATGGCAACCTATGTGCATGACAAACAGCTCTTAAAACATCAACTGTCTCAGTTAAGGCAGCTCTCTGACTTTTTGAGAGGCACTGAAAATAAAGGATGACCACAACATAAGTGCAGAACATCACTAATATATCAAAAGTTTTGTGACTAATGCAATGTGCTCTCTTTTTTGCCTTTTTCTTGGATCGGAATGACTAAAACAAAGGGGTAGATGAATACCTGTGGATGAACTCGAGGTGATGCAATGGTCCTTAAGTTCACAGCCTGCAAATAACCAATGCTGAGATAGAACTAACGATTTTTTCAATGAAAAATGTTTGTGGTATATATGCATGCAAGGAATATGTTTATGCATGTGTGGATGGGATGGGGATGGGGAGGATAAATTATGAAATCCATGACGGGCAATGGATGGGATGGTATGGGGAGGATAAATTATGAAATCCATGACGGGCAATGTACAGCTTACATCAATATAGATCAAACCATGGTGTAAAAAATGGCCATTATAATGGTAATGCCCCAGCCCCGTTACGTTAGTTAGAAAATAATGCCCAAATCCGAAAAATGGGCTTAGCGTTATAATGGAAATAACTACCATTATTTTGAAAAAAAAATGTTTTTTTACAGTTGTCGAGATTTTTTTTTTAAAAATATTAATATTCCGACCCTTTTTTGACTCAGCCATGAGAGAAGTGACCCGTCATAATGGTGACATTAAGAGACCGTTATAACAGATCATTTAAAACTTCGGATAAAACAACTTGGATTGTGTGATCCAAATTGACCCCTTTTTTTTTTAAGGATGAGGGTAACGTACGGAGAATTGAAAATCTGACTTTAAGATAAACCAATAGCAAGATATATACATGGAAGATGATACATGGAAAATAATCTTAGGAAAATCAAGAAAGAATGTGCCAGAAAGAGAAGAACGCAATCCAATTTCTGTGAAGGTATGGAGAAGTAAAACTAACCCGAAGAGCATGACAAACATTTTCAATTTCTGGATCAAAATTGGGTTTCTCCTCTGTGGTGACAACTTCCAGTACAGCACAACAAGACTGCTCATGAGAATTGAAAATTGGTAAGGCAAGAGACCCACGGACTTCATGGTCAACTGCATGTTTTACACGCAAGTACTCGTCCTTGCTATAAAAAACTACATTCGAAGTCCATTCTGGCATTCTAGAGGTAAACACTCGTCCAGGAAGCCCGAGAAAGGAACCGGGGGATTCTTTTGCAGAGAAGGTAAATGCCCTCGATACTTCGCGATAACCCGCAAGCATTTGGTCTAGTAGATAAGGTTGTTCGCAAGTACTCAAAATAAGCTCATCTCCATGCATAATAGGAACCCAAACTTGTGCAAGAATTCCTCCTCCAGATGATTCCTTGAACAAGGACAATGCCCTAAGCATCTTCTCAGGAAGTGACCACCCAAGAGGCCTTGAAATCATACCAGTCCCCATATCCGAAATGCTAGCGGTGGGAAAAGAACCACTACTTTTTTTAATACCCATTTCATCTGCATCGTCAGAATTCAACGGAAAACCTGTCAAGAGTATCAGTTTGTTGAAATACCATCTTGTCTCCAACCGCATTGAAAGAATCCCCCTCATTTACAGGGAAGATACCAGTTGGATTCTCAATACCCCCCAAAGATGTGAAGCTCTCCATTTGAACTTGCGAAAGAGAATCCCAATATCCAACTTCCTTTTCTCTAGACAAAAAAGGGCACTCCAATAAGCATTCTATCTGCCGAACATCTGTGAAACTGCTATAAATGGTAAAAAAATTGCTGAACTGACCTCCGATACATAATCTCAGATTTGTCACTGAAATCGAAACAGTAGGAATCGAGTTCTTTAAAAACAAAATCCAAATTACAGAGCTGAAAACGCCAAAATCAACCGTAAAGCTCCACAGATTCTACGAATTGAATCTGTAACTCTCAAAAACTCTACCAACTGTACTAAATTCAAAACCCTAGAAAGCAAAAGGTTTTTGAAACTTTTCAAAAACTACGAAAACCCTAACTCTAGCTCGAGCTAGAAATGCCAAAACCGACTAAAACATCCATGAATTCTTGGTAGAAGACAACAAGTTCGTAACTGTGAACTCTCGAAACTCTGCAAAAAATAAAAACCGTAGACGGAGATTTAAAAATTTACGGAAAATTTTCTAAAACGAAAACTAAATTTACGGAAAATTGCATAAAAGAAAACCAACTTTAATTCATTTACAAAAAAGAATACAAGTTTTCGCAAATCCCAAAAAAGAAAACGAAACGCTCTTTAAAAGGGCGTTTCATGACGTGGCACATGTTTATTAAAAAAACGCTCTTTAAAAGGGCGTTTTTTCTGACAAACGCCCTTTTAAAGGGCGTTTTTCAATAATAAATTCAAACGTCTGTCAGTGTCAGTCCGACATCTGACAACCTGACAGACGTTATTTTAAAGGGCGTGTGTCAGTAGAAAACGCCCTTTTAAAGGGCGTTTTTTACTGACAAACGCCCTTTTAAAGGGCGTTTTTTGATACCCCAAATTTTACGCCTATTTTGGCATACCCAGAAGATGAATCAATGGCTGATTTTTGGTGAGGATGATCTCTACGGTGAGGAGATCATCCTCACAAAAATTCAGATCATTCCGATATTCGTAGATTGGTTTAGAAGTTGAGGAATTATGGGACATTTTTTTAAATTTTCTCAAGAATAAACGCCCTTTAAAAGGGCGTTTGTCAGACGTGTCAACCATCAGTCATTCGTTAGTCAGTCGACGACTGATTGGACTGACAGCAGATGAAACGCCCTTTGAAAGGGCGTTTCGTTTTCTTTTTTGGGATTTGCGAAAAGTTGTATTCTTTTTTGTAAATAAATTAAAGTTTATTTTCTTTTCTGCAATTTTCCGCTAAATTTAATATATTTACAAAAACAAAAATAACTTTTGAAAATTCTCAAAAAAAATAACTAAACGTGTGTTAGTGAGAGACTCTTTTAAAGAGCGTTTGTAACAGAGAAACGTTTTTTACAACGTGTGTCAGTGAGAGACACTCTTTTAAAGAGCGTTTGTAACAGAGAAACGTTTTTTACAAAAACTTTAAATGTGGTTTTCAAGTTGCACGGTAAAAGTCAACGGTACATAATTCTTCAACTTCTAAACCAGTATATGAATATCAGAATGATTTGATTTTTCGTGAGGATGATCTCCTCACCATAGAGATCATCCTCACCAAAAATCAGCCATTGATTCATTTATGTGGGTACGTCCAAATGGGTGTACCACATGGATGCATTAAGAGCCACGTGGCACTCTTAGAATACTCTGACCGTATAGATGTTTTTTTAATCCCTATATGGACCCACAAACAAAAAATCAATTTGATTTGTGATTTCAAACCTTTGGATCTTTGGTCAATATTGCTCAAATTTCGCAGGTTAAAATCAACCCATGAAAACAATTCCAATCCAACGCATAGAAATTACTAATTGGACTGATTTTTGGTTTGTAGGTCCACCTAATGATTGGCCAAACATTCATACGGTCAGAGTTCTCTAAGAGTGGTGGCTCTTGTTGTGCCTTGTCATTGGCCTTAATGACAGGGCCTGTCATTAAAGTTTTATTTCGCGCTGACGGTATGGATGTTTTACCATCTGTCAGGGTGAAACGCTCTTTAAAAAGAGCGTTTATTCTTGACAGATGCTCGTCAGAGAAAGATTTGACTTTTAGAAAACGCACATTTAAAGAGCATTTAATTACTTTTTGAGGAATTTACAAAAGATATATTTATTTTTGTAAATATATTAATTTTTTTTTCTTTTTAAAAATTTTCTGTAAAATTTACTAATAGTAGAAACCCTAACCAACGGCGACAATTATATAATTTTTTGCCAAAAATGAAAATATTTGGGGAGTACTGACCTTGGAATATAGTAGCCTCAGTTACTTGCACCCAAATAACGCTCAATAATGCTCAAATTCCTACAGTTAAAATCAACCCATGAAAATAACTTCATTCCAACGCTTTGAAATAACTACATGCTATGAGCGAAGCCGATCACAGCACACAATAGAGTAAAACTTCGATGACAGGGCCCTATAATCGAACCAGAAGACATGGCACATGGATAGACGCGTGGAATCCACTTTTCGACGATAACTCGAGCTAGGTTGAGCTTTTTTGACGTTTGAATTTCAAAAATTAAAACTCAAAATCAATTTAACAAACAACTTGATTGTTTCAAGCGAAAGCACTCCTCCCATTCTGGAAGCTTCGCAATCAAACCCTCCGCTCTCAAATAGGGGTGTCAACAGGTCGGTTCCGATTCGGTTCCTAAGGTGGCCAGAACTGGAACAATCAGTTTCGGTTCTTATCGGTTCGGTTCCTTAACGGTTCCGGTTCTCAAAGTGATGGATCCGGAACTGGAACCGATTATGTATTTCTAGCGGTTCTGGTTCTAGTTCAGAGTATATTGGGCCAAATCTTAAGAATATGAGAATTTTGACACTGTATTTATATATCGGTACCAGTTCTTATCGGTTCGGTTCCAATTCTTATCGGTTTCGGTTCCATATTAGACTACCCGGGACCGAAATCGGAACCATTATTTTCAGTTTGGTTCCGGTTCCGTTTCCTTTTTAAGCGGTTCGTAAAAATGTCCAACCAAAACCGGTGTTTTCGGTTCCAGTTAAACGGGTAAAATTGACAGCCCTACTCTGAAACCCTCACTCCCCTCCCCTCTCAAACCCGAGTAAAACTTCGACGCTTCTTCCGCCGCTTCTCCCATGATTGTCGCCGCCGAACTAAGGGAAAATAGTGAAAGCACTTCGCTCTGCCCGCCGATCTTACTCTCCTTGTCCTCTTCTTATTCTTGATGGGTTTCCAAAGATTAAGCGTATGAGCCAGAATTCTTATTCTGTTATGAAATCCCCTGAGGAAAATCGCATATCTATGAAGACTTAGCTGCCAATATGGATCTCCATTTTTTGCTTTGCCCCATAAATATATATTTTGAAGAGGTTTTTTGTGTAATTTCTTTTTATTATTTAGGTGCAAAATGGCGATTTAAGCAGATCCTAGAATTGAATCACTCTTAGATTTTTTTTGCATTATTGACCACTTACATCAGACAATTATTAGGTTCGGCTCCAAAAGGTTTAGGGCTTGTCTGATGTTCAATAGTGCAATCTCGAGGCTGCCCAACAAATTTTTTTTAAAGGATCTCTGATGCCGGGAAGAAACACCAAACATTTTAGAGTAAACCTTCGCTCACAACAGCAAAGCCGATCATAGCCCACAATACGAGCCACGTGGCACACTGTTAAATGACGCTGACCTATGGATGTTTGACTAGTCCCTAGATGGACCTGCAAACCAAAAATCAGCTGATTAGTGATTTTCAACCTTCAAATCTTTGTACCCAAATAACGCTTGATAATGCTGAAATTCCTATGGTTATCAACCCATGAAAATAACTCAAATTCAACCGCTTAGAAAATCACTGAGCAGGTTTATTTCTGGTTTGTAGGTTCACCCAAGATTAAAAGATGTTGTTTTAACGGTATAAGGGACTGGGGACCATTAAAACGGATTGTAACGGACGTGCAAAAAAGATGCTTGAATCAAACGGCTAGAATCAATCCGAAAAAGTTTTATGCCTACGGCTAGAGAAAACCAATCGGACTGATTTTTGGTATAATGAACTATGTAGGGCCAAAAAAAGTCCTTGCATCTAACATTTTTTCCTTTTTTACATTATTTTTTGCTAAAAAAAGCTCTGAAAATGGTGATCCGAACAGAGCCTATACATGGTAGTTCACAACAAGTAGAAGAGGTCCACCGTTCTGAAATTTGATTTCCACCACTCAACTCGAACTCCCTCACCATGAAACCATCTCTTTCCTTTTCTTTTTGGGTAAAAGGGTACAAAAATAAAACATGAAAGTATAAAAATAAAACAAAAATTAAAACCCTTGGGTGGATATTTTCACGTTGGTGGCGGGAAGTGAAAAGAAGGCAGGGATGGAAGGTTATTTTCGTCCCATTAACTTAACTCAACCTGACCCAAGTTGTCCTAGAGAAGTGGAATCTACGTGTCTATCCCATGTGCCCTGCCTTCTGGTTCGATGACAGGGCCCTGTAATCGAAGTTTTACTCCACACAATACGAGCCACATGGCATACTCTTAGTGAATGCTGACCGTATGGATGTTTGGCAAATCACTAGGTGGACCTACAAACTAGGGCTGTCAATGGATCGGGTTCGAGTCGGATTGGTACTGATCCAATAAGAAATCCAATCGATCCGAACCCGATCGGATCAATAAAATTCAGTTCTGGAACCGGTCCGATATGATTAGATTGGTTCCAGGTCCAATCCGATCCGATAGATGGAGAGAGAAACATTGAGAGAGAAAAAGATTGAAAGGGATGGAGAGAAAGAAAAGAAGATACAGAGTGACGGAGAGAGAGATGAGATTGAGATGGTGAGAAAGCTCTTACCAAACCATGCCGATAACTTGCCATTGCAATAGTGAAGATGGTAGCAATAGCGGGATGGCTAGCTAGTCATCGGAGTTGCTTTGAGGAAAGAGGAGAAAATGGTTTCAAGGAATGTAAAAAGTTCCCATTAAAGAGGGTTTTGGTTTATAACCATTGATGGGCTAGATCTAAAACATGCGTGTTTCGAGGACCATATCCATGGTCAAAGACTTAGGGAGGAGGTCACTCGGCTGTTCCCAACATTTCAATCAAATTTTGGGGAAGCAAAAAATCAAATAACATCAAGAATAAAAACCAAACATGTAATTTTAAGAAAAATTACTCATCGTTCTTTACTAAAATCGAAAATTCTTGTGCCAATATGAAGATCTACTGATCCTTTCGAACATAGATGAAATCCAAACTTGAAGCACGAAGGGTGCTTTGAGTTCAATAAAAAGCTCCTGCATCAGACCCATTCACCCAAGTCAGCAGCTTTTCCATGAGAATACAAAGGCAAAAAAGGCAAAACATTGAAATCAAAACCCTAAAAATCTAAAGCAAATTAACTACATATGGACAGAAAATTGATTCATAAACCCTAGAAAAGGCAAAAGATTAAAATTAAAAAATAACAATCTAACTTACACTTACAATTTTGAGGGATTTGAATCATTTCTGTTGGGGTTTAGAAAGAAAACATACCTGAGCTCATCTTCTTTAGGTATAGGAGACAGCTCTATGCATAAAAGGAAGATTAAACAAAGTTGAGAGGGAGTTCTGCTACCTCTATTTCAGTCTTCTCTGATGGGAAGAGGGTTTGAGACTGTTAGAGATATGACCGACTCCCTCATACAGTATATATGAGGTTTTTCAATCCTAACCCATCAAGGGATTGAAGAAAGCCATGCACTTGATAAAAATCACAGATATGCCATGTTACTGTGTTAACTAGGGCATAACAATATTCTATGCTTCTAAATCAGTAATAGCATAGATTAATCATAATTACAAAAGATTAGGATGCTAATCTGATTTTACAGAAAAATAAAAATTGAAATATATTTGTTAAAGATCATATTAAAGCCAACAATCTCCCACTTGGTCTACAACAAATACATTTAACATTTTTTAAGAAAAACTTTTGTAAAAGACTATCCAGATTAGAACTTCAAAATGATATGTCGAGTGGCCACTCTTTAAAAAAAAAATACTCATTCTTTATGTGATTAATAATTGCCTAGTTGAAAAACCTCACCTGATTCAAATAGCACCACTAGTATCAGATTATAGAGGCTAGTACAACACTTAAACGATGCAAAAGCCTTTTCTGCAGTCATAATACTAAGACCACTATTATTCCCAAGTTAACCTTATTGGCATTATCCAGTGCAGATCAGGAAATACATGATATACATAATAATGAATATTTCATGTTTTCCGATATGGTCATTACTTGCTTCACACTTTTCATATGTGTGTCATTCAGATGTCTTTTGATTATAAACCATCATGCGATTGAGATCCATCACTAGTACCCAAATGAGATACATCATTTGAAACGAGAGTTTACCGACCATGATGCCCAATCATGTCTAACCTAAGCATTTAAGAGTGTCTACTAATCATTAAGATCTCATGGTAAGCCAAACCTTATGCCCAGTAAATGATCTAGACAACTCTGTGGACAACTAAATATCTCAAATGAGATTTTTCTAATGTCTTAATCAAGAGACCATAAAACATAAATAAAAGTACATCAAAACCGTGATGGTATATACATAAATGAGTACACAACAAAATATACTCCCACTTGAATCAGAAACTACCAACGAGGCCGTAACATGCTCTTTAAACATTTTGATACTCAAGCCTTTTGTCATAGGGTCTGCTAACATCAGATCAGTGCCAATGTGAGACATCACAATTTCTTGTTCTTTGACTTTCTCTCTCACGAGAAGAAACTTTATGTCAATGTGCTTCACCCTGCCTGTTCCCTGATCATTCTTTGCAAATCTAACTGTAGCTTCATTATCATAATAAAACTGCATAGGTCTTGAAATTGAATCCATCACTACTAGTTCCTTGATGAAGTTCTTCAACCATATTGCTTGAATTGTAGCTTCATAACAAGCTATATATTCTGCTTCCATTATAGATTGTGCTATGATAGACTGCTTAGCACTTCTCCATGAAATGGCACCATTGGCAAGCATAAATATATATCCTGAAGTGGATTTCAATTCATCATGACATCCAGCAAAATCTGAATTGGAATAGCACAGTACTTCTAACTTGCTTGTTCTCCTATAGATAAGCATAAATCTTTTAGCTCTCTGCAGATAGCTTAAAACTTTCTTCACAGCTCTCTAATGCTGTTTTCCTGGATTGTGTTGAAAATGACCAAGCATTCCAACAATAAAGCATATATCAAGGCGAGTACAAATCATCGCATACATTAGACTTCCAACTGCTGAAGCATATTATTCAAAGTTTACATGTTTACGTTCTAACTCATTCTTAGGACATTGCTTCTTGCTGAAATTATCACCCTTTACTACAGGAGCTTCAGTTGGTGCACAATTCTGCATACCAAATCTCTTAAGGATCTTTTCAATGTAAGACTCTTGAGATAAACCAAGAACACATTTCTTTCTATCACGGTGAATTTTAATACCAAGAACATATGAAGCTTCTCCAAGATCCTTCATTTCAAAACTTCTTGATAATAATTTATTTGTTTCATGGAGCATGTGAGTGTCATTACTAGCAAGTAAAATGTCATCCACATATAGAATAAGAAATACAAATATGCTCCCACTGATCTTAAGATATATACATCTATCAACTACATTCTCTTTGAAACCAAAACTCGACACCACTTGGTCAAACTTCAAATACCACTGACGAGATGGTTGCTTTAATCCATACAAAGATTTCTTCAATCGACACACTAAGTGTTCTTGCCCTTTTGCTATAAAACCTTCAGGTTGCATCATGTAAATCTCTCGATCAAGTTCTCCATTCAAGAAAGCTGTTTTGACATCCATTTGATGAAGCTCCAAATCATAATGAGCTACTAATGACATAATAACTCTGAAAGAGTCTTTCTTTGAAACAGGGGAAAACGTTTCTTGATAATCTATGCCTTCTTCTTGAGTGAAACCCTTGGCTACAAGCCTCACTTTGTACCTTTCTATACTTCCATCTGAGTTTCTTTTAGTCTTAAAGATCCATTTACATTTAACAACTTTTGCCCCTTTAGGCAGTTGCACCAAATCCCAAACTGCATTCTTTTCCATTGATTCTAGCTCATCTTTTATAGCATTACACCAATGTTGTGAGTTATCCCCTTTTGTAGCTTGTAAGTAACTCAAAGGATCACCAACTTCATGAACATCACTATCCACTTCCAATAAGAAAGTGATATAATCTTCTGTTATAGTAGACTTTTTAATTTTGGAGGATCTCCGCAAAGACATGTCATCTGTTACTGGAAAGATTGTTGTTTTTGGCATATAAACCTCTTCTGCTACATCTACTATAGGTTGTACCTGTGACAACTGAGGACTGTCATCTTGAAAAGCAATCTGCCTTGGCTCAGAACTTCTACCAATTTCATCATTCTCCAAGAATTTTGCATTGTTAGTTTCCACAATCTCAGTAGGTCTAGATGGGCAATAGAATCTAAAACCTTTCGACCTTTCTGGATAACCAATAAAATAGCAGCTTACTGTTCTTGAGTCAAATGCCTTCTCATTTGGATTATAAAGTTTCGCTTCTACTGTGCAACCCCAAACATGAAGATGATTCAAACTTGGTTTTCTTCCAATCCAAAGTTCAAAAGGTATCTTTGGTACTGATTTGCTTGGAACTCTGTTAAGCAAATATGTTGTAGTCTTCAAAGCCTCACCCCAGAATGATTCAGATAGGTCAGAGTGAACAAACATACTCCATACCATATCCTTTAATGTTCTATTTCGTCTTTCTGCTACTCCATTCTGTTCTGGTGTCCCTGGTGTGGTGTGTTAAGGCACTATGCCATGCCCTTCAAGGAATTTTAGAAATTTACCTCGAACCTCTCCTATAGCATCAGCCGCCTTCCCATAATACTCTCCTCTTCTATTTGATCTTAAAGCTTTAATTTTCTTGCCCAACTGATTTTCCACTTCTGCCTTGTAAATCTTAAAGATATCAAGAGCATCTGACTTCTGATGAATAAGATATACAAACCCATAACAAGAATAATCATCAGTGAAGGTAATAAAATAATGTTGACCACTAAGAGAGAGTGTAAGAAATGGGCCACATATATTAGTATGAATAATTTCTAACAACTCTGTACTCCTAGTAGCAACCTTCTTTCTTTTCCTTGTAAGCTTCCCCTTGATACAATCGACACAAGTATCAAAATTACTGAAATCCAAAGGTTTCAACACTTGGTCTCTTACAAGTCTTTCCATTCGATCCTTAGAAATATGCCCCAAACGTCTGTGCCATAGCATAGAAGATCTCTCACTATCCAGACCACATTTAGAACCAGTAACATTCAAAACATGAGCATCAACATTCATACAAAGCAAGGATTTAGCATAACTAGCATCAATATTCAACTTGTAAAGATTATCAATAATAGAACCAGATCCAACAAGTTGAGAATTGTAAAATATTTTAACACATTCACTACCAAAATAGAGGGTAAAACCCAAAGAGTCAAGTTTGGAAATTGATAACAAACTCCGCCTCATAGCGGGTACAAAAAAGACTTCATCTAAGTCCAAAATATATCCAAAGTCCAAAATAAGACGAAAGCTCCCAACAACTTCGACTTTCACTTGTTCTGCATTTCCCATATACAAGCATCGCTCCACATCCTCAATTCTACGTATGTTGGTAAACCCCTGCAATGAATTAGTGATGTGAATAGTAGTTCCAGTATCTAACCACCAAGTATTAGAATGAGCATCTACAAGATTAGTTTCTAAACACACCATAGACAAAGCACTACATTGATTTCCCTTCTTCAGCTATTCCTTGAACTTTATGCAGTCTTTCTTCATATGGCCTTTCTTTTTACAAAAGAAACAACGAATCTCCTCTAGAGCTATAACAACATGCTTGTTTTGCTGAAATTGATTCCCATGTTGATGCTGAATTAATATTTGATGAGCTACAAACTGTTTCCCAGGTTTTTGTTTTTGATATCCTGAGAATTGTTTCTGCTGTCCCAAAAATTATTTCTTATATCCGGGCTTCTTGAAACTCTTTTTATTTGGACCAATCATAGCGGCATGTGCATACTCTACTTTTCATTACTGAAGCCTTTTTTTCTTCCTAAACACAATGAGTAATCAACTCATTTATACTCCACTTCTTATCTTGGGCATTATAGTTTACTTTAAAAGTATCAAACTGCCTAGGGAGTGAGTTGACAGCCTGATGAACAAGATAGTCATCACTTAAGTCCATCTTCAAATCCTGCAGTTTATAGACTAAGTCAGACATCTGTAAAATGTGTTCACGTATGCTGCACTGCCCATCAGACTTCATAGCACATAGCTTGCTCATATAAGTACTAACTATGATTTTTGCAGAACCCATAAACTGTGTCCGAATAACCTCCATAAGTTTTTTAGCTGTCTCTGTGCTCGGAATTCCACCTCTCATCGACTCTTGAATAGAACCCCGAATGATGAGAAGACTCATCCTATTAGCATTTTCCCATTTTTGATAATTTAGCTTTTCAGCCTTAGAGGAATCAACTAAAGGCTTTTCTGGCTTAGATTCTCTAAGAGCAATATCAAAATCCAGACAACTAAGAACTATTTCAAGTTGAGACCTCCATTTCGAATAATTCGAGCCATTTAAAGACTCAATCCCAGTTAAATACCCTTGGATGGTTGAAGCATTCATAACTGAAATAAAATGAGCTAAATATAGCCATCCATATAATTCCAAATACATGATAACATCATGATAATCTATATCATGCAATCATTATGATATTTATCATGTATTAATTGATATGGCTAATGGGATAATTAACCGAATCATCCAGAGTATTCATTATTGTGTTCATTATCCTTAAGGACAACAAACTCTGGCGGGATAGATAGTAGTATCATTGTGATCTCACCTTTGGGTTAAGATCAGAACATGCAAATTATCTTCCAAACAGAATTAATATCCGATTTCAAGACTAGTCCATCACACATGAAGTAAATTTGAATTCTTTTAAACTTTTGGGTCTAAAAGTATAGTCCTTTACAGCATAGGTGATAGCTATCTTGTCCGTTCATATTGATTTAAGTATATAATTTTCCTTTGGGCTTATTGATACGTAAAACAACCGAACGCAACTGTATGTAGTCCAATAGAATCTATAACATTGGATATAAATTCTAATGTAGATCAAACTTAATACCTTTGGCACTTTCAGGAGTATGGTTGTTTTGGTAACACTTTAACTCCATTTAGTGTTAAAAGTTTTATAAGAACTACCAAGCGGCTCACTTATACCCCAAAGTGAAGCCAATAAAATATCAAAAATCAGATTGGAAATATGTTGAGATATGTCTGATTAACACAAGTATACAACTGCTACGCACAGTTGCATAAAAAATAAAATCGGTACATGATTAGGTTGCTCAAACAAAAAATCAAACATTTAGTGAGCATTCAGAACTAACAAGAATATCCGAAAAGATATCGACACTTAGAACTAATTCCACCTAATCCTCGACTGTCCATAAAATTACGTTGAGCACTACAGAGATGAAAAAATAATTTTCCTAACCTTCAAAAGTATCAGGTTTATCTAAAACATGTTCTAAATACTTTTAGAACCCTAAAAATCAGATAAAAAATAGTTTGTGCTCAACCTACAACCCTTAGATTAAATAAAATAATATCATATCTCAACATATACCAATGAATTAGATAGGGTCATAAATAGATTAAAAACCCTAATTTTGTATGCCCTAAACATGATATATGTTGAACCTATGGCTCTGAAACCACTTGTTGGGGTTTTTAAATCAGAAACCATATGAAATAAAACCCACTATATACTTAAGATCTACATATAGTCATGCTAGAGCTAAAGAAATTAGGAACAAACTGTTTAGAACAAAAATTAGAAAGAAAATATACATGAGCTCATCTTCTTTAGGTATAGGAGACAGCTCTATGCATAAAATGAAGATTAAACAGAGTTGAGAGGGAGTTATGCTACCTCTATTTCAGCCTTCTCTGATGGGAAGAGGGTTTGAGACTGTTAGAGATATGACCGACTCCCTCATACAGTATATATGAGGTTTCTTCAATCCTAACCATCAAGGGATTGAAGAGAGCCCTGCACTTGATAAAAATCACATATATGCCATGTTAACAGATATGCCATGTTACTGTGTTAACTAGGGCATCACAATATTATATGCTTCTAAATCAGTAATAGCATAGATTAATCATAATCACAAAAGATTAGGATGCTAATCTGGTTTTACAAAAAAAATAAAAATTGAAATATATTTGTTAAAGACCATATTAAAGCCAACAGTTTCAACTCCTAAGATGGGATCTACATCTTCTGATCGTTCAGAGAGTATGGTGATTTTATGGACGGGCTTCACGACAACAGTGCAAACAGTGTGGGAAACAGACAGCGGTGAACTTCGGCAATAAAGGGCATGGAAGTTGATGGTAATGTCTGACTATGGAAAGAGGAAGGAAGAAGGAAGAGGAAAGAGGTGTCTCTGCAAGAAGATGAAGAGTTTGAAGGAACTCATCGGCTCGAAAAAAGTTTAAGGAGTTCGTGCAGGAGTAAAACTTCGGACACAACAAACGAGTAAAACTTGTGTCACAAGATGTTATGACGGAAGCCGGTCACAACACTCAATACGAGCCATGTGGCACATGATTAGAGGGCGCTGACCGTATGGATGTTTGGCCAGTCCCTCGGTGGACCTACAAACCAAAAATCAGCCTGATTAGTGATTTACAACCTTTGGATTTTTGTGCCCAATTAACGCTCAATAATGCTCAAATTCCTACCGTTAAAATCAACCTGTGAAAATAACTTCAATGGAATCGGTTAGAAATCACTAATCAAGCTGATTTTTTGTGTGCCATTCCACCGAAGGACTGGCCAAAACATCCATACGGTCATCGTCCTCTAATAGTATGCCACGTGGCTCGTATTGAATGCTGTGACCGACTTCCGTCACAACAACTTGTGACACAAGTTTTACTCACAACGAACTGGTCACAAGACTCACAACCCAAGATACGAGCCACATAGCACACTATTAGAGTTCGCTAATCGTATGGATGTTTGGCCAGTCCCTCGGTGGACCTGCAAATCAAAAATCATCTTGATTAGTGATTTCTAAGCGTTGGATTGAAGTTATTTTCATTAGTTGATTTTAATCTTAGTAATTTGAGCATTAATGAGCGTTTTTTTGGGTGCAAATATCCAAAGGATGTAAATCAATACTCAGGCTGATTTTTGGTTTGCAGGTCCACCGATGGACTGGCCAAACATCGGTCAACGAACTCTAACAGTGTGCCACATGGCTCTTATTGTGGCTGTGATGTTGTGACCTAAGTTTTACTCTTAGGGCCCATTTGGTAACGCACCGCCGAGGGCAAATAAAATATTTAGCCGCGCTAATATTCGCCCAGCTGCGTTTGGCAGCCACTCGCCTTCGGCGAATATTTAGCCGGGCCCACATATTTGCCCTCTGCGGCATGAAAACATTTGATCACCTCCCCCCCCCCCCCCCCCCCCCTGCGTGTAAATATCTTCACGCCGATTATGCCTTGGTGAGAAAATTTTATTTTCTCGCCGGAAAATCACTATTTTCAATAAAAATTAGTTTTTTAATACATAAAAATGAGTTTTTTTTTTATCCTTTGGCATAATATGTGGCTCCCGCACTTGCCCAACCTATTTTTGACTTACTTTGATATGTGAGACCCACTCAAATTGAAAGAAAATGAAGTGAGCTGAAGTGAGCTAGCTCATAGCCAAGATAATATTCGCCGTCTGTGTGAGAAAAAGAGTTTCGACGGCGAATATTTATCCAGGCAAATATTATCTTGGCTAAATATTTGCTCATAGCAATATTTAACAATGTTTGGTACGTGTATGAGCTAGCTCACTTCAGCTTACTTCATTTTCTTTCAATTTGAGTGGGTCCCACATATCGAAGTAAGTCAAAAATAGGTTGGGCGAGTCCGGGAACCACATATTATGCCAAATGATTAAAAAAAAACTCATTTTTATCTTTTTTATGTATTAAAAAACTAATTTTTATTGAAAATAGTGATTTTTCGGTGAGAAAATAAAATCTTCTCACCAAGGCATAATCGGCGTGAAGATATTTACACGGGGGGGGGGGGGGGGGGGGGGGGGGGGGGGTGGAGGTGATCAAATGTTTTCCCGCCGCGGAGGGCAAATATGTGGGCGCCGAGGGCAAGTGGCTGCCAAACACACTCGGGCCAATATTAGCGTGCACAAATATTTTATTTTCCCGTTACCAAACAGGCCCTTAGTAACTATTTTTTACGGCTCCAAGGACATCCATTTTTTACCCCATTTTGGCGTGCCCACATAGAAGATGAATCAATGGCTGATTTTTTGTGAGGATCCTCACAAAAATTCAAATCTTTCTGATTTTCATAGACTGGTTTAGAAGCTGAAGAATTATAGACAACCATTTGGCGGACCCATATATAAGATGAATCAATGTCTAATTTTTGGTGAGGATTATCTCTATG
Source organism: Euptelea pleiosperma (assembly GCA_035048495.1). Taxonomy (NCBI): domain Eukaryota; kingdom Viridiplantae; phylum Streptophyta; class Magnoliopsida; order Ranunculales; family Eupteleaceae; genus Euptelea; species Euptelea pleiosperma. The sequence goes on from CM068551.1 coordinate 2,858,398, forward strand.
GTGCGGAAATCATCCTCACAAAAATTAAAATCATTCCGAGATTCGTAGACTGGTTTAAAAGTTGAAGAATTATGGACCGTCTATTTTTTCCGTGTAACTTGAAAACCACATTTGATGGGGTTAGAAACTTCGGAATGGGCTGATTTTTTGTTGGGGTGATCTATATGGTGAGGAGATCATCCTAACCAAAAACCAGCCATTGATTCATCTTTATGTGGGTCCGCCAAAATGGTTGTCATAAATAGTTGTCAAAAATGGTTGTCCCCCGATCCTGGCTGTTTTATTTTTAACTAGCTGTAATTCATATTTTTGGCGTAAGCTAGCATCGTTTTTGTTACTCACCACTGCCATCTGGGCCCAATGACCGCATAGATTTTTAGCCCAACCCTTGGTAGACATACAGACTAAAAATCACCATGATCGGTAATCTCTAGCCATTAGATGTTAGTACTTTTTAAGGCGTGATTCTAAGCCTTGTTACATATTTTTTCAATGAGAAATAAGAAAAAGAAAATAACAAATTGGATGGAAAAAGCATTAGTGGTGACAATAGTAGCCACAAAAAGTTTAGCATTTAGCCCTAACAAGAATAAACACTGCTAAAACTAACAATTAGCGATGAAACGTAAAGTTGCCACTAAAACCTTAACTTTGAGGGGCGAAAAACAAAACCTCGTCACTAATTATATTTTCCACCAAATGAAATACGTGCCAAAATTTCGCGCTATGCATTTAGTGGAGACTTTTTGCTGCGACATTTGGGTTGTCACTAAATATGGTTATGGTAACACATATAGTGGCGACATCAGCACTAAAGGTAAGTTTTTAGTGGCGATATATAAACTGCTACTAAAAAAGTCGTCACTAAAAATTACATTTCCTGTAGTATTCAAATGAGATATGTTAAGCATGCAAGTCACTATAATTTAATTCAATCATTGCTCCAACTAATGAGGTAATTAGCGAGATGATCCAAAGTGTAAAATTTTGTGGCTATAATGTCTCATTTACCCAAACACATTGTTACTTCAGCAAGTGCACCACCAAATCTCTTCTTTGGAACGACACTGACAAGCTAGTTTTTATCCAAAAAAAAAAAATTAATTCACTTACAAGACTAGCCTATCGCGTTAATAAACTTGGGCACTCCTCACCATTGGGCAATTGATTAGCCTATTTTACACTTACACACCAACCATCCCATTATTTTAGGATGATTGCTCCTACAACGGTCTGACCGCCCACTTGCAGCCAACACAAATAATATGACCTTGTATATACTAGGGGAACACCACGTGCGATGCATGTGCACCTTACACGTAGCACACTCATATAGATCACTCACCATATCAATACTTGGCCCATTCCTAGATGGACCTACATGCAAAATATCAGCCTATTAATGATTTTTAAGGATATGATTCGAGTCGTTTTCACGGGTTGATATTTAACCGTAGATTTTGAGCATTATATGGGTATTCAAATCCAAAGGTCTGAAATTACTACACGGGCTTATATTGGTCCACCTAGGGATGGGACAAACATCCATGCGGTCAGTAGTGGCTTATACTATTGTCCCTCATCATCCTGAACTATACAGGGCATACTCCAACTCAGGTTTTTTCTTTAAAATAGAGGCATTTAATGATGGAAGGTTTTACCTTTTGAAAGTAGAGAGGCCTTTAATTGTGTCACATGGGTGGGTGGCACTACCAGTTGTTGCTTTATAATAGTATAGATTAATACTCAAAGGACTTTGTTGTTTTAATGTAACATTGTCACTTTGCCAACCATCCCAATCTAACACCGGGACTTTGAACATCTTATTGCTAGGTCGCTCTAAACACCAAGAGCACGCTAAACCCGGAACCATCACCCTACACTATTATGCTTGTTGCACTCTATATTCACATTATTGACAAGGGGATATACGAAATACATATCAAAAGACATTATTTTGTAACCAATAAACGGTACAATCCCACTAAAGAGACCTAATAACTTAGCATAAGGTCTCAACTATAGCCGAACCCACAGAATTGGTCGACTTGCATGCTGGCCTACATGGGGTTTCGTTCTTCGTGACCAAATCACTATCTCATGTAATATCCTATTCTTTGACTGAAACAGGGTAAATATGGATCTGTAAAACACCATAAGATGGTGTTTCAAGATATCAGTGTGGCTAGATGACCAGTCCACAATAAAGAGGCCACTCTCAACCCCTGCAATACTGAAAGTGAAGCAAGTAAATTGACGCTAACAGTAACAACGAACCATGAATGCTAACGTTGGAGCATATGAGAGATTGAGGAAAGGCAGCTTAAACTTCCAAAAAGTAATCATCGCTTACTGGTTGCCCCCTCCTCAACATTACTCACCAGTCACCGCTACCCTATGGGTCGACGACCGCATGGAAGTTTAGCCCATCATTTGGTGGATTTACACCCCAAAAATCACCCTGATGATAGGTAATCTCTGGCCATTAGATTTCAGTACATTTTAAGACGTGATTCTAACTGTTGGATTCAACAAAAATTTTGGGTACTAAATCCAATGGCTAAAATTCATCAAACAAGCCGATTTTTGGTATAAATGTCTACCAAATGGTGGGCTAAACATCCATGCGGTCAGTAGGCCCATATGGCAATGGTGAGTAACAAAAATCGCTATGTCTTGTCGGGTCTAACTTGTTACATGGTGACCCTTCAAAAAATACTTAGTTAACCTATAGCTAAAGGGAGAATGACCCCCCTCTCTCAAATATTCTCGCCTGCGACCTTCCCTCTTAAGGTTTTGGGTGCCTGCCTCTGCTTGCCCTTGTCGAGAAATTTTTTAACTTTTTTGATCCAGGCGTCTAGGCATCACCTAAAAATGCTACATGACATACTTTTAGAGACCAACGACGGCTTGGATGTTTGGCTCATCTCTATATGGACCTACAGACCAAAATCATCCAGATTGGTGGTTTATAACCGTTAGATTTTTAGTCTTTTTCATGGGTTGATTTTCAACCGTGGATTCAAGCATTATTTTGAGGTAGTTGGATCCAATGGTTATAAATTACCAATCAGGTTGAATTTTAGTTTGTATGTCCACCTAGTGATGAGCCAAACATCCTTTTTTTTTTTGCTTAATGATGAAAATAATATTAAAAATATAAAAGAGGGTTTACAAAAGATTCAACCAAAAAGAGAGAAGGAAAAAGGAGAGAAAAAAGAAAAAGAGACTACAGAGTCATCAATCAACAAATCGGTAGTAGGTTTTCCATGGATCCTCGATGCTGAGGAATCGAGGTCTATCATTCCACCATTGATAATTGCCAATGCTCAAGGACACTCAAAATTCGCACAACTGTCTGCTCCGAAATTAATTTCCCTCCAAGTTGAAGTGAAAACCACTCGATTGATCTGTGATTTAATGATATTCTACTTAGCTCTGATCTTCCATGGAACATCATCATTCTGAAAGGATTTTATGGCTACTTTTGAATCAGATTCAATCCATAAGTTCTTCCACCCTTTAGATAAAGTTTTGTCAATCCCATCCACAATCGCATGGCATTCCGTTAAATAATTTGTAACAGCACCAAGTCTCGCAGCCAAAACTCCTATGATATTACCTTGATCATCTCTAAAGATAACTCCAAAACTCTAATGGATGAGCCAAACATCCATATAGTCTTAGTCTTTAAGAGTGCCACGTGGCATTTTTAGGTGGTGCCTGGACCCCACTTTAACAATCGCTTGCCGCCTTGCCCCTCCTGGAACAAAATCTTGGCTCTGCCACTGATCAAGACCCTAATCAAGCATCTCAAGGATGCTCTACTCCATATGCAGAAGGAGCAGATATGGAGAAGGATTTTGAGACCTTAATCAGCCCATTCAATGTCTAAGAGCTTCATTTTTAGGGAGCACTTCACCATCAACTTCAATTTGGGCAAGAAAATCGGCGATGGAGAGCTTGATCTCCGGCGAGTGACGGAGATAAGATGATAGAAGAGAGAGAGAGAGAGAGAGAGAGAGAGAGAGAGAGAGGAACCTGTGAAGGACCTTGAGAGAGAGGCGCCACTACGAAACTTGAGAGTTGAGAGAGGTGTGAGAGACGTGAGTGATGTTCGTAGCTTGTTGGAAAATCAACTTCCACTTGTGCACAACGGAAGTCGTTTTCTATTAAAAAGGGGTGTAAAGAAGTGGATTTTTGTGGGACCCACTTTTCAAACCTTAACCAAACATGTGGAAAGTGATATTTTTTCGAGATTTTTTGTTTTCTTTTTCCGAAAAAGTGCCGAACCAAACGCAGCCCATGTTTGTAGAGCGGTTTGCTTCAGAGCAACAACTATCACACCCCTTCAATTAAGATAATCAAATATGAGGGCACATTAGGCATACGTGATAAAATTATACTCTTGATAATACGAGAATCTATCATATAAAAGTGTCATATGTATTCTTACTAGTGGGTGGCCCGTGCCCACGACGCTCCCTGACAAACCAAAATTGGGTGTGAGTGGTGGAGATCCACCGTCCATTGGGGCGATAAGATCTTGGCCATCCTTTATGAAGCCGGATAAGAGGGGAGACAACTTCCCTGTTTTGTAATATTATACTCTTGATAATACGAGAATCTATCTTATAAAAGTGTCATATGTATTCTTACTAGTGGGTGGCCCGTGCCCACAACACTCTCTGACAAACCAAAATTGGGTGTGAGTGGTGGAGATCCACCGTCCATTGGGGGGATAAGATCTTGGCCATCCTTTATGAAGCCGGATAAGAGGGGAGACAACTTCCCTGTTTTGTAATATAGATTAATCCAGTGTGTCTAACTTGTGGCCCTATCTAGAAGATTTGGTATTATCAAAATTTAGTCACAGGGAGTGATCTAATCACCAAATAAAGTTATATTTTTTTTGGATGGTTGAAAAATAATAATTTTGAGCAAAAAAAGAAAGATTATTTATCAGATGGCTAACATCATGCAATCAAGTTGATATAGTGTCGATAAGATCTTCTAAATGGGGTCCACTGATCAGACAGTTCAGATACGCATGCCATTTGTTAATATAGATTATAGATTAGTGACTACGCAAGGTCAAAATCTTGGTCTCGACAGAACGAGACACCACGTGTACCCCATGGTGAACCGTGAACCTAAAAAAAAAAATTAATAATAATAATAATAATCATCCTGATGGGTGATTTCTAGCCATTGGCTTTAAGTGTTTTTGTAATATTTGCCAGATGGCATACTCTTGGCATCCATTGACTATTGATCTATTGGCAACAAAAAAATCGTCCTGATAGGTGATTCCTAGCCATTGAATTTAAGTGTGCCACATGGCATACTATTGGGATCCATTGACTCTTGAACTTTTGGCGTACCCCTTGTGAACCTACAACGAAAAAATATCCTGATAGGTGATTCCTAGCCATTGGATTTAAATGTTTTTTTTAATATTTGCCACATGGCATACTCTACTATTGGCGTACACCTTGGTGAACCTTCGACAAAAAATATCTTGATAGGTGATACCTAGCCATTGGATTCAAGTATTTTTTTATATTTGCCACATGGCATACTCTTGGGAACCGTTGACTCTTGAACTATTGGCGTACCGCGTACCCCTTGGTGAGACTACAAAAAAAATAAAATCCTGATAGGTGATTCCCAGCCATTGGATTTAAGTGTTTTTGTCATGGGCTTCATGAGCCGGCTTATGGGAGTATGCATTGGGTTCCAGACCCATATAAAAAAAAAAAAATCAAAATCCAATGGATAGAAATCACCTGATCTATCAAGTGTTTTTAATATTTACCACATAGTTGTGAACCTAGAACAGAAAAAAAAAAAACTTATAAGTGATTCCTAGCCATTGGATTTAAGTGTTTTTGCAATATTTGCCACATGGCATACTCTTGGCCTCTTTGAGATCCATTGACTCATGAACTATTCGTGTACCCCTTGGTCTACAACAAAAAATATCTTCATAGGTGATTCCTAGCCATTGGATTGCATACTCTTTTTGGGAACCATTGACTCTTGAACTATTGGCGTAAAAAAAAAAAATCCTGATTGGTGATTCCTAACCATTGGATTTAAGTGTTTTTGTGATGTGCTTCATGAGCAGGCTTATGGGAATAAGCATTGGGTCCCACATCCATATGGAAAAAATCTCAAAATCCAATGGATAGAAATCACCTGATCTATCAAGTTGATTGCTAGAGTGTAGGTTTACCAAGGTGTGGGGCCAAATGTTCACGGTTCAATGGGCCCAAAATATGCTGAGGTGGCAACATTTGGCTTCACAAAAACGCTAGAAGCGTATTTATAACCAACACTCATATTTCCTATTTTATAAGAAGGCAAGTAAGTAAATCGCTTCTCTACTTCTCTCATTATAATTCTCCTGAAATTACTGAAACAAAAATATAGGTCGGGGTGAAGTAAAAACACCGTCTGTTAATGGAAACGGAGCTCGTAAAACTATCTCTGCGACACAGATATCTCCAAATCTCCACCATTTTCAGGTATTTTTATTTTTTTTTCAGTTTTTTATTCTTTCGAATTTGTCGAGTCTGAATCACGAAATATCTGATTCGTTCGCCGGCCATTTTTAATTTTTTTTTGTATGGTTGTGATTTGATTTACTTTGGATTGATTCGATTTTGAATTGTCTCCAATATTGAATTGGATCCGTTCCGGATTTTATTTTGATCTATAGATTATTGTTTAATCAGGAAATCTGTTTTTTTCAGTCGAATCTGAAATCGATTTGATCTTTTAATCAGGATTTGATTTTGATAGAAAGATTTCAGAGAGTGAGAAAGGCAGATTTTTCTGATGTCTTTTGACGGAGGAGTGGATAAGCGATGCTCCTGCAGCAAGGTCAGTGTGGTGAATCTGCAAGGTGTCAGTTCGATTGTTCGCGATATTCGGGGGCCTTGCCTACATCAGTCTACTACAAAGCCAAAGGTAAGTAAAATGCACTGAGGGAAGAACATTGTGTTTTGGATCATTTCGGATTGATCTTTGCAGTTCCCATTTTCTTCGTTCATCAGTCTATTTAGGTGTTTTTCGTTTGATTCTAAATTTTTCACTATTCAGTGGCTGTGATTAATTTATTTAAAAATCAAGGTTTGGAGGCGCATAAAATGCTTCAAAAAAAAATACTCGAAATCTCTCATTTGTATGAGGGATTATGGCAGTTCTATTCATGGGATTCAACTAACCCTGGACTCAATCCAATATCCCTATGTGTTTGCACTACCTGTAAATACCACGTTATTGTAATTTTAATCCAAATGCAGGTTAACCAAGTGGCTCTGGCAGATAGCCAAAGGAGCCTATAACAGAGAAATGTGTTAAAATACTAGCTTCCGAAACCAAACCTTTGAAAGCCAGATTAAATCTGGATAGAGAGCTTGAGCACTGTAGTTAGATAAAGAGACTGGAACTCTGTGAAAGAGATCACAGGGCTCTACATACTTTCTCTGTAATGGGTTTCAACTAGCTCTTGTGGACTAACTTCTGAACCTAATTGAGCAAGGCTTTGTTGTAGTGGTCGTCGAGCCTCACACACTCACCCTCTCTCTATTTCTCCTCTCTCCCTCTCTCTCTCTTTTCCTTTCTTCTATTTCCTCTGTCTTCTTTTCTCTGTTTCTCCATAGTGTTCTTTCCTCTTATCATATTCTCAGTTCCACATAAGGAACTCAATGTGACATAGTTTGAGATATGGAAAGGAAGGAAACCCAAGTTGAGTTATCTTAGAGTCTGGGGCTACTTTGCTCAGGTAGGGCTTAGAGGAACTGATTGTTCTTCTTTTGGTTATTTAATAACTAGTAAGGCCTCGAGAGGGCTGGTGGTGATGGGTCCTATCCTTGGAGACTCACTAATGTGATCGGTCATATTGAAGATTTTGTTAGAGGGTGGATCATTATTTTCTCCCATACACTTAGGAGTGTTAACGATGTAGCGGATTTGTTCACTAGATGTGGTGTAAATATACAATTTTGGTATGCTGAAAATTCTATTCTCTAACATTTTTTTTATTTCTCTGTGTAATACAATTCATATTGTTACTTATCAAATAAAAAAAAAGACAGGGATCTCTTCCGGTTAGCGAGTACCAGTGGATTCTAAATTTTATTTTAGATGCCATTTTTCTTTTTGACAATTTTATTAAGAGCAAGAAGAAAGCAAAGGACAAATGGGGGCCTTCAAGGGGACTTACAAATAGGGAAATGATCCCAGACATAAGGGAGGAGGACCCTACACCTAAATTCGCAAGTTGATCCTAAACCTAAATTTGTAATGGATCTCATCAACATGGGCATATAGCTTTCACTGTCTAACAAAAACTTTGGGAAAATCGGTTGGACATATCAAGGTGGATTTGAACAGTTAACTAAGGAGATTTTGGACTTAGATCAAAGCACCATGAAAACCTAACAGACCTGTGTTTGGAGATGTTGTGAAAGAATAACTTGAGGGAGGCAGAGGGGGTGGTCACTACAGAACAGGCAGGGAGGGCTACATAGGTCTGATTTCCGTTATGATTATCGTGAGACAAACTCTGGCTCCTGGTATTTCCAATTTTGCCTTCTAATTCTAATATTGACTGACTACTTACGAAACATTAGGTAGACATATTTAGAAACAAAACATGATAATAAAGGTTTCATAATAGCTGCTGTTTCCAAACTTTAAAGCTCGATGGAGGTCAAGGGGATTCTTTGAACGTAATCAAGTGGTTGAGTGGTGATGGAGTTTGCCCTGGAGATGTGAATGTAGTTGCCCATATTGGAGAACTTGTTAGAGGGTGGAGTCTTATATTCTCTCACACTCCCAATATGTGGTGGATTCTCTTGCCAAAAATGGTGGAAATAGAAACTTTTTCTATATAGGGATTTCGCTTTCCTGAGCTTTATAATTTCTTGCATTTAATCTAATACAGTACAGTACATCACTTATCAAGAAAAACAACTTATGTTTCCTACTTTACATCATAGGATGAATATAACCACGAACAGCTGGTCAGTGGACCCATACTTGTAGGACTAGCTGTGGGCATTTATTTTGGGTTTGCAGTTGTGATTCTTTAAGGCCTATGGCTATGTCATCACCATGGTGTGTGCATGATGCTGTAGATACCTTGTCTGTAGTTCTGAATGTTGGGCTGCTTTCTTCTAGATTCGTACTGTACGTTTACTTTGTGTCACTATTATCTAAACCCAGTCCTCCATTTTCCCTTGTTGAATATATTTGAAGTTATGAGTAATGTAGTCATCTATCTCTTTTATCTCTACTGGTGCAGGGAAGCAAAATGCTCAAACCAGACAGGTGGCAAGCGACTTTTGATAGTGATGGGAAGGTTTTTGGTTTCCAAAAAGCCCTTAAGTCGATTATTTTGGGGGTAAGCTGTTCCACAGTTATCACATTACTGCCACTTTAGGAAATGTTTTTGAACTTCATATATAGTTGTCTTTTTTTTCCTTCTTATCATCAGTAACGTCATGTACTGGTAGTTGGTTTTTGTGTAGTGTTTAACAAGCTACTGCACCTACTCCATATTCTTAGATTTCATCTTAATCACTCTTGTTGCCAAATCTTGTTAAAATTTGCATTCTCCTCTACTTGTTATCCTAGTCATGCTTTGCAAGCTACTGCACATGCTCCATATTCCTTAGATATCATCTTAATAACTTTTATTGCTGAATCTTGTTAAAATCATTCTCGTCTACTTGTTAACCTAGACATGCTTTCGCAATTGGAAGCATAATTATAGTTAATAATATGATTTCATTTTTTTTATGGTAGAAGTACCTTGATCGTGCAGTTCGGTAAATGAACTTGATGAGATCTTTATGGTCCATGCAAGAATCATATCATTTTGTTGTATTTTAATGTTGTTGATAGACGAACTTTATATGAAAGCTACAACAGAAGATAAATTTCAAAAGTTAATGATGTTATTATCCTGGTACTATAATATTTAGCTACCATGGAGTGTATAATCCTGATTTCTTGTAGATTCTTCAGGGATTCTCTCCTACTTTATACATGAATACTGCAAACTGCTCTCTCTATGATTTGTACGTTCTGAGATGTTTCTGTAGGAAATATCTCTTACTTATGGTACACGGACTCTTCAAAATCCTCCAAGATACCTGTGTCGACACTATACTACGTGTTTATGGATATGCGATTCATATCAGATATAGCTCAGCCATACTTGAATATTTTTTATTTAAGTAATATTTAAAAAAAAGCATAGAAGTATTTTAAAAGCTTTGAAAGAAAGTAATAAAAATATTATGATATTAACTATATAGTTGTGTCCAAATAAGATATGGGGACGAGCAAGTCTTAACATTTGGTCCCACACCCATACCCAGCTCACATTTGCTTATAATATTCTGGCATTCTCCTTATATGAGGCATCTCAAACTTTGTCGTTAGATCAACATATAGACATCCAGGATTCCTTGAACAAGCCTAAGGTGTTATAGCATAGCCATTTGTATCTAATTTTATTCATTCTTGAGGCCTCAATATCATATTGCATCGACTTGTTTTTTAGATTAGAGATGGTATGTGTCATCTAAAAAGGAGATTTTGGATTGGATACCTTGTGCATAATTGCTGTTACTAACTTAATTCTACGGTGGACAAAGAGTCTGACAGCTTAAGCCATTTCTATAGTGAAATTGCAAATTTAATGTTGTCATTTAGCCACTGTAAATGATATCTATATCTGATTGTAGTTGATGACTGTACTTATTATTCATTTCTTTTGCAATGGATTATTTTGTTTTAAACTTGTATTCTCTTACTTTCCTTGTTTAATAATCTTATGCAATTCTGTAAGCATCTTTATTTGTTGAAGATGATGATTTATTTTGATTGAATGTCGTGACTCGTGAATGAATCTCCTTACTTCCAGGAGGACCAGAAAAGGAGTTCTGGCCTTCCTTTAACTAGCATTCACTTTATTTCCTGCATGGTCAGGGTGTGGATCCGTCTATAAGGGCAGACGTCTGGGAATTTCTTCTTGGTTGTTATGCCCTGGGCAGCACTGCAGACTACCGAAGGCAACTGAGGATGGCCCGGAGGTCAGGCCCCTTTCATTTTCCACTACATCTCTCAGATGATGATCATGCTACTCACTTCTAATTCTGTGTTGGCTACACCACTACCAAATGAAACTAATTATATCCCTTTTATCATATGATAGTATGTTAATTGTCTAGTGGTAGTAAAGTTTTTAATCATGTATGTGAATTTGAACGCTTCCACTTTGTTCTATTTCTGAAGTTTGAACTACTTCTTGTGGACCATCTATCAGTTCATCTTGTATGTTTAAGTTTTCTATCTGCACAGTCGGATACATAGGATTGTAGAGGTTTGTACATAGTAGCTTTCACTGAGTGGATGGGCTTTTATGCTGCCTTTCTGTATGCTCAATGTGCATTGGGCGATGCTATGTTTGTCTGAATTGTAATTCTTTGTATTTGATAAGTTTGATGGTGAACAACCCTATCTAGTAAATTTCATCCACTCAATGAAGTTTTGTCGCTCATCAATTTTGGTATCTTATCAAGTTTGAGATGTGGGAACAAGCTTCTATCTTGCAAGTTGCAAGCAAGGATGGCGTGAGTTTGGACAAGTTGTTTTAGGATGATGTGTCAATATCATGAATCATGATCGATAAAGACAGTGACAATAACCTGATTTTCAAGGAAGTGGAGAAGAAATTGACAAAATCGGATGTCGCACTGTAATACAATGGAAACCAAGGTATGACCTTTATTGCAAAGTTCACAAACAAATCATGTATTATATGCAAATTTTTAAAGTTTTTGCAGAAAACACATTATATGTACGCATATTTCTAACATAGAAAAAATTCACAATTTTTTAATGCTTAAAACATGTAAAATTCATAATTATTTATGTAAAGTAAATTAGGATTTTGCGATGGGAAGAGGAAGGAGAAGGATAGAGAAAGAGAAGAGGAAGTTGAAATTGGGGGTTTATTCAAGTTGAGAGAAATTAACTTGAAATGAATTGTAATTAAGGGAAATGACAACTTAAAACTTTTATTTGGAGCTCTGAATTTTTGACACAACTAAATTTGAGATTTTTACTAAACAAAAACCAATCAATTTGAATTTAATTACTGGAGTATCCTTATTATTTGTGCTATTGGCAGTATAGTTACCAGGAAGCTTGTTTCGCAGTTAAGCTAGCGTTTCCTAGGAACCGTTCTCATTTCATTTCCTGTTTCTTGGGAAACCCATTTGTTGTGGAAATTTGTTTCCTTAATCCCATGCTCTCTCTCTAGAAATGAACAAATGAGCACACATACATGGGGCGGGCGGGACTCACAAAGATTTATGACTATGATTCCCACATAATATATCTCTCTATTGTTTATACATATGGTAAAACAAACCTTGTTCACTTTAACAACATCCCTATTATTGCCAACCAATAAATAACCACTCCTCTATCACATTATTTTGGGTGGTCATCAAAATATTGTTGGTTTAAGAAAATATAGAAATTATTGTATAGGGTTGGATAGTCAAGATCGCTTCATTAGGTTTGTTTGTGGCATAGAAAATCTCGTAAGGTGGTCCAAAACAATGGTGACATGTAGGTATAAATAGGGTTTGGAGTAGGACCCACCAGTCAATGGGTACCTGACGTTTTCCATGTCATTCCCATCGTTGTCTTCTACCCATTTCCCCATACGTTTCCTTTGTTGTTTCCTATTTGTTTCCCGTTTCCCACATCACTTGAAATTTTAGGGGTTGTTTCCCATATCATTTAGCACATCTATTTTCCTTTTTGGCAACTATGATTGTGAGGAGAGTATACGGCCATATGGGTATCATTTCCTGAAATGACTAATTTATCCCTTCTTTACATTATTATTTATTAGTTTGTTATTTGTAAAAAATACCAAAGTTAATGATTACTGTTTAAAAGCCAATCAGTTGAATTTATGTGTGTTTATAGAATGTGTGCACATGCTGAATTATTGTTCCAAAATTTTTACATCATATCCATATTAAACACGAATACATCACTCAATATTTTTTTTTTTTGCGTTTCTCTGATTGTTTCTTACCATATTTTTGAACGCGGGAAACAGATTATACTCGAACTTCTCCCGTCCCGAGTTTTTTGCATATTCTAACTTATCAGTTAGGGGTAGGATGCTTTAAGCTTTGCTACACCACTGTTACACCATGTATTTCACTATGGGAGGAAGAACGACTCCCATAGGCCCAACAATAATTGATGTCACTTTTATTAATTGTTATTTTTGTGTCTTGGGTAGGTTTAAGGAATAGGAAGTTTTTAGTAAATAGGTTTATGACACCCACGTGGGTGTCTCAAGTGGGTTGCGTCCCACTTCCCACGTGGGCACCTTTTTGGGTTATTAAGAGGGTTAAGTGGGCCATCCACTTAATCCACATTTTTTCTTTTGTAGGGGTTCTCCCCATCATATATATATATATATATATATATATATACAGTGTGAGAGAGAATGAATTAACAATTCATTCTCTCCTCTTCCCGCAACTTCTCTCTCTAACCCTAATCTCCTTCTCCACCTTCTTCCGCCTCCATTACTCTTTTTCCCTCTTCTCTTTACAACCTTCATCTACTGGTTACAACCTAATTTACAACAGGAAGAACACATCTATTTATTTAATAAAAAATCACTAAAAAGAAATGTGACATTGTTGTACGTGTCGGGATCTAGTGACTTATGTGTCCATGTGTCAACATGTCTGACTTTGCAAAAAACCCTAAAAGTTACGTGTCCTTGTTACATAGGTGCAAACAAGGGAGTTGCTTAGGTGGAAATGCCTACACTATATTGACTAGTTTCAGTGTAGTTGGAGTTGACATTTAACCTATCCACTGGCATAAACTATGGGTACAGTTCGAGGTTGATTTGCTAGAGCTTACAAGATAAATTCAGGAAGAATACAAATTCGGTATGAGGACAATTTGTAATAGAAAAATCTGAGGATTACGATTCTTTTTTCGTGCGATGCCAAGCACGAACCTCAAGAGAGGATGCTACCAATATCATGAGTGCTTGCTTTTGGGGATGCATAGACATCCCATCCCCCCCCCGCAGTTCTCCACATAATTGCCATCAGGAAAACCTTCTGAAAGGGGTTTCTTAGGTCTGGAAAGGATCAAAAGCCCTAATTATGAAGACCTGCATGTTAAAAACAGGCTTACCCAATGGCAATTTTTTTAAGGTGCCAACTTGCTCAGTTGGTAAGGTTTATGACTGTTGACACCATGACCTGAGTTCGAAACCCGCCTTCACCCACTAAATACTAACCACTGACCAGCTAGCCTACCCAAATAAAAAACCCATCAAATGAGATCAAAGTGAAATCTACGGTTTGGAATGAAAAGGAAGTTGTTATAAAGTGATCTACTGATTCCTCAACCTCGCGTAGAATAAATGTTGCAGGATGGAAGTGATCAAATTTGGTCCCAGGCTAGCTCTGAACAAAAATGAACACCATAGGAGGCGCTTGGAAGCTCAAAAATCCCTCTGATAGAATAGTGCTCGGTGTCATGAGAGAAGACCTCATAAAAAGACCAAGGACTTAAAAATCCTTACCCACCAAGCCACTCTTTAAGGGAAAACTCAAAGACTCTAATCTGTCAAGAGCTGCACCATACTAGCCAAATAATCCTCTCTTTTTCTCTAAGAAGATGGGGATGCCATACCAATCCAAATCCCTCACTTAGATTTGGATACCTATAAATGCTTATATACAAGGGTAATTGTAGTGTCCAACGATGTTGGACACAAAAAACGTTCAACGCCAATAAAGTTGCAAATGTTTCCCTTCCTTTTTGCATGTTTTCTTTTAAAAAGAGGAACTTCCCTAGGTAGCCTGTGACTCTCAATCCACATTTCAAAATGTTATTGGTGTTTAATGTTTTAAATGTCCAAAGACAGGTGATCCTATAACATCCTATGTACAACCATATGTTCCTTTCCGGCCATCCAAACACCATGAATATTTTTTTGTTCTTTTGTTAGACCAATGCTTCTGTTGTTGCTCTTTGCTTTGGCTCTACAGTATATACACGAGATTGTTGCTGGATTGTGGCACTTTTCATTTGTTGCTTTGCCCTGTTTTGCATACTTTAATGCATACTGATTTCCTAATTTTGCAATAAGTTGGCATGTCAGTGAGCTCTTATCAAAGTAACTTAGAGGATTTTAGAAATGAAACTTGGCATGCTTTATGATGTTATGATTTCATCTATGAAACTCGGCATTTGTTATGGTTGCCAAATGAATGTCAAAGTATCTTGTAAACCTTCTTAGATTCTCGATTAAAGAAGAGCCTTTTCGGAATCTATCATGCAGGGAGCGATACAAGGATCTAATCAAGGAATGCCAACTGATGCACTCAAGCATCGGGACTGGTTCTCTTGCCTATGTTGTGGGGTCCAAAGTGATGGATGTTAGGACACTGTCTAAAGATAATGGGAAAACAGAAGCAGAAGTCAAAAGTAGACCAGACTCTCATGATCCTACTAACAAAATTGAGACTTATTGTGACTGGAATAATAACTGTACAAATAATTCATATGCATGCCTAAGGGAAAGCTCTAGTGATTCAGATGACCTTGTGAGTGTTAGGGGAAGCACAGATAGTGCAGCATACGACTCTTCATGTGCTGTTCCTTCTTCTGGTCCATACAATTGCTGTTCCCCAAAAGCAGGGAGAGAAGCACATGGATCACTATGTGCAACTGAGAGTTGCTTTGATTTTCCTTCTTTACCTGTCACAGAGTTGTTCAAAAAGAGTGACAAGGATAAGAAAGAGTGGGGGGTGGATGACGATATACTATCTACAGACCAAAAATTGAGATTGGAGGATGAAAACATGCATAGTTTTCAAATTAATAACAATCTAGATCTAGTTATGGAATCGAGTGATTCACCATCTAAGGATGTTTCGCGTGCAAGTAACAGTGAAACTGAAATGTTTGATTCAGATGTCCATGAACAAGTAATGCAGTCAATAAACTTCAACTGCAAAGCTGAATTAAACAGACTGAGAATATCAGATGCACCTGAAACAGCCAAGATAAATGCAACCACATCTCAAGGAGAGATTGTCAGTGAAGGCAGAGTTTCTGAATGGCTTTGGACGCTTCACCAAATAGGTAAACGAGCTGTATATTTTTTCCTTTTGATGAAGTATCACTGTTTATTTCTTTTGTTATATTAGCTTCTAATATTGACCTCTTGATCTCACAAAATCAATGCTTTTTCAGTTGTTGATGTGGTGAGAACAGATAGCCATCTTGAATTTTACGAGGATACAAAAAATATGGCTAGGATGTCAGATATTCTTGCTGTTTATGCATGGATTGATCCAGCAACTGGATACTGTCAAGGTTGTACCCTAGTCTTTTCTGTTGAACCTTTTACAATTTTCTTTGATACAAATTTTTGAACTCTTTCCTTCTTGGAGTGCATCATAAATCTGTAGATTATCAAATTAACTAACATCAGATTTAAGATATTTGAAGTGTTATAGATTGTAACTCGAAATCTGATTTTAGGTATGAGCGACTTGCTATCTCCTTTTGTGGTCCTCTATGAGGATAATGCAGATGCATTTTGGTGCTTTGAGATGCTTCTGAGAAGAATGGTACCCCATACTTGTCAAACATCTGGAATTAAATCATTTTCTGTCCACTCAATTATCCTGGAGTGGTTGCTTATGCTTCTCTTTCATTGACATATACTTTTTCATCTTTCCCAGCGCGAAAACTTTCAGATGGAAGGACCAACTGGAGTGATGAAACAGCTGCAAGAATTGTGGCGGATCTTAGAACTGACAGATAGGGAAATGTTTGCACATTTGTCATTAATAGGTGCTGAAAGCCTTCATTTTGCCTTTCGGATGCTGCTGGTGCTCTTTCGTCGGGAGTTGTCCTTCAGTGAGGCCCTTTGTATGTGGGAGGTTTGTACTCTTAGCTGTTGTCGCTGAAATGAATATAATATTATGCAATTTTTTATGGTTTATGTCATGCTATAAAATATCTAGGAGACATATGTAGAGCATGGGAAATAATGAATTGGATTGGCAATTTGAACCTTAACATTCTGTAGATTATAACTTAAACAGAATTCTACACATTGTAACATCTCATATTCACTGTAAAGGAAAAGCCATGGTATCATTTTTATTGTATGATCAACCTTCCCACGGATACCTTCCCAACCCTAAGGTAGGACGACAAGGTGCTTACAACAATGTTCTGAAAGTGGATAAATTTTCTTGGATGGCATCTGTTTTCGAAATGTTCAACAATGTTTGGAAAATCAGTAATCTCAATTTTGAAAATTTCCAGAGTTTCACACGAAATTTCGGCTTCACCGTCACCGAAATGGCATATGAAAGCGAAATTTTAAACCTTGATAATGAGACATCTACCTGCGTTTTTGTCTACTTAACAATGCATAATTAATTTTGAAGTTGGTTGAGGAACATTAGTCACTAGGAGTGTAGTTGTTAAGCATGGCTTCATCAAGGAAGTTGGGCATTAGGGCAATGAGAATGGATAATACTATATGAGATTTGAATAGAAGATAGTATGATATGTAGAATTTAAAACATGATTTCCCTTTTTACATTCTCGCTGAAATTTCCTTTTCACCTTTATGATGTTGATATCATACTTCTTCATAAATGTGATCTCATATAACTGTCCTTTCTTTTCTGCAGATGATGTGGGCTGCTGACTTTGATGAATCCCTAACTTTGGAGTTAGAGGAGAGTTGTCTTGAACCTTTGGTTTTACAGCTCCCAAGGGATTCAGATGCAGAAATGGGAGGAGAAAGTGTAGAGAACGGTAATGGAAGTTCAAAGGGAGCCTCACAATCTAAACATGGAAATGTAGAATGCTCCACATCTGATAACATCGGAATGAAATCAGCATCAAGTCGTCCCTTTTGCGGATTGACAAGGAGTTTTTGGTCAAGGGCTGACCCCATGCAGATATATACTACAGTCTCATTGACGAGGAATGGAGTCGATGAATTACCTGTCTTCTGTGTAGCGGCAATACTTACTATCAACCGCCAAAAGATCATCAAAGAGACCCATTCAATTGATGACTTGATAAAGGCAGGTGCATTCTCCTAGGTTCGCATTACGTTACTTCTTGCCTCATTGTTAGTGTATGGAAATGTAGTTGTTTTCTGCTTTTCCCTCGAAGTCAATTGTTGGCTACCTCTTGTATTTGGTGTAACCGTCAATCAAACCAATTTAGATGATCCTAAGTGTTTGATAAGTAGACTTTGATGTAGACTATTGGCCACGACTATTTTGGCAATTCAAAACTGGGCAATTGATTGGATGGTTTGGATCAGATTGAACATTTTGGCCTAGCACCAATCTGAAGAGGTGGTTCATTGATTAGACAGGTCGGATTGGTGGACATTTGTTCAACATGCACAGTAGAGGCCCAATCTAATATAATAGTCCCAAGGCTATCACATTATTTTTCTCCATGAATATCCTTTTCCATATATTCCTGTAAGATGTGTTGTTAATTAACATAAGAGGTTACTTATTTTTCCTTTTCCTCCCATTGCCATGCTTATCTATTATTTTTTTTGATGGGTAAAAGATATATATTAAAAGGGGCTGAGAAGGCCCAAAAAACTATACAACGACTGAGGAAGACCAAAACGAGAGCACGAACAAGGCCCTAAGCAAGAACAAGAACAAAGCAAAAAGCTACATCATTAAACGCTCCCACCGGAAAACATAATCCTCAAATCTGAAACCTTGCAGCTCAGAAATAATGGATCCCCAATAGTATAAAGTAGCTTTGATATTCAGGAAGATTTCCTCCAATTGGGCCTCTTTGTCTTCAAACGTGCGCCGATTTCGTTCCTTCCATATCTCCCAGCAAATGGCAAAAGGAAGAATCCTCCACAACTTACGCCCACTCGGAGAGAAAGCTATGGATGGCCATCCAACAAAAGTGTCAAGCACAGACCTGGGGAACACCCAGGAGATCCCGAAGAGGCAGAGGAATCGATCCCAAATGCTCTTCGACACCCGGCAATGGATAAGCAAGTGGTTGGTAGTTTCTTCATCACCTCGGCAAAGAATACATCTACAAGGTATCTGGAGTCCATGTTTCCTAAGCTTTTCCACCGATAGGATCTTATCGAGCATCGCACACCAACTGAAGAAGATAACTTTAGAAGGAATGGGAGTACTCCAAATACGTCTAGCCGGGAAATAGATTTAACTCGGTCCCTGAACATGTTGTAGAATGATTTGACAGAGAATCTACCCTTCGAGTCTTTGATCCACCACCTTCTGTCCTCTTCTCTATCCGAAAGAGTGATTCCTTCAAGACGGCACATCATGGGTGCTAGAGCCTCCATCTCCCAATCCTTAAGCCTCCTTCTTAAACCCAGGTCCCAAGACAGTGTACCACCCTTCATTAGATGAGACTACACTAACTGACTCCCCTTTGCGATTCTAAAGGGAAAAAAACAATCGAAACTCCTCCTTGAGAGATCGTTCTCCACACCATCTTCTTCCCAAAATCGAATTTTGTTGCCATTGCCCACCTTAAAAGTGCTGCCCTGTCTAATATCACCAATCATCTTAGAAATACCTCTCCACACCCCTGTCCCATACGTAGAGGTAAGCACTCTACTCTCCCACCCATGAAAGTCCTCACCCTGCCTAGCCGAGATCACCCTACGCCACAGGCTGTCCCTTAATATCATATTAGAAGTTAATGTTTATTTGCTCATCTATTTGTTCATGTTACACATGTAAGAATATTATTTTTCATACATAAATTACAGTTTTTGTTTGTTAAGAAACATTTTGCGATCGAAGCTATAATCTTTGATCTCAAAGCAGATCTAGGATTCCCTTGAACTGTTTTTGAAGATTATTGAAAGTGGCTGGGGTTACTCTACCAAAATTCATCTGGATATGGAAAAAGTCCCGTGGTTGGGTGTGGTATGTTACCCTGACACTTCATAATGGATGTTGTACCCATGTCAGACACTTAATTTTTAAGTGGAAATGCTGTGTCTTGGCCTTGTCTTAGTCGTACCCGGGTAACATTTCTTTGACACGGGAATAGAGTATTCCGAAACATTTGCACCCTTCAAAACGGCAGATTGGTTATATGCCTGAGATGTCTCCAGCATGGTTGAGGCATTCTTAGTATTGTCTAGGGGCCCATAAGGTATCTACTGCCCCATGGCGATCTGTGAGTAGTCCTCAAAGTTCTGTTGTTACCAGAAGGGGTTGGGACAGATCCGCCGGTTCTTGCCAACCTCCAGCTAGATCGTACTTGGAAGCAACATCCATCCCTAGATAGCCTTCAAGGGAGGTTACACAACTATAGCCAGACTCCCTAGCATTTATGTCACGCCGAACTTGAAGGGAGTTTAAGAAAGGATGAACTTTCTCAAGACGTGTCTAGTGGCAAGGTTCAAAGGGGGATCCTATTTTGTGAAGGAGGTGCAAAAGTGAGCAGACAAAACGTGGAAGGTACCCTTGGGTGTCACAGTGAAGTCCATGAAAAACGACCTCTTCCTGTTCACATTCTCGTCCAAAGAATGTGCTAAGAGAACCCTACAAATAGTTAATCGACATCTTAGGGCATCTTTCTTGTTCCTAGATGTTTGGAGCCCTTTTCAGACTGCTATAGATGAGGCAGGGCAGCTGAAAACATGTGGATTAGAGTTTTTGGCCTTCCTTTCCATGCTTGGAGCCTCTCGGTCTTTCAAGCTATTGGAGATCTGTGCGGTAGATTTGTTAGAATCAATTAAGACACCCTCCACATGGACTGTGTAGCAGACACCAGAATCCTTGTGAAAAACAATGGCAATATCGCTAAAATTATACAAGTCTTGGTCGACGCATGTTTGTATCGTGTCTTGGTGTGGTTAGAAGATTCTCTGGTGATGGTGCGTGCTTCGATGGACACTAGAGTTGTGATACCTAGGAGCAAAGCTACGATGGACGATGTTTGCTTGATGGAGCTTTGGTGTTCGTAGGAATTATTTTGGTGGAGGAAAATCTCATAACTAGAGGAGCGAGGTTGAAGATGATTACGTGGCCTCTCACCCTATCCGTGTTAATGAGAATGTGACTAGGTCCTTGGGTAGGGAGTCTCTTATTGGGCATGCCTGCATCTAGGTGGAAGAGGGGCGAACATGTGTCGAGGGTCACAAATATCATGCTGTTAGAAGCAGGGGGAACATGAATGGGACGTGGCCTAACCCTAACCCAGCACGTGATAGGCCCTCTGCATTTGTTCGGCACCATTTCAACGAATTTCAAGTTAAAGCTAGCAATAGAACGCGCTCTCAGTAGAGGGATGGCTTTTTATCTGGTGGTTCAAAGAGGAGATTCTATGGCATCACGACAATTGTTTTCCAAGAGACATGTGATCGAGGCATTGGGAGGAGAGTTGGGGTGGACCAACCGTAGAGAAAAGATGAAGGGTGTTGTCATTTATGAGAGTAGGGAACCAGAGCACCTAATGACTATTCTCGTCGTAATGAAGTGCATGTGGACCATTGTCTCAGTCTAGCAACTCCACATATCGGTCTTCTTGTCTTATTCTCCCATCTAGTAGATTGGTCTAGCAGAGAGATTTAAAGTAACCAGTCTAAACATCCTATAATGTTTGAGGTTGGAGAAGATGTTTTCTCATCCACAA
Organism: Euptelea pleiosperma; assembly: GCA_035048495.1. Classification (NCBI taxonomy): domain Eukaryota; kingdom Viridiplantae; phylum Streptophyta; class Magnoliopsida; order Ranunculales; family Eupteleaceae; genus Euptelea; species Euptelea pleiosperma. Next base: position 2,880,190 of record CM068551.1, read on the forward strand.
AGGTACTCCAGCCTTTCGACGAGGGGGAAGAGGAAAATGAGGGGTTTGGATGTGTGGTCTTTTCTAGTCATGCTAAGGTCAATGAGGAACTTTTCTCACCTACAGTGGAGTGCTCACAGCTTACTTCTCAGTGTTTTGGCGACTATGTTACCGTTGCAATGGAGCTCGGTGATTTGATTAGGGAGTCACTATAGTCGTCGCACATATATGAATCCTTGTTGACTCCGTAGTTCCTGTAGGTGGAGATTGCTCATGTTCCAAAGGTTGGGGGAGATGAAGTGGGAGCAATGCTGTCATATGTCAACTCTTTCAAGTAGGTCAATATTGTTCCATAAACACATGTATAGCTAGGCATCAAAGGACGGGAGGAAGGTCTCGTGGGCGGACGAGGTATGTGAGATGGAGTTTGATAGGGAGGTCAAGCAGCTTGCTGATATTGATGTGGTTCCCCTCAGGGTGGACTAGTCCAACAGAATTGAGCACTTTAGATCGTGGCTCTACCCCTTGTGAATGGCCAAACTCTAGGTGACATCTTGATAAGGTCTAGAATTTGGTCCCATTGTGGGGGTCTTGTTCCAGGGATTGAAGACAAGATGCGTAATTTACTTATAGCTACAGAGAGGCATCACGGAGAGGCAGTTTCCAAGGGGGCTGGAGGTAATAAGTTGACGGCTCCTGACAGCATTGAAGAAAAGGTAGGATCAGAAAGGGGAGAACTTGTCTCGATGAAGGGGGGAAGATCCAAATGGGTTAGATCAAAAGGCTCAATCAGGCTGACACTTTGAGCCCCCAGCAAGCCAAAGACGCTGTGAGGACTAGAGCAAATCTTACAGAGAGTGCTTAGACTAAGCCTCATAACAGGTAAGGAATCTTGCATGCCATTTAAATTATGAAGGTAGGTCCAGGATAAAGTGAGCAGTCGGAAGGGGGGACAAGTTTTTCGTGTTAGTGAAAATCTTGTTGTGGAATGTTAGGGGGTTGGGGAGTAAGGGCTGGAGGTTGGTCACTATTAACATTGTTAGGAAGTGGAAGATGGATAGCATTATTCTTTAGGAGACTAAACTTGACAAGATGAACGATATGGTCGTTGAAGAGGTGTGGGGCAGAAGAGGATTTGGTTGGCATGCACTTTCGGCCAATGGGATAGCTGGAGGTGTGTTATTGATATGGGACAACAAGAAGGTGCAACTAGTAGACTTCTCCATTTGAGCTGGAGGTGTGTTATTGATATGGGACAACAAGAAGGTGCAACTAGTAGACTTCTCCATTTGAGCATTCTCAGTTTCTATTATGTGTTCTCATGTTGATGATTTGTTCCTTTGGATGCTTTCGGGGGTGTATGGTCCTAATGATATAAAGTTGAGGTCTGAATTCTAGAGAGAGTTGGATCTTGTCCACAGCTTTTGGAATGCCCCTTGTTGTATTGGGGGCAACTTTAATGTCATCAGATTTTCCTTCGAGTAGAGAGGTGGAAGTAGGATCACTAAAATTATGCTCGACTTTGTCGGTCGGAACAATCAGATGAACCTTCCTCTTAATGGTGCTCATTTTACGTGGTCCAGCAATCAATAATCACCCATGATATGCATGTTGGACAGAGTCCCTGTGTCGGATACTTGGGAAGCTCATTTTTCAAACATCATTCAAGAGGCTATTCCTAAGCTAGCCTTTGACCACACTCCTATTCTATTGGACTACGGGGGTATTAAAAGGAGGCCAACTCTGTTCAGATTTGAGAATATGTGACTGCTAGTTCCGGGGTTTGTGGAATGGTGGAGTTCTTTCCAATTTACATGGAGGGCGGGTTATGTGTTCCATTTAAAATTGAAAGCTCTCGAAACCAACCTAAAGAGGTGGAATAAGGAGGTTGTGAGTAGAATGGATAGGAAGATTGGGAAGGTCTTTGAAAAGAAAGTCTCAATTGATAGAGCTGAGGAAACGTGGTACTCTCTCATGATCAAGTTAAAAGGAGGGTTGAAGCCAAGATTGAGTTCTCGAAATGGGCGAGAATGGAGATTTGTTGGAGCCAACAATCCTAGGTTAAATGGCTTGAGGATGGGGATAAAAACACCAGATTCTTACACTATATTGCTAATGCCAGGATGAGATGCAATAACATATCTCGTCTCAAGGTGAATGGCGTGATCATTGACGATGAAGAGAAGATTAGAGAAGGTGTTGTGGACTTTTACTCTAATCTCTATACAAATTCGGGTTATGTGAGACCGACTTTAGATGGGTTGAATTTTACCATATCTCAACGGGGAAAGGAGATTGGCTTGATAAACCATTTATGGAGGAAGAGATTCTTATGGCCATCAAGAATATGGGAGGTGATGGAGCTCTAGGTTCAGATGGGTTTTCGTCAGCTTTTTCAAGAATTGTTGGGACACTATCCGCTGTGATTTCATGGAAATGGTGAAGGAATTCCAAGAGGAGAATTATCTAGATTTTTGTACAATGGCACATGCATCACTCTCATTCCTAAAAAAGAAGACGCGGAGGAAATCAAAGAGTTTCGTCAACACTTATAAGATAATCTCTAAAGCCTTGGCCTCTAGGTTTAAAGAGATATTGAATTAGTAATCTTTCCAAGTCAAAGGACATTTTTGAATGGCAGACAAGTTTTGGATGGTGTGCTCATCGCCGCTGAGTGTGTGGATTTTAGACTGAGATCAGGTGAATCGAGCATTCTACATAAGATTGATATGGAGAAAGCCTACGACCATATCAATTGGGCATTTTTGGCCTATATTCTGACTAGGGTGGCCTTTGGTGTGAAGTGGAGGAGTTGGATTAGAAGTTGTGTCTCTAGTGCCTCGTTCTCCATCCTGGTTCCCTAGCAAGATATTTTAGAACCTCTAGGGGGTTGCGTCAAGGTGATCCGTTGCTGGTTAACGGTTCCCAGGAGGATTTTTTAAAACCTGTAGGGGTTGCATCAAGGTGATTCGTTGTCCCCATTCTTGTTTATGGTATTTGTGGAGGCACCAAGCAAGCAAGCTAAAGAAGCTAGGGTTATGGAGGGTTTTAGTGCCGGCATTGATATCCCTTCCATCTCTCATCTCTAGTTTGCTGATGATCCAATATTTTCACTAAAGCATCTCATTGCCAGTTGAAACACTTGAGGTGTGTCCTTAGATGCTTTGAAGCAGTTTCTAGTCTCCGTGTGTATATGTTTAAGAGTGAGGTGTTTGGGGTGGGAGAGGTGTTAACCTGGAGGGGTGTAAGGTGGTTAATTTCCTTCATCATATCTAGGCCTTCCTCTTGGAGAAAGTTACAAGAAGAATTCTATTTGGGATTCCACTATTGAGAGGTTCGAAAGGCGTCTTGCCCCTTGGAAGGCTGAATATCTATCCAAAGAGGCCAAGATCACTCTCATCAACAGTACATTATCGAGCCTCTTGATCTATATGTTGTCCCTTTTTCCCTATACCGGTTTGTTTTGCTAATGGGCTGAAAAAGTTGATGATAGATTTTCTTTGGTGTGGCAAAGATGACTCTTTTAAGTGCCATCTTGTGGAATGGAAGGTTGTGTGTATTCGAAATCAGAAGGGGATTGGCTTTTAGACATATCAAGGCCATGAATCATGCCCTCCTTGACAAATGGCTTTGGAGGTTTGTGGAGGAGACGAACAACTTATGGCGTAAGGTTATGGCTTCTATGTATGGGTGCAATCTATTGGGCTAGGAATCCAAGCTAGTTGATGTCCCTTATAATGTGGTGGTGTGGAAGGGTATCTATAAGCGCATAAAAGCTTTCAACAAAGGCATCACATTCAAAGTAAGGAGGTGTTAGAGTCGGAGTTTGGGAGGATCCCTGGTGCGGTTCAGTTTGGCGTTCTTTCTTTCTTCGCCTTCTCAGATTGTCAAGTTTCCCTTGTGAAGGACTGCTGAGCTAGGAGGGATGATAGATGAGCTTGAAATTTGGCTATGAGATGGAATTTTAATGACTGGGAGATAGAAGACATATCCCTTCTCATTAGTAAGATAGGGTCTAGAGTTGGTTTATGAGGATGATAGCAAAATATAGAGGGGACCCTAGAGGCCGTTTTCCAGTTCGCTCGTATTATTCTGCTCTAGTAGGTGGACTAGGTTCTGAGTTTTCGAGAGATGGAAAATCTATCCCTTCTCATTAGTAGGATAGGGTCTAGAGTTGGTTGATGACGATGATAGCAGAACTTAGAGGTTGGACCCTGGAGGCATTTATCAATTCACTCGTTTTATTTTGCTCTGGTAGGTGGATCAAATTCTGAGTTTCCAGTGGAACAAGTGTCGAAATTCCCTACCCCTTCTAGAGTGGTGTTCTTTGTTAGGACATCGATTCTTGAAAAGTCCATTACTATGTACCATTTGATCACGAAGGGAAACTTTTTGCCTACCATTTGCTTTCTCTATAGGACAAGCGGGGAGTTTGTTGATCATCTCCTCATCCACTGCTACTTTCAAGGTGATGGCCCTAAATCTCGGAGTCTTTCTCTTTGGAGATTGTTCCCTTCCGCCATCACGTGATTTATCTAGAAAGAGAGAAATAGGCGTATATTTGAAGACAAGTTGGAGAGGATTGAAGCTGTCATCTTTCGAGTCAAAATGCTTCTTTTTTATTGGTCCTCTTTGATTGATTGTTGTAAGGGCCAAAAGTTTTGAGGATTTTGTTTTTAGATGGAAGGAAGCCTCTCTTAGTCTTAGTTAAGACTATATTTTTTGGGAAGGCTTCCTTCTTCATTTTGTGCTTCCCTCCTGTTTAGTGGGTATTCGTACCCCTTTTTTCGTTATGTTCTTTATACAATACTCTTTACCGATCCAAAAAAAGGACAGGATTTGTGGACTTAGCTTTATACTTTAAATAAATTATGTATACGTCGGTCCCTCGCATATTGGAGGCTATTGTATGGACAATGATCTTGGATAAAATCTTGACAATGGATCACCTAAATCATTGCAAAATGATGATTCCTAACAGACATATAATGTGTAAAGCTCTAGAGGCGTGAGTAAACTAACTTTTTATTTATTTCAATTTGGCTTGGGAGGTGCGGTCCTTTTTCCTCTCTACCTTTGGCATAGTTGGGTTATTTGACATTGAGGACATTTTGTCTTGGTCCCAGGGTTGTTTGGTGTGAGGAAGAAAATCTTGTGGAGGATTATACCTCTTCCCTTATGTTAGGATCTTTGGAAAGAGTGGAATAGCTGGATTTTGAAGATTGTACCAGCTTATGGACCTTCTTTTAGGGGGCTCTTACTTTACATGGACAAACAATCATGTGCATCAGGAGGCGGTTCTGAGGTAGACATTAGATGATAACTCGATCTTGCTCAATGCTAGTAGTGTTGACAATGTTAGCGGATGGTATGTTCCCGCGCATGTGTTTTGTTGGCCCGATGACCCGTTAGTATACATAATTGTTTAGCCTTCCCCCAATAGGTCGATCTTTTGGGGTAAATGGTTGTTTAACATGGTATCAAAGCCTTCAGGCCTGGGAGGTCACGGGTTCAAGTCTCCAACGGAGTGTATTCCCACTAAGGGTGTGTGTTAGCGGATGGTATGTTCCCGCGCATGTGTTCTGTTGGCCCGATAACCCGTTAATATACATAATTGTTTCGCCTTACCCTCAATAGGTCAATCTTTTGGGGTAAATGGTTGTTTAACAAATAACTGGCCTTCTCCATTCAGATTCAAGAATATGTGGTTTAAAGCAGAGGGTGGAGTCATTAAAGGTTTCTTGGTGGGTGAGAACTGCCTTGATTTTATCTCATCTTCAATTTGCGGACAACACAATCTTCTTTTGTAAGACCTCATTTACAATTAGGCATTTAAGATATATATTTTGGTGCTTTGAAGCTGTATTGGATTTGTTTATATCAACCTTCAAGGTGAGAACATTAAGGGGAGCTTGTTGGTTATTTGGGTTATAAGATTGGATGCACATAGTCTTTTTATTTTGGCCTTCTGCTTGGGGCTAGTTACAGGTGTAAAGCCATTTGGGACAATCAATTAGAGTTTTGAGAGGAGGCTTCCATCTTGGAAATAAAGGTACCTGTCAAAGGGAGGGAAGTTTACTCTAATTAGCATTCTTTCTAGTCTACCCATGTACTTCTTATCTCTATTCTCCGTGCTGGTATCAACTGTCAAGAAATGTGAAAAACTTGAAAGAGATTTTCTCTGAAACTGTTTCAAGGATACTTACAAATATCACCTAGTGGCTTGGACATGGTGTGTAAGCTGAAGGAGATTGATGGCCCTGGTTTGAGACCCATCGAGGAAGTAAGGCCTTATTGGAAAAGGGAAGAACCCAGGAATTTTTGGAAAAGAGTAATTGAAAACAAGTTTGGTAGTAAAAATTTCATTGAGACAGTAATGCAGTAGCTTCTTATGGTTTAGGTGTTTGGAAAGGTATCTCCAAGGTTTTGTAGATGTCAAAAAAGTATTCATTTCAAGGTTGGGGCTGGAGATTGTGAGATTTTATTAGGACGTTTGCTGTGAGGATGAACAATTATGCACTTCTTTTTCGACGTTCTATGATATTTCGGATTACAAAGTCTCTTTTTTGATAGAGATTGCTTTGAGTTGTACAGGTTTGAGATACAGGTTTAAGAAGAAATATCAATAGTTCGTAAGTCGATGACCTTTTTGCTTTATTCCATTGCCCAAGTAAATAGCACGTGCCGGAGGACACAAAAGATAATGGTACTTGAAATGGGAATTTAAAGGTTAATTTTGGTTCTCTCATTCTTTAAGGTGATTATTAAAACCGAGTCTCTCTCTTTCTCGTTGACTTGGTGTGCGGTAGCTTAACCCTGCTGGCCATCAAAGTCTTTCTTTGGACGACAACTCTAGACAAATTTCTCACGGTTGATCACTTGATTAGCTGGTGGAAGATCATTCCTAACATGTGCTTCCTTTGCTAAGGAAGCAGAGAATCCGTCAACCGCTGCTTGTTTGTTGCAATCTTACGAATGCAATATGGAATGAGTTCTTCTGCATCTTTTGAGACATTGCCCAAAAATGTGATTGAGCTTCTCTTTGGTTGGAGGACCAACACCTTCAACAACTGTGGCCAAGTCTTGTCTTTTGTTGGCAATATTTTGGACGATTTGGAAAGAAAGGAACAATTGTATATTTTATGATAAAGTCGGTTCCACGGAGTTGGTAATTCTATCAAGGCATTGATGTTCTATTTTGGTTATCCATCGTTAAATAGTTTACGGGTCTCCATTGTGCATCCATCTTGAGAAGTTTTGTTTGCTTGTGGCTCTATTGAGCTGTTCCCCTTGGTTGCCTCCTTTGAATCTTGATCTTTGTATAGTGGGGTTTTCCCTTTTGTTCAATAAATAATGTTTTACTTATCGGAAAAAAAATGGAGAAATTATATGTTGTCACTCTTTTTCAACATCTTGCAGATGTTCAATGATAAGACGCTGAAGATCAATGCCAAGAGAAGCACACGCATGGCCATCAAACTTCGAAAGAAGTACCTCTACAAGGTAAGTGTCCGGTTTTGTCATTTTTAATGTTCCTGCCTCTTACACTGGGCATGATCTTGCTTTCCGTTTTTTTGGATATATATCTTTTACCTCTTTTGATGTGACTGTCATGCTTTTTGCTTCATACTGTTTCATGTTGTTGATTGCTGTTCTAGAGAGAAGTATGGTGTGATGCACTGCTAGCAATAGTGGTGCCCCACATCTCTTCTGGCAATTGATGCTTGAACCTGATTATCCGATCATTCACTTTCTTCCGCATAGTATGCAATTCTTGGGCTAGGCCAATCCAATGGTGACGCATGAGTTGGATGACCTGATGGATGAGCACTAAGCATGTAAACCCATTGGTGCATAGAGATGTGAGGCACCATTAGTTTTAGTGAACTACACCATGCTATATCTCCTCTTTCAGAGAAATGTGTTCTGAAGCATCTGTTATATTTGCGCCAGCTAATCAAGCACAAGAGCACAGGGAGTTCTGAACGTGACTGGGGTTGCTCCATTGCCCATTTGCTGCCACAAGGATAGCTCAACCGTCACCCCAGCTTTCATGCATTTATGATGGTGGCACACTGAATTGGTGTCAATGATCCAAGCATAAGGGTTCAAGTTCGAAATGACACAACTGTCATTTCTATCTTTTTTGTTGGAGGAGTTGAAAGCAGGAAGCAATTATCAGCCATTTGAAGATCCTTCCAGTTGTTTGTGCCTCCATTGTCTCTTTCACCTCTAGCGCAAGGTAATTTACTCTCTTTTCTGTTTCTATTTTTGAGTACGAGAGATATTTTAGGATATCTTTTCTTTTTTTCCTATTTTCTACTCTCTTTTTTCTTTTTCCTTTTTGATAAGTAGAAGAAAAATTAAGGATAAACCTTTAAAATCTCAGTATTGGGTCTACTCAGGCTGAACGGGAATGAAACAGCCAGTCAAAATTTGAGTTGACTACTACACACATGATGTGGTTCTTGTGGCCAGGAAATTGCATCTTAGGCCAGGTCAGAATTCGCATGCAGTAAACGCACCTCGCCTAAAACCTGTATGATTGAGCGAAGTTGTACTGACTCAGCTTGGAATTTAAACCTTGTTAAGGATCACTCCTAAACTGAGAAAGTGTTCAGGCATGCTACAGGGTGCCAGTTATGGGTGTGGCTGTGTGAGTATGGGTTTACCTGTCAGATCTTGCGCAACCCCCAAATCTTGAGGTGCAAAGATCATGGTTCAAAGTGACTGGTTTCGTTTCGGTTTCATCCATGAGCAAAACCGAAACGTTTTGGTAGTTTCGGTGGTTTCGGTCCGAAACTGACCGAAATCAAATGACATTTTATGAATAAAAAATTAGTTTTTATCAGTTTCGGTTGGTTTCAGACGAATATGAATAAAAAATTAGTTTTTATCAGTTTCGGTTGGTTGCGGACGAAACCAAAGTAGTTTCGTCCACTACCAAAACCGAAACGTTTTGGTTTCGGCCGAAACTTGAAACCCTGGCAAAGATATGGTTTATAATATTAATGAATTTTATAATATATTATATTTCCAAATTCTTATCTATATCCATTATGAATCCCATACCCGCACCCTTGTCATGTCAGTTAGACATGGATACACCAAGCGATATGAAGGATCTTAGTACCACAGATGACATGCCATCTATTTTTCCAGGAAAGCGACTACAATATGTTCCCAAACCCAAATTCTAGTTATTTTATGGAGGATATGAACTTCTTTTTCCTCACCGAAAAAAAAGAAGATATCAATTTCTTTTTTGGTGGGTGATATCAGTTTAAGTTGGCTACTTACAAACGAGGGTGTAACTTACAGCCTTAGTTGCAGGAATCTGCTACTCAAGGTGCCACTCCAGCTCGTTTAAACCTCTCCCTCTCACAACCTCCTCTTGCACCTACTGTGACTCCACCAAGACACCTTAACAAAATCAATGTATTACTACCATATTTGTAGTTTTTGTCATTTTTTAGTACTGTACACTAGGTTTCTATAAAAGCACTCATTAAATATTAATATTATAAATTTCTTGAAGAACTATGATAATCATTATATATATATTTGACTTATAAAATGACACGCGGTTGTAGGGAACGCATGAAGATGAGTTAAGGGCTGAGTGAATAAGTTGGGGCTTTTCAGCCGAGCCATCCAAAAATATGTACTGCGACATCAGCACTTTTAACCACCCTAGATTTCAATTAATAGATGGTTAGGATCATTAGTTATGAGTAAAAAAGCATGAATCAACCTAACCCGACTCATATATAAAATCTACAATGTTCGCGTGCGCGTGCGCACATTAAATTCTTTCATGTTATTCTGTGCAGATGCTTCCTAGGTGTTCCCACGAAAACTATCTAAATTCTAAAACAGCTACTTTTCACGAATTTTTTTGGGTGGGCAAGCTGTGATCAAACCCACGATCTCATGCTGGCAGTGCAGAACCTCAACCAGGACTTGAGCCCCACTTAGTTGGAAACATGATGAACCATGTTAGGAATGAGCTTTAATTATGCCTCTCGTCTTCTTGTTTCCAAGTAGTCTATTAATTCATCTATGGTTTTCTGTGTTATGCTTTACAAATTCTAGTTACATAGTATTTCTTAATGAAATGACTTGTTAAGGTAGAGTATCGGCCATCAATATAGGCGGGTGGGTTATATTAGTGACTCCTACCTGTATCATTGGCACAACACCGTCTGATTCATGCTCTAACTTTGCAAATATTTACATAATTTTTATAGAGAAGTTTATTTGATGAAGGGGGGGTGAATCTTACACCTTAATATTAGTCGGCCACGGTACCTGTATGAGTAATCAAAGCCCCAGCTTTCCTATGCCCATCTACCATAATGAACTACTGTGTTTGTTTTGTTTTCTCATTCAAGGACCTTATGCTTCTTATTGTTTTGAACTCAATGTAGGGCCTGTAATTGGAAGAAGTTCCTGTTAGCTGCATGAAGGTCTGGATCATGGAGCTGCCAGAGTCTCGGGGGTACCTGTTGCTGGTAAGCGAGAAAAACTCGCCACCCACTATATATTCTTTTTTTTTTTTCAATTGTATCTAGAAAAGAGAATGATATATCATTTTTTGTCCTGTAGATGTGAATATTTAAACTTAGTGATCCTGGAATGAAGTCACTGAATAGGTTTTTAGATTTAACCGTGTGAGATACAGTTTAATTAGGAGTTCCCTATTGATTCCGACATATTTTTTAATAACTGAAATACCTTTTTTCTCTTTTGGAAAAAGGGAAAGCAGCTGTCTGCTATCTAAGGCCACCTTGAGCTGCCAAATTTGGAAAAGGGAAAATCCGCCAATGTCCAATTGGAATCAGCGATAACCAATGATGCCACACAGCATGTCCACCATCACCTGTGGGGTGTACACGCAAAGGAGTTGGAATGAAGGTCAGGCAGAATGTACGTGCCAAAAAGGGTTGGGACCTTGTTATCCGATGAGTCTCACCTAGATCTTCGAGGTCAAAATTCTCCAGTGTAAGATTAGATGGTTTAGTTATCTGTTTGATTCGATCTTTCACGGAGATCTCCTTGTTGGATCAATGGTCATGTCCAAACACTTTGCATGTGAGCCACATGCACCAAAATGTATTGAACATGTAGGATGTTGGTCATCTGTCCCCACATACAAATTCTTACTTTTTTCTTAAAATAATTTATTTGTGAATAATAGCAGATTGCATCTTTTTATTTATAGATATTTCCCTTCCCTAAGACAAACCATTCCATGCTAATGAACATATAGGCCTTTGATCTTTACAGTGATGAAATGGCCCTCGTCAATAGTATGGATCACCTCACTCTTACTTTCCCATTGGGTTGTCTTTGTTCGTATACCTCCCCATTCAGCTCATCAGCAGAGCCCACGTTTTCTGGATTTTTCAAATCCTGCCGTAAATTCCTCGAGTGTTATCACCGAAGAGTAGTTGGTGATAAATTCCATGGACAGCTTTTCATAGAATTCGAGAGTAGTAGGAGCTATAGGAAAATGAAATTTTGCTTCAAGCGGGACTCTGGGATCAGAAAGACAAGTGGGTCCTGTTGGCCTTTTCTCATCTTGGGCATGCATTTATTCCTCATTTCGGCTAAGGATTGATCTAGTTTTGGGTCTGGTTTTCCAATACCACTGAAATTGTATAGCCCGTCAAGGATGTAGCGACAACGTGTTTTGCCCATTGTGTGCACCTGTTAGATGTGAAACATTAAAACATCCACGCCTTATCTGAAATTTTTGGGGTCGGCAAGTACGCGTTATAACTGTCACTACATATCGCTAGAGCATCTCAACTCTATGTTAATTAGCTGTGCCATTCTCAAATTTGGCACAGAGGCCAAAAAAGCACTCCGTAGCCGTGCTATCCAACCTCTCAAATTTGGAAGCAAAAAGATGTAACAAGGGAGCTGAAACCTTTGGGGTTACTCAACGCTGCATTCTGGGCCCACTGACCGCATGGATGTTCAGCCCACCCCTTCGTGTATATACACCAAAAATCACTCTTATTTGTAATCTCTAGCCATTAGATTTTAGTACTTTTTAAGGCATGATTCTAGCCGTTGAATTCAACCATTATTTTTTAGTAATAAAACCAACGGCAAAAAATAATCAAACAATAATAATAACAATAATAATCAAACAAGCTGATTTTTGGTATGAATGTCTACCAAGGGGTCGGCTAAACATCCATGCGGTCAGTGGGCCCAGATGGAAGCGGTGAGTAACAAAAATCGCGCTTCTGCATGCCATAAAGTTTCAGGTATAACTTGTTACATCACAACCCAATTTGGAATGGAACAGGATATAGCATATGGCAGTTTTTTGGGTTTTTGAACTACATGACACACTCTAGAGAGTTAATCTTACCTGACCACCCAAAATATAGGCCACGTGGCAATTTCTTAGAGGACGCTGACCGTATAGATGTTTAGCCAATCCCTAGGTTGATCTATAAACCCAAAATCAACCTGATCAGTGATTTCTAAGCGTTTGTTGAAGACATTTTCAAGGGTTGATTTAAACGGTAGGAATTTGAGCATTATATACCATTATTTGTGTACAAAGATCCAAAGGTTTGAAATCACTAATCAGGCTGATTTTTGGTTTGTAGCTCCACTTAAGGATTGGCCAAACATCCATATGGTCGGCATCCTCTAAGAAATTGCCACGTGACCTATATTGTGGGTGGTCAGGCAAGTTTTACTCCTCTAGAGATCATTGACCGTATGGGTGTTTGAACTATCCCTAGGTCTAGGTGGATTGGTGATTTTTGAACTATAACTCTAGAGATGTTTTCCTTTTAAGGAATGGCAGGAACAGGCGAGAGTGCATACCAATCCCACGCGCGTTAGGCCAAATTTTTCTGTTTTGGTCGTTAATGTAATGGGTTGGAAGGCTTTACAATTATAACGGCCATAACAATATTTTTTAAAACCATGATTTGCAGTTGCAACGGCCAAAACCTTGATTTTAAATCCTATACCCTCCAAGAGCACTTCGGTTCAGTAAGCCACTTCTTGGATCAATTTCCTCCTCTGCTATGTCTCGCTCTGTACAGCCACTGGTCTTGGGAAGAGTAATCGTAGAAGTTCTCGACATGTTCTCTCCTTCCGTCGATCTCGCTGTTCGTTACGGATCAAAAAAAATTGCTAATGGCTGCGAGATCAAGCCCTCTGCAACGACTGATAAGCCCAGTGTTCAAATCAATCATTCTCCTCCATCCAAAAATCTCTACACTCTTGTAAGCAATTTTCTTGATTTTTCTCCTAATTAAATACGTTTTTCGATCTTCTTCTTTCTTTGTTTTTGGTTTTTTTTTTTTTAACTTTTTCAATTGGATAGGTTATGGTCGATCCCGATGAACCGAATCCTAACGAACCAACTATGAGAGAGTGGCTCCTTTGGTAATTTAATGAATCTTCCTTCTATATAACTTGTGCGATGGCATATTCGTAATATTGAAGCTGTACGTTCAAAGTTTAAGCAGTGGAAGCATTTTTGTTGTTGTTGCAGGGTCGTTATTAATATTCCTGAAGGTTCTGATGCCGCCACCAAAGGTTTTTTTTTTTTAATTTCTTTTATTTTTTATTTAGTTTTTCGTTTTTAATCAAGAATTCTGATCCATGGAGATCGAAGGTTTGATCACCATCGTCTTGAATGCCTAAGTGCATGCCACGTGGCATTGCAAGGAGCCGGTGGATCAAACTCTCCTTTCACTGTAAATGAGAATGTGAGGTGTAATAGTGGTTGAATGGGACGGACGGGAAATTAATGCAGGAAAAGAGGTGGTGCCGTACATGAGAGCCCAACCTAAGATCGGGATTCATCGCTACGTCTTCGTTCTATTTCGGCAGAGTCCTGTGGTTGGGAGTCTTGGGACTGGGCGTGATCAACCTCCATATGTCCGTGCCAATTTCAGGACCCGCAATTTCGCCGCTCAAAATAAACTGGGCCTCCCGGTCGCCGCCGTCTACTTTAATGCCCAGAGGGAACCAGTTGGCAAAAAACACTGACGTACTCTTTTCCATCTTTTGCCTGCTCGGTTGCTAGGTTAACCCCAGTCCATGTTTTGTCATAGATCTTCATCTTTCATATTCAAATGTAGGTGGAGAATAGGGATCAAAGATTTAACATGAAAATACACAAAAAACTCTCTCTCTCTCTCTCTCTCTCTCTCATAGTTAGTAAATGTAAAATGGCAAAAATCCCCACATTGAAAAATACGACTTTAAAACGTTTTGGTTCCAAAAAAACGGAGTCAAAAAAGAGGTCAAAAAGAAGAGAACGTCAAAAGATCGACAAGTGAGGACTTTAGGTTTAATACATATTTAACCAAAACTGCGCATTCAAAAAATGTATACATATAGATATATATGCCCATAATGCATGTAGATTGGGTGGTAATATAAGTATAATATAACCGAAACTATATGATATTTCCCTTAAATCTAAGTAATATAAGCAACACCAATAATTTTCAAAAATATTTCTCATTTATCAAGGTCGGCCAAATGCGTAGGAATCTGTTAATCTTTTCTAAAAATATATTTTAAAACATAAATTGGTGATATATATTATAAATAAGAAATATGCTTTCTTTTAAAACAAAAAATGAGTTTTATTCATGAGATGTTTTGAAAATTTTAAAATTACGGGGATGTTTCGGATTATTGAATATTTCGTGTTCTTTTTGCAATGTATTAAAAACACCATGATTTGAAACGTTTTTTTCAAAAGATTAGGTTTTTTTTTTTCAAAAAGTTGGGTTTTAAACGGAGGTTTGCTAACTATGCTCTCTCTCTCTCTCTCTCTCTCTATATATATATATATATATATATATATATATAATGGACTTGGGGCATTACCATTACTCTTTGTTATAACGAATTGTAACGCTCGGGGGCAATAACGGAAAAATTGGCGTGAGATTCAAATTTTGAAATTTTAATTTCAAATTTTCAAAAACAGAAAATAATGGAAATAACGGCCTTTTTCACTCAAATTTTCAAAAACGAAAAATAATGGAAATAACGGCCTTTTTCACAAATTTTTCTAGAAAAAAATTGTTATTTTTTGAGCGTTTTAATAGTCCATGACAGACCAAATCCATTATAACGGCCATTATTTTTGTTACAATGGCCATTTTTAAACCACGGTAGAGATTACATATTAGTAGAGATTAGATTACTTATTAATCAAGGTTTAAAGGAGGCCGTTTTAACGGTTAAACGGGCTGGGGGCGTTACCGTTTAAACGGTTGTTAAAACGGATTGAAACGGCCAGGGGCAAAAATAGAAAAAAAAAAAAAAAAAAAAAAAAAGGAAAAAACAAAATTTAACGGAATTAAACGGATTTTAACGAAAAAAAACATAAAAAAATGGTGTTGAAATTCAAATTTTGAAATTTGAAAACTAAAAAAAAAAAGAATTTAATGAGATTTAACGGAAATTAAATGGATTTTAACAGAATTAAACGGATTTAACAGCCATTTTTTTCACAAAATTTTTCAGAATTAAACGGCTGTTTAAACGATTTTAACAGCCGTTACAACAAAAAAAATGGTCGTTTTATTCAAAACCAATAAAACGTGTTTAAACGGTTTTAACGGAAATGGGCTTGGGGCGTTACCGTTTAAACGACTGTTAAAACCATTTAAACGGCCATTTTTAAAACCATGATAAATCATTCATTTGGGCCCACTGACACAAATGATTAGCCCACCCCTTGATGGATCTACACACCAACTATCAGCTTGATTGAGGATCCCCATCCATTTGATATGAGTACCCAAAAAATACTCGAATTTAAATGGCTAGAAATTAAATCACCCCATGAAGATGGCTCAAATTAATCTTAATTATGGCCAGAGATGACCAATAATCAGCTTCATTGTTGGGGTGTCGGTCCATCACGGGGTAGTCCAATCATTCATGGATCAGTGGGCCCACAAAGAATGTGCCACAGTTGGCATTTTTGTCTAGGGAACACATATTCGCACACCCCATCTCCTATCGCAGTGGACTCCTGGTTGGAGCACACCCCAAAAAGAGAGATCTTTCTCTAAAACAAGTGAAACTTGGGTGACACTGGGGACGGTCAATGATCTCCTACAATATGAGCCATGTCCCAAATCTGGATATTTGGCCAATCCCTAGGTGGACCTACAAACCAAAAATCAGCATGATTATTGATTTCAAACCTTTCGATCTTGTACCACAAATAATGGTCAATAATGCTCAAATTTCCATGCTCAAAACCAACCCATGAAAATGGCTCCAATCCAATGCTTAGAAATGAATAATTAGGTTGCTTTTTGGTTTGTGGGTCTACCTAGGGATTGGCCAACCATCCATACAGTCAGTATCCTCTAAAAAAATGCCACGTGGCTTGTATTGTGGGCTGTGTCGCTGGACAGTCAAGTTTTAGAGAGAGATCTCTCTTTTTGGGGTGTGCCCCTAGTAGGAGTCCAGTACCCCGATAAGAAATGGGGTGTGCGAATATGCACTCCCTTTAGGTTGTGTTTGCTTTTTCTTTTTCACGCGTATTTTTTGTCGTGCGAACTTTGAATACGCGCACATTCAATGTGCGCGAATTCTAATGTATGGTGTTTTGACGAACTCAACAAATCACGCGTGAAAATTAGTTATGTGCATCTGTTTGTGTAAATAACGGTGGATGTTGCATCTGATTCGGTGTATAGTGTTACATTTAATAAAATTATACATACACTTTTCCAGACTGGCACATACTCGAATATTTTTATACGGTTTAGATATACATATAATATATTATATAATATCTAATATTATATATATTAAATATATTATATTATATAATAGATTTTTATTATATGTTATATATTACAATATATATATTTTTATTATAATAATATATTATTTTATTTTATGATAATCATATATAATATTATTTTATTTTATTATATTATATTATTACATAATATTATTATAATATCAATATTATTAATATAATATTATATTAATATTATTATAATAAATTATATTAAGATTATATAAGATTATTATTATAATGTATTATATTAATATTATAATGATACAATAGTAATATTATATTATTATATAATTATACAATATTATATTATTATTATATATAACAATATTATTATTATATTATATTATATATATTATTTTATGTAATATATGTAGACAATATAGTAAAAAAATTCTTATTTAAATATAGTGTGATGCACCATGCAATGCACAATAAGTATGTCTTATGGTGCAACGACGCATGTTGTAACACGCAATTTCGTGCGTGTTCCGATTCTCAGAAGGTGTTGCAACACGCGCTTTGGCACACATTGAGGGCCCTGATGCACATTGAGAGTTGCACACATTGGTGAAAGCAAACACACATTTTTTGGCTGAGTTGCGTACAACAGCACCAATGTGTGCACATTTGTAAAAAACAAACGCAGCCTTATTTATACTCTCACGTATGCACATTGTAGTTTCGGTCTATAGTTTTGAAGTAGACAAATCGGTCATATCAAACAGTTGTGATGGAGGAAAGCCCAACTATTTTCTTATGGTTGTTTATACAATGATTTAATTGGTATGTTATAACATTTTTTTAGTAAAAAGCATTGTAACAGGAAAAAAAATGTAACAGGTCAGGGTGTCATCGTTATAATGACCTTTATTTTTTTGTTATAATGGTCGTTTTTCAAAACCATTATAAGTAGGAGTGTGAATTTGTACCCATTTAATCGGAACTGAATCAAAACCGAAACCCTAGTTCTAGTTCCACATTTTTGGAAACCGATGTATAAAACAACAAATGCAAGAAAAAAAAAAAAAAAAAAAAGAAGAAGAAGGAACAACCAGTTGGCAAGGTCTCCAACTTTCGTTAGCTCTTGAATGTGTTTTTTGTCCCAAGTATAATCATCTTTTTTCATCTTTATTGACTAGAAGGGGTAAGCATCAAGAGATCCACGGTCTAAGTGACATGATTTTTAATTAATATTCAAAAGACCATATTTACCCTTTGTAGTGGTGCCCACATGGACCATATATCTCTTGAATCCAATGGTCAATGTCTCAACCGCATGGCTCAGTTTGATTGATGATATTTAGCCATTGGATTTAGTACCTAAAAAACATGCTTGAATCAAATGGCTATAATCACTCTTTAAAAAATGCTAAATCTAATGGCATGAGATAACCAATCAGAGTGATTTCTGAAGTGTATATCCATCCACCAAACATCCAGGTCAGTGGGCCTAAAAACATGCGCTATATAGGGCTACGTAGCGCCACTGATGGATTGGATTGAAATGTGGCTGGATAAAAAAAAAGGGACGGGATATTGGCACCCGCGTTTTCGCTCAGTAAGCCCATCACTCATCACACCCATCCACCAAAAAAAAAATAGAGAAGAAGAAAAAGATGAGGAGGACGCCGCCGCCACCACTACCACCGCCGTGGGTATGTCTCTCTCTCTTTCTCGGCAGCCCCTGAGGCCGAGTGTGGAATGCCACACTCTGCAACCCTTATCAGCCCCCGAGGCCCAGTGTGGCATTCCACACTCGGCCTCAAGGGCTGCCGATGCAGCCCAGAATCAAGAGTGAGAGGGAGAAGGAGAGAGAGCAAGAGAAAGAGAGAGACGTACCTGCGACGATAGCGACGACGTCCTCCTCCTCTTCTTCTTCTTCTTCTTCTCTTTTGTTTTTTTTTTCAGTTTTTTTGGGTTTTTTTTGGATTTTTTTTTATGGGTGTGATGAGTGAAAAAGGAGGGAGGGGGGATTTTTGGGTTTACTAAGCGAAAACGCGGGTGCCAATAAAATCATGAAAAATATTTTGACGATTTCAACAGTTGCCACTATGCACTTGTTCATAAATTGGTTAGGATCGGCGAACATAGGTTGAGACCGAATTTCTCACCCGAACGAGTGAACCGTAGATTAGGTCTAAATCCAACGGCTAGCTAGAGATTAGGTCGCCCCTTCACTTTACTTTTTTAGAAGTCGACCCAAGCCGACGACTCACTCGAAGTCGAGAGAAAACCACCTCATTCTAGGAAGAATTAATTGTAAATAATACGTGGACTGCTCTTATCCAAGAAACTTCCTTCCCAAACACGCTTCTTCTTTTTTTCACTCTCTGTTCTCTTCCCTCTCCGATCTAACCTTCTCTGCAACCCCTTCGATAGAGCAACAATGCATCACCAAGTTTTAAATGTAAAGAGGGTCTATGCAGACATGAGAAGTAAAGGGGGTTAGTGATAATCATTTAAAGCCTTTTTTGTATCAATGCAAATGAAGAATTCACATTTGAGAAGGAAACTATAGACCCCCCATTTTGGCATGATCTTCTAACTTGGCAATCGATAGTCTTGATCTTCTTCTTTATCGGTTGATGGATTACTTAACTCATCTCAACCCTTAGGGTATTCTTAACCAATCATAAAACCCTAGTTAGAACCATCATCTACCATTAGATAACACTTCTGAAACCCAAAGTCACTAGTAGAAAGTCATATCTTAAGCTATGAGAATTTAATCAAAGATTTAACTTTTATTGATAAATAATAAAAAAAAATGTTCACATCCTTGATTTTACCGTTATATTTGATCAAATTCAAAAGTATTTATTTCTAACTCCTTCATCTTTTAAAGAAAAGTGGTTTCATTAAAATCTAATTGTCTAATCATAAAATCAAGGCTTTTGTTCGACGAATTCTTAAATGATATCAATTTTTAACAACTTGTTTGTTAATAAGATGTCCACCATTGAAAAGTACTTGAAAATATCTGTTAAAATATTTTTGTCTTATCAATTTTAGACTTAATTAAAATAGTATTTTATTAATAATTGATCAAAAGTCTTGATGCATGGTCTTGATGTGAGTAGATGTACTAATGTTCATACATCATTACACACTTTGATGATATTACTCAAGTTTATCTATCCAACTCACCAAACTTCATTGTTTTCCCATTTTACCTACACTTTTTTTGTTTATTCTTCACACCTAAATTTTCTACAACTTTTTATTTTTTTAGATTATCCAACTTTTTTCTAACAAATTAGAAAATTTCTTAACATATTCATATAGGACAAAACTCATTTGACTCTTTTAACCTCAAATGACTAAACTATCATTTTCTTTATTCTCAAAGTGTCTCAAATCCTTACTTTTCACTTATAAACACCCCATTCATCTCTTTAGAAATCAATTCCTTTAATCATTCTCTTTAGGCATATAGAAACTTTTGCAAAATAGTTTCTTAACCTCCGAAAACTTCTTAAAAATTCTTAAAGTTAATCCTCTAAAGACCCATTATTTTAAGAGATTAAGTGAAAGGAAGAAGAACTCTTGTTCTTGCTCACTTCATTTTTTTTTTCAAGAAGAAGAAGAAGAATAAGAAGATCAAGTAAAGAAGAATGATCATTTCGAAAGTACCACATAGGGGTGGTCCACCTCCTTTCTTTTATTTCTTTCGTTCTTTTTTATTTCATTTTATTTTGTTATCTAGTCCTTTTAAGTTTTTTTAGTTTATTTTCGTGTATTCTCTTAATGTTGATCATTTTTACTTTCTCTCTTTAACAATGTAACCATGTGGGAAGGCTAAGCCACCCTATTCCTTTTTTCTTTCTTTATTTGTCTTTTATATTTTTTGCTTAGCTATAAATTATTATATGTTCAGTTAGTTCTTTATTTTAGTTATTTTTTCTTGCTTTTTTTTAATGTTGATCTTTTTTTACTTTCTGTCACGCCCCCAAATTCGATATTTGATAATGTTGACCTTTCTCGTATCTTGAGGCGCGATCTGATCATACAAACACGTAATTAAACAAAATTGGTATCACGATGCAGCAGAAATATATTGGATAATTTTTTTTCATTTTATTTAAATAATCTGTGGGTACCCTATTTCTGAATTGTTGAAATACTGCTGCGTGTCAAGGACGCGAGTACACACGCTGTGAAGAAGCAGATTAGGTTCCGTGGCTCTCGGGACACTTCGGACTCGTGGTTCGATAAACATGTTTTCAGACCGTAAAAGCTCCATCAAGGATCAAACTCCTGAAAGGATCTAAAATGATGATTCTGATTGCAATAATATATTATCCGACAAGAAAGAGCCCTTATCGGATACCACAAACAAAGGCCGACTAGAAGTAGAAGTAATATCCAAAAAGAAACAGGCCTTATCGTATATCATCCCAATTATCGGCAACAAATGGACTATGATCGGCATTTCCCCGAGAAAGCTGACGAACTGCATATCTAAATCGGATATCAAATACTTGCCGATTTAGCCAAAACGGACAAATCCCCAACTCACAGGGTGCATACGGGAAAACATTCTCCTCCAATCAAGAAACAAAATAGAAAACCATTATCAAGAATGACGGTTACAGGCTCCCAAACAGCGACATACTCTTTATTGGGAGCCCTATAAAAAGGAAGAGGACCTAGTGAACAAGGGGTCAAAAAATCTAGGAAAAAGATAAAGAAATGATATGGTATCTGAATAAACTCTGACTTAAGCGTCGGAGTGTCATCTACAAGTACACCACCAACCTGAGATCGAGGCAGCAAGGAAAGGAGCAGCTAAATCCAGCATATTCCCAATGCAAAATGGCGTACAGCCTACGATGCCTTCCGCTAACACCTTCTTTCTTTCAGGTTCGTCAGATACACGGCCAACCTCGCCCTGAAGTTCATCCTCAAATCGCTTATCCGTTTCCTCGGGGAATGTGTGGGCTAAGATCACGGATTTTTCCCCCACATAATCTATAAGATGAAACACATTATATTGACATATTAATAATATTATAGGTTCTCTCGCCTCAATCAAAACCATAATATGTCCAACCAAAAGAAAATATTGTATATATCGTACTTCCAAATACATGTTAGAAAATGGTCAAAAGACTTATATATCTCATTATCCTTCTACAAGATATAAGAATTAAACAAAATATAACACCGTCTCTATTACAAGTCTATCAACAGAAATGCTGAAAGCATTAGACCAACTTCCCATTATCACTTCCTGAAAACAAAATATTTTAAAATGATGAGCGTAAGTACATTCCTCATGCGTAAAACTACTTAAATCAACGACTTTTGGTTATTTTAAAACAAATACGATTTGCAAACGAGTTTCACATTTAATGCGATCAAACTCAATTCTCTATCAATTACTTTTGTATAACTCCGAATACAAGGATGACCTCTTACATATCAGTTAACATTTCTCTTATCAAAATACCCGTGATCATTTCTATACAATAAACTATTGATTCTGACGTATTTGATACTAACGTTCTATCGGTTCTAATATACGATGTCGGCACTTTTAGCTTATAAGTAGCCTCCATAATATGAACACTAATTATTTTATTAGGTATCCTCTCTCCGAATTCTTTAATTTCTTTTTAGGTATAAATATCTGAGGGGTTTCATAAATGAGACAAAGCCTCTCCTTTAGGAGATTGGAATCCCAATGGGTCTTAAAGAAGTAAGATAACGCCTGATACTTTAGGGGATTAAAACTCCAAGGTGTCTCAAAGCAATGAGACAACGCCTGATTCTAACTAATCTGATATTCAACATTTCTGATCGCTTTCTTATTCATGTCCTTAATCGTATTTATATGCATAAAATATTAATATTTATAATAACATCTTTATATGCATAACATACATATTTTAGCATTTTTAAACTAAAAATAAAAACATTTAAGCCCTGTTAATATTCTAAAAATTAAGTACACATAGAAAATGGATGAAAAACACATATATCTCATTTTGCATGATTTTAAACACGAATTCATCTAACTAAACAAGATTATACATGTTCCCATCTATTACAATTTCATGTTAATTTGTAAGAGTATAAGAAATCATTAATGCATTTATACATTTCATTCGGAAAATACAAGAATGATAATTTTTCTTTACTCAAATTAATATATAACAAGAATAAAATCTTCAGATATTTTTTTTAAAAATAATAAAATTTTCTAAAATTTTTCTACAATATTCTGAGAATTTTCTACTATTTCTAAAATAAAATAATAATTAATTAATTAAATAAATAAATGCATAAGATAAATAACTATGTACTTACTCGTGAATATGCTAAAATTTTCTACAATTTCTTCTAGTTGAAGGATTTTTTTTTATAATTATTCTTACCTCAGGGGTTAGAATGTAAATATCCAAATTAATATATTTTTCTCAATGTATGACATTATATTTGTAGAGGTTTAAAACTCAGAATTTTTCACTCATTTCTAATGTGAGACTAAAATTTTGAACATTTTTTTTATATGTATCCGAACATTTTAACTTAAAATGTTGCCCATATACAAGTACAATAACTTTTGACTCGCAAGTCCGATTTGGACAAACTTGATATCAATATGCAAATATAATAACTTTCGCAAGTCCAATTTGGACAAACTTGATATCGATAGAAAATTACTGTTAAGACATTTAAAATGACATGCATATTAAGTTCAAAGTATTATAAAAATTCTACTATAATATTATTAGAAATAAGGTCATTACACTTTCTCTCTCTAACAATATAACCACATGGGAAGGCTATGTCACCCTATTCTTTTTTTTTTCTTTATTTGTATTTTATTTTGTTTACTTAGTTTTAGATATTTATATGTTTAGTTAGTTCTTTATTTTAGTTTTTTTCTTATTTTCTTTATGTTGGTCTTTTTTTTTCACTTTCTCATTTTAACAATGTAACTAAATAGAAATGTTATGCCACCGTTTTCTTCTTATCTTTGTCTTGTTTATTTAGCTTTAGGTTGTTACGTGTCTAGTTGTTTATTTTAGTTTATCTTTTGATATTTTCTTTATGTTGGCCTATCTTCATTTTTCTCTCTTTTTAACTTGTGTAAAAAACCTGAAATGCATGCATATAAGGTAATTCCAATTTTCTAGTGAAAATTGTTGATGGATTTGAGATCCTATTCTTCTCTTTTGTAGGAGTTAAGTCTATGGATATTAACAAGAAACAACTGAAAGTGACTATAACTGGGTATGCTGAGGCAAACAAGGTGTTGAAGAAGGCTATGTCAACAGGAATAAGGCTAAGATTTGGCCTTATGTCCCTTACAACCTTGTAGCTCATCTTTACACTGTTCAGGCTTATAACAAGAAGGCACCACCTGGTTATGTCAGGAGCGTTGAAACGCTACAATCACAACCGTGTGCAAGCAAGAAGATCAGTATACGACCATATTCAGTGATGACAACCCAAATGCATGTTTTATCATGTAGAATAAGAGGGGAAAAACATTAATGGGTTTTTTCTGCTTTGCCACATTTGATTACTTTCCCCACTTACCACTATAAAAATCTATTTAATTTTCTGTTGCGGGATCACAAGGTGCCAGCGGTCTCCTTGGACTTAGTTGAATACGAAATCTAAGATGGATTTTTCCAGAAGTTTAAGATTATGAGAAATGTTGGTGAGTAGTTTGAGTTGGGTTACATGAAAAGTTGCAGAGATTTGAAAACTGTTGATGAAAAGAATTAAAAGATCCCAACTCTCTCTTGATAATTAAGTTTCTATTCTTGAAGTTTTAATTAGTTCTATAATCTTATTTCCTCTTGTTTTCCCATGCTTTGAGGAGACTACGTTGGGGGTAACTAGAGAGAGAGAGAGAGAGAGGGAGAGGGAGGCAGAAGATGAAGATCTGGGAACTAAATGTATTTTGGGCATTCAAACGATAAATGTATTTTGGTCATTTTTTAATATTATTAATAGTCATGTGATGCACATTGCATTCCAACACCTATTAATGATCAGTGGCGGAGCCAGGGGCAAGAGTGGGCAATCCTGGCTCTGTCACTGTTAATGATGGTCAAATCATGTCAAAGGGGTGGACGAATAGTTTGCAAGTGCAAGGTGTATTACAAAATACTTATATTCAACTTATTAATGGACGAAGAAAGTTCTTGCATCACAAAAATAAGTTTCCATTATTCCCCAAATGTCTCTGGTTTGCTTCGTTTTTTTTTTTCTTAAATTTCTATTGGCATGGGCTTTTGAGTCTTTATACAACTTCTTAGAATTTATGCGTTCATGTGCGTGAAAATTTTTGCTATCTCCACGGAAAAAATTGATATTAACATTTTTTTTTATATGGGCATCCTTGCTGCACCTATAAATACCATGTGGAACACTGTTAGAGTTCCACGATCATACAAATGTTTCCCTATATGGCCCTTCAAACCAAAAATCAGACGGATTGATGGTTTCTAATTATCGGATTTGAAACTTTTTCAAGGGTTGAATTTCAACCATGGATTCAAAAATTATTTTGGGTATTGAGATTCAATGCCTAGAAACACCAATCATACATTTTTTTGTATGTAGGTCCACCTAGGGAGGTTTCAAACATCTGTATGATCATGGATCTCTGAGTGTGTCACGTGGCCTTTTTAGATGCGGCTTGACACCCGTATAAAAAGTGCCAAATATAAATTTTTTTCTCCTTATCAACCGAAGCTTTCACTACGATTATGTATCAGAACTTTGATATATATGACGACATCCATCATCAGCGTACGTTAATGACAGACCACAATGTGAGCCATGTGACACACTATTAGAGGCCACTGACTGTATGGATGTTTGGCCCATCCCTAAGTAGACTTACAGGATAAAAAATCAGCCTATTAGTGATTTCTAACCTTGGGATCATAATGCTCGAAGTCCACGGTTAAAAATAAACTATGAACAAGACTCTAATCCAATAGATAGAAATTACTGATCATGATGAATTTTAGCATGTAGGGTCCACCTAGGGATGGGCCAACCATCCATGCGGAAAGTTTTTTCTAAGTCATTGACGTGGCACCAATTATTTGGTGTCAAAATTCAAGTTGTGAAAAAAAAAGGTCCCAATATATAACCTATTATTAAAAGAGTAATGATCACATAGTCCAAGGTCCATAGATGCCGTATGGTGGCGTTGTTTTTTCATTGGCCAAAAATGTACTCAAGTTGGGTGATCAATAGTAATGCTCAAATTCCATGGTTAAAAATTAACCCATGAAAATGACTCCAATTTGAATACTTAGAAATCATTAACCAGGCTTTGAAATCATTAATCATGATGAATTTTTGCATGTGGGTCCACTTAGGGAAGAGCCAAACATCCATACCGTTAGTTATTTCTAACCGAGTGCCATTTTTCCAAATAATACTCAAAATCCATGGTTAAAAATTAAAATAACAACCATGAAAAAGACTAATCCAATGGATATGATGAATTTTCGTATGTACGTCCACTTAGGGATGGCCCAAACATCCATACAGTTAGTGATGTCTAAGAGTGTGGTAAGGTTCCCGTTCATCGCATGTAGCGTCCCGAGAATTTTTTTGAAGCAACAGGATTTTTAAAGCAGCAATCATGCTCCAATGATCGTGCGCCACATATACCCATGTTTACATTTTAAAACCTAAACCTAAACCATCGGTACACGTGGTGCGCGATCATTGGAGCATGATCGTTACTTCAAAAATCCCGCTACTTCGACAATTTTCTCTAGCGTCCCCTAATTTAAAACTTTAAATAACAGGTGTTCTTTTGTTTCTCGTTTTTGTTTTGTTTTTAAAGCAAAGAACATGTGTAATTACTAATTACCCATCTTTTTTCTGTAAAACTTTTTGTTGACCACCATATAGAGTAAACTCCAAACTCCAAAACCGCCCTGTCTTTCACCCCAACTTCCATGTTCCATCAAATCCTGCTTACTGGAGTTCGACAAAGTGGTTTCGCGTTCATCAAATGGTTAGGGCTCGCTACGATCTATCGATAGGCACTGAGAAGCGGTTCAAGATTTGCACAAGAATGTGGGAAACGGATTAGCTTGTGTGCAGCACTAGGAAAAAAAACTCTTTCGTATATAAAATCCTGCCATCGTCAAAACATCCCCCAAACCAACAATCCCCGCCTTTCTCATCTCCTCCCCAAACCGATTGCGCGTTTTCTACTTTGCTTCTGAATCCTAAACAAAAATAAGGATGAGTAGTGGCGCGAGACTGTGCAGTCTATTAGGGGAATTGGGGTTCGTAGGGCACGAGACATTGGACCCAGACAGCTTCGAATGGCCGTTCCAGTACGAAGAGGCTCGACCCCTCCTCGACTGGATCTGCTCCAGTCTTCGCCCCACCAACGTTCTCTCCCCCGCCGAGCTTTCCCTGTAAGTTATCCTTCTCACATTTCAGATTTTTTCACTTCTGGGGTGTTGGGCTCATATGATAGATCGACGACTTGTCCGTGCTCTGATTATTTTTTAGGGCATTTTGGCCAAGGTCTTAAATTTCAATTTCGTATACTATTTCGGTGAGGCCCGAAACTGAAATTTCGGTTGACGCTAGGTAAAAATTTGAAATCGAGACTACGACAAAATTTTCTAAATCTCTACTCATGAAAAGTTTGAAATATTTGAAAAAACCGAAATTTCACATGAAATTTCAAAAAACCCAAAATCTATAGATTTTTTTTTTTAAATACGAGATTGAATTGAGTACTGCACTATAACGTGCATCACGTGTTCTGATCGTGCAACAATTATTGTGTTAGTTTATGCGTAAGTTAGTGTGTTCAAGTGTCGTGTGTGTCAATTTATTGTGCGTCAGTTGTAAACCTGTGCTTTTTGTTGTGAGGTATCCCTTAAAAGAGTCAGTGGATAGTTATTTTAAGAGTGGGAAGTGGGAAGTTATGATTAGTTATAACTTATTGTAGATCATGGGTCGTGTGTTGTTTAAGTCAATTATAGAGTCTGAAAAGGAGACGTGGAGGCTGAGGTATTTATGTACTGTACTGTGTGATCATGTAATGGACATAAAGAAAAGCTTGTCTCAATATTCTGTCTCAAGAGGTTAACCCCCTCGAAGTGGTTACTTGTGCTGTTTTTGTATTCAGAATTATTGACGAACGTTACATTTGGTATCAGAGCCAACGGTCCTACTATGGTAGATGGTACTTGAATGTCACATCTGGCTGAATCTGTGAACCAACTTAAGGAGTTGCAAGATTCACAACAGAAAATCCTTGACGCGTTGGTTCAACAATTGGGAGTATTAGCTTCTAGCTATGATGCCCTCACCTGTAGCTCACAACGAGAAAGAGAACCATCCATCGATCGATCAGCCAATCAACAGTCCGATAACCCCCACATTGACGCCACGGGTATTCAAACACGAGCAATTCGATTGGACTTTCCCAAGTTCGACGGGAATGACCACTTTGGTTGGCTTTACAGGGCATTACAGTTCTTCCATTATCATCAAACCACCCCCCTCCCCCCCCGCCCCCCAACATCGATTGATGATTGTCTCCTTTCATATGGAGGGTAAAGCCAATCAACAGTCCGATAACCCCCACATTGACGCCACGGGTATTCAAACGCGAGCAATTCGATTGAACTTTCCCAAGCTCGACGGGAATGACCACTTTGGTTGGCTTTACAGGGCATTACAGTTCTTCCATTATCATCAAACCACCCCCCCAACATCGATTGATGATTGCCTCCTTTCATATGGAGGGTAAAGCTCTTCACTGGTACCATTGGATGGAGAACTCGGGAGCTTTGACCAGTTGGGATGCCTTTACAAAGGCACTTGAATCTCGGTTTGGCCCCACCGAATATGACGACCTGGTGGAGACCCTCACCAAACTACAACAATTAGCCATTGTAGAAGATTACCAAACACGATTCGAGACACTCGCAAATCGTACTGAAGGTTTGACCGAATCTTTCATAATCAGCTGCTTCTTGAGCGGACTCAAAGATGACATTCGGCTAAGTGTGAAGATGTTCAAACCATCAACCTTGTCCGTAGCTTTCGGATTAGCCCGAATCCAAGAAGAGAAAGTTAACTTGAGACGGAGACCCAATCGATTCAATGGCGGTCAGGCTGTTGCCCTTCCTGGACTAGGACCAGGAATGCCGAGGAAGCACACTATGCCTATCCAACGACTCACTCAATCCGAGATGAAGAAACGTCTTGATCGTGGGTTATATTACAACTGTGATGATAAATGGGCACCAGGACACCGATGCAAAGTACAAAAACTTACGTACTTGATGGGGTAGGGTCTGATGAAATGACTACAGAGGAGGATGAGAAGGAAGCGGTCGAGGAAAAATCCATTGAATCCGAGCCCAAATTGACACCCGAAATATCATTGCATGCGGTCGCAGGTGCCCTGGCTCCTCAAACTATGTAGCTAATAGGTAATTTAAAGACATTAAATTTAGTGGTGCTAGTTGACTTGGGTAGTACCCATAATTTCTTAGACCTGGCAATAGCCAAGAAGGATGGACTATCTGTTTTCTCTAGTGGATGGTTTGAAGTAATGGTTGCAAATGGGGAAAGATTAGCATGACTAGGGAGGTGTGATGGAATCACATTGTTGCTCTAGAACCAACCAATTACTACTGATTTTTATTTACTGACATTGGGTGGATGTGATGCTGTCTTAGGGGCCCATTGGTTGAGGACCTTGGGACCCATTTTGTGGGATTTTTTTAATCTTTCCATGCAATTCAAAATAAACGGAGAGCCATGCAAAATTAAAGGTGAATATTCATCAAATTTGGCCGTCATTGATGAGAATGATGTAAAGAGAATCATCAGGACTGACAAAAGGGGCGTTCTGCTACAACTTTTTAGCATTACCGAATTTCAACCTAAATCTCAATTAGAGCCACAAGAGGCTACTGATTGAGTTTCAAGATGTGTTCGACGAACCACATGGGTTGCCCCCACCTTGTCCCCAAGACCGTCGAATTCCACTTGTTGACGGAACTCGACCCATCAGCGTAAGGCCACACCGTTACCCCCATTACCAAAAGGGTGAGATTGAAAGCCTTGTGTGAGAGATGCTCCAAGTCGGAATTATACGACCGAGCAAAGTAGCCCGTGGCCCCGCCTAGCCCCATGCTAATTATCTAAATTCGTCGTTTCAGAACCACCCACAGAAAAGAAAAGCTTATCAGCGCCGGATAGATAGGATAGGAACAGTGGATTTTCATAACGGGAGTTGGCGTATGTGTGTTGATTACCGAGCTCTAAAAAAGGAAATTGTGAAAGACAAATTTCCGATATCAGTAGTAGATGAACTACTAGATGAGCTCCACGGCGCCACAATTTTTTCAAAGCTCGATCTCCGTTCGGGCTACCATAAGATCAGAGTGCAACCAGAGGATGTCCCCAAAACGACATTCTGAATCCATGAAGGTCATTATGAATTTCTGGTGATGCCCTTCGGACTCACAAATGCTCCTTCTACGTTTCAAAGCTTAATGAATGATTTGTTTCGTCCCTTCTTGCATAAATTCATTTTAGTATTCTTCGACGATATACTAATTTACAGCAAAAATCGGACCGAACACCTAAGCCATCTTCGTACTGCATTAGACATCCTCTGGACTCACCAACTATTTGCTAGGGAGTCTAAATGCAAGTTTGGGTGTGACAATATTGATTATCTTGGGCATTTTATATCCAAAGACGGTGTTGCAATTGATCCCGCCAAAATCTCATGCATGTTGGGTTGGCCTATGCTCAACACCCTCAAATATTTACGTGGGTTCTTGGGAATAACCGGCTATTACAGAAAATTTGTTAGAGACTATGGAAAAATAGCTGGTCCACTCGCATCTATGTTAAATAGAAATTCGTTTATTTGGACCGAAGCAGCAAAGAGAGCATTCAACGACCTCAAGATACCCTCTACTATTTTGAGGCTGCATCGAGTGCAATAGCCAGGACATGACTAAGAAGTTTTCAGCATTCCATTGGTTATATTGCGGATCTGTAACGCAAGGTTGTTTCTCCTTCCCGTTCAGATAACCCGCCTTCCTTCTCCCGTGAATGGCCAACTTTGCGGGCTACGACCATTCTAGGTAGTTCGTACCATCAACCTTGATTGTTGTAATCTGGAGATTTGGATTCTCATCTTTGACATGTGATGTTCCAAATCTACTATCAGTAGTAGTTGACGACTGTCCTGGAGTCTCTTCTGACATGACTTCGGTAATTTTCTACTCTTCAGAAAAATCCAAAATACACTAAATCACTTGAAAAAGAAAATATCCGGAGAGAGATGACATTCAATCGGCGGCTTTTCACTGCATCACGAACCCGAAAACTAGCCCTAGGTTTTATAGGGGATGCGACACCCTTAGGACACTTTTCTGGAGGGTGCGGCACCCTTAGAGCACTTTTTTGAGGGGTGTGACACCCCAAGGGAGAAAACCCCTAGGGTTTTGGGAGGTACAACACCCTCAGAAAGAAAACTCTATGGGGTTTTGAGAAAACTCTTATAGCCAAGATAGAAGAAAATAAACGTGTAGAACATCCCACTCTAATACCAAGTTGAAATATAAACCCTAAAAGTGTAAGAGAATTGGAGTAGAAGAGAATAATGGAAGAGAGAGAATGAGATTAGATTGAGTTGGGTCCCTTTATATAAGCAGCGGTCAAGACATACTCTACTAGCTTGTCCGATGTAGGATTAAAACAAATAAATACCAATAAAGGACACAGACGCTAACAATAATATCATAATCCAATTGGAGAACATGTGTTAGCTTACCTATCTAAATCATATTAACTCACTTATCGGTGTAGTAGCAGTTTTTTCGTGAACGTGTCCTATTAATTTGGATTAGTCTTAATAAATTAGATTGTTGGAATGAGATTGGATAATGAGGAATCACCGTGCATGGAGGAATTGCCATTATTCAATGCAACAATCTTGGCTACACACTGACATTTTTAGTTAAACAAATCTTCTTCTTTATATTTCGGAAGGTGAGTTTGTGAATAGTGGGTGAAGCTTAGTTGCTGGAGAGGAAACAGATGTGGGAAACAATGTGAGAAATGGGTCCAGCCTCAAAACGTTTTACTTGATGTGGGAAATGGCAAATGTATGACAACACGGGTAGGAAATGTCAAGGAAACAGTGGAAATGGCAGAGGCAAATGCACTATAGCGCGAAATCACAGGAAACATGTTTCAACTAGCTTTTCCTGGGCATTTCACCTAGAGTATCCTGAAAAAGAGTTTTCGACACGTTTCCCAACTTTTGGGGGATATGGATTGCAACTGTTTTTGAAATGCATATCTTGGGAAATGGCAGTTCTTATGGGAAACGCATTCCCCGAATGACTATGGGGTGAAGACTGGTTATGAACGCAGGTGTATGATATCAACACCCACAGACTTGATCAACTTAGCAAGCTGATGTCTTCAGTTAAACATATCTCGATTTACCTAAGATCTTGATTTCAATTATTATGTATCTACTACTCGTTGTTTCTTTATTGCATACTAATATATTTAAGACATGTAATTCACTATATGGACGTATCGGCGGGGTCTTTAATCTCATCCAGGAATGGTTCAAAATCTCGTTCTGTTTTGTTTGTCTCGTGCTAAGTTGCAAACATCTTGGTAGAGTTGGGATCGACTCATATTGGTTTTTATGGTGTTGGCCTAGTTGCAAATTGAAACCAAGACTTTAATCTTTGTCTGTCAATGTGTGGGTTTGTTGGGATAAATGTTTGACATTTCATATCCGGGTCTAATGTTCCTTTTAACAATTTCCGTGATTGATTTTTTTTTCTCTTGATTTGGTCTGCTACTGGTTTCTGTTGTTAATAGTTATTTTATATTTACTTTGCAGGTACGAGCAGTTTCTACAGGAAGGGAAATTATTGGAGGTATTATTAGTTCCTTCTTCTCTGTCTGAATTCCTATAAAGAAACCTTGTATTTCTTACTCATTACAATTAACTTGGATCTCACCTCATGCGCTCCAAGAATGCTCTTTAAGCTATGTGCATATATTTGCAATGGTGCACTGCCTCAAGTCAAAGGAACTTGAATTTATGTTTTTGCATGATGTAGTGGCTGCATTAAATTTTAAATCTACCTCTTGCAAGCAAGATTTAATTGTCCTAGTCCTCTCGGTTTTCAAGGGTACTGATACGAGTCACATTTGTAAGTTACTTGAAAGAGTTGTTACAAATTTCTTATAAATGTCACAGTGACTTGTCCAAGTTGGTACCAAGTCCTATCAGTTTCAGCTCTGGTTAAGAGACACTGAAACTGAGTCTTTAATCCTTGTACGCAAGGATTGGAATCTTGGGTTCATAGAATATACTGCCAGCTGTAGAATCCATGTCTTGTGTATCACGTATATGTTTTTTAATACATTATTCTTTGTAGGATGAAAATTCAGTACTAAGTTTTGAATGCTTGTGTTAGTGTGTGATATCATTTTCTTATACATCATTGGACATAAGTGACTACATACTTCTCTTGAAAATTGAAATGCTTGATGTAGATGAAATACCACAAAAAGTTTAGCATCGCCAAAGGAAAATTTTGAATGAAAGTTGAACTGCTAAATTTTATTTCCATTTGATAATGTGGCCTTTCATCAGTGTTTCCGATACTTGACTTAGAGACCAAAGTACTCAATAACCCAGAGGCTCTCGTCTCGTGGAATAAATGTGAGAAATGTGAAAGGGTTCTTTTGAGAATGATTATGTGTCAAAGGAATCAAGGAAGTGAAATTTGTTCAGCTCAACAAGGAAAATGCTGAACTAGATGCCAATTGTACAAAGCCGATGACGAAAACCAAACATTTATATTGGATAATGTATCAACCCATATTTCACAAACCGTGTGGGTTGAATCAGGATGAGGCCATGTTAACTAGGTCACAAATTGGATCATGGTCACAATTTATGACAACTTGACGTGTATAGAGGCTAGAAAATCTATTTTTCTACCTCAGAATCGTTCTTAAGGTGTGTTTGGATACCCATAAAACCGGGAGAAACCACTTTCCATACCCAACTTTCGAGTGTTTTGTAGGCCAACTTTCTAAAGAATCCAAATGAAATGAGAGTTAAAACAACTATGTATCGTAAAATTCAAAGGTGGAGCCTTGAATTGTCATGCACCTTTCTCTTGTTTTCTACCATCACCTTCTTCCTCCCCTCTTCCATCATCATCAATCATTACTTCGTTGTTGGATAACAAATTGTGGTGGTGTTTGAGATTTTATGGCAATGGTTTTTTTTTTGTCGATCAGTTTTTCTTTGGTGACGAATTTTCTCGTTTAGAGCCTTTCGACTTCTTTAATTTAAGTTTCAATTTTTTCAAGGGAAACTATGAGGGCAAGGACATGATAATTAAATCTGTGGCCAATGAGAAATAACTCTCTCCCACTCTCATTTTCCACCTTTTTTTACTCAACCTTCACTTCTCATTTTCCAGATTCTTTGCCTATTCATATCTCTTAAAAAACCATCCTTGAAGTTTATTGTGTCTATTCGATTGAGATCTTAATAGAGAAAGCTCGAATTTGCCTACCCTCCACGCGTCCGAATGTCCACCACTCCCACCTCGATGATGTCGTTGACTAAACATGTGGCCCTGTCTCCTGTACTCTCTCCCTACGGGACTCTGCCACTTCAAAAGGCTAAGAGAGCCTACTAATCATTCCTCGTAAGACTGTCGCCGCCTGCTACTGCTAGCGATAGACCTCCTTGCCTCATCTACTGCTGCCACGTGGCTACCATGCTCCACCTTGTCATACGCCAGCTGGACGACCCCCGCTACATCATCATCCCCTACCTCTAGACGCCGAACCCTCGAAAACCCCTCCGCCCCTCCCTCTTCCTCTTCCTCTTCCTCTTCTTCCAAAGACCCTATCCCCTCCTTTTATGCAAAACTTCCGCCAGATCAACTGCTCCTCTCTTTGCCTCTACCTTGGTATCTCCTGGCGCCATCGACATCACCGGAAGATATTCAGGTCATATATTCAACTCTGTTACAATACCGTCGAACAAAACCCTTACTTTCTCCGGAATAACACCTCCTTTCCGAACCTTAATTCTGACCCACTCAACACATGACAGATTCAAGCATCCTTGGTCCACCCGCACAAAATCCCCGCACAAGTCTCCAATGGTTGTGAGCACGGAATTGCTTTCAAAAATCCTCAACGATCCATTCTCCTCCGTACTCGGAGCAGAGCATCCTGCTCTCATACTCCACACGTCTAGATAAAGAAAGGCCTCCCTCTTCATTCGACTACTTCCTTCAGGATTCTTGTTGCCTCTCTATGCGATTAAAATATAAGTAAGAATATGACCGTACACATCCGCCTCACTTTCACACCCCCCAGGTACCCTCCACTTTTGATCCACCCACAACTGCACATCAAGTAGCTCTCCAGGATACAAATCAAACCGGCCCACCAAACAAGATTCCGAGAACTTTAGTCTATCTTAGTGTTTTTAAAGGTGTACGCCTCGGGGCAAAGCCCTTGAAAAACGCCACGAGGCACAAGGAAAAGGCATTTATACATCTGAGGCTTACGCCTCACTCCAGGAGGCATTGATGAGGTGTACGCCTCCCAGTGAGGTGTGCGCCTCGTCAACGCCTCTTGGAGTGGGCGTACGCTTAAGAGGTGTTACTTTTCTTGGAATAAAAAGAAATAAGAAAAAGAATGTTAAGATATTAAAAAAAAATATCATTTATTTTGTTTATACAAAATAGAAGAAAAAAAACCCTAATTTTTATATTCATAACTTATAAGGGACCCAACAGTCTTTTTCAGACTTTTAGTCCACTTTAGTTTGTCTTTGTCTATACTCTGTTTTCTGTTTCAGAAAAATTAGACAAAGATGCAGAGGTAAAATCAGATAAAGACAAGAAAATAAGAAAGTATAAGTGATTGATCTTATATAGAAAAATCAGAAGAAGAAAACCATCTTTCTGATTTTTCAGTTCTCTGTATTTAATTATCTGTTTATACTTTCTAAAAATCAGAAGAAGAAAATCAGACATAATATCTGATTTTTCTGTATAATGTTTTCACTAAGGGAGTTCCCAGTTGGCAACTCCACAAGTGCCTATGCAAGTTGGGCATGAGAGATATCTATGCACCAACTTGAGGGGGAGTGTTATCATATACGTTTTTCTCTACGTATTTCTATGTATTAGGAGTAGTCTTGTAAATATTCCTTTGAGGGGTATATTTGTCTTTTGTAATGTTCTCCATATATAATATATTTTGGTGTAGTCATGTGACCTAAGCACATGACATCCTTTCTCCTTTCTTCTCTCTCTTCTCTATCTTGAAACCCTAAACCTAACCCTTATTCATCAATCCAACTAACTTTTGCTCCATGTGTAAGCATAGTGGCGAGTCTGTACACCACTTGTTGATGCATTGTGATGTGGCGTGGGAAGTGTGGTCAGCGTTCCTTAAGGAATTCGGGTTGAGGTGGGTGATGCTTCCGTCATGGACCTTGGTTTTGTGCTGGCGCCATCAAGCTTTCTCCAAAAGAGGTCGAACCCTTTGGAAATTACTCCCTTTTGCGATTTTGTGGGGGATGTGGAAGGAAAGGAACCAAAGGGTTTTTGACGGCAAGAGTAAAGATCTGGCCTCGATTGTTCTTAGCATCAAGGGTCTTGTTTTCTTATGGTCTAAACTGTATGTTGAATGTCGAGGGATTTTTTTTTAAAACTTTGTGTGCTGATGGGACATCCTATGTCTTAGGGACGCTTGTTAGGTGGGGCCCTTCGGTTCCCCTTTTTGGTTTGGTGCTCGGCTATGTGTAGGTCACCTCGACCTCAGGCTGACTAGCTTGTATCTTTTTCTAGCTTTGCCTTTAATAAAGTTTCACTCACAAAAAAAATTATTATTTCAATTCATTGCTTTATTCACAGACATCATTGTCATGTGAATAATTTCGGCCAAAACACTGAAATTTCGGGCTAGAATTTCGGTTTCGGTGGGTACCGAAATCCCCGAAATATAGCTTTCTATACCGAAATTTGGAAATTTCGCCTGAAATTTCGGTTTTCGACCTCACCGAAATTGTTACCGAAGCCGAAATTTAAAACCTTCATGAACCATGAATGTTGTTTCATTGATTTGTGACGTGATAGTGGTATTTGTCATCTACTGATTGAGTAAGTTATAGATCTTCTTATATAAGATGTTTATATAATTGTAGTTATGTGGCGTGCACTTGTATAATTGTCTTGTGTGATGAACATTTTAAACTTTTGTTGTATGCTTTTATAAATTATATGATTTGTATTAGATATTTTTCTTGAGTTGGTCATTG
The DNA here is from genome assembly GCA_035048495.1 of Euptelea pleiosperma. NCBI lineage: Eukaryota > Viridiplantae > Streptophyta > Magnoliopsida > Ranunculales > Eupteleaceae > Euptelea > Euptelea pleiosperma. The sequence goes on from CM068551.1 coordinate 2,917,386, forward strand.
GGCACTCTTTTTGGCCTAGGAATTTGTCTAGGTGCTAAGAATGCTCTATTGCCTGGGGTTGCTTTGGCGTTTAACAGCCTTGTCTGGGAGATGGAGGACTAGTGCAACACATATGAAAATGGTGTTGTAATCTTGGATCGTAACCAGAATAAGAGATTAGGGTTAGAGATGGAAGAGAGGAGAGGAGAAGAGAATTGGGGGAAGAGGAGAAATCGTGTAGAGCTTAGAATAGCCTACACGATTTCACCCAATATATATATTAAGTGGAGTTTTACAATATTACAAGGGCCCCCTGTAGAATATAAGATATTACAAGTAGGTCCCTGACAACACTCCCCCTCAAGCTGGTGCGAAGATATCTATCATGCCCAGCTTGGATAACAGGTGCTCTAAGATCCCTTTAGTAACACCTTTAGTTAACACATCTGCAACTTGATCAGCAGTATGGACATACGGTGTGCAAATAAGTCCCTGACCAAGTTTCTCTTTGATGAAGTGACGGTCTACTTCAATGTGCTTTGTCCTGTCGTGTTGAATTGGATTATGAGCAATGCTGATGGCTGCTTTATTGTCACAATACAGTTGCATAGACCCTTTGACAGGATATCCGAGCTCACTGAGCATAGTCTTCAACCATAGAAGCTCACATACACCATGAGCCATTGAACGGTACTCTGCTTCGGCACTGGAGCAGGCGACAACTGGTTGCTTCTTGCTGCGCCAAGACACCAGATTACCTCTCACATACGTGCAGTACCCTGATGTGGAACGTCTGTCAGTGACTGAACCTGCCCAGTCAGCGTCTGTATAAGCTTCAACTCGCAGGTGTCCATTCTTACTAAACAGGAGACCCTTCCCTGGAGCCCCCTTAAGATAGCGTAACACTCGGTGTACTGCCTCAAGATGTGGAGAGCGAGGGGCATGCATGAACTGACTGATGACACTGACTGCGTATGCCATATCTGGTCGTGTCAGCGAAAGGTAGATGAGACGCCCAACAAGTCTCTGGAACTGGCCTGCATCAGCAATGGGATCCCCATCAACAGGATTCAGCCGATGTTGCTGCTCTATAGGCGTATCGGCTGGTTTAGCTCCCAAGTTTCTTGACTCTCGAAGGAGATCAAGTACATACTTTCTCTGTGAGATAAACACACCCTGCTTTGACCTAGCAACCTCAATGCCCAGAAAGTATCTCAAGGTTCCCAGATCCTTGATTTCGAACTCTGTGCCAAGGTATTTTTTCAATTTACAAACCTCATCTGGGTCATCTCCTGTGACCACAATATCATCCACATATACAATAAGAGCAGTAAGACGACCTTGACTTCTCTTAATGAAGAGAGTGTGGTCTGCCTGACTCTGCGAGTAGCCAATCTTCTTGACTACGGAACTAAACCTCTCGAACCAAGCCCTTGGTGACTGTTTAAGCCCATACAAGGCTTTCTTCAGTTTGCATACAAGTTCCTTACTCCCAGTCGGACTGAACCCCGGAGGACCTGTCATGTAGACCTCTTCCTCTAGATCACCATGGAGGAAGGCATTCTTGACATCCAACTGGTGGAGGGGCCAAGAAAAGTTTGCCGCGAGAGATAACAGAACTCGAACTGAGTTCATCTTGGTCACTGGAGCAAACGTCTCCTGGTAGTCAATCCCATAAGTCTGTGTGTACCCTTTTGCAACGAGACGGGCTTCGTACCTGTCGATGCTTCCATCTGCTTTGTATTTCACTGTATATACCCACTTGCACCCCACGGGTTTCTTTCCTCTAGGCAATGGAACCAAATCCCAAGTACCATTCTTTTCTAGAGCTGTCATCTCCTCTAGCATGGCTGCTTTCCACTGAGGCTGGCTGAGGGCATCTGAGACACCGGATGGCAGAGCGACACTGGATAGGGAAGTAGCAAATGCCCTGTAGGATGGTGAGAGCTGTTGATAGGAAACAAAGTGAGAGATAGGGTGCTTGGTAACACAGTTCCGAACACCCTTCCGATGAGCAATAGGTATATCAATGTCTATGGGAAGGAGAGTAGGAGCAACAGACATATCATCATGAGGATCACTGAGGACACGATTACCTGGATCGAGTTGGATTTCCTGGCAGTGAGCTTGGATGGTGGACTGTTTCTCTTTTTGACGTCGTCTGGCATATGTCTTCAGCTGCGGATCCTGTGGCACAGCGTCAGTAGGAGATAAGGACAAGGGTATAGGAGACTCATCAAGCAAATCAAGGGGTACTGGTTGAGGAATCTCCCCCTGTAGAGGTATCGGACTCTCGTCAATACTCCCAAGCTCCCCCTGAAGAGAAGTCCGATTAACTGAGAAGAAGGGAAGACTCTCAAAAAATGTAACATCTAGAGAAACAAACCGACGACGGGTAGAGGGATGGAAACACCGATATCCCTTCTGAGTGGACGAATAGCCAAGGAACACACATCGGACGGCTTTCGGATCTAACTTGTCCTTCCTGTGATGGGCGTGAACATAGCAAACACAACCAAAGACCTTAGGTGGAATGGAGAACACAGGACAGGAAGGAAACATGAGTGAAAGGGGAGACTTTGACCCCAAGACACGAGAGGGCATCCGATTTATCAAGTAGGATGCCGTCAACACAGCGTCAGCCCAATAACCCTTGGATACCCGAGTACCAAGAAGAAGTGCCCTAGCAACCTCCAGGACATGGCGATGTTTTCGCTCGGCGGTCCCATTTTGTTGAAGTGTATCGGCACATGAAGTCTGATGAATAATTCAATGCTCTTCAAAGTAGGATGCAAGGCCACTGTACATGTATTCCCCCCCATTGTCAGTGCGTAGGACTTTTAGGGTGGTGCCCAATTGATTGCACACCATTTTATGGAAGGTCTGAAAGATAGTATGCACCTCATTTTCTGATTTCATAAGGTAGATCCAAGTGTAACGGCTGTAGTCATCCACAAAAACCACAAAGTAGCGAAAACCAAAGATAGAAGTGGTGGGATTGGGTCCCCAAACATCAGAGTGCACAAGCTGTAAAGGAAACGTACTTTTTTTATTACTGATCGGAAAAGACACCCGACATTGTTTTGCAAGTACACAAGTTTCACAGTTGAACTCAAAAAATGGAATAGACGCAAACTGAGGTAACGGACTCTTCATGACTGAAAGCGGTAAATGACCTTGCCTGTTATGCCATCGTATTAACAGGTCTTTATTAACGCTAGAACTACTGACATTGGCACTAGACTGATGTGCAACAGAATATGAAGTCGGCTGGCTATCGAGCAGGTACAATCCACCATCCTCACGACCACTGCCAATTATCCGCCTCGTCTCCAAGTCCTGAAAAACACAGTGAGTCGGAAAAAAGGTAACACTGCAGTTTAGGCTCTTAGTAAGATGGCTAACAGAAAGCAGGTTAGTGGTGAATTTAGGAACATGAAGTACAGAGGATAAAGACAAAGTAGGTGTGGCAGAGATAGTGCCCTTCCTTGAGATAGAGGAGAAGGTGCCATCGGCCACACAGACCTTGTCCTTACCCGAGCAGATATTATAGGTGGAGAAAAGGGATGGCATACCAGTCATATGATCGGAGGCACCAGAATCAATGATCCAGGAAGGACCAATGGGTGCCGTAGACACATGGTGGGCTGAATGGGATGTACCTGTCTGAGCAAAGGATGATGTAGGTGGGGAAGGGCCATCAAGCTGAGTAAGTAATTGTCGAAGCCTGTCAATGTCCATGCTAGAGAAGGTGTTGGATTGCCCAGAGGAAGGGGTCACATCAGAGGAATCTTGACTGGTGGCATGAGCAGCTGAGGTTCCATGTTTGCTACCAGAGGGCTTCTTTGAGGAGCCTTGCTTCCCCCCAGAGAACTGTGCGAGACGACCATGAAGACTCCAGCAGGTCTCCCGAGTGTGGCGACGCTTGCCACAGTGATCACATCTGAGTCGATCACGATCATCAAGATCCCCATCCTTCTTGGATGTGGGTTTGCTCAATTTTTGAGTGGCCAAGGCAGACTTCTCAGATAAAGGAACATCAGCATCTGTCTTAGAGCTCATGGCTCTCCTCCTGCTGTCCTCGCTCTGGATGTAGGAGTAGACTTGTGCAATAGTCGACGGCGGTGGATCTTTGCCCAAGATGTTTGCTCGAACCTGTTCATAGCTCTGGTTCAAGCCGCCAAGAAACTCGAATATGCGTCCGCGCACAATCATCTTCCGGAACTCCGTAGCATCCTTAGTACATGCAGGGGTGTAGGTCTGGTAGTGATCTACCTCTTCCTACTTGCTGCGTAACGCAGCGTAGTATGATCCCAAAGGAAGATCGCTTTGCTTCAGATGTGCTATCTCCTGCTGAAGTTCATACATCTTAGCAAAATTCCCATCTTGGGAGTAGGTCTGAGATGCAGTGTCCCATATATCCTTGGCAGTCGGGAGAAAGAGGAAGCCTGTGCTGATCGATGGATGCATGGAGTGAAGCAGCCATGACATGACCATTGAGTTTTCCGCTTCCCACTTCTCAAACGCAGCATCGGAGGAATCAGGTGCAGTGACGTGTCCAGTGATATAGCCGGCTTTGCCTCGTCCGGTGATGTACATCTTGGCAGATTGAGACCATGCGAGGTAGTTGGTCCCGTCGAGTTTCACCGTAGTGATTTGTAGGCCCGGGCTGTGATCACCATGACTTCCCAGACTGGGTGGTGCAACAATAATCTCTGACTTGGCAGAAGATGACTCCTCAGATGTACTAATGGTAGTAGAGAAGACTTTTCTGATAAGAAATCACCCGAACTGCTGTTGCGGAGGTGCAAATCACCTTCTTTTTATTTTTAAAGCCTCTAGCGAGCAACGCGAGCAGGATTCAGGCCTTTTTGGAACAACTCCTTTATAGATTTTCTAATGGAGAAAAAACCACCCGCGGGAAACTTGTCAATGGTTCCGAGGACCTAAAAAAGGTTCCTGGATAGGTGCGGTAGCACTAGGGAGAGGTTCTGGACGCCTCTGAGACCTGCGGCTAGGTCCAGAGGGTCTTCTCTGACCTTTTGGAAGGGGCGGCTAGGCTTGGTGGCTCTTCTCCAGGCTTCTGGAGTGGGCGGCTAGGCCTGGGAGAACCTCTCCAACCTTTTGGAGTGGGCGGCTAGGGTTTCAGACTTTTCTAAAGCCTGCGGCTATCCATGGGAGATGATCTCCTTCTTTAGAAAGCCCTTCGCATCGAATTTTGCAATCCCTAGGGTTCTTCAGACCTCTAGGATTGAGCCATGGTTACATAACCATGCTCTGATACCATGTTGTAATCTTGGATCGTAACCAGAATAAGAGATTAGGGTTAGAGATGGAAGAGAGGAGAGGAGAAGAGAATTGGGGGAAGAGGAGAAATCGTGTAGAGATTAGAATAGCCTACACGATTTCACCCAATATATATATTAAGTGAAGTTTTACAATATTACAAGGGCCCCCTGTAGAATATAAGATATTACAAGTAGGTCCCTGACAACAAATGGTAACATCAGGTTTGGTATAGGTGTTGACAGAATTGGATACATTAGGCATTGACATTGGCCGGGATGGAGTTGTCAATGTACTAGGTTTGGGGCTAGGCCGTTGGCAAGCCTGGCCTGGCCGGGCATTGTAGACCTGAAGCTTGAGCGTATGTCGATCTAGGATGGGCTTAAAAGGTTTTGACCAGAAGAGATCTATTAGATGTCCAGAATTGGGCTCTGCTTGGGTCTGAGTCATTCCCAATTAAAATACTTCCCATTTCCCACAATTTAGGATGATGCCTGGCCCCTGAGCCAAAATAAGCAATTCAAGCCTGACCTGGGGAAATTTGCTCTGAGAGCACATTATCGCACCCATCCCTTTATCATCTTACAATGAACTCATAACAACACACTATTTGCGGCCATGTGCCTTGTGTAATACCCTGAACTTTCGTTCTAGGGTATTATGGTAAATTCACCAAATCTAAATCTTTTTCAGACTTCTATTATTATTTTTATAGTTTGATATCATGTATGAGTATGTGTATTTAATTTAGTTTCATTCTGACAACTTTGAAAAATATGCTATTTTTAAAACTCGCTCTTTATGGCTAAATTCTTGCTAAAAATATTGAATTATACTTTGTAGGGGACTTTTTCTTTTCCCAGCTAACAGTCCAGAACTTTTATAAAAAAATTATTTTGTGGGCCCGAGACATCAAAAATATTCCTATTTTAACCTTCCCAACTTACCCGAGAAATTTGGAACCTTTCTTGAGACATGAAAACTCTAGTCGAAGATTTTGAGAGATTTTGACAAAATAGTATTTTTCGTAATTTTTTAAACTTTCCTACCATTCTTATATTTTTCAAAAATAATATTTAATTATATTTTATTTATTTAATAGGAGTGTGGGACTAATTTTCGGGTCATTCCGAGGTCATCTTGAAACTTTTTCGAGGTTTTGAACTTTGTCATTTTTGTGTATTTAGACTATTTTATGGGATTTATGTCTGTGCCACGTGTCAATACCTTATTGTATGAACTTTTAAATTATATAATATAGTTTAATTAAATTAATTTATAATTATTTGTGTTATGATTGTTGGGTGCCCGTATGGCCAATCTAGAGGCCTTTTGGGCTTAATAATAATCTTAATTGAGCCTAGTTGTTATATATGGGCCTTGGGCCCATTTCTAACCTATTTGTAGTATAAAATATAAGTTTTTGAGGGTTGAAAAATTCATCCCTTTGATAGTTACGAATGTCATTAAAATAGAAACCCTAATCATTCCCTAATTCTATTTATGAAAACCCTAAAGCTTTAGAAGCTTTCACAAAACCAACTCCATTAAAGAGTAGAGAAAGCTCTATTAAATCTTCATCCGAGCACCGATCGCACTCGAGCAAGAAGGGAGAATTGACGGAGACTCTGAATGGAAGAACATACACCGAGGAGAGGACGATCCGACGACTTTCAAATTTGAAGAAACTTTTGATTTTCATTAAAGTTCAAAAAATCTTGAGGTAAGTGTGTTTTGATCAATCCTATACTTGTTTTTCTTCAAGATTTTATTTTTCTTTCATTAGGTAATGGTTGATACTCATTATGAATTAATTTCAAAAATATTTATTTTATTCTTATTGGGTTGATCTTTATTTTGGGCTACCATGATAAGTTTGGCCATGGTTTCTTTTACATCTATAACGGATGACTATGTTCTTTATCATTTTCGTTGTATTTTTATAAAAATTTAAATATTTTTATAATTAATTTTCCTAAATACCTCTATGAATCTATTTTCCAAAATCGTTTAGTTTGTATTTTTCTGATTTATATTTATTTAATTATAATTTTTCTAAGTTGTTAGACTTTACAAAATAACCTAGAATTTCGGATTTTACACGGTCCACTTCACTTGGGATTTCGATCTATATTTTTAATCTAAATATTTTTCTAATTATTTTTGATGGATATCTCCATCAATCTAGTTTCTAGAACCTTTGAGTTTGTATTTTTCTGATTTGTATTGATTAAGTTATGATTTTTCAAACATGCTAGACTTTTTTGTAAAATCCAGAATTCCAGATTTTACATGTCCACTTCACTTGAGATTTCGATCTATATTTTTAACCTAAATATTTTTCTAATTATTTTTCATAGATACCTCTATCAATCTAGTTTCTAGAACCTTTGAGTTTGTATTTTTCCGATTTGTATTGATTAAGTTACAATTTTTCAAATATGCTGGACTTTTCTGTAAAACTCAGAATTTCAGATTCTGTCCGGCTTACTTCATTAAGACTTTCGACCCATATTTTGAATCTGAATATTTTCTTTTTATTTTTCTTAAATACCTCTGTAAATCTAGTTTTTATAACATTTGAGTTCTTATTTTTCTGATTTGTATTGATTAAGTTATGATTTTTCAAATGTGCGGGACGTTTCTCTAAAACTCAGAATTTCAAATTCTGTCCGATTTACTTAATTAAGGGTTTCGACCTATATTTTGAAGCTGAATATTTTTCTATTTATTTTTCCTAAAATCCTCTGTGAATCTAGTTTTTAAATCCATCGAGTGTATATTTTTCTAATTAATATTTATTTAGTTATAATTTTTACAAGGAAAGATGTTTTTTTTTTTTGTGAACTACTTATTTCTTAGATTTTAGACTATTAATGGTCTTAGGAACCCTTTGTGGTTTGGTCATGACTTATTGACTATTAAGAGGTTTAGCCATTGTTATTTGATTAAACACTAGATGGTTTGACTTATACTTGTATGCATGGGGATCCTACCCATGTGTCTTGGATCTCTCATAGGGTTCGGCCAAGTGTCTTGGATCCCTCTTTAGGGTTCGACCTTGTGTTATGGTTCCCTCATAGGGTTCGGCCATAGAGTGTTGGATTCTCTTGCGATTTTCACTTTTATTATTCATCGATGTTGATCGTGATCTTTGGTGATCGTTTACATATTATTCATGTTGTTTAACCCTAGTTCGTTCCCATATTATTATTCTTGATGATCATGTGTTTATTTTATTATTTTATATTCTTATTTAAATGTTAAATACATGTGTGCTTATGCCATGTAACCCTAGTACCATCTTGTTGTCATAGCATGATCATCACGTCATTTTATATAAAAGGTACATAAGGGAACGGGGTTGAAGTATATAATATACTTTTATATTGGTTTTATCAATTAATCAGGGTTCGGTACCCTATGGTGAAAGGCCCCAAATGTTATTATATCCTGCAGATGGGTCGATGAGACCGCTCCCAGTGCGGGAAGGAGATGGAGACCCTATCTGGTTATGGGTACTAGTTGCATTTGCATCCCGTACTCACTTGCATTCACCCTCATATTCATGTCATCCTTATTATACGATTGAGATGCATACCTTGATTAAAAAACTTGTATAGTATGATATCATACGATGCACACTGTTGTATTACTGGCCTAGGCTCACGGTGCTACACAGATACCATTTTAAGATTTTGAGGAGTCGAGTACGTGAGATGATTTTGAGACGGAAGACTCCGGTGCACTCGAGGAGATCGGCGATGATTTGGGAGTCGATCCCACACTTTAGAAAGTTGTATTTGATTGTTTTAAAACATTACTTATTTATTTTCACGGGCATGTAGTCCTTTGATTGAGAGTATGTTTTCACCTCCATCTCTCTATACTTGATTGGTTGAATTATGAATTATTTGAATTATTTGTTTTCTACATCTAGACTTTTTTTTTTAGTTAGTGGGTTTTCGAATGAACCTTAGTAGTCTAATTGACTTAATTGGACCACTAAGGGACATTCATGGATCACCTTTGGGTTCGGGTACGGGTCGACCCACGGATTTTCGGGTCGTATCTGGGTATCCGGATTCGGGGCGTGACACCCTGTGTCATGTCAACAATGAGATATCATATGATTACAATGGCTACAGTTATTATACTTATTATGTTACAATGATCTTTCATGGGTTAGGAATACCGATTACGATGGCTACATTTATCAAAAACTACTCCCTGGACCACTTGTTTTTTCCCTATTATCATTTGATTTGTGTTTTGCATTTTAGTTATGGCAATCAGATATTATGAATTATCTGTTGTGATTCTGTTGAGCTATTGATATTTGGGTGTCTTGGTTTGTATGAGTTCCCATGCGCTTCTTTGCATCTGTGGGTGAGGGTGTAATGACCCTATTTCTAACAATATTATAGTAGACTTTTTATAATACTTTGAACATTATATGTATGCCATTTTAAAGGTCTCAACAATAGCTTTCTATCGGTATCAAGTTCATCCAAATCGGACATGCGAGTCAAAAGTTATTGTGTTTAGTTCCGAGCAACATTTTAAGTTTTTATTAAAATTCAAAAAAAAAAAAAAAAAAAAGACAATTTCCAAAATTTTAGTCCCACATCGGTTAAAAATAAAAAGTTCTGAATTCTCAACCTCTATAAATAGAAGGCCAAGCCTTAAGAAAATTACATCAATTTGGGTATTTGCATTCTAACCCCTGAGGTAAGAATATTTGCAAAAAAGTCCCTCAACTAGAAGAAATTCTAGAAAATTCCCAGGAATTCCTGAAAATATTCAGGAGGTCCTTTGAAAAGTTTTTTTTTTGTTGTGGGGCCTACTGCCTCGAGATACGCGCTACCTCGAGATTCGCATCGTACGAGGTTCAAAGATTTGGGATTCTAGCGTATTCACTTGTAAGTACATAGTTATTTATTTTATGCCTTTATTTATTTAATTAATTAATTATTTAATTAATTATTATTTATTTATTTATTTATTTATTTAATTGATTAATTATTATTTATTTATTTATAAATATTAATTTTTATTTTTATTTTTTTTTTGAAATAGTAGAAAATTCGCAGAATATTGTAGAAAAATTCTTGAAAATTCTATTATTTTTGGGGAAAATGTCTGAAAATGCTATTCTTGTTATCTGTTAAATTTTAGCAAGGAAAAATCCTAATTCTTGTATTTTCCACATAAAATGTGTAAATGCATTGATAATTTCTTGTAATCTTAAAAGCATGAAATTATGATAGATGAGGACATGCGTAATCTATTTAGTTGGATGAAGTCATGCTCAAATTCATTTAAAATGAGATATATGCGTTTTACATCCGTTTTATGTATTCATTTTCTAAGATATTAATAGGGCTTAAATGTTCTTATTTTTTTCAAAATACAAAAATAGGAATGCTATGCATGTAAAGATGTTTCTACAAACATTATTATTTTATGCATATAAATACGATTGATGACATGAATAAGAACGTGATTGGGAATGTGGAATATCAGATTAGTTGGAATCAGGCGTTGTCTCATTTCTTCGAGACCCCTTGGGGTTTTAGTCCCCTAAAGCATCAGGCGTTGTCTTATTTCCTTAAGACCCCTTGGGGTTCCAGTCCCCTAAAGAAGAGGCGTTGTCTCATTCATGAGACCCCTCGGGTATTTATACCTAAAAGAAAATTAGGGAATCCGGAGAGAGGATACCTAATGAAACAATTAGTGTGCACATTAGGGAGTTTACTTGTGGACTAGAAGTGTTGACATCGTACACTAGGACCGATGGAATGTTGGTACGAAATACATCAGAATTGATAGTTTGACTTTATAGAAATGGTCACGGGTATTCCGATAAGAGAAAGGTTGACTATTATATGAAAAGACTTCATTGTATTCGAAGTTATACGTAAGTAATTGATGGAGAGTTGAGTTTTATCGAATTATATGTGAAATACATTTGCAAATTGTATTTGTTTTAAAATAAACAAAAGTCGCTGATTTAAGTGGATTTTACGCATGAGGAATGTACTTACTGGGCCCTAGCTCATCGTTTTAAAATGTTTTGTTTTCAGGAAAGGATAAGGGGAAGTTGGACTGATGCTTCCAGCATTTCTGTTGATAGACCTGTGCTTTTGACGATGTTATATTTTGTTTAATTCTTCTATCTTGTAGAAGGATACATGAGTTATGTAGGTCTTTTGACCGTTTAGTAACATGTATTTGGGAGTACGATATATATACAATGTTTTCTTTTGGATGGGCATATTACGGTTTTGTTTGAAGTAAGACATCCTCTAACATTATTAATGTGTCAATGAAGTGCGTTTCGTCTTATGAATTGTTTAAACAAAATGAAAAAAAAATTATCCGGTGTATTTCCGCTGCATCGTGATACCAGTTTTGTTTAACTGTGCGTTTGTATGATCAGATCGCGCCTCAAGATACGAGAAAGGTCGATATGACCTAATATCGGATTTGGGGGCGTGACAGAGGGTGTCATGTGCGTATGTGCACGTGTGCACGTGTGAGTGTCTTTTTTTTTTAGGATTGCATGTTTTTGTTTGTATGTTCATACTTATGTGTTCGTAACTTGTTTAGGGTTGTTGATTTCACGCTTCCTCTAGACCAAGCGAACAGATTCACGTCATTCGCATTCTAAACATCAGTTTGCATTGCATTATACTGCACCATTTTTATTATGCACACACTCAACATCTGCACACATGCATTTACATATTTATGTGACACGATTAAATTTGTCAGGGGGAGGACTTGGACTTTGCTTACGACAGCATTTCAGCTTTTTCAAGTAGAAGAGATAACCAGGAGGCAGTTTTTGGGGCTGAAGAAGGATTGAAAGATATCCGGTGACATTTTTTGTTCATTGCTTAGATTTTGAACTATTAATTTGTTCTTGGCTGTTCAGTCTGTTCCATTTTTCTTTTATATGCTTGTATTATTAAAAACGTTTAGGTCATAAATGAGCCACTACCACATTTCCCTATAAGACATTTGTTTTATGACATCAAACATGATTTCATTTCTTTATAGAGCAATTGTGGTACCATATTTTTGAAAATTTCACCAAAATTTGCATGGTCTGGATTGACTAGCATGTGTGCCACTTTTTTTTTTGATGAGTTGTAGAATATCATTAAAAAGGGACGAATCCCAAAAGAAACAAAAGGAGGCGGATCCCTCACTCTATACAGATTAGGAGGTTGAACCATCCTATGAGATATGCTACGTTTCTACATATAGACATACAAACACAAAAATAAGCACATGTTCTTATCTGCCTATGTGTATATATGGATGTATGTATGTACAGTTCTTGTTCTAGTATACTATTTGTATGCCCACATTATGTGTTTTATTTATGTTTTGAGTTAGCTTGCCATACTTTTATATAATTTATGTATGCATGTCATGAATACATTTTACGGATTACACATGTAAATCTTCATGAACTCACATTACACATCCATATCCTTGTTTTGGACTTTGGAGATGAAGTCATATCCTGTTCCCCATTAGTTTCGGATCGGTACTTGTAATATATATATATATATTTTTTTTGGATAAGCAAGAGTGGTTCATAGGTCCAGTTGGTAAAGTGGGCTGGTATCCACTGGATTATGGGGAGATCGCATGGCACTACAACACATTGGGGAGTCTCGAACCCGTGACCTCCCACAATGACGGGACATGTCAATGATCCTCACTTAGCATATTACAAAATACCTCTTAGGTAGAGACGGTTGCAATGGAGAATAGGGTTAGGGTTAGGTTTAGAGTCAGAGAGAAGAGAGAAAAGGATGTCATGTGATTAGGTCACATGACTCCACCAAATATATTATATATGGAGAACTTACAAAAGACAAATATACCCTCATACATAGAAAATACGTATATTATAACACTCTCCCTCAAGTTGGTGCAGAGATATCTCTCATACCCAACTTGCATCGACACCTGTGGAGTTGCCAATTGGGAACTCCCTCAGTGAAGACATCCGCAACTTGTTCATCAATCTTCATAAACGGAGTACACACTTCCCCAAACACAATCTTCTCCTTGATGAAGTGACGATCCACTTCAATATGCTTGGCTCGATCATGCTGAATTGGGTTGTGAGTAATGCTAATGGCGGCTTTGTTGTCACAGTACAAGTTTACAGATCTTAAGGCAGGAAAGCCTAGTTCAGCAATCAACATCTTTAACCAGAGCATCTCACACAAGCAATGGGCCATTGCCCTAAACTCTGCCCCTACGCTGGATCTGGCAATGGCAGGTTGCTTCTTGCTTCTCCAAGTAACCAGATTGCCCCCAACAAAGGTGCAATAGCCTGAGGTAGATCTCCTGTCATCCTTGGCACCTGCCCAGTTGGCATCAGTGTATGACTCTACTCTCATATGGCCAATTCTTTTTTAAGAGAAGGCCTCCATCAGGAGCAGACTTGAGGTATCTCATAATCATGTGTGCTGCCTCTAAGTGAATCTCTTTGGGTGAGTGCATGTACTGACGATGACATTCACTGCATAGGCGATGTCTGGTCTAGTCATGGAGAGATAGATCAATCTCCCAACTAGTCTCTGGAAGCTCCCTACATCCTGTAGTAGCTCACCACTGGCATCTGCTAATTTGTGATTCTGCTTTATAGGAATCTCCACAGGCTTGGCTCCTAACTTGCCCGAATCCTTCAGCAGGTCTAAGACATACTTCCTTTGAGAGATGAAGATCCCTTGGTTGGACCTTGCAACTTCTATACCTATGAAGTACTTGAGAGGTCCCAGATCCTTGGTTTCAAACTCTTCAGCTAGATGACTCTTCAACTTGGCCACCTCTTCTGCATCGTTCCCCGAACGAATGATATCATCAACATAAACAATGAGGGCAGTGGTGCTCTTCCCTAGGTGCTTCACAAATAGGGTGTGATCGGCTTGACTTTGAGTGTAACCCAACTTCTTCACTGCTAGGGTGAATCTCTTGAACCATGCTCTCGGATATTACTTAAGCCCGTAGAGAGCTTTCTGCAGTCGACACATCTTGCTACTGTTCCCTGGTGGGATGAATCCAATTGGAGGCACTATGTATACTTCTTCATGTAGGTCACCATGAAGAAATGCATTCTTCACACCCAGCTGATGCAAAGGCCATGTTTGGTTGGCTGCCAAGGACAACAACACCCTGATGGAGTTCATTTTTGCCACATGTGCAAAGGTCTCTACATATTCAATCCCATAGGTCTGAGTGTACCCCTTGGCTGCCAATCTTGCCTTGTACTTCTCAACTGATACATCTACCTTGTACTTCACTGTGAACACCCATCTGCAACCAACAGGCTTCTTGGCTCTTGGCAAATCGACGAGCTCGCAAGTTTTATTCTTGTCTAAGGCCCTCATTTCTTTTATCATAACAACTTTCCATTTAGGGTGTGCTGACCCTTTTGCCACGGAAGAGGGAATAGGAATAGTGGAAACAGATGTGACAAAGGCATTTTACGAGGGAGACAATGCATCATATGAAACAAAAGTTGCTCAATGGATGCTGAGTACAACTCTTGGTGCCTTTTCTCAAAGCAATGTGAAGATTAGAATCATCAGTAGAAGGAGAATTGACAGGTATAGAGAGATGAAGGATTACCTGGATCCAGGGATGGCACCACTGGTATTGGATTAGCTGTGGTTTTCTCCCTTCTGCCATAGACTTTGAGCTCCTTCTGAGCTCTAGGAGCACTATCAACCACGCTAGTAGTTTGAGTAGGTAGAGACCTCTCAAAGTCTAGAGGAGAAGATAGGGATATAGCAGGAAGAGGAACATTCCACCTCTCTTCACTGCTACTCTCCCCTTGAGGACAGGCGGAGAAGAAAAATGTCAATTCCTCACGAAAGGTGACATCCATAGACACAAACTTTTTTCCAAATGATGGATGATAACACTTAAACCCTTTATGGGTAGAAGAGTAATCAAGAAAGACACTTATGCGCTTTGGGATCTAGTTTGGTACGATGGGGACCCATGATATGTACCTAGCATACACTCCCAAAGATACGAGGAGGAATTGCGAATAAGGAAGAGCTTGGAGTAAGGACCTGTGAATAAGGAAGAGCTTGGAGCAAGGACCTGAAGAGGGGATTTGAAGTTGAGCACACGAGATGGCATTCGGTTAGTCAAATAGGCAGCAACCAACACAGCATCAGACTAATAGGATTTGGGGACATTGGAGCCAATTAAAAAAGATCCAGCAACCTCAGTCAGATGACGCATTTTCCTTTCAGCTACATCATTTTGTTGAGGGGTGTAGTTGCAGGAATTTTGGTGACAAATCACATGGTCTAAAAAATACTGTTATAGACCCCTATACATATATTCTCCACCCATGATCAGAATAAATGACCTTGATGGAGGCACCATACTGGGCAGGACCCCACACATCAGAATGCACAAGATCAAAAGAAATAGAACTTCGATTACCTCTGGAGGGATAAGTAGATCGACAGTGTTTTGATAGCTCACAAGTCTCACAGTGCAAGTCAGACAATAGAACAAAAACAAATAAAGTTGGAAATAAGAGTTTTAGGTATCGAAAAGAGACATACGACGGGCATGTCAACATAAAACAAAAGCTATCCTCCTACTACTAGAAGATGACTGTAGTGCTGTGGGCTCAGAAGATCGTCCATCTAGAAGGTACATGCCATCAGCCTCACATCCAGTGCCAATCGTCCTCGTCTCTAGGTCCTGAAAGACAATACAAAGGAAAGGTCACACTGCAGTTCAATTTTCTAGTCAGAGCACTCACAAATAATTGGTTAGAAGTAAATTTTGGGACATGCAGGACGTATGAAAATGGAAGTTTAGGAGAGGGAGGGCATCTCCTTTCCCAGACACAGAGGATAAGGCGCCATCTGCAGTTTTGACCTTATCACGGCCAGAACAAATGAAATAAGTGGAAAATAAAGAAGACGTACTCGTCATGTGCTCCAAAGCCCCTGAATCAATGATCCATGTGGGACTAGATGAAGTCGACACATGATGGGCAGGTCTAATGATACCTGACTGAGCAAATGATGAGGTCGATGTAGCAGAAGGACCATCCAGCTGTGAGAGCAACCGCCGTAGGCTTACAAGCTCAGAAGCTGCCAAAGGAGTGGGAGAAGTCATTGAAGAAGAACTCTGTAGAGGCTGGCCTTGAGAAGGCTCAGTAGCATCTATGCTAGTAGAATGGGCCCCAGAAAATCCTGATTGGTGGAGCGAGGAGCAGAAGACTGGGGTCTACCATGTAACTTCCAACATGTCTCCCTCACATGACCAAGTCGACCACAGAAATCACACTTGGGTCTCTCAATGGAGGAGGAAGGTCGCCAAGCTGATGGAGCAAAGATCTGAGGGCGCCTACTCCTTTAAAGCCGCTATGGCTGGGAAGCTGAAGTAAATGCAAACCGATCAGGAGTGGGTGAAGATGTGACAAGCGTTGATCGCTCGTGAACATGAGACTCATCCTAAAGCAATAGTCTGCGGCCCTCCTCACTCTGGACATATGAGTAGACCTCACTGAGAGTAAGCAGAGTCATCCTGTTACTAAGGATCTGAATCCTAGCCAACTCATATGAAGGAACTCAAATATCTGTCCCTCCTCAATGTGCTTCTGGTACTTGATCACTTCCTCTGGGGTAGGAGGATGGTAGGAATAATAATAATCTAACTCCTACCACATACTCCAAGCGTTGCAAATTAGTCGGAGAGGGACTTGTCACTTTGGTGAAGGTGAGAGATACTTTTCTTCAACTGGTAAGCTCTACCAGTGTTCTATTGCTGGGAGTAGGTCTTCTGGGCTGTTTCCCAAACATCTTGGGATGTACACATGAAGAGGAAGCCCCGACTGATATGAGGCTCCATGGAATTGAGAAGCCAAGATTGGACTGTGAGGTTCTCGGTTTCCCATTTCTCAAACATGGGATCATCCTTAGCCGGCTCAGTAGTGCGACCTGTGCAATGTCCCATCTTCTCACGGCCTCCAATGAACAACCGTGCAGCTCTAGCCCACTTCAAATAATTCGTCCAAATGAGTTCACGGATGTAATCTGCAATCTGGGGTTCTCATAGATCACTTGTTGCACCATAGACCCTCTAGCTCCTTTGGAGGTAGCTTCCGTGTTAACATTGCACCCTGAGGGATTACTCGTGATAGGCGTAGTATCTATAGCTAATCAACAAGGAGAGATTGCAAAGAAGGTCCACAATACCCACGCTAGGGTTATCTAAGAACAAAGAAGACACTCAATAACAATCGGTGATCGATAAAACACCCAATCGGAGCTCCGTAATGCATCATAAGAGGCTATTCCGACGCAGGACGGGAGTACCGTTCCGCAATTTGAGAAAGGATAAAGAGGGATTACTATTCACAGCACTATTCACGTCACTATTCACGCGGCACTATTCACGCAGCACTATTCACAGCACTGTGGTATGATTTGGGTTTTCTTAGGTAAGAAATTGATAAAAAAAAGAAAATAGAGATGGAGAAAGAGATGGAGATAAAAAGATACCTTTGGCTTCGCACCGAATTAGCTTGGCTTCGCACCAAGAGATGATGGCTTCACACCACGAGAGAGATTTCTATTTCTTCATTCCTAATTTTTTCCTTCCTCAAAATCAAAGGATACATCACATTTTATAAGACTCCGTACTTGAACTTTCCTAATTCTAATCTAATTGAAATTAGAAACTTCTAATACAAGTCAACTATTGCAATCAATAGTAAAATCCTAATTAGAAACAAAATCTCAATTGAAAATCCTAGTTAAATTAAAACAAATCTTCGTGGGGTCTACTAAAAATAGTTAAATCAGAATTTACTCAAAATAGTAAAAATGTGATTTACTATAAATAGTAATTTTGAGACTTTACTATAAATAGTAAAACATGATTTACTATAAATTGTAAAAACGTGAATTACTATTAATAGTAAATAGGATCCACTTGATCGGGCATTGATTCGGTGCAGCGCGAACGATTGTAGTAGAATGCTCCCGCATCATATTCACACCGAAGAGCCATGGCAGTAGCATATATATGGAGGATCGAAACGCAATAGATCCAATATAAGCCATGGCGGGATTCTCCCATAAGCCAATCGAAACCAATAGGGAGCTTGAAGACCCAACCGATAGCCCCAAAATAGCCCAAAAACCTTAAAAAAGACATTGGGGATGCCTAATGATGTAGAAAACTGTCCATACTACTCAAAAAATCAGAAAATATTGTAGAGTTGCAGATGAGTAGGTTCGAAATCTAGTTGGGAGGTCAATAATCCCCCAAAAAGTCGCCGACAGTAAGTCTAGAGTGGAGTTTTCTTCACAAAAACTTCAATCCTCCATAAAATTGCACATGGATGGATTCGAGAGGTCCCTAGGGTAGTAGGGGATCAGAATCAAACAAGAAACCCCACCATAAAGCCCCCAATCAAATGGATTTATGGCTATTTCAAAAAATAATTACCACGATTTTTCAAAGAAGTCTTAAAACCATCAAGAACTCTCCAAAAAATCACCAAAATTCCTGAAAAATCAAGATCTACTAGGAACAGAAGTATCCGATAGACCTCGAGATGCGTGTACAGACCTAGAGATGTGTGTCCGTACGGCCTATGATGTTAGCCGTACGATACAGTGAAGCATCAACACTTCTCCGGCTATTGATCTCAATTGTTAACTCTGATACCAAGTTGCAATGGTGATTAGGGTTAGGGTTAGAGAGTCAAAGAGAGGAGAGAGAACAGACAAAAGAGAGAGAAGGATGTCATGTGATTAGGTCACATGACTCCACCAAATATATTATATATGGAGAACTTACAAAAGACAAATATATCCTCATACATAGAAAATACGTAAAAAATTTGTATATGATAACAGAGACATACACAAGTAGGGACAATTGAAGTAGTTTTTCTTCTAATTACTGAATTGGCTTTAATCTATATGTAACAACTGAAATGCCCCAAAATAATTCTCAATATGAATTATTTAATAAAAATCTTTTAAAGCTGGAGTCATTGATGGAAGGATATAGCTAATATTTTCATGATTACACCCTCAAACCAGATTAACGAGTTAGTTAAAATCTCACTTCTGTTTTCTTTGTCTGTTATGTATTCTCTCTTTATGATCCTCCAACACACAATGCAATTTTGTGCCTTGTTTATCTCAAATACATTTTTTTGTTGATAAGTAATGAGATTATATTGTTGAGAATGGCTCTTTAAATTTGTTGTTCTTGGTAAGATTATTAGTAAATATTTGTATGGTTGAGAACATATGACAAATTCCTAAACTGAAACAATCCAATGAAACATAGATTGAAACCAATTGGTCCGAATCTAGAGGAAAGCCTAGATCAAGGCATAAGGTGTCAGATCTTTGGTTAATAGGATCCAATGCCACTTAGTCTCCCTTGGAATGTCTATTAAATTCAACTGGAAGTCATATTTTAGTTTGGGTTTGCGTTCTAGGTCTATTCTTGATCTAGAGACATGTTATTTGTGCTTGGAAGTACATCTCTCATTTTGTTCTAGAATACATGTGGTTGAGTTCATATTATTTTTTTGATTGTGATATTTAGGTCTTGCTAACCACTACCAATAAACTAATACCCGTATTTTGTAGGCTTACAGTGTGTTTGTTAGTTCCTACTTGGCATAGAGTTCAAATTGTTGTTGTAAATGATATATGTTTGCTCTTCTTTAGGGACGCAACCCTGGCATACAAAGCTGAAGCTTTAGCGTTGCAGAAACAGCTTAGGCATCTACAATCTCAGTTTGATTTGCTCGCAGGCCAAGCTTCAACATTGATCCAAGGAAGGAGGGCAAGGGTGGCAGCAACATCTGCAGTCAATGGACAACTCACTGCAATAGATGATAAACTTTCTGCTAGAAATTTAGAGGTATGCCAGCATACTAGCTTTGGCACTCAAAGGCTTTATTAATTTAGTACCTATGCTAGTAGAACATTTGTAAGTGATGATAATGGAAATGGTTATAGAAGCTCTCTTAGTGAGGTTGGAAATGCGAGCAACCATGCAATAGCCTCTAACCCTAAGATGCCCATATATGGGAACTGGTACGGGAAACAGAGATACGACTCTTCGTTTCCCAAAATCCAAGACATGGATACGGATATGGGTATCCCATCTAGTATTTTCATACCATTATTTAATTTTTAGTTTTTCAAGCTAACTATATTTAATATTCACATCATGTCAAATATAATGAAATTTCTAAATTTTGAAAATTTCATACAAGGAAGTTTGTTATATTAATAGAAAGTAGGGAATTCAATATGACTAGTAAATTAATGAAGAAGAGTTGGGCAGTCATGCTGAGAGTGGCAGTGAATGCCAAGGTCTTCGTGTTTTCGGCATTTAGGAGAGGGAAAAATCTCTCATTCGAAACAAAGAAGAAGGTTTAAGATGGGTAGGGGAAGCAGATGTGCCAGGTGATCTCGGGCAGTGGCTTGTGGGTGTTTTTAAGGATGCCATTAAAGCCATATCATCCAGGAGGATCTGGAGGAAGATGGTGATACAGGGGAGGATTTCATAGCGGAGGAGAAAATGAATGACAGAGGAAGCTTCATACAACTTTCAGAGTTCACTCCCAAAGGCTGTAATTTAGTCTTCTGCTTCCCGGAAGGCCCCAAAGGAGGCAGGTGGTCTTCATGGGCAGAACGATTATCGACGTTGATGGCGAAACCTTTTGCTTGGAAGGAGGTGGTGTAGAATGAATCCAAAGTGGTGTGGGTAATAGGGGTTAGCCGGTTTCTGGGAACATTACCATTTCGAAGGTCCCTCAGAAATACTCTTTTAGATTAGCAGGGGTGGATGTTGGTGATCTTGGGAGCTAGAGCCAGGCTCTTATTTGTGAATCCTTCGAAGTTGACTCAAATTGGGAGGATATCGCAGTTGCAATCACCTGAATTTCAGAAACACAGTCCCTTTTTCACCTGATTCCTTGCGGGGAGAAGAGAAGAGTGTTCTATGTTGAGAACTTGAGTATTTTCAGGTTTTTGTGCGATCTGCTGTCAATTAGGGTTGGCAACGCCATTATCTACTTGAGTAGATGGTGGCCAACGGTTAATGCCATCTCTTGGATCTCGGACCACGGATTGCCCTTCCACTTGTGGCATTGTATTTTTGATTGTATTGGTAGTATGGTTGGTGGTATGTTGGAAGTAGATGCTGCTTCCTTAGCTGGGTCAGACTTCAAAGTCGTAAGATTGAAGGTTGGAGGGAGAGCTAGCTGTATTTTGAGGGTGATTTCAGTAACGGATCGTGGGCACTCTTACCACGACGAATTAGAGATCAACGATGCAGGTTCCAAACTAGATTCTATAACCATCGCTCGCACGTATGATACCCTCTCCTTGCAAGGATTTCCTTGTTAGCAGAGCTCCGGTAGGTGGGCGACAGGTTAAAAGTGGCGGTGGAACTGCTTCTTCGGCAACGGCGGAGGAGGGCTTCGTCACTATTTCTCTTGCTTTTGGTACTAGATTTGTCGTGGCGAACTCCTATGGGAAGACAAACTTTGTCCCGGTCGAGAAGAGCAACGTGGCTAAATATGAGGGGATGATGGCAGACCGTATAACAGATAAGGGGCATGACTATTTTGAATTTAAAAAGGGTTCTGGAAGGGGCGATTCATCGGGCAGGAGACTACATTCTCTCAACACACTTCGAAAACTTGGGAATGCTCGTATTAACACAGGACTTAAAGTAGTTTTTTGGAAAGTGGGGTTGGGTCAGACTTCGGGCTAGGCTAAACCATGAATCTTGGACACGGAAACAGCATCGGGGTAGAGAGCATGGGCCGTCGGGTCGGAGTTCGGGTACTCATAAGAGGTCCATTCGAACCGCGTCTTACGATTTTATTTTTGGTGAAGCCTCTTTAGACGACTCGCGTAAGTCACTCAATAAGACTTCTTTAGCCCCTATTTATCCAGGCGAGAGGTCTCCGACCAAGGAGACTGAAGAGTTGTTATGCCTGAGGATATGTACTGGGAAAGGTAAGCGTCATTGTCTTCATACGTCTTCGCTTGTCTCTTCTACCGCCCTCCTTCAAGCTTTTTTTACTTTTCCACCTTTACCCTTTGAGGGTAGTTTGCGAGACCAGGTTACAGATGGTGATTCGAGGCTCCAATCTGTTTTAAGAATGGAAGTAGGGGACGTGGTATCTGAACATCAAGGGGTGCCTTTTGTCTTCGTCAAGAACTGTGATCACCCTGTGTCTGATGTGAATTTGAAAGGTTGCAGGTCGGGGTAGGAAGATTCACTTCCCAAGAATGTGGTTGGAGGTAGTGTTAAGCCACGTGATTATCGTCGCCTACAACATCTCCGGAAGCAATCGGGAGAAAGAAGGAAGGCTTAGTGCACTTGTTGAACTCCTTGGATAGAATTGGGATCCCACGACCTATAACTCAAATTAGTTTGGTTGAGAATGAATTATCTACTTGGTATAGACTTAACACCATGAAATTAGGGTGGGGGGGTGCTTGGGACTTACAACTGAAGGGCATGAAAGGAAGTTAGGGATTTATTGTTGTCTATCCTTGGGATCTCTAGGGATCCCCTATCTGTAGTCCTAGGTCATCTCCGAAGTTTCTGGAAGATGGAGGGATGGAACAGAATGTTGAGCAGGAGCCCAGTAGAGATGTCTTGAAGGTTCAGGGCAAACCTAGTGGAATGGGGTGATAGATAGTGCTGTGGTAGGGGAGCCAGTTGGGGAGGTGATAGGAGGTGGGGAGACAAATCATAGCAGAGATTCTCCTTTGATCAGGCTGACCAAAGTTCCGAGAGAGATTCAGAGGTTGGCATGCCCTTTTAACTCAGGTGATACTCTGGTGTACATCAGTCGTAGAAGCGGGCGGAAACATTACGGTGATAAATGAAGTTTAAAATATTATCGTGGAATGTTCGAGGCTTGGGCAACAAGGATAGGCGAACAATAGTGAAAAGTATGATAAAGAGATGGGGGGCTAGTGTGGTAGCCTTACAAGAAACCAAATTGGACAAGATAGATTCGGCTCTCATTAGGGAGGTTTGCAGTATTGTGGAATGTGGTTGGCAAGATTAACCGGTGCGTGGGACATTGGGAGGTATAGTGATCATCTGGGATTAGAAGTTTCTTGACGTGTATGCCGTTTTGATTGGGGTATTCTCAGTATCCATCAGATGTAGATGTGTGGGGGAGCAGTTCGCTTGGGTTCTTACCGGGGTTTATGGCCATTCTGTCAGCAGCCATCGGCAACAATTTTGGGAAGAGTTGGAGGACATTGCAAGTCTTTGGGATGATTTGTGGTGTATTGGGAGGGGGGGGGGGGGGTGGAAGGGGACTTCAATGTTGTATGTTTCCCTTCTGAGAAGAATGTAGGGGGCGTATGACTAAGAGCATGAGGGAGTTTGGGAATTTCATCAACAAGAGCACTCTTATGGACCTTCCTATGGGCGAGTCTAAGTTTACATGGTCTAATAACCAAGAATCACCCACTTTATGCAGGCTAAATAGATTTTTAGTATCTACTAGCTGGGAAGACCATTTTCAAGGCGTCTCTTTGACTGCTATTCCTAGACCTGCTTCAGATTATTCCCCCTTGGTGTTACATTCTGGGGGTTTTGAAAATATGTGGATGTGTAATTCCCAGCTCAAGGAAAGGGTGGTGGAAGTCATTTTCTTTTGATGGAAAGGCGGGGGAATTCTTTAGGCGCAAACTCAAAGCGCTCAAAGATAAGATTAAGATATGGAATTTGGAGAAATTTGGCCGCATATATCACAAGAAGGGTTTGATGCTTGAAAATATAAAGATGCTTGATCAGAAGGAGAGTGAGCTGGCCTTTCTTTGGAAGAACAGACGAGGATGTCAATTTAAAAGTTGAATACCAACATTTGGTGAAGATAGAGGAGATTAGCTGGAGGCAGAAGTCCAGGGTTTGATGGTTGAAGGAGGGAGGTAACAACATGGAGTTCTATCATAAGGTGGCAAATGCTAATAGAAGAAGAAACTACGTTTCTCGTCTCAAGATAAGGGGTGACATGTTGGAAGATGAGGATAGAATCAGAAAAGGGGTGGTAAAGTTCTATTCTGATCTCTATTTCTAAGATGGTTTCTTACAGACCTACTTTGGAGGGCCTCCGGTTTGATTAGATTAGCGTGGTAGATAGGGAGAGCCTGGAGAGACCCTTCGAGGAGGATGAAGTGTTGGAGGGCCGATGGATTTTCACGATAACTTTTTTCAAGCAATGTTGGGAGATTATTGGAGCCATGATTCAAAGTTTTGGCCGAAACCGAAACGTTTCATCCATTTCGTTTTGGTTTCACTATAGGACGAAACTACATACGTTTTGGTTGGTTTCATCTGAAACTGAACGATACTTCATCTTATGTGTAAATTTCATTTCATTTCGGTTTCACGAAGTTTCGTCCGAAACGAACGATACTTCTGATACGTTTCGGTATAGCCCAAGAACGATACTGAAACATTATCGTGTACTTTGAACCATGATTGGAGCGGATTTTATGAAAGTTGTGGCGGAATTTTAGGATGAAGGTTATTTGGATTATACATTTAATAGTACATTTATTGTCATGATTCCGAAATCTATAGGGGCAGATGATATATCTGAATACAGACCCATTAGTCTGGTTGGAAGTGTGTACAAAATCAATACCAAGGTGCTAGCTTTTAGAATTAAAGGGGTGTTGTTTTCGGTGATTTTGCAAACTCAAGGTGCTTTTATGAGTGGAAAGCAAATATTAGATGGCGGTCTCATTGCTAATGAATGCATTGACTCTAGAATTAAGTCTGGGTATGATTGTCTATAAGATCGATTTGGAGAAAGCCTTGGCAGTTTGGGTTTTGGGAATAGATGGAGATAGTAGATTTGGAAATGCTTCTCATCTGCCTCTTTCTCTATTTTAGTCAATCGTTCCCCAACTGGTTACTTTAAGAACTCAAGAGTGCTGAGACAAGGTGATCCATTATCGCCTTTTTAATTTATAGTGATTTCGAAGGCAGTAGATTTAGGAGGACTAGAAGGGTTCATTGCAGTTGCTGGAGTTGAAGCCATCACCCATCTTTAGTTTGCAGACGACATTTTATCTTCCTCGGACTGGATGCTCTTCAGCTTAGATTTCGTAGAGGCCTCTTTGTTGCTTTGGAGCCGTTTCGGGGCTTCGGGTGAATTTATCTATAAGTAAGTTGTATGGGGTGGGAGAGGTAGAGAATATTTTGGGATTGGCAAGCATTTTGAATTGCCGTATCGACAGATTTTCGACTACCTACCTGGGTCTCCCTTTAAGGTGTTTCTGGAATGTAGGGGCCTGTTCTTCGAACACTTCGTTTTTCGGTGGGATCTTTTATGCACAAGGGATGGTAGTTAATCGTGTTGTAAACTTGATTGTCACCATAAGTGTAAGATTGGGAGAGTGATGAGAGATTTGGAAGAGAAGAAGAGAAAGGTTTGGAGAGAATGGAGTGATTGAACTTAGTTGTTCAATCTCCTCTCTCTCTCTCTCTCTCTCTCTATATATATATATATATATATAATAAGGGAGTCCCCTTGTACAAGTACAATACTAATAGAGGTGGGTTAAGTGGGGGACCCACGTAACTCACAAACTAAGGAAATAGAGTCCATGAGTTAAGTGGGTGGGACCCACACTTAATCCCCAAAACATAAGGACAGAACGTCCCCGCGTAGGGCAGTGGGAAGTAGTCCACTAAGTGCACCCCCACGTGGGAACAATAGTCAGGTTGAAGTATCTGGCTATCATAGCCTAATGAAGACAATCGTTATAACTTGTATATTATTCTCATTTATGAGCATGTTACGAAAGTTATTATAGGATTATATACAATAAAACATATAACAATGGAGGCCAGCCTTGGACCTGAACGGTTTTAATTAGTCAAAGAAAGAGTATATGGAGTGCAACTTTAGTAAGGACATGGATAGAGATGAGCTATTAGTTGAGATTGATGGCTGGGAGATACCCCAAAAGCAACCGGTTTTGTTATCTTTGTTCAATTATACATAAGGAGGTTGATATTGGGGACAATGTTACCCGTAGAATTAGAGCTGGATGGTTGAAGTAGAGATGTGCCTTCGGAGTGCTCTAGAACCGACACATACCAATTAGACTAAAGGGAGAATCTTAAGAAGACCGCTTATAAAAAAAAGGAAACTTAAGTAGACCGCAATGATTTATGGAGCATAATTTTAGGCAATCCAGATTCAAGAAACAATTTGCACATAGAATTGAGCGCAATTGAGATGTGGATGTAGAGATGCATGAGTGGCAAGATTATGAAAGACAGAACAAAAAAATAAGTACATTTGAGGGGGCCTAGGAGTAGGCCTGTCAATGGATAGTCGAAAATTCGAATTCGATTCGAATCCGTATTCGAAAAATCGGATATTATCCGAAAATTTCGGATTTCGGATTCGGATATCATTTTAATATTCGAATAGTTTTCGGATACATATTCGGATATTGATGTATTTGATTCGATAATATCCGATCCGATATATTATTTAGTAATTATATTTATAATAAATAGATTATATTATATTTATCATATTAATTAATATTTATTCTAATAATAGTAATATTTATTATATATAAATATAATATTTATAATTATTTTATATATATATATATTGTAAATATAATAATATATTATCTATATCCAATTTTCGGATCGGATATTATCGGATATCCGATAAATTAATCGGATTCGGATTCGAATATTGATTTACAATGTCCGTCGGATATCGAATCGGATTCGGATATCGGATTTTTTTTCCCGGATTCAGATTTGGATATGCCTGTATTCGATCCGAATAGTATCCGTTGACAGCCCTACCTAGGAGTAGTCCCTATATGTTAATAAATAGTCGGTTGAGATTGGTAATGGGCTTTGAAGACCATTGACAGCATTGTTGAGGAGCACTCAGGTGCAGGCTGATGGATGTGTAAGGAAGATGGAAGCTTTTATGCATCCCCAATGTCCTTGGCTTTTCCCCCTATCCACTTTATCTCTTGTAAGCATGCTATTTTAATTCTCGTAGCATGCTTATAAGCTATGTAACAAGGACACTGACGTAGGTGTCGGTGTCCGACACGGATACGAGGTGTCCGACACGGCAACCTAAAAAAATCCGATACGGAGACACGCCCGTACATATATTTATTAAAATATGTTAAATTATATGAATGTTTAAAATTATAAATAAAATAACAAAAAATAGAAAATGAAGCAGAAAATATTTATGTTTATTATTGTATGGAGGATGGAACACACCAACCTGTTTTTAGAAATCAATTTTATATTAAAAATTACTAAAACAGGGGTGACACGGCCATAAGTGTCCAGATGTGTGCCGGGAAGTGTCGACACGCGTGTCCGGGTGTCGAGGTGTCCGACACGGCAAAACCCTAAAAGTGGAGTGCCTTGTTACATAGCTTATAAGAGGTAAAGTGGACAGAGGTAAAAGCCAAGGATTTTTAGTGTATAAGAAAATTGTATACTATTTATATTTATATCTTGGCTGTTGTTACTTCTATTCATGAGGTTACTTGGGCATTGACATGTGTGCGCATGCGTGAATATATGATGCATGTGTATGTGTGTGCATGCATCTACAGCAAACCCATGCACATACATTAGTTTGGACATGTAACATGCATGTGATCATAACTATGTGTGTTTGTGCCGGGGGCGGGTGGGGGTTAATGTGTGTAGGTATGGTGGGTGGATATCCATGTGTGCAGGCAGGTTTATTGTGTATGTAAAAATGTATTACAGTATCATTTATCTTTTTTCCCTGCATGGAAGATAGTGTAACTCTATTTTGCTTTTGTTAGCTTTAAATATCTGCATATCTTTCCAGATAGAACAGTTAAAGCAACATGTTTGATTCTTGGAAAATTTTGGAAGTTTTCTAACTTTTTCTCTATAATTAAGATGAATGCAGTTCTTGGGAGAATTGCTTCTACTGCTCAGGAGTTGGCTCACTATCATTCAGGGGATGGTATTTTCTCCTTTTTATATTACTCAAATTCTAAGGTTCTTCCATGCTTATGGGTGTGTTTGGTAAGAAAACCTAATTTGTGTGGTTTAGCTGGCACAAATTGTTTTCTATCTGGGTTAGACTATTTTAGGGAGTGTGATTACATGTCTACCTCCCAAATGCTTGTTAAGAGCTTTCTTGAACATTAGCCTGTGCTAATGTACTTAAGGAAAAACTTGGTTTTCCTACGTGCAACTGCAAGCTAAATTTCAGCAGTATTAACTTTGCTACTGAACATTGCCTATATGTCTTAACTCAGATCTTTATGGCCGACTTAATGATACTTTTGCATGATGTAGTCATTATGTAGCTTTCTGACGATTTTTCAGTATAATCTGTCTTTGCAGAGGATGGCATCTACTTAGCTTACTCTGACTTTCATTCATACTTACTGGGAGATTCAGCTTGTACAAAGGAGCTAAACCAGTGGTTTGTGAAGCAGTTTGAAATGGTATTTGAGCATAGACCTGGACCTATGTATTTCTTGTTTTCGTTGAAATTATATTGTTCTTGGCACTAATAATAAAACATGCACCATGAATGATTTAACTTTTGCCTTTGGTTCTTCTATTTGGAGGACACACTCTCTTTTCTATTTTCTCCTGTGTATATATTTTCTCGGGGATTCACCCCTCTTTAATGAATACATCTCTACTTATCAAATAAGAAAAAGATTTAATCTTATGAGATTGTACAGTTTTGATGGAATGTAGCAATCAGTCCCAATTCTTATAGCATTTAGACTCATCAAAGAAGTTTTGGGAACTGATTTGTTCAGTGTAATACAACTCATGCTTTAAGAAGGAATAGTTCCAGGATTTTTTTGGTGCTTGAGAGAACAAATGTTCTGCAAAGATGCTTACTATTTCAGTAACAGGTTCATAGAATATAGACATGAGTACTTCAGTGTAGAGGAATTGAAAAATCCATTGATTCTTTTGTTGCAAAGCTAAAAATCTCACTACGCAATTATATTATAACGACAATTGCACCCTTAATTATAAGATGGCAGAACTGAACTATTTAAGAGTAAAATTAGATGCGGTAATTAAAAAAATAATTCCAAATAATGCCTTCAAGTAAAAACCCCTGCATGCCAATGAACCAAGGTAAAAATGTCCCCTTACATTGCAGCACCCTGTCTCAAGGTAGGTATCAATATTAGGTTAATGCTTAACTTGCTTCTCAGTCACTAGAATCTCTATTTGGAAAAGGAAAAAGATGTAATAAGCTATACCTGATGCTTTTTGGCGTCAGCTAGCGCAATTTTTGTTACTCACCGCTGCCCTCCGGGTCCGCTGACAGCATGGATGTTGAGCCTACCCCTTGGTAGATATACATACGAAAAATCACCCTGATTGGTAATCTCTAGCCATTCGATTTTAGTACTCGTGATTCTAGCCGTTGGATTCAACCATTTTTTGAGTACTAAAACCAACGACTAAAAATTATAAAACAAGCTGATTTTTGGTATCAGTGGCTACCAAGGGGTGGGCTAAACATCCATGCGGTCAGTGGGCCCAGATGGAAATAGTGGGTAACAAAAATGCACTAGCTGACACCAAAAAGCGTCAACTATACCTTATTACATCACGACCTTTTGGAAAGAGCCATAAAAACTATAAAACTAGGACGTGGACACGTGTGTCAGACACTCTGACCCTCAAACACTTGATACGTTTATATATAAATAATAGTTGAAATAAAATATTTGAATAAATTTGAGGTTTCTTTGGGAAAGTGTGTCGGCATGTGTTTGTCACGTGAGTAAGACCCCTAGTTGGCCAAATAACCTTCAATGGCTTCACTGGCTTGGTTTAACTTAGCTTTCAATCCTTGATGCACTTGGTTTATTCTTTCTTTTTTTCATGATAATGTTAGTTATACACATTGTTGCAAACTCAGTTTCATGCGTAGAAGAAGCACATTGAGTTTCATCATCTCTTCATTAGTGAGGTCACTCAACGCGTTATTTGTGCTCATTCTCATGA
Source organism: Euptelea pleiosperma (assembly GCA_035048495.1). Lineage (NCBI taxonomy): Eukaryota > Viridiplantae > Streptophyta > Magnoliopsida > Ranunculales > Eupteleaceae > Euptelea > Euptelea pleiosperma. The sequence goes on from CM068551.1 coordinate 2,947,782, forward strand.
CGAGGTGGCTGTAATTTATCTTAACCCATTTAACAAGGACAGTTCATTTTTAAGAATTTACTGTGTTGAAGGGAAACATAAAAACTAGTGTTATAGTGACAATCAATAAGGAAATTAGCCCAATTGGCATTGGAATAGGCAATGGCCAGTGGGACTAGGAAGGTCAGATGATTATATAATCAAGTCGTAAGTAGTTGTCCTGAACCAAGGTTCAAAGGATATATAGGGCCAATATGAAAACATTGAGGAGACACATGAAAATGTTCATTAATATTTAAAAATGCTAAAACAAGCATGAAAGTGTGTTCTAAAGTACTAATACTACTTTTAATAACAATTTGAATTAGAAAACAAGTTAAATAGTCATGTATATGCATTGATACACATAACTGAGAGGTTGAGTCAAGAGTTACGCATACCAACGATCCAAGGACATAAATTTCGGTTTCGAGGTTTATTTCGACCAGTCTAAAAATGCAGTGTGGAAATAATACATTTTTCGTGGAAATGATGGAAATAATGCGAAAATTATAGAAATATTGTGGAAATGTTTGTGGAAAGTTTGGGAAATGATGAAACAAGCATAAAAACATACGCATAAGCTTTCAAACCATAATATACAACCATATATAGTGTGGAAATGAATGACCAGAATGGTCTCTAATATGTCGCGGCAGGTATCTTTAATTAGTCGAGGTTTAATTTAATTATATAACTATTATATAATTACTAATTATAAAAAAGTCATAAAGTAATATATTAACAAATCCTTATTCACTTACATTAATTTATTAACATTATATGTAATTTTAGAAAACCTATTTACTATTAACTTATAACATTTATTTAATTTTTTGAACGTTTAATTTTTTATTTGAAAAAAAAAAATTAGGATTAATTTTTTTGAATTTTTTTTAACCCAACCAACTTGTAGAACGGGATAAGTTATGCAACATATAATCAATTTATGTACAATCATGGATGTTTAGGGTAAAAACCAATGAAATTGGGGTTTTTCCCAAATTCCAGACATAAACGATCTTCAATCCGTGCACAAATCTAGTGTAAATGCATCATAGATTCATAAATTTACACCTAACCTATTTATTTGTAGCAAGAAATTTTATCCTTATGTATATTTCGAATTTGAAAAAACTCCCAAATGGGATTTGATTCGTCCTCACGATCAATCAATGAACCAAAAAATCTAAAATGGATTGATCTTTTGTATAAATAAAATGTATGAAAAGGGGTTAAATAGATCAAATATAAGATTTATAGCGGTTTTGAGCTCAAATGAGATGTTTCCTACCTACGATTGAAATGATTCCAATGTTTCCATACATGTCGAAACATTTTGACCGAAATAATACATGTTTACATTGTCAAATAATCGAAATTTACTGTTCATGCAAAATATTTCGACATGAATGGAAATATTTTGGGAAATTTAACATTATTTCGACGTAAGTATTCTTTCTTGTCGGTAACCTAGAAAATGGAAATATTTCGCGAAATATTTCGATAATTTCGTGAAATTTATTTCCTTGCAACGATCACATAATATACATAAATGCACATGAGTACATGAAAATGTAAAAAACAAATAGAAATTTATTTGATGGACAATTAATGTAAAAAACAATTACAAGTACGTGCATTCTTGATGCTTATTTATTTTCAATTAGGGTCCTTTTCGATTAGTTGCTGAGGAAGGTAAAGCTAAATGTTCGTGGGTGAGTCTTGACGACATCTCAAATTGCTTAGTGCGAGGTTTGTCTCTTGCTTCCACTGCTTTTATGATGCTTCAGTACACTATATTCATGGAAGGTTTTGACTACTGCTTGTTGCATTTTTATTATATATCATTTTATTTTTTTTGTGGTTTCAATTCTGATTTTTCTTTCCCACTAAATGACCATAGAACTCCTCTTACAAGCAAAAGGGAGTTAATGATGAAGTAGGTGAATTCACATTGTATTTTGTGGCATTTGAAGTTGGAATTGTGCATCGGCTTTATATCTTATAGGATCTTGCTTGGTCATTATGGTGGGGCATAATGGTGGGGATTTCGTGTAGTAGTGATTTACGGAGAGATTTTCTTTTTAGTTAAAAAATTGTAAAAAATGGTAAGCCTTTTTGTTGGACGTTCTGATGCAGTTAGCTTCTAGGAGATGTAACTTTTTACCCAATTATCCGATTGGGTATTTTTGTAACATCCCCCTAAAATTTGAAAGTAATACCCCCCCCCCACACACACACTTTCAAACTTCAGGACCCCCACCCATTGACCTAGTTTAACTGTAATTTGACTCACATTAGAACATGACATGCATCATGTCCTGTTAATGCACCTATAAAAGGACAAAAATATTGCAAATACAACGCTAATGGTGCGTCATGCAAGTATAGGGGGATATTACCATATACTTGTGATTTTCAGGGGGGTGTTGCGAAAATACCCTATCCAATTTAAAAGCGGTCAGACAATGTTGTTAAAAAGAAATCGGATCATAAAATTGTAAGGAATAAGATTCAAATCGTGGATTGTAAGATTCATAAAGATTTTTTTTTATGAGTTAGAAATTTTAAATAATATTCATAAAATAAAAAATATATAATGTGTAACTACTCCATAACCCCGTTGAATTCTATGTACACCCACGTGGGGGTGTTCTTAGTGGGCTGCGTTCCACTACCCCACGTGGGGTTTATTCTCTATTGTTTATGGGTTAAGTGATGGACCCACCCACTTAACCCACAATCTTTTTATTTCATGTTAGTGGGTTAATTGGTGGGCCCCCACTTGACCCACACGATTTCTCCTTTACTTATAGAAGGGGTTTCCCCTACTTACAAATATTACTTATGCGAGATTGAATGTTCACTTAAATCTCCCCATTCTCTCTCAAACCCTAATCTCTTCTTTTCTCACTAACTTCAATTCTCTCTCTCTCTCTCTCTCTCTCAATCTTTAGCATATTGGTGACAACCTCAAATAAGAACATGGTATCAGAGCATGGTTACTCTAGGGCCTAAATCATTGTCCCCTAGAGTTTCCACGAAGATCTTATATGTGGGCATCCGAAGTTCGAGCAAGTTTTGAGCAAATTGCAGAGGGTCCTCTTGCGAAGTTCTTAGGTCTTTTCTGAAGCAAAAGAACTAGAGATCTATCATTCTTAGTGTATTGCCTATTATCAGTCGTCAGAGATCCACTCTATCCCCGTTCTTCAGTATTTTTTATCACTTTTTTCGGAGAACACATATATCGAGGTTTTTGGGGTTTTGATTTTTCTCGAGATTCGTGTCATTTTTGGGCTCTCTACCCAAACCGCCCCTCTCATAGGGCCAGTAAGGTTCGACATAAACGTATTTCAGAATTTTTGAATCATCGGATCTCTGGTTCCAAAAATTGGAGCCCTAGCTCAGATTTTGGATTTTTTCTACCTCGAGATTTGCGCCCTGGTTGGGCTTTCTACCCCAACCGCACCTCCCTGTGCATTATTTGGGATCTACAAAGCTTGGTTTGGGAGTTTTCTGACTGTCGGATCTTCGGTTTGAAAAATCGCACGGGTTTTTGGCCTGGATCCGATTTTTGGCATTTTTTGGGTTTTCTTCTTTTTTGGAAACCAAGGTTCCCAGGCACTTCTACCCTAGCCACACCTCCCAAAGTGCTCCTAGGAACCCTCCGAACTTTGGTTTAGGTTTTGCAGACCTTCTGTTCGTCAGTTGGTTATTTTTAGGCCTTCCGCTGCGATGGGTTCATTAAAGGTTTCATCAGTTGAGGATAGCACTGCGCCTCATGGTTCTCATGGAGACCACAACCCCCAATTATGCATCACTACAGTCAAGTTTGATGGGACCAACTATCTTGAGTGGAAGACATCTGCACTCATGTACATCGGGGGACGTGGCTACAGTGAGTACTGTTGAATTTGAGGAATTAGGGTTAGGGTTAGGTTTAGTGAAGAGAGAAGAGAGAAGAGAGAAGGATGTCTATTGTAGTTAATTCACAATGACCCCATAAATCTTATTTATATAAAGGGTTACATAAAAAAGGACAAGTATACCCCTCATAAGAGGTATTTACAGAGCTACCCCTATATAATATAAATACGTATCTCTACGTATCTGATAACACTCCCCCTCAAGTTGGCGCATAGATTTCTTTCATGCCCAACTTGCGTAAACATTTATGAAGTTGCCAACTGGAAACTCCTTTGGTTAAGACATCTGCTACTTGCTCATTTGTCTACAAAGGGGGTACAAACCTCCCCAGATACAATCTTCTCCCGAATGAAGCGGCGATGCACTTCAATGTGCTTGGCTCGATCATGTTGCACCGGATTGTGAGCAATGCTGATAGCCGCCTTGTTGTCACAGTACAAGCTCATGGGTCCTAAGACTGGAAAGCCAAGTTCAGCCACCAACATCTTCAGCCAGAGTATCTCGCACAAGCCATGGGCCATTGTCCTAAATTCTGCCTCTGTACTGGATCTGGCAACTACTGGTTGCTTCTTGTTCCTCCAGGTAACTAGATTGTCTCCCACAAAGGTGCAATAGCCTGAGGTAGATCTCCTGTCATCCTTGGCATCAGCCCATTCTGCATCAGTATATAACTCTACTCTCATGTGGCCATTCTTCTGAATAAGGAGGCCTCGGCCAGGGGCAGACTTAAGGTATCTCAATATCCTGTGAGCTGCCTCTAAGTGAATCTCCTTAGGAGAATGCATATACTGACTGATAACATTGACTGCATAGGCAATGTCTGGACGAGTCAATGAGAGGTAGATCAACCTTCCAACCAATCTCTGAAAGCTCCCCACATCCTGTAAAGGTATACTACTCGAGTCGGCCAGCTGGTGATTCTGCTCTATGGGGGTCTCCTCTGGCTTAGCTCCTAGCTTGCCAGAGTCCTTCAATAGATCTAGGGCGTACTTCCTTTGTGAGATGAAGATCCCTTGGCTGGATCTTGCAACTTCTATGCCAAGAAAGTACTTGAGGAGTCCCAAATCTTTGGTCTCAAACTCGCCTGCTAGATGATCCTTTAGCTTTATCACCTCTGCATCATTCCCTGTCAGAATGATATCGTCAACATAGACGATGAGGGCCGTAGTGCTATTCCCTAGGTGCTTCACAAATAGGGTGTGATCGGCTTGGCTTAGAGTATATCTCAGCTTCTTCACTGCAAGAGTGAACCTCTCAAACCAAGCTCTGGGGGATTGCTTAAGCCCATAGAGGGCTTTCCTCAGACGACACACCTTGTTGCTGTCCCCTGGGGGAGTGAACCCTGGAGGAGGTACCATATAGACCTCTTCATGCAGATCACCATGAAGGAGCGCATTCTTCACGTCCAGCTGATGCAAAGGCCATGCTTGGTTTGCTGCTACAGACAACAAAACCCTGATGGAGTTCATTTTTGCCACAAGTGCAAAGGTCTCCACATAGTCAATCCCGTAGGTCTGAGTGTACCCTTTGGCAACCAATCTGGCCTTGTACTTCTCTACTGACCCATCTGCCTTGTACTTCACTGTGAACACCCATTTGCATCCAACCGGCTTCTTGCCTCTTGGCAAGTCAACAAGCTCCCAAGTTTTGTTCTTATCCAGCGCCTTCATTTCTTCTACCATAGCAGCTTTCCATTTAGGGTGTGCTAACCCTTCTGCCACGGAAGAGGGAGTGGGAATGGTGAAAACTGATGTGATAAAGGCTTTGTATGAAGGTGACAAGGCATCGTAGGAAACGAAGTTGCTCAAAGGATGTTGAGTACAACTTCTGATGCCTTTTCTAATAGCAATAGGAAGATCAGAATCATCAGTAGACAAGGGAATGACAGGTATAGGGAGAGATGGAGGATTACCTAGATTCGAGGAAGGAGCCACTGGTCCTGGATCGGCTGTGACTGTCGCTCTTCTGTTATAGACTTTGAGCTCCTTTTGAGCTCCAGGAGCACTATCAATCACACTAGTAGTATGAGTGGGTGGAGGCCTCTCAAACTCTAGAGGAGGAGATAGGGATATAGCAGGAAGAGGAACATTCCACCTCTCTTCATTACTACTCTCCCCCTGAAGAGAGGTGAGAGGGAAAAAAGAAAGCTCCTCACGGAAGGTGACATCCATGCATACAAACTTCTTCCCAGAGGATGGATGGTAACACTTGTACCCTTTATGGGTAGACGAGTAACCGAGAAATACGCACTTGAGTGCTTTGGGATCTAGTTTGGTGTGATGAGGACCAATGATATGTACATAACATACACACCCACAGATGCGAAGAGGAACAGAGAAAAGAGGAGAATCAGGGGAAAGAACCTGAAGAGGAGATTTAAAATTGAGAACACGAGAGGGTATTCTATTACTCAAGTAGGCAGCCGTCAACACAGCATCTGACCAATAGGTCTTGGGGACATGAGAGCCAATCAAAAGAGATCTAGCTATCTTAGTCAAATGTCGCATTTTTCTCAAAGCTACACCATTCTGTTGAGGGGTGTAGTTGCAAGAATTTTGATGACAAATCCCATGGTCAAGAAGGTAGTGTTGAAGGCCCCCAAACATATATTTTCCACCTTGGTCAGTATGAAGAACCTTGATGGAGATACCATACTGGGTTTAGATCATCTTATGAAAACTCTGAAAGATGGAATGATCTTCATCATTGGTTTTCATGAAATAGACCCGTGTACACGTAGTATGATCATCAACAAAGGAAATGAAGTAGCGGAAGCCAAAGATAGAAGTAGTTGGGGAAGGACCCTATACATCAGAATGCACGATGCCAAAACAAGTAGAACTTCTATTACCTTTGGAGGGATAATTTGATCTACAATGGTTGGAGAGCTCACATGTCTCACAGTGTAAAGCAGAAAAAGAAACAGAAGTAAACAAATTAGGAAATAAAAGTTTTAAATACTGAAAAGAGACGTGCCCCAGACGAGCATGCCAGTTCAAAACAACATTTATCCTACTACTACTACTACTACTAGCAGAAGACTGTAGTGCTGTGGGCTCAGGAAGGTGTCCATCCAGAAGGTAGAGGCCATTAACTTTATGTCCAGTGCCAATCGTCCTCGTTTATAGGTCCTGAAAGACACAAGTAGGGGAAAAAGTGACACTGCATTTTAGGGTTTTAATTAAAACACTAATAGAAAGTAGGTTAAAAGTAAATTTGGGAACATGCAAAACAGATGAAAGAAGCAATTGGGGAGAGGGAAGGATATTCCCTTTCCCAGACACAGAAGATAAGGTGCCATCAGCTGTCTTCACCTTATCATGGCCAGAACAGATAGTATAACTGGAAAATAAGGAAGACATGCCCGTCATGTGTTTTGACGCCCCAGAATCAATGATCCAAGTGAGACTGGACGATGGAAGAGACGCATGATGAGCAGGTCTAGGGTTACCTGACTGGGCAAACGAGGTGGACGATGTGGTAGAAGGACCATCCAGCTGCTGAAGCAATCGTCGAAGGCCTGCAAGCTCTGTGGCTGAGATGCCACTAGTCGGAGAGATAGTCAGAGACTGTCCAGGAGGAGCGAAACCCGAAGTATCCACACTGGCAGTATGAGCACCAGAAGACCCTGGCTGGCTAGGGCGACCATGTAACTTCCAACATTTGGCACGCACATGCCCTAACTTGCCACAAATCGCACTTGGGTCTCTCTCTAGTCAAGGACTTCCCAGAAGAAGGTCCAGTAGGAGCATAGGATGGAGCTGAGACAGGAGTCTAATAAGATGAGCCTCTCTGAGGCTGCTGTGACTGCTGAGGCTGATAAGAAGGAGAGGCAGCTGGCGCTAATCGCTCTGGAAGGAGATGTTCACTCTGAAGAGAGATTCGCCTACTCTCTTCATTCTGAAGATAGGCGTACACCTCACTGAGAGAGGGAAGATCCACCTTGCTACTCAAGATCTGAACACGAGCCAGCTCATAAGAAGGATTGAGGCCAGCAAGAAAATCAAAGATCCGGCCCTTCTCTATATATCGATGAAAATGGGCAATCTCTGTGGGATTGAGAGGCTGATAGGAGTAATAATGATCAAGCTCCTGCCACAAGGTATGAAGAGCAATATAGTGCTGAGAAAGAGACTTCTCCCCTTGCCAGGAGTGGGAGATAGTCTGTCACCGCTGAAATGCTCGTCCATCGTTCTGCTGTTGCGAATGGTCTTCTCAGTGATCTCCCAAATCTCTTGCGCTGTGCGCATGAATAAGAAACTCTTACTGATATCAGGCTCCATAGAGTTGAAGAGCCATGACATAACAGTAAGATCATCTGTCTGCCACTGTCGATAAGAGGGATTAGATCTGGGAGGCTCAACCGGATCTCCTGTTGTGTGGCCAAGTTTCCCACGGACCCCAATGAACAACCGTGCAGCCTGAGCCCAGCGTAAGTAGTTCTTGCCATTTAACTTCACTGAGCTGATCTGCAAACTTGGGTTCTCATAGGCTAAGTGCTGCACTATAGGGCCTCCAACTCCACTGGAGGGAACTTCTGTGCTCACGTCTGACCCGGATGGAGAAACCAAGGAAGGTGGAGGAACCACGGGAGGTGATGGAGGATCTGCCATGAAGAACTATGGATACGGCCAAAAAGAAATAGAAATGTGGGGCTGAAGATCAGATCTAGATCCAGAAGGGGCTAAAACACGGCATCGAAGACCAAGAAAACATCCGAATAGGTCCTAATAGGCATGAAGGACCCTAGTATGCTCTCAAGGAATCAACAAAAAAAGACTTAAAGAAGAATGGGAATCAATCAACACCCATACGAACCCCGAAAGTAGGATATTAGCCGCCGGATGAAGAAGGGAGGCAAGATGCAGATGTAATACTGCTTCATGATACTAGCAAACCACTGAGGAGGAGGTTTCTAGTCACTTAGAAGTGATTTAGAGATGAGCCGATGGTCAAAGAACCCAAAAAACGTCACCGACGGTAACTACTGTGGAGAGAAAGGTTTCCACAACCTTCAAAACTCAATGGATCAGTTCGAGTAGACTGTCCACATGTAGAGGAGATTGGGGGGACTAAATCGATGCAACAAACCCCCCAAAAAAGTTCATATAGGATGCGAAAAACTAGCTAGTTTACAATCTGAGTTTTTTGAAAAAGACATGAAGAATGCCCAAAAACTCCTCAAATGGATACCAAAAATCCCAAAAAAAATAAATAGAAAAACAGGAAAAAATATCCTCTATTAATTGGAGAAGGTTTCAGCAAACCTCGATTTTCGTGTTCATGGAGTTGATGAAGTCTGCCGTACGGTCAGATGACGTCAGCAGTCGAAGAGAGAAGAAAGAAGAGAGAAGAGAGAAGGATGTCTATTGTGGTTAATTTACAATGACCCCATAAATCTTATTTATATAAAGGGTTACATAAAAAAAGACAAGTATACCCCTCATAAGAGGTATTTACAGAACTACCTCTATACAAGATTAATACGTATCTGAGAACAAGTACCTCACAGGAAAGACAGTCCAGCATGCTGCTACAGACAAATCCCACCGGAAATGGGTTATGGAGAACCTTACGGTGATGTCTTGGCTTCTCCATTCGATGCAACCCCAGATCAGCAGTGGGTTCATGTTCCTTCCTACAGCGAAGGAAATCTGGGATTCTGTTACCGAAACCTATTCACAGGTTGGCAACTTTGCGAAGTTCTATGAGTTAAAGCAAGAGATTGCTTGTCTCCGACAGGGGGAGCTACCTATTATGCTTCTCTCCGAAGCAAATGGGAAGAGATAGATGATTATCAGGACTGTACCCCGGTTTGTGCTACGGATGTGAAGTCTTTCCGTGCTATGGTTGAGCAGTCCCGGATATTCCAGTTCCTTTTCGGCCTTCATCTTAGCTTCGAGGCTGCCTGTGTTCAGATACTTGGCAGATCTCCTCCCCCTACTTCATTGGCACAGGTCTATGCCTACATTCACGGTGAGGATAGTCGTTGGCTCGTCGCACTGCCATGCAGCTACGCTGTGGTAGTGATACTTAGGATCGATCTACCCTTGCCTCTGTGTCTCAGAAGGGTCAGAAATCCTTGGCCCAAATCCACGTCAGCGATCTTCAGCGAGACAAGGACCTCCTGTAGCACCTTCTACCATTGGGGATATGAACTCCTTTTCTCCCAGTGATCTTGAATGACTTCGTCGTATAATGGCCTGGCTCAATGGGCAAGCCTCCACTTCTACCTCTACTTCTACCGATGATGACATGCGACGTCCCAAGTGTGCTCACTACAGCCGTTTAGGCCATGTGAAGGACACTTGTTGGGAGCTACATGGGCGTCCACCAGGTCTGGGCCCAAATCCACGTCAGCGATCTTCAGCGAGACAGGGACCTCCTGCAGCACCTCCTACCACTGGGGATATGAACTCCTTTTCTCCCAGTGATCTTGAATGACTTCGTCGTATGATGGCTCAGCTCAATGGGCAAGCCTCCACTTCTACCTCTACCTATGCCTAGACAGGTACTGGATCTGCTTTCTCTCTATCCACTGTTCCTTTTAGTCCCTCCTGTATCATCGATTCAGGGGCCTCAGATCATATGACTGGTATGTCTTCAGTTTTCTCCAGTTATTCTATTTGTTCTGGTTTTGACAAGGTTAGGATAGCAGATGGCACCCTTTCCTCTGTTTCCTGGAAGGGCAATGTTCATGCCTCTTCAGCACTAACCTTGTCCTCGGTACTGCATGTTCTTCAGTTTACAGCTAATCTTTTATCTGTCAGTAGCCTTACCAAGAATCTTAATTGCAGTGTAACATTTTTTCCTTCTCACTGTGTGTTTCAGGATCTGGAGTCGAGGCGGACGATTGGCAGTGGACGTGAGGAAGGTGGCTTGTACCTCCTGGATCACTCAGTTTCTTCTTCAGCGCATCAATCTAGCATTAGTAGCAATAGTCGAGTCACTAAAGACCAGTTATTGCTTTGGCATAACTGGCTTGGTTATGTACTCGTGTCAGTTTTAAAGCGTGTCTTTCATGCTTTCTCTTCTCTTTGCGATGTTCCATTCCACTGTGAAACTTGTGAACTCGCAAAGCTTTGTTCCACTGTTTTTCCTCTTAGTGAAAATAAAAGTACTATTCCTTTCAATATTGTGCATTCTGATGTGTGAGGTCCTGCCCCGGTGATGTCTTTATTTGGATTCCGATATTTTGTTACATTTGTTGATGATTTCAGTGGCTCTACCTGGGTATATCTTATGAAGTCGAAAGATGAGGTTTCATCCATTTTTCAGACCTTTCACAATATGATCACCACTCAGTTCAGTACCCCACTCAAAATTCTCCGGTCTGATAATGGGGGTGAGTACCTAGATGGGAGCCTTAGAGAATACTTTGCCTCTCATGGCATTGTACACAAACTTCTTGCTCGTCGACTCCCCAAGAGAATGGGAAAGCCGAATGAAAAAATCATCTCCTTCTCGAGGTTGAGCGTGCCCTTCGTCTTGGGATACAAGTTTCAAAATCCTTTTGGTCTGAATCCATCCTTCTGGCTGCGTATCTCATCAATCGCATGCCCTCTCTCATTCTTGGCTTTCAGACGCCTTTGTCTGTCCTGTGTCCTGATAGTTTAGCCTTCATTGTTCCTCCCAAAGTCTTTGGGTGTGTTTGCTATGTGCATGTTCATCGTCACTCTCGTGACAAACTTGATGCACGGGCCTTGAGATGTATTTTCTTGGGGTACCCTTCCACTTAGAAGGGGTACAAATACTATCATCCGGGTTCGTGTCGACGTTTCACGTCTCTGGACGTCACCTTACTGAGCACGTTCCGTTCTTTGGTAGTAGGGTCTCTCTTCAGGGGGAGTGTGATATTGTGGACGAGAGCCCTGTCCCCATGCCGGTTCTTGTACCCACCTCCAATCCTGTGCCTATGGTCGAATCTGTGTCTATTATTGACAAGGGCACTTCTACTACCTACAGCGGCGGATATGCGAGTTTATGTCAGATCTAGGAAAAAAGGACAAGTCACTGATTTTGTGCCTGCCAATCTACCATCGGATCCTGATCCAAGTATTGTTTCTACCCCTGCTTTAGTTCATGAGTCTTCAGTGACTTCTACTCCAGAGGAGGATCTACCCATTGCACTTCGTAAGGGTGTGCGCACGCACCATATCTTTCACTTCGTTTCTTACTAGTCATTGTCTCCATCTTATCAGACATTTGTTAGCATTGTTTCGTCTGTTTCCTTGCCATCTACCATTGCAGATGCACTCAGTCACCCAAAGTGGAAAGGGGCTATGATAGATGAAATGCAGGCCCTTGAAAAAAACAAGACATGTGATCTTGTTTCTTTACCCAGGGGGAAGAAACCAGTGGGGTGCAAGTGGGTCTTCACCGTGAAACACAAGGCAAATGGTTCCATTGATAGGTACAAAGCTCGGCCAGTTGCCAAGGGGTTCATCCAGACCTATGGGATAGATTACCAAGAGACATTTGCACTTGTAGCCAAGATGAACTCAATCAGGGTTCTGCTGTCCTTGGTTGCAAACAGGTCTTGGCCTTTACATCGGCTGGATGTAAAGAACGCCTTTCTACATGGGGACCTAACAGAGGAAGTTTACATGAAAGTGCCACTAGGGTTGAAGCTTGTTGGAAGTGAAGACAGGGTGTGCAGACTGAAGAAAACTTTATATGGGTTGAAACAATCTCCTCGAGCTTGGTTTGAACGGTTCAATAATGCAGTGAGAAATGTAGGCTACACACAGAGTTAGGCAGATCATACTTTGTTTGTGAAGTATCTACAGACTAGTACCATTGCATTGATCGTATATGTGGATGACATAGTCATTACGGGGAGTAACCCGACAGAGATCACAAGGCTCAAGGCTTTCTTGTCATCTGAGTTTGAGACGAAAGATCTAGGACCATTGATATACTTTCTAGGGATTGAGGTTGCCAGGTCATCGAGAGGCATCTTCATTTCACAGAGAATGTATGTCCTAGACTTACTGAGCGAGACTGGGTATTTGGGTTCACGACCAGCATATACTCCTATTGATTAGAACCATCAACTGAATTCCGAGGACGGTACACTTCTAGGTGATCCTGCCTTATTTCAGCGATTGGTTGACACATTGATATATCTGGCCCATACACAGCATGACATTGCTTATGCAATAAGCGTCATTAGCCGATTCATGCATTCACCTCGGTCACCACATCTTGAGGCTGCACACAGAGTTCTTCAGTATCTTAAGGGGTCACCAGGTCGAGGCATATTGTTTGGAGTTCATAGCCACCTCAGGGTGGAAGCATTCAGTGATGCAAATTGGGCACGTGTAGTGACCGATAGACGGTCTACATCAGGTTATTGTATCTTTGTTGGAGGCAACTTGATGTCTTGGAGGAGCAAGAAACAACCAATTGTCGCCTGATCCAGTGTAGAGGCAGAGTTCCGCTCCATGGCACATGGAGGGTGTGAGCTCTTGTGGTTGAAGATCATGTTAGCAGAACTAGGAGTCTGGGAGTCAAGGTGACAGACCCAATGAGCCTCTATTGCGACAACAAAGCGGCCATGAGCATTGCTCACAACCCAGTTCAGCGTGACAGGACTAAACACATCAAGGTTGATAGGAGCTTCATCAAGGAGAAGCTTCAGCATGGATTGATTTGTACATCTTATGTAAGGACTCAGGAGCAGGTTGCCGATATACTTACTAAGGGAGTCAACAAGTCAATCCTGAATACATTGGTAACGAAGCTGGGCATGATAGATATCTTCGTACCAACTTGAGGGGGAGTGTTGGATTCTATGTATGCCCATGTGGGGGTGTTCTTAGTGGGCTGCGTTCCACTACCCCACGTAGGGTTTATTTTCTATTGTTTATGGGTTAAGTAATGGACCCACCCACTTAACCCACAATATCTTTATTTCATGTTAGTGGGTTAAGTGGTGGGTCCCCACTTGACCCACATGATTTCTCCTTTACTTGTAGAAGGGGTTTCCCCTACTTATAAATATTACTTATGGGAGATTGAATATTCACTTCAATCTCCCCATTCTCTCTCAAACCCTAATCTCTTCTTCTCTCCCTAACCTCCATTCTCTCTTTCTCTCAATCTTTAGCATATTGGTGACAACCTCAAACAACAACAAACCCATCATTATTGCCAAGTTTTTCTACAAACCTTATGAATAATGACAAAATATTTTACCTAGCAGTCCCGATTTGCACTGTAGAAACACTGTTTAAACTCAGTTATACAAAAAAAAATCTTCACTATAAGAAAAAAATCAAAATCAAAACCATATATCATTAATTTATTGTCAAATTAAACAAGTCTCCATGTCTCATCAACAGTCTCAATTCTCAACATTGACATGCATTTCTTGTCATCCGTGTTAGGTGGTATTTTATGCCGAAAACACTACCATGAAAATGTTTCCTAGGATAGATTTATTACAAAATTTGCTTATTATAGAATATTTAGTTTATGATTCTTACTGGAATGCGTAATCAACTTAATACCTTGAAAAGGGTAAAAATAGGGAAAATAGAAAATGATCCCCCTTATATGTAGAATACTTATATAAAACTTTAGTTCGTTTTCTTGTTCTTACCCTAACCACTTGAGAGTTTTTGGTTTGGGCTTTATAAACTTCTTTTAAATTTTAAAGGGAACCTTTTAAGGTGAAATATTATAGAGGAACAATAAAAGTAAAAATTTAAAAAATGGCCCGTGGTGATGGTGAAACTATGTTAAAGTGGTCATATGTTTGCGTGGAAAGACATAAGAAGAAACATGCTATAAATTATTTTAATTAGTAGAAACACCCTTTATATGTTTTTTTAGTGTTTATCATTTAAGAAAAACCAAAAGTACAATCATGGGAGTCACTGTTTCACTTGAAAAAGTGCCTCGTGTTTTATTCACATCGTAAGATCTTTTGTCGTGAATTGTACTTGAATCGTAAGATTAATATAGAAATCATAAGATTTTAATTTAAAGGATTCCTAAATAGATTTCAAATCATTTGGGTTCAGATTTGATTTGAATTGTATGATTTTAATAAGACTGTCGTTAGATGTCAGAGAAAGCTCTTTCTAAGAT
Source organism: Euptelea pleiosperma (assembly GCA_035048495.1). Lineage (NCBI taxonomy): Eukaryota > Viridiplantae > Streptophyta > Magnoliopsida > Ranunculales > Eupteleaceae > Euptelea > Euptelea pleiosperma. Next base: position 2,962,827 of record CM068551.1, read on the forward strand.
CTGTAACAACTATCTCTCGAATTTTCATCCAAAAATGTTTGAAGTTTGACTGTAGGCTTAATGAAGTGAATTAAGAATACTTTAGTCATTATAAAATGTATATACATGCTATTTTAGGTGAATGGTTGAGATTTTTTAGTTAGGCATTAAGTTAGTTTTTAATCTTCTTTTAAATAGTCATTAAGAGAGCATTGCAAAGGAGGTTTTGACTATTGAATGAAATTCATCTTTAGGCTATTTTAGTTTCTTTTTGGACTTTTGGGATTGTTTGGATTAGCACTTTGCAGGAGCTTTATAGAGGTTTTTCTCTTTAGCAGTGCGTTGAGTCAAACTCTGCCTGGATCAAATGATATCAAAGCAAGTATTTCCTTAGGAGATCTCGGATGGAGATTTGAAGATGTCGTTTTGGGTGCTCATGATGCTAAGATAGCTTAAAGATTGGAGAGTCTATAATACCTTAATGTTGAGGTAACTAGTCCAATTGGAATACTTTTATTTTTTCATCTTGTGTTAAACAATATTCAAGCGTTGGAGATTGGGAATCACTACCAATCTTCAATGAATATCAAAGGGAAAAGGATTCCATCATTATAATAGATTGGGAGTCACCATTGATCTTTGGCGAAGACGATAGTGAATCTTTCCTTAATGGAGAGCCTATTTATGATGAGAAGATTGCTGAAGAAGATGATTGTGGACCTATCTTTGATGATGATGTCAGCCTATTTATGATGAGAAGATTGCTGAAGAAGATGATTGTGGACCTATCTTTGATGATGATGTCATCTATAATGAAGGTGATATCATAAAGCTTTCTAATTTTGATGAAGGTGGAAAGGATTATATTGATGAGGAAGCTTTGGTTGATGACAAAGAGAATGTTATCAACTTGATGCCTTCCCATTGTTTGAGAAAATGCCAAAGTGAAGGTTTGGGCGTTGGGATGAGTTATATAAGTGGTGGATATGTACATGATGATAACTAACTTGTTTTTTCATGTTATGAAAAGATCTAAACACCTGCAATCTTGCATGTGTTGAGTCACTTAAAACCAAATGTAACAAAGACTTCATTCTGTTATTAGAGGGTTCAAGGAAAGCCCACAATGTATCTGTATGAGCTAAGTGGATAATGAGGCCATGTCTCATTCTCAAATCTTTGTCGTTGCACACTCTTCCTGAAAACATATGTGGAGGAAAGAATGCGACAGAATAGTTTAGGGCCTTTTTGAATGCACCACGAAATGTGGTTGGGCTTTTCAATTTACACCAACTGCGTTTTGGATATCCCTGCAACTGGCGCCGCTTAGCACCTCATAGTTTCTGCCATCTGCAAAACAACCTCAGAATTGCTATGTTGCCAACAGGAGCTGAAATTTTCCTACCATGTTTTAAGGCCGATCTCAACTTGGGCTAAACAAGTTTCTGCCTGTCCAAACGTGTCCTTAAATTTGTGTTTTGTTAACTTACAAATCTCGAAACTTGACTATCTGATGAATGTGAAAGTTATCCAGTTATTTTGGATGACGAGAAATAAGTACTCTGTGTTCTTTGTAAGGGAAATGAGGAAGATGAATAAAGACCTGGGGATGTGTTGAGCCGGAATGAGGAGCTAGGGATGGCTGGATGTTTGCATTTAAGCTCTCAATGGTGAAATTTTATATAAGAAATAATAGTACTGATAATCACACTTCCTCTTTATATATTTTTATCCATTCTGTTATAGGTTATTGTCTATATGCTTCAGAAATTACTAATGTAATTATAATGATTGCAGTTTTGTGATTTAACTCATTTTCTGCTTGCATTTGATTCATTCCTCGATAAAGTATTTTTTCATTGTTATATAAGATCAAATGGGTCGGGTTCCGGTGACCAACACTTTTGACCAACATTTTTGACCAACACCTTGGTGTACCCTCATACAGGATGAATCAATGGCTGATTTTTTGTGAGGATGATCTCCTCACCAAAACAAAAACCCCAACAAAAAATCAGCCCATTCTAAAATTTCTAACCCCGTTAAATGTGGTTTTCAAGATACACGGTAAAAATCGACGGTCCATAATTCTTAAACTTCTAAACCAGTCTATGAATATCAGAATGATTTGAATTTTTGTGAGGATGATCTCCTCACCATATAGATCATCTTCACCAAAAATCAGCCATTGATTCATCTTCTATGAGGGTACACCAAGGTGTTGGTCAAAAATGTTGGTCAAAAGTGTTGGTCACCGGAACCTGACCCAAATCAAATATAAACAAATGAAACTACTCACCTGATTTGCATATTTTGGGATAAGCCATTGTTTCATGGTTACGCTGTAAAGTGTTAGAAGATATATACCAATCATAAAAATGTTAGAAGATGTATCTATATACATTGAGGCATTATGGTTAGGTGTAATAGCTTCTTATTGAGGCTTTGTTTTATTATTGGTTATTTTGATTGCATGATGACCTTTACATTTTGATGCATAAGAGGTCTATATGTTTGTGAATTAGAGAACCCTGCTATCTCGAGCATATATTGTTTCGTTTATTTCCTTTCATTTTATTATATTAAATAATGAAAAGGCTATTGACAATTTTTTCACCACCTATTTTACCAATGCAGCAGATTCAGAGAAATCTCACCATCAACGTGTAGCTGAGCTGCAACGACTTCGCTCTATGTATGTAATTTCTGTAATATGGTTCACTTCTTATTAAAAATTTGTCTTCTATTCGCTTCTTGGTTTCGTATTGCTGCAAGCCTGCAAACGATTTTTCAGAGGTGTTTTTTATTTATTTTCGTTCTTCAAGTTTTATTCACAAAAAATTGAAAATGTGGTATGATGTTTTTTTCCCTTCAACTAATTAACAGAAAAAGCGAAAAACAGTGGCTACTGTGTTTTACTTCTATCTTTTACCTTTATGGTTAGCTACTTTCGGGCAAATATACTGCAAAAAATATTAAAATCAAATTGTAGATCACTACAAAGTAATATGAGGGATATCTTTTTCGAAACTGAAATGATAGCATCACTTTATGAAACAGATTAACTTCTATGATCGACTTTATTTGTCTAATTACCATTTCCAATGATAATAATGCCTTATTTCTCTGTGGAGATTGTAGATGGTTTTGTGGATAGAAAGTGTTATGTGTGTACTTAATGTAACACTTCATGTAATAGAATCATGGTTGAAAATCTTGTTTCTTCTCGTTTCGATAATGTTCTGAGATGATACATATGGGAATCTATTGTCTCGTGCCAAAAACTTAATATAAGTATTAAAATTAGTTTGAAACCTTATTTTCTTGGTATATGTACTTTGATAACACATATAAGTGCTAAAAAAAATTTTGTAACCTTATTAAGCATTAAAAATGTTTTAATCTTATTGGTACAAATAGTGATTTTTACATTGTCTCATTCTGTCTCATTTCGTCTCGGTCGATACATCTAGTTCTGTCAGCTTACCGAGACAATGAGACAGCACAATATTTTGCTTAAAAATGTTTTAATCTTATTGGTACAAATAGTGATTTTTACATTGTCTCATTCTGTCTCATTTCGTCTCGGTCGACACATCTAGTTCTGTCAGCTTACCGAGACAACGAGACAGCACAATATTTTACACCTTGCCCCAACCCCCGCCCCCCAACCAAAAAAAAAAAAAAAATCTGCTCTCATTACAGTTCACCAGTGCCTTTATTGTTGTGCTTGTTGAACGTCGATGATAACTTCAAGCCAAACATTTTGTTATTATCATTATCTTTATCAATTTTCTTTTCTTTTCTGAGTATCAAAGCATCGCTTTATCATGCATGTGACAAATAATCTCTGATCAACTTAATTTTTAAACTGATAGTCTCTAAATAACATCATACCAATGTATGCTTTGTTTATGTTGAGTTTTTTTTTTCTTTACACTTTTTTCTGCTTTTAGTTGCGTATATGGTCAACAATAATCAAGAAATATGGGGCTTTTTCTTGATTTGATTAGGATTCTAGGTATTTTAGGAGGTTCTTGTGAATGGTTTTTGTTTTTTAAATAATAATTTCCAAACAAATGCAGTTCATTAGCTGCGGCAGGATTCTAGGTATTGTAGGAGGTTGTTTTGAATGGTTTCAGTTTTTTAAAATATTTTAATCTGTACGATATTGGTTCCTCTTTTAGACAAAAATAATAATCTATTTAGTGTTATATGATGATGTCTGCCTATCGTTTGTGGCTTACGAAATGTTCAATACTGCACCAGATTTGGTACAAGTGAGAGACAGTGGGTGGAAGCTCAAGTCGAAAATGCTAAGCAACAAGCTATTCTCGTGGCACTTAAGTCTCAAGTAGCATCAGATGAGGCTCACATTCATCTCGATCTTCATTCTCTTCGGTATGATTTGTCTTTGACTCATTATTATTTTCTATCTTCCTGTTTTGTATTATTCCTTATCCTTTGCTATTGTATTCTGCTTCTTACAATTTCCAGGTGTATCATGATCTATTTATCAAATCAGAGATGGATGCAATTTCAAATATGATTTCATTGTAATAGTTGAATTGAAGAGTAGAATTGAAGAATTAGGGTTAGGGTTAGGTTTGTGGAAGAGAGAAAGAAGAGAGAGAAGAAAGGATGTCAATTGTGCTTAGGTCACACCGTCACAATGACTCCATAAATCTTATTTATGTAAGTCCCAAATACAAAAGACAAATATACCCCTCAAGGGGGTATTTACAGAACTACCCCCCGATACATATAAAATACGTATTTCTACGTATATGATAACACTCCCCCTCAAGTTGGTGCATAAATATCTCTCATGCACAACTTGCACAAGCACTTATGGAGTTGCCAACTGGGAACTCCCTTCGTGAAGACATCTGCAACCTGTTCATCAGTCTTCACAAATGGGGTGCACACTGCCCCAGAGATAATCTTCTCTCTAATGAAGTGTCGATCCACCTCAATGTGTTTGGCACGATCATGCTGAACGGGATTGTGAGCAATGCTGATGGCGGCCTTGTTGTCACAATATAAGCTCACAGATCCAGAAACTGGGAAACCAAGTTCAGCAACCAACACTTTCAACCAAAGCATCTCACACAAGCCATGAGCCATTGCTCTGAATTCGGCATCTGCACTAGATCTGGCGACCACGGGTTGCTTCTTGCTTCTCCAAGTGACCAGATTGCCCCCAACAAAGGTGCATATCCAGAAGTGGATCTCCGATCATCTTTGGCCCCTGCCCAGTCTGCATCGGTATAAGCCTCTATACGCATGTGGCCATTCTTCTCAAACAGAAGACCTCTACCAGGGGCTGACTTAAGATACCTCAAGATCCGATGTGCTGCCTCTAAATGAACACCTCTGGGTGAGTGCATATACTGACTGATCACACTCACTGCATAGGCAATGTCGGGTCGAGTCAGGGAGAGATAGATCAATCGCCCAATTAGTCTCTGAAAGCTCCCTACATCCTGTAATAGTTCACTACTGGCATCTGCTAGCTGGTGATTTTGCTCTATAGGAGTTTCCACTAGTTTGGTACCCAACCTGCCTGAGTCTTGTAACAAGTCTAAGACATACTTCCTCTGAGAGATGAAGATCCCCTGACTGGATCTTGCAACTTCGATGCCTAGGAAGTATTTGAGAGGTCCTAGATCTTTGGTTTCAAACTCCTCCGCTAATTGAAGCTTCAGCTTGGCTACCTCTGCTGCATCATTCCCTGTGAGAATGATGTCATCAACATAAACAATGAGGGCAGTGGTGTTCTTCCCTTGATGCTTCACAAATAGGGTGTGATCGGCCTGACTTTGAGTGTAACCCAGCTTCTTCACGGCTAGGGTGAATCTCTCGAACCATGCCCTTGGAGATTGTTTAAGCTCATAGAGGGCTTTCTTCAGTCTACACACCTTGCTACTTTGTCCTGGGGGAGTGAATCCAGGAGGAGGCACCATGTAGACTTCTTCATGTAGGTCCCCATGAAGAAAAGCATTCTTTACATCTAGCTGATGCAAAGGCCACTCTTGATTTGCTGCCACTGACAACAACACCCTGATGGAGTTCATCTTTGCCACAGGTGCAAAGGTCTCCACATAATCAATCCCATAGGTCTGTGTGTACCCCTTGGCTACTAATCTCGCCTTGTACTTCTCAACAGACCCGTCTGCCTTGTGTTTGACTGTGAACACCCATCTGCAACCCACAGGTTTCTTGCCTCTTGGCAGGTCAACAAGCTCCCATGTCCCATTCTTGTCCAGAGTTTTCATTTCCTCTATCATAGTAGCTTTCCATCTTGGTTGAGCCAGCCCTTCTGCCACTGAAGAGAGTATAGGAATAGTGGAAAGGGAAGTGATAAAGGCTTTATAGGAGGGGGACAAGGCATCATAGGAGACAAAGTTACTCAGAGGATGCTGAGTGCAGCTTCTGACTCCTTTTCTTAGAGCAATAGGAAGATCAGAAGCATCAGTAGAAGGAGAAATGACAGGCATAAAAAGAGGTGGAGGATTACCTGGATCCAAGGTAGGAACCATTGGTACTGGATCGGTTGTAGCTTTCTCCCTTCTGCTATAGACTTTGAGCTCCTTCTGAGCTCCAGGAGCACTATCAATCCCACTAGTAATATGAGTAGGCGGAGAGCTCTCAAACTCTAAGGGAGGAGATAGGGATATAGCAGGAAGAGGAACAGTCCACCTCTCTTCACTACGACTCTCCCCCTGAAGAGAGGTGGGGGAGAAAAAAGACAGCTCCTCACGGAAGGTGACATCCATGCAGACAAACTTCTTCCCAGAAGACGGATGGTAACACTTGTATCCCTTGTGGGTAGAGGAGTAACCAAGAAAGACGCACTTGAGTGCTTTAGGTTCGAGTTTGGTGCGATGGGGACCCAGGATATGTACATAGCATACACACCCAAAGATGCGAGGAGGAATAGTGAATAGAGGAGAGCCAGGAACAAGGACTTGAATAGGAGACTGGAAATTGAGCACTCGAGATGGTATTCTGTTAGTCAAGTAGGCAGCCGTCAACATAGCATCCGACCAATAAGATTTGGGGACCTAAGAGGCAATCAAGAGAGACCGAACTATCTCAGTCAAGTGCCGCATTTTCCTTTCAGCTACACCATTCTGTTGAGGGGTGTAGCTGCAGGAATTTTGGTGACAAATCCCATGGTCAATGAGGTAATGTTGAAGACCCCCAAACATATATTCTCCACCCTGGTCAGTATGAAGAACCTTGATGGAGATACCATACTGGGTCTGGATCATCTTATGAAAACCCTTAAAGATGGAATGAACCTCATCTTTGGTTTTCATGAGATAGACCCATGTACACCTAGTATGATAATCAACAAAAGAAACAAAATAGCGGAAGCCAAAGATAGAAGTAGTGGGGGAAGGGCCCCATACATCAGAATGCATAATGTCAAAACAAGTAGAACTTCTATTAACTCTGGAGGGATAATTCGATCTACAATGCTTAGAGAGCTCACAAGTCTCACAGTGTAAAGCCGAAAAAGAAACAAAAACAAACAAACTAGGAAATAAAAGTTTCAAATACTGAAAAGAGACATGCCCCAGACGGGCATGCCAGCTCAAAACAACATCTATCCTACTACTACTACTAGCAGACGACTGTAGTGCTGTGGGCTCAGGAAGGCGTCCATCCAGAAGGTAGAGGCCAGGAGCTTCATGTCCAGTGCCAATCGTCCTCCTCGTCTCTAGGTCCTGAAAGACACAAGAAGTAGGAGAAAAAGTGACACTACAGTTTAGGGATTTAGTCAAAGCACTAACAGAAAGTAGGTTAGAAGTAAATCTGGGAACATGCAAAACTGATGAAAGAAGCAATTGGGGAGAGGGAAGGATATTCCCTTTCCCAGACACATAATATAAGATTTCATCAGCTGTCTTCACCTTATCACGGCCAGAACATATGGAATAAGTAGAAAATAAAGAAGACAAGCCCGTCATGTGTTCCGAAGCCCCTGAATCAATAATGCAAGTGGGGCTAGATGATGGGAGGGACACATGATGAGCAAGTCTAGTGTTACCTGACTGTGCGAAGGAGGTGGATGATGTGGCAGATGGACCATCAAGCTGCTGAAGGAGGTGTCGAAGGCCTGCATACTCGGTGGCTGAAAAACCACTAGAAGGAGCTGAAGGAAGAGGGCTTGCTAGGGCCTGTCCTGGAAAAGGAGGAGAAGAATCCACACTGACTGTATGAGCACTGGAGGAGGCTAGCTGGCTAGGACGCCCATGTAACTTCCAACACTTGGCACGCACATGCCCTAACTTGCCGCAGAAATTACACTTGGGCCTCTCTCTAGGCAGAGACTTCCCAGGAGAAGATCCAGTAGGAACATAAGATGGAGCTGAGGTAGGCTGATGAGATATACCCCTCGAAGGCTGCTGTAACTGTTGAGGCTGATAAGTAGGAGAAGCTGCTAGCGCTGATCGCTCTAGAAGGGGATGCTCACTCTGAAGAGAGATCCTCCGACTCTCCTCACTCTGAAGATAGGTATACACCTCACTGAGAGAGGGAAGATCCATCCTACTACTCAAAATCTGAACACGGGCAAGCTCATAAGACGGATTGAGCCCAACAAGGAAATCAAAGATTCGGCCCTTCTCTATATATCGACGAAAGGGCGCAACCTCTGATGGGTTGAGAGGCTGATAAGAGTAGTAATGATCATGCTCCTGCCACAAGGTACGAAGAGCAGTGTAGTACTGGGAGAGAGACTTCTCCCCTTGCCGAAAGTGGGAGATAGTCTGTCGCAGCTGAAATGCCCGTCCTGTGTTCTGCTGCTGTGAGTAAGTCTTCTCAGTGATCTCCCAGACCTCTTGCGCTGTGCGCATAAATAAGAAACTCTCACTGATATCAGGCTCCATAGAGTTGAGGAGCCATGACATGACAGTAAGATCATCTGTCTGCCACTGTCGATAAGATGGATCGGTCTTGGGAGGCTCAACTGTATCTCCCGTAGTGTGACCCAACTTCCCACGGCCTCCAATAAACAACCGTGCTGCCTGTGCCCAGCGCAAATAATTCTTGCCGTCTAGCTTTACTGATGTGATCTGTAAGCTAGGGTTCTCATAGGCCAAGTGATGCACCATAGGGCCTCCAATACCAGTGGAGAGAACATCAGTGTTCATATCTGACCCTGAAGGAGAAGGCAAGGAAGGAGTAGGAACCACGGGAGGCGGTGGATCTGCCATGAAGAAATAGGGCCAAGAACAACTATAGGGCGAAGAGGAAAGTCACAAAAAAATCACCCCAGGATCAGAATAAGGCAAACGAACCAGACCAGAGATTGTAGGAGCATCTACACAGGCTATATAGGACCCAAGAATTTCTCAAGAGACCAAAGAAAGGAGCTGGATGGAGAATGAGACTCAACACATACCCATACGAACCTCAAAATGGAGCATAAGTAGCCCGATGAAAGATGAAATAGGTATAGATGTGCAAACAAACATCCTAAAACCAGAAGAACCCTGAAGGAAGGTGTTTAGAGTCGAGTGGATGGGATTTTTTATCAAACCGATGGACATATGGAGCAATATAGCCACCGGCGGTAACTACTTGGGGAAGAAAACTTCCCACAAGTCTCAAATCTTGATGGATCCTTTGAAGAAAGGTATCCACATGTCGGTTAGATTGGGGAGGACTAGAACGAAGCAAGAAACCCCTCGAAAAACTTCATATAATGGTCAAAAAATGAGCTGGTTCACAAACTGGTTTGTGCGAAAATTTTGTGAATAATGGCCAAAAAACACCTCAAATGGATCCAAAAAATTCCCAAAAAATACCCAAAAAACAGGAAAAAAGGAGATCTATCAATTGGTGAAGGTTTCAGCAAACCTCGATTTTCGGGTTCATAGAGCTGATGACGTCAGCCTGCGGTCTGATGACGTCAGCAGGCGTCAGGTTGCCTCTGGTTTGTATCCAAGAACACTCCGGCGAGCCTCGACGGCAGATTGTTCTGATACCAAGTTGAATTGAAGAGTAGAATTGAAGAATTAGGGTTAGGGTTAGGTTTGTGGAAGAGAGAAAGAAGAGAGAGAAGAAAGGATGTCAATTGTGCTTAGGTCACAATGACTCTATAAATCTTATTTATGTAAGTCCCAAATACAAAAGACAAATATACCCCTCACGGGGGTATTTACAGAACTACCCCTCGATACATATAAAATACGTATTTCTACGTATATGATAACAGTAATCAGGATAGCCATCAAGGCGACTTAACATGTTGTTTTAGCCTCATCCTACTCACACATCATCACTTAGCAATCCATTAACTCTTCATACAGATATCATCCTAAACGAATGCACATTGGAATTTGTCAATGCCATGAAGCAGACTGTCCTGCAGATGACAATATCAACATGAATGCCATTCTGCCAATCAATTCTATTTGGAGCCATATCTTTTGTTAAATCCAGGAACTTCCTAGCATGAGCTTGAAACAATAAATCAGGATTCCTGCCGTTGACAATAATTTAAACAATTTCACTGCAGATTATTTCTTAGAGAAAATAAAAGCAATGAATAAATATGCATACATGAAAGGCATTGGAATATAAATTAACAATGACTAAAAGTATAAACAAAAGCTTAGCAAGCTTCGAATAAATGGAAGTTTGTGCATCTCTTGGTTACTGCGTGTGGTTTTGCTTTGTACTGGCTAGCTATTGTACAAAGCTGTTGCACTTTTACATGTCGTAGGTAGCTATTTATTGGTTAGCTATATCTCGTCTGATAGTTATTCTATTGGATAGGTATAATAGAATGTCATTGTTTGTTTTAATTAATCTAGAATAGCTTATTATTAGTCAGCTATGATTTAGGGAAAAAAAGAAAAGAAGCGGAAATAAGTTGAATTTTGTAAGGTATGATTCCCCACCTACATATGCATGTGAGGCGCACGCCTCTAACATGAGGCGTTAAAAGCCCTTCAATTAGCTGGACTAGCCAACTCATTTTGGATGATACTGTTTATATGCTCTCTACCATCTCATCAAACTTGGTCTACTATGTGCCATGGTTATACAACAAAGCAGCCCATGCTTTAGCTCAATGGGCAAAGGGTCATTTTGGAGCATTAATATGGATCGATAGGCCTCCTTTTTGTTTATGTAATAAATTGTATCAATTTCTTAATCTTCGTAAATTAGGGAATATGTACTTGCTTTGTTTCACTTTTGTTGGTTTTACATAATTCCCAGTTGCTTACAATAAAGCGTGAGGCGTAAGCCTTTTTTAAAGCCTCAGTGGATGCCTCACAAGCTTTTTTAAAAAGCCTCAAATCATTTTGGGCTGAAGCTGTTAGCTTCAAATGCCTTTTAAAGCAATGGTTACATCAATAGAGTCCTTGTCAGTTTAGAGGTCTACAAAGATAGGAAGTATTAGATGTTGTGTCCTTCAAGACATTCTCTCCTTCACTTGTAGTTGTATTGATCTAATTAGGATTTTGACTGAATTTGTGGTTGAATTTGCTTCTCGTTTATTTTCTTCTTGAATATGTATCTATTTGTTTCTTTCTCATGGCAAGAGTGTATCTTTGGGTCCTTTTTCCAAGTTTGACAGAAAAACTGAGGTTGGATTTTCCAAATCCATTACGATTCTCCTCAATTTGCATGGGGTTAGGTTTCCAAATCTCAGCATGACTCTCCTTGTCTGAAATGGGCTTCATCTAAGAAGGGGGGAAAGATGACACTATCTTCAGTTTGACAAGTCAGCTTAGGTCGACTATGCTTAAGTTAAAGACTGATCGTTTTAATACAGGTGCGGTGGATTCAAGTTGGATCTCCTTAAGTCTAATTTTCCTTCGGTTTCATGCCTTCTACTAAATTGGAATTGATGACGACCGTGATGGTTATGCATAAATATGCGCTCACAATCGCCACCTCTCAGCAGCTTGGTTGGGCTAGCCAGGTTGCCGAGAAGATTCTACTTTGTCTTCAGCTTTGGCTTGGCTAGGTATTCTATGCCTTACTTTGCCGGATGATATGTGCCGTAATCTTGTCTGTTCGAGGTTTAAAATTTTGTTTCAGAAGAATGTCTCGGTCAAGTGAAAAACCAAGACAAGCTCTGAAACGAAACGAAAACTTCACGAAACATTGAAAAAATGGCGGAACAACGAAATTTTTGAAACATTACGAAACAATCCCAAAATCATAAAATCATAATTTTTTATCTGTTTTTATTGTATCGGATTGTAACGTAATGTCTCGGTTTGTCTCGGAGAAACAAACCGAAACGTTATGAAACATTCCGAAACAATACAAAATGAAACGTACGGAACATTACGTGTTGTCATCTGGTGAAAGTACCCTTTGGCTGTAGGAGTGAATTCCTTGGTGAAGTGAGGGGTGACTTTGTTGCCCCAAAGAAAGCTGTTGATGCTGGGGGAGGTGATGACTCTTAGGTGGACCTCTCTTGAATTGTTCGTTGGCTTTTTTGGCAGTTCGGCTTTTAGGCCTAAATACTTGATATTGAGATACTTGGCTCAGTCGGGGGATATCGAAGCCTATCAATATTTGACTTGATACTTCAACTTGATGGGGGCCTTTTAAAGCCTACCTTTGTTTTTTTTTGCTTCTGGTGCTAATTCTCCTGGGGGTCATGTTATATTGCTCTTGATTTATCATCCGTTCTTTATGAGTATGAAGTTGATTCTCCAAATTGTGTTAAGTCTTGGGGGTTTTTAGGCCCTTTCAATGCTTCGTGACATCGCCCCTTAGGCCATCGGCATATTAAAATATCTCATATGTAGTAGGCGTGCGCCCATCGGTGTCTTAGGCCCACGCGTAGAATGGTATGGACTTGTATTTCCAACTTAGGAAAGTCTTAGGGTTTTTTAGACCTTTTCAATGCTTTTGAAGTCAAATGATCTAGGACGTAGAGTCTTAGGCCATCGATTTGTTAAAAATCATGTATGCCATTGGTCTGCGCTTTTCAGCATCGTAGGTCTACTTGCAGAATGGCTGCTTAGCCGAGATGGTTTGAAGGGCCCTAGGTTGAGCTCTTTTGCCTATCCTGCTGAAATTGTGTCATCACCAAGTGGCTACTTTGTTCACTGGATGTTGAAGGGTCCGAATCGAGACTCTTTTGGCCATTCTCATTGTTGAATATATATATATATATATATATATATATATATATATTTGGGAAGTTGAGCATCGATTCTAATAAGTATTATGGAGAAGGCCAGTTACACTGTGAAGAACATTGATGTCGAAGCAAATATGAGAAGACAATATGTTGGTGCCGATATAGAAAAAAGGCAGTTTGCTATGAAGATGGGTGACACAAGGTCTAATAAGTAATGTAGAAGTTGCCGATATTGAGGTCAAACTAATAGTGGTATGCACACATATCATTTTGGTTTTGTAGTTGTCACCACCTTCAACGTGGTGGAACTTAGTTCTATTGGTTCTACATATTATTCAAGCTCCTCATCCCGAGTGCCCTCGCCCCCAGTCAGCTCTTGCTGGAGTAGTAGTAGTAAGGATGCTTGTTTAGCAGTTGCATCGACTGTTCGGCGGTTGTTGGGTTGTATACAGAGTAGTCACAAATTTGGTGCCTTTGGGCTTCTTTGAATGACGAAAAAGCTCGACTCAATTGTAGTCTATTGGGGTCAATATTATGTCAAGATGGACGATGCTGAGGTCAGTGTAAAAAGGTGTCTGTTTGGCGAAACCAATATAATATATAGAAATGCTGGTGCCGTGGGGCAATAGATAATAGATCAGTGCCGAGACCAGTGTATAATAGAGAGACGATCCATGTCGAAGTCGATAAGCATGTAGAGAAAACTAGTGTTGTTGCTCGTACTTCATGTAGAAAAGGTATATGCTGGGATTGACATATAGTATAGAATGGTCTAATGCTGGGATGGCTGGTAAATATAATCTGCATAGAGACGAAAAACGAGACAAGACGTTCAAAATATATCCAGGGTCCAAGATCCCTATCATGTTAACATGTAGGAAGATAATGTAAGTTCTTGCCTTATCTTCGTCAAGCTGTTGTAACAAGGGCTAAGTTGGCCGTATAATGTTGATAGAGTATCGGATTAAATATCGAGATTGGTTTGAGCCAAGCCCTTCTACAATTGGCTGCCTTCAGTGAATAGAGGCATATTCTAAACAGAGAAAAAGATACGTTCTTGCAAAATTAACGGGATAATGTCGGGTTACGTTAACGCCGCCCACTGAATTTGTCGGCCCAGTCTAAGACATCATAAACAAAAAAGATGTGGTCCAAGCCAAAAGTTGAGTTATTTGGACTACCCCATTCTACATGCAATGCCAAAAATTCAAAGAAATGACATTTAAATTATTGAGAGTGGAACGAATGTACCTAATTTGGAATTTCCATTGATTGAAAATCAGATGTAATTTTTGAAAAGATCGTAACTAGTTATAATATCCCACAAAGTATGGGATTGATGTATCAATGCTCATAATCAAAAGTGATTGATGGGAGCCCATTTCTGTAGCTTTTACCATCTCTTTTTCAGTGTGTTATGCCTTACTCTTCATGGGATTGTTGTAACATTTCCCATAAACGGTGCCAAATTGTGGGCACAAAAATATAGGCATGCTATTGAATGCCTTGAGATTTGTGCACCACAATCAGAATATTAAGATCAAAATAAAAATAACTAAATAGAGAAAGGACGAGAGAACAAGGGAGAGGCAGCGATTTTTCGTGGTTCGTCACCAAGATCTGTGACTACGTCCACAGGCTCGGAGAGCCGATTCACTATAAGCAGCTGTTGTACTATGCTTTCTCTTCTTTGCAATCGTTCTTTTATCCCAGTCATCCCCCTTCTCATAGGTTATGGGGTACTATTTATAGAGGTTACAGCAATAGAATCCTATTCAGTTTATAGGTCTACAAAGCTAGGAGGTATTAGATGTCGTGTCCTTTAAGTCGTTCTCTCCTTCACTAGTAGTTGGGCTAATCTAATTAGGACCTTGTACGAATTTGTGGTTGACTTTGCTTGTCTTTTCTTGTCTTTTTAGATACGAATATGTTAGTTTCCTTCTCCTTGCAAGAGTGTATCATTGGATCCGTTTCCAAGTCTGATAGGAAAACTGAGGCTGGACTGTCAAAATCCGGTACGAGTTTCCTCAATTTGTGTAGGGTTAGGTTTCCAACTCTCAGCAGGACTCTCCTTGTCGGAAAAGGGGCTTCATCTGAGAAAAGGGACAAGATAACTTATCTTCAGCTCGGCAGGTCTGCTCAGCTTGGCCAGGTTGGCTATGTTATGATTAAAGACTGGTCCGTTTTAAGACGAGTCTGTCTAACAGTCAGGTCTGCTGGATCTCAGTCAAGTCTACTAGATTTATGTCGTATCTCCTTAAGTTTGATTTTCCTTCGTTTTCTATTAAATGGGAATTGACACATTCTTGGGAATGCTTTTTCTCAATATTTGCACATTTTTCTGTACATCGGTATAATATAAATCATCGTTATTGATAATAAAGGTCCTTTTGTAAAGATGTCACTAAATGGTTTTGCTGTCACCGGCAGGAGAAAACATTCTGAAATGGCAGGAGAACTTTCAAATCTATATCGGAAAGAGGACAAATTGTTGTCTGAGGTTTGCACTTGCATCCTATGTAATATTTTTCATAAATTTCATACTAAATTTAAATTGCCTCCTATAATTATTTTCGATTAGAAGTTATTTGCTTTTCTTGAATGTGATTAAATTTGTTACTTTTCCCTGTACATGTGGCAATATGGTTGTAGAATCTAATATCCAGTAATGGATGCAATGTCCAATGTTGGAGCCATTGTATTCTGTTCACTTGTGATGTTGTATCTGAAAACGTTTCATTCAAATGTCATTAAACCTTTTGCATAAATTGGTTTTATTCAATTCATTATGTGTATGACACTACCATATTTTTTATGGTACCTTAGCACATTCTTGGGGTTCCAATTAGCTGTTACGGCCAGTAATTTAGCTTGTAATTGAACAAATCACCTTCTGCTTTCAGTTTGAAATTTGTTGATCTCTGGAAAACCATAAATGCTTGGTTTATTTATCTAAACATTTTTAACCTGCCTTAGAGGTTGGATTTTGGAAAAGGTAAAGTTCATTTAATATTTGCATTATCGAAGAATTGTTTTGCTTTGAAAGTAGGGTTTTTCCGCGTCGTTGGTTACGGAAATCCTAGATCTCAACAATATTTGTAATTATCCGATTCTTTTTCACTCAAATCCTGCAAAAATCACAGGGTTGTACAGTGGCTCGTGTCGGATGTCGATCCGCACTCGGGATTAGTCGGATTAGCGTAATCAGGAACATGAAATGAAGGAACATTACAAGAAATAATAGATAAAAATAAACTTCATCATTAAGTAATCAAAATGTCTATTACAATGCTCGAATCGAACATAAAATAAAATAAGATAAACTAAAAAGCAGTTTTAAAGAAGAAAATTCTAAAGAGAGTTAGAGAGAGAAAGTTAGAAAGAGGTCTCTAGAAAGAGAGATTACTCTCTAGAGAGAGAAAAAGAGATATAGAGAGAACTAGGTAGAGAGAGAACCGCCTAAAAACTAGAGAGAAACAAGAGATAGAGAGAGAAAGAGAAAACTCTAGAGATTTTAGAGAGAGGAAAGAGGTGAGAGGCCTTTACCTTGGAGGAGAAGGCTTCATTTTACCTTGTAAGACGAAGATGGTTGATGCCCGATGATTCGGCCATGAGTGGCCGGAGAAGATATGCCAAGAAGGTGAGCATGGAAATGGTTGCGTGGTGCTCTTCTTGTCCGGAGAGGGAGATGGAGATCGGCTTGATTTCCAATGGTTGCAGTTCTATGATGTTGCGAACTTACCGGTTCTTGGAAGAGAAACACCAGTGGCAGGCGGTTGCAAGGAGGATCACGTGATGGACTGTGTGGAGTGCTTACCAAGACGTGGTGGAAGGATGAAGACGGTGGAGATGAGAGGTGCAGCTCCAGGTAGGTACCAACGATCTTCCCTTCTTCATCTTCTTCTTTTCCCTTTTTTTATTTTTTATTTTTTTCTTTTGAGAGGATGAGTGCAGCGCCTGCAAGTTGGGAGAGTTGCTGGCCAAACCTGCAACTGCCGGAGTTGCAGGTCTAGCTAACGGTTCCGGTAGCTGGTGCACAAGGGGGAGCAAGTTGCTCCTTTGGTGGTTGAGGAGATGAAGGCACGGGGCAGTGGAGTTTCTGATCTGCCTGAGGGTTTGCACCAGCAGGTAGCAGCGATCGAGGCGCAACAGTGGAGGATGAACGCCCGGAGAAGAAGCTAACGGCCTGTAAGTGTTGCAGGCCGTGATATGGAGAAAAAGAGAAGAGGGCGAACGGCTTGGGTCGCTAGGCCGTTCTCAAACGTGAAAGAGAGGAGAGAAAAGGTAAAGGAGAGAGAACATGGGAATGAGAGAAAGAGAGAGAATGGAGGAGCAGTGTGCAGCACCGTGGAGGAGCCTGGTGGTGTGCACAGGCGGTGTGAAAGGCGACTGGAGTTGCAGGCTGCAACTCCAGTGGGGCGTGGAGAGGATATCGTGGACTGCTTCCACGGTGGTGAGCAGTCCGGTGGAGAAAAAGGGAGGAATGACCCTAGTGAAGAAGAATAGAAGAAGAAGAACGTGAAGAAGACGAGGTGGCTGGAGTTCTGCAACTCCGGCCGGTAAATGAAGAAGAAGAAGAAGAAGAAGAAGAAGAAGAAGAAGAAGAAGAGAAAGAGGAGAAAGAACGTAGGGGGGGTTTTTGGGAAGAGAAAGGAGAGGAAAGGAGGGGGATTAGGGTTCGAACGAACCCCTCTCCTTCTCCTTTTAAAGCTCCCTATTTCCTTTAATGGAAATAGGGTATTTTTTGAAAATAAAAAATATGAAATATATATATATATATATATATATTTTTTAAGTAAAACACTACTTTTCTATGGGGAATTTCCCCAATTAGTGGACCCCCCATTTAATTAAAATTATTTTGAAATTCACGGGGTCCACTAACTGGTCGGACAGCGGGTCAATGATGATGGGCCTGGCTACTGGCCCACATGGATTTATGATGTCCATTGTCTCACAATATGATGTGACAGACGGTCTGATGGCGATCGGATGGATGGTGACTTGATTGGGACCCAGATTGGTAGATCGACGGATCTAGAGAGATCCAACGGTCTCTGATTGAAGATCCAATGGTCCGATGGAAGATCCAACGGTCAGAAAGCTAAGGGAGATGAGATAGAGCCGAAGGGTAGGAGTTCTGGGGTTAGGTCAGTAGATTCGAGGATCGAGAGATGAAGAGAGAGAGAATAAGGAGAGATGAGAGAGAAAGTATAAAAAAAAATGGAGAAAAGTATTGGCAGAGGGTCTGGAACCCTGGTCTTCACTGTGACCATCCTCACGCTTCTCCAGTAGAGTAGACTATCATTCATTGCTGACTCATGTGGCTTTAAACGTTTTGGTCCGTCTCTTGGTCATTGGCTCTCCTGTTCTTTTCGTTCTTTGGGCCGGCTTTTTGGTCTTCCTATTCAGCCCATAGTTGGCCCATATCTTTTAGTCATAGCATGTGGGCTCTTTAAGCTTTGATAATGGGCTTTTCTGATTGATGTGGGCTCGCAAGTCTCGAGAATTGTCCCATCGGGGTTTCCTGCGACAGAAGAAGCGCGTAATGAGACTTTATCAGAACGACTCAATGTCTAGACTTTCGAAAATGTGTTTAATGCATGCAAATATACCATTTCGTCCAGAAAAGTGTGTTCTACGCAACAAAAGAGACTCTTACGTAGAAAAGTAGATAAATAGAGCATTTTAACGTAGGAGAGTGAGAAAACGCTTAGAAGATAACAGTGGAAAATACGCACTTTTAAGCGAATATCATGCTTCTACCTTATTTTCTTTCAATCTTAGAACTTCATTCTCCCACCAATATTTTGTTTCCGTTGATCAGTGCTCACTCCATTTCCGTAGTAAAATATCTTCAGACAATCTTATTTAAAATTTTGTAGTTATGACAAATTTTGAAAACGAAGTCCAAAATATCTGATTTTCATATCACTAACGCATGTCTCTAAATTATAAAAAACAATACTTTTTTCAACTGCTATTTCTAGGGTAGTCAAGGTGGTTTAAGAATTCTCATTGGATGAAGTAATAATACAACTGAAATACTCTAACCCCTCCCTTTCGTTGAACAAAAGATCTGTTTGCATTTGGGGTCGCAAATACATTACTTCCATGCAGTCATTCTATAATAGTTTAGCAAACAAATATCTCAGAATTTCCACCTTTTAAATTTTTTTTGTGTGTTGTGGGGTGTTCTCTGGTTCCCCCCGAAAGTTGATTTTTCATGTGGATTGTGGCGAGGGACAGAATTTTTATTTTGAGCTTGTTGAACCATAGTATTTACCTGATGTGTGATAGAACCAAGGTTTAAAATATCGTTCCGTTTCATTGTCTCGGTAAGCTGATGGAACGAGACATCTCAACCGAGACGGAATGAGACAATGGAAAAATACTATATGTATTAATATGATTAAACCATTTTTTAATTTTAATTAGGCTACATATTTGTTTTTAGCATTTATGTGTTATAAAAAGACACATATAGCATGAAAATAATCTTTGAAACTAGTTTTAGTACCTAAACTAGGCTTTTGGCATGAGATGATACATTCTCCTATGTATCGTCTCGGTACATTAACGGAACAAGACGTCTCGGCTGAGACGAAACGAAACGGAACAAGATTTTGAACCATGGATAGAGATGAAGAATACATCCACCACCTTCTCATACATTGCAAGTCTGCTAAGAAGGTAAGGAATTGATATCTAGCTTTTTGAAATTGAATGGGTTTTTCATTGCAAGATGGCCAATTTAACTTCTAGTCCAGGACTTTGCTGCAGAAGAGAGCTTTCAAAAGCTCCCCCTTTTGATATATTTTTTTGTTTTTGTTTGTGGGGAGAGGGGTGTGTATGTGTTGGTTATTTGGAAGGAGAAATAGGAGAATCGTCCAAAGCAGAAGATAATTGGCTTAGTGTCTGATGGCATCAAGTTTGAAATCGTAGGGTTGCTATTTTAAAGGAGTTCCAACCCCTATGAACTTTGAACTTCACAAGTTGTTGAAAAATAATCTTAGTGGGTTAACAATCTTAGCGGTGAATCCTGTGGACCATCTCTTGTTACACAATGATGTGGCTAGGAAGGTTTGGTCGTCGTTTCTCCAAGAGTTTGGGATGAGTTGGGAGTGTCGGGCTCCATTTCGGCTCTTTTTCTCGGTTGGATATCCCATGCATTCTCGACCAGAGGAAGAACTTTATGGAGGATGCTTTTATTCGCGGTTATGTGGGGTCTTTGGAGGGAGAGAAATCAAAGTGTTTGATGGGAAGAGTGCAGACTTGACTTCTATCATCCTTAACGGCGATAAAGGATCCCCTTGCCTGAGACCCCTAGAACTTTTGAAAAAACCATCTGGAGCTTCATTCAGTAGAATAGAAATGGAGATCGTATAATGCATGCATTGATCCACCTTCTCCACTTCAAACCAAAACCCATTATACTGAGGATATAATCCTAAAAATTCCAATTTGCTTGTCATAAATCTTCTCCATGTCGATTTTGCACAAATCCTGGGCTCCTCCCATTGGATTTTAGAGCCTAAACATTCATTTGTAATGAGAACCCCGTCCATAAGTGCTACCCACCAAACTGATTGGCCTAAGATCCTTTGCCCCTCCTTTTTTGGGGGCGAGGGTGATGAATGTAAAATTAGAGAATCGACCAAGGCATGCCTCCTCTTGAAACTTTGTAATAGCCTTCATGAAATCGTGGCCTATCACATTCCATCACTTCTTATATAAAGCAAGGGTAAATCCATTTGGGATAGGGGCCTTGTCTCCACTAAGCTCCCAAACGGCTTGAAGAATTTCCTCTTCCAAGGGTCTCTCCAGCCAGTCTTTCTGATGGGACTGATCTGATCAATCTTGAGCCCATCAAACAACGGTTCCGTGTCCCAACTCTCAAAATAGTGTATTATAATAGTCGACCATAGCCTCCTTGATCTGATCCTCTTTCTCCAAATAAGACCCCTCAACTTTAAGATTGGATACCGAATATGTAATTAGTCCTCCTCACATTGACAATACGATGGAAGAAGTTCATATTTTTGTTACCTTCTTTCAGTCTCCAACTAATTTCCTCCATTTAGGTTAAATGGAGATACTCTTTCTTAGCTTCAATCCTCTTTTGGGTATTCTCATCTAACTATCCCAACTCCTCCTCTCTATTGATCGAGAGACTATTTCATAAAAAAGAACTCCCATTTCTTGTCACCATACCTAGCACCTCCGGATTCCACACCTTAAGCTTGCCTTTCAATGTGTTCAACTTTTTTTGAAACATGTATCTGGCCTTGCTGTTGAAAGAGAACAATGCCCACCACTAAGCTACAAGTCAATAGAGCCCGTGACTTGTAGCCACATATACTCAAACCTAAAAGGGGATGGTCTATTGCAAATACCACCTCTCAAGTGATAGGGGAATATGATCACGTGTAGCTGTTTCCATTCAAAGGTAAATCCACCAACCAGTTTTTGTTAACAAAATCAGTGAAATATTTCGTATTCATAACCCTGCTTCCTCCTTTCTTCTCGTAAGAGAATCTAATAACATTAAAATCACCTCCTAGACACCAAGGCAACATCTTCCTTGTGCAAGGTCAAGTTTCTGCCGTAACTCTAGCTTTTGGCTCTTCTCAATAGGCCCATACACTCCTGTGAACATCCAAGCAAAATTGTCCATTGCATTCTGACATGAGAGGAAAAGAAAAGGAGCCAATTAAAATATCCTCCACCTTTACTACACCCTTGTCCCAAACTACCAGAATCATCCCTCCTCTATACTGTCATTACTTCCAACTTAATTTCCTGGAGAATGATGATGTTAGTTCTCTTTCTCTTGATCAGACTGCCTGTTATGACCCTCCTAACCCTGCTTCCCAAGCCCATAACATTCCATGATACAATAGAGAATTTCATTTGTGATTTAAACTACCCCCCTACTCTTCCTCTTGGTACTTCTCTCTCTGACTTCCATCCAACTTAATATGGCAGGCTAGTACCTCTCAGAATGGAGGTTTTAGGGTTAGGGTTAGGGTTAGGTTAGAGTTTAGAGAGAAGAGAGACGAGAGATGTGAGAAGAGTGAAGGAAATATGTATACGATAACACTCCCCCTCAAGTTGGTGCATAGATATCTCTCATGCCCAACTTGCATAAACATCTGTGAAGTTGCCAACTGGGAACTCCCTTAGTAAATACATCTACTTGCTCATCTGTTTTCACAAAAGGAGTACATACTTCCTCAGATACAATATTCTCTCTAATGAAGTGGCAATCCACCTCAATATGCTTGGCCCGATCATGCTGTACTAGATTGTGAGCAATGCTGTTGGCGGCCTTGTTGTCACAATACAAACTCACATAACTCGAGACTAGAAAGCCAAGTTCAGCAACCAACATCTTCAACTAGAGCATCTCGCACAAGCCATGGGCTCTAAACTCTACCTCTGCACTGGATCTGGCAACCACAGGTTGCTTCTTGCTCCTCCAAGTAACCAGATTTCCCCCAACAAAGGTGCAATAGCCTGAGGTAGATCTCCTGTCATCCTTGGCACCGGCCCAATCTGCATTAGTGTGACTACTCTCGTGTGACATTCTTCTTGAAAAGGAGGCTTTGCCAGGAGCAGACTTGAGGTACCTCAGAATCCTGTGTGCTGCCTCTAAGTGAATTTCCGTTGGTGGGTGCATTTACTGGTTGATAACGCTGACTGCATAGGCAATGTCTAGTCGAGTCAGAGAGAGAAATCAATCTCCCAACCAGCCTCTGAAAACCCGCCACATCCTGTAGAAGTTCACTATTTGAATTGGCCAACTTGTGGTTCTGCTCTATAGGAGTCTCCACTGGTTTGGTCTCCAGCTTGCCAGAGTCCTTCAATAGATCTAGGACATACTTCCTTTGTGAGATGAAGATCCCTTGGCTGGATCTTGCAACCTCTATGCCTAGAAGAACTTGAGAAATCCCAGATCTTTCGTCTCAAACTCCCTTGCTAGGTGACTCTTCAGCTTGGTCACCTCTTCTGCATCATTCTCTGTCAGAATGATGTCATCAACAAAGACAATAAGAGATGTAGTGCTCTTCTCTTGATGCTTCACAAAGAGGGTGTGATCAACACGACTTTGAGTGTAGCCCAGCTTCTTCACGGCAAGGGTGAACCTTTCGAACCATGCTCTTGGAGATTGTTTAAGCCCATAGAGAGCCTTTCTCCATCTGCACACTTTGCTACTTTTCCCTGGCGGATGAAGCCAGGAGGAGGCACCATGTACACTTCTTCTTACAAGTCTCCATGGAGGAATGCATTCTTCACATCCAGCTGATGCAAGACCATCCTTGATTTGCTGCCAAGGACAACAGCATCATACCCTGATGGAGTTCATCTTTACCACAGGTGCAAAGGTTTTCACATAGTCAATCCCATAGGTTTGAGTGTACCCCTTGGCTACCAATTTAGCCTTGTACTTCTCAACTGACCCATCTGCCTTGTACTTTACTGTAAACACCCATCTGCACCCAACACGTTTCTTGCCCCTTGGAAATTGACGAGCTCCCATGTTTTATTTTTGTCCAAGGCACTCATCTCCTTTACCATAGTAACTCTCCATCTAGGGTGTGCCAACCCTTCTGCCATTGAAGAGAGAATAAGAAGAGTAGCCATAGAAGTGATGAATGCCTTGAATGGAGGAGACAAGGCATCGTAGGAGACAAAGTTGCTCAAGGGATGGTGATTACAACTTCTGGTGCCCTTTCTTAAAGCAATGGGAAGATCATGAGCACACGCATCAGTGGAAGAAGAAATGACAGGTATAGAGGTGGAAGAAATATTACCTGGATCTGAGGATAGAACCACTGGAACTGGATTAGTATTGGCTTTCCCTCTTCTACGATAGACTTGAAGCTCCCCCTGAGCTCCATGATCACTATCAGACACCGTAATAGGTTGAGGCCTGTCAACAACGAGAGGGAAGGGAGGAGACAGAGAAACAACATGAAGAGGACATAGGGAGAACCTCTCTTCACTACTGCTCTCCCCGTGAAGAGAGGTAGGGAGAAAAAAAAAGGCCTCCTCGTGGAAGGTGACATCTAGGGAAACAAATTTCTTGCCAGACACGGGGTGGTAACACTTGTACCCCTCGTGAGTGGAAGAGTAGCCAAGGAAAACACACTTGAGAGCTTTAGGATCAAGTTTGTTTTGATGTGGACTCAGAATGTGCACAAAACACACATCCAAAAAGAAGAGGAGTGACAACAAACAAAGGAGAGCTAGGAATAAGAGCCTAAACCGGGGACTGGAAGTTAAGGACACGTGAAGGCATCCGGTTAGTCAGGTAGGCAGTTGTCAAAATAGCATCACACTAATAAAATTTGGGGACATTGGCCCCGATCAAAAGGGAGCGGGTGACCTTTGTCAGATGACACATTTTCCTTTCAGTTACACCATTCTGCTGGGGGGTGTAGCTGTAGGAATTTTGATGGCAAATCCCATGATCCAAAAAATACTGTTGGAGACCTCCAAACATATATTCTCTATCTTGGTCAGAACGAAGGACGTTGATGGAGGCACCATACTGGGTTAGGATCATCTTATAAAAACCTGTGAAGATGGAATGAACAGTAGAACTTTAAGGTTTCGGGAAGAGAGGAGAAGAAGAGAAGAAGAAGAGAAGAAGGGAAAACGTTGGAGAGTTAACTCTACCAACGACCCACAATATTATTTATATTACTAGGTCAAAACAATTACACCCACATTAATATCTCCACCCACCATATATCTTATATTCTATTCTACCTCATACTGACAACACTCCCCCTCAAGTTGGTGCATGAATATCGATCATGCCTAACTTGTCCAAACATGCCCGAAAGGGAGCAACCGCAACACCTTTGGTGAGAACATCAGCCACTTGTTCTGACGTAGGCACGAACGGCGTACAGATTACTCCCGAAGTAACTTTCTCGCAAATGAAATGTCTATCCATTTCGATGTGCTTTGTTTTATCATGTTGCACGGGGTTATGTGCAATGCTTATGGCCGCCTTGTTGTCACAATGTAACGACATAGATCCTTCAATCAGGAAACCCAGCTCCCTAAGTAAAATTTTGAGCCATAGTTGCTCACATAGACCATGGGCCATAGATCGGAATTTGGCTTCTGCACTTGACTGAGCTACCACTTGTTGCTTCTTGCTCCTCCAGGTTATTAGATTGCCTCCCACAAATGTGCAATAACCTGAAGTAGACCGTCTATTATCTTGGGCACCAGCGCAATCTGCATCAGCAAAGCCTTCAACCCTCGTATGCCCTTGACGACGAAATAACAAGCCCTTCCCTGGGGATGACTTCAAGTATCTCAAGATACGGTTAGTAGCTTCCAAGTGCGGTGTGCGAGGCGCGTGCATGTACTAGCTTACCACACTCACGGTATATGCAATATCCGGTCTTGTGTGAGCTAGGTAGATGAGGCGTCCCGCGAGTCTCTGAAAGCTACCCACATTCTCAAGGAGTTCTCCTGATTGACCATCTAGCCGATGGTTTGCTTCAATCGGGGTATCAACAGGTCGTGCCCCCAACATGCCTGTATCCTGAAGTAAATCCAATACATATTTCCTCTGGTAGATGTATATTCCCTCATTCGATCTTGCAACCTCAATCCCCAAAAAGTACTTTAAGGTGCCTAGATCCTTAATTTCAAATTCAGCTGCCAAGAAGCTCTTAAGTCTAGAAATTTCTGTTGCACAGTTCCCAGTGACAATAATGTCGTCCACATACACAATTAGGATGGTTGTAGTCCCCCCTACTCGTCTGATAAAGAGTGTGTGGTCTGCTTGACCCTGGTTGTATCCCAATTGTTTAACTGCTCCGCTGAATCTTTCAAACCATGCTCTTGGTGACTGTTTCGAACCATACAGAGTTTCCTTCAACTTACACACTCTCTGCATGTCATCAGACACCCGAAACCCCGGAGGGGGCAACATGTAAACCTCTTCCTTCAAGTCACCATGGAGGAATGCATTCTTAACATCGAGCTGTAGTAGTGGCCAGGACTGACTTGCTGCGAGTGAGAGAATAACCCGAATAGAGTTTAGTTTGGCTACAGGAGCGAATGTCTCCTTGTACTCAATACCATATGTCTAAGAATAGCCCTTAGCCACCAACCGTGCCTTGTATCTATCCACAGATCCATTCGGTTTGCATTTCACTGTGTAAACCCACTTACATCCAACTGGCTTCTTGCCCTGTGGTAACTGAACCAATTCCCATGTGTTGTTTTTTTCCAGTGCGTTCATTTCTTCAACCATCGCCTCCCTCCATCTGGGTTGTGCTCGAGCTTCTGGGATAGAAGAAGGAAGAGTAACAGAGGACAGGGAGGTAACAAAAGATTTGTAGGATGGTGACAAGTTATCCTATGAAACAAAATTAGCAATAGGGTGTTGAGTACAAGATCTCTTCCCTTTCCGAAGAGCAATAGGAAGATCAGAACTACTATCACATAAAGAAGGGGAAACCAAAGGGGAACCAAATAAGGGATTACCTGGATCCAGTGAGGAGGGGTCTTGACTTTGACATTCAGGAATGGTCTTTGTCTCCCTCAGTCTACGACGAGTATAGACTTGCAGCTCCCCCTGCTTGCTAGTGTCTCTGTCATGCATAATAGTATCAATAACTGGATCATTTAATGTCACGGGCAAAGCAGGGGTCACATGCTGTTCCTCACACCAACTACACTCCCCCTGAGGATCGGCAGGGCTAGCAGCGGAAAAAAAGGGTGCTGACTCCAGAAAAGTAACATCCATAGTAACAAACCTCTTCTCTGTGGGAGGATGATAGCATTTATACCCCTTCGAGCTTGAGGGGTACCCTAGGAACACACATTTAAGTGCTTTAGGGTCAAACTTTGTCCGATGAGGGCCAAGGATATGGACGTAACAAATAGAGCCAAAGATTTTCGGAGGAACCGCAAATGGAGGACTAGAGGGATGAAGGAACTGAAAAGGAGTGCGGAACTGAAGAGGCCGAGACGGCATACGGTTGATGAGGATGGCGGCAAGAAGCTCTGCATCAGGCCAATAAGTTTTGGGAACATAGGAGGGAACGAACCACTTCCAGTAGATGTCGGTTTTTTCTTTCGGCCACACCATTTTGTTGTGGGGTGAACACATGAATTTTGATATTCAATACCATGCTCTGCCAAGTACAACTTCTACCCCCCATACATGTACTCTCCCCCTTGATCGGATCGGAGAACTTTTATACACTTTCCAAACTGAGTAAAGATTAGTTTGTGAAAGGTCTTGAAGACAGAAAACAGTTCATCTTTAGATTTCATAACAAATATCCATGTGCACCTAGAGAAATCATCCACAAACGAGACAAAGTAGCGATAACCAAAAATGGAAGTAACCGGGGAGGGGCCCTAAACATCAGAATGAATCAAATCAAAGATAGCATTACTTTTATTACTCCGTGGTGGGAAAAGAGAACGAGTGTGCTTGGACAGAGCACACACTTCACAATGAAGTTCAGACATCGACACAGACTTAAACAATGCGGGAAATAAGAGACGTAAATATGGAAAAGACACATGACCAAGACGAGCATGCCAAGACAATAACTGCTCCTTATTGAAACTATTATTATAACTATGAGACTGCAACGCTGTTGGAACTGTGGGAGACGCATCCAGGAGATAGAGACCACTCACTTCACGTCCAGTGCCAATCCTCCTCCTCGTGACCAAGTCTTGAAACACACAATGGGAAGGAAAGAAAGTGACACAACAATTCAGAGTTTTTGTGAGAGAGCTAACAGAAAGCAGGTTAGTATCAAACTTGGGAACATGAAGGACAGAGGATAAAGAAATCTCGGATGTTGATGTGACACGGCCTTTCCTAGAGACAGAGAAAAGTGTGCCATCTGTGATGCGGACTTTATCAGTCCCAGAACCCATAAAGTAGGAAGAAAATAAGGTAGACATACCCGTCATATGCTCTGAAGCCCCCGAATCAATAATTCAGGGTGATGAAGAAGTAGAGTCGGAAACATGATGGGCAGAACTGATGGTACCTGATTGGGCAAATGATGAAGTGACCGAAGGTCCATCCAATTGGGCCATAAAGCACCGTATATTCTCGAGCTCCTCTCGAGAAATAGTGACTGGTGATGTGTCCGAGGAAGAGGATGGATCTATAGGAGTATCCATAGCAACGCTGTGGGCAGTGGGAGGTGCGCGTGACGACGGCAGGGACGACTGCGGGGGTTGTCCAACAATATTCCAACATTTTTCTTTACTGTGGCCCTTCTTTCCACACTCCTCACACACATGAAAACTCTAGCATTTATTTTGACTGTGGCCTTTCTTGCCACAATGAGCACATGTAGGTGGAGGACCTTTAGGGCGATGCTGTGGTGGTTTCTGTGATGATGAGACTGCAGCCAGGGTAGACTTTTCATGTTTGGGAAGATGAGACATGACATCTCTGCGACTTTCTTCACTTTGAACATAGGCGTATACTTTGTTAAGCGAGGGTAAATCATCTTTACTGAGCAATTGGACACGGGCTAACTCGAAATCAGCATTCAAGCCAGCAAGGAACTCATATATCCTGTTCTGATCCACCAACGTGCGATATGCGTTACCATCTGTGGTACAGGCATGGGTAAAGACTTGATAGTAATCAAGTTCCTCCCACATGCTACGAAGCTTAGCAAAATACTCGACCAAAGGCAAGTCCCCTTGACGAAGAGTGGCAATGCTTTGGCGCAACTGATACACATGAGCAACATTCTTTTGTTGGGAATAGGTCCGAGATGTAGAATCCCAGATCTCCTTTGCAGTAGTGTGAAATAGGAATCCTCGACTAATGTGCGGCTCCATAGAGTTAAGAAGCCACGCATAACAGTCAAATTGCCCGATTCCCATCTCTCAAACTCGGGGTCATCCTCTTTAGGGGCCGCTAGACGGCCAGTAAGATATCCTTGTTTCCCACGGCCACCAATAAACATCTTGGCAGCCCTAGACCATTCCAAATAATTTTTTCCAGCCAGCTTGATATGGAGTAGGGGCTGAAACGGGAGGGCCGGTAGGCTTGGAGACCACATCCGAGGCTCCAGATTCATCTGACGTTGGCATAGCTGCGTCACAAACAACAAATAACAAGCAAATAATAGAAAATAACCACCCAAAAGATAGCTACCACGATCTGAGACAAACCGGAGGCACTACAGGGCTGCTGGTGGGGTCGAAACGAGTCAAACGACTCAAGCCACAATAACTAAGAGATCACGGAATGATGGGATTATCCCAAAGTTCCAAAAAAGCATCCAAAAAAGGATTGAAGGCATAGGGGAGCCAACCAACAGGGATTGTGAGTTTTCTTGATGCCCAATAAGGGCTAAAAAGCCGCCGGCGGTAATAACAAAGGGGAGAAATCGATCCCCCAGCCACAATACTCCACCAAACTCGAAAAAAAGGGCATAGGCTTGTAGGTAATAATGGAGGGGACCAAAACGAAGCAGCAATCGAAGTCAAGAAGCTTCGAAAGAGGTCGCAAATCACTACGACTTGAAACGAACCTATTTTTTAATATTTTCGAATAACGGCCATAACATGCTCAAAAAAGGTCTAGAAAATTCCCAAAAAATCACCAAAATTCCTAGAAAAATGTCATTTATTGGAATGTGCATGTTTGGAGATCTCGAGCACCCTATCCGTAAAGCTGATGACGTCAGTTGTACGGCTCCATGACGTGAGCGATGTTGGTCACCCCTTGAAGGTCTGAGACGTGAGTCGATTCACCCCTGATGTTTTTGTGCGGATTTGATTAGCTCTGATATCAAGTAGAATTTTAGTGTTTCGAGAAGAGGGGAGAAGAAGAGAAGAAGAAGAGAAGAAGGGAAAACGTTGGAGAGTTAACCCTACCAACGTCCCACAATATTATTTATATTACTAGGTCAAAACAATTACACCCACATTAATATCTCTACCCACCATATATCTTATATTCTATTCTACCTCATACTAACAACATGAACATCATATTTGGTTTTCATGAGATAGACCCATGTACAGCTAGTATGGTCATCAACAAATGTAACAAAATAATGGAAGCCAAAGATAGAAGTAACGGGGACAGGACCCCACACATCAAAATGCATAATATCAAAAGAAAGAGTACTTCTATTACCTCTAGAGGGAGAAGTCGATCTACAATGTTTGGAGAGCTCATACGTCTCACAATATAAGTCAAAAAGAGAAACAAAAGTAAATAAAATAGAAATACGTGTTTCAGGTACTGAAAAGAGACCCAGACGGGCATGCCAACATAAGACAAGCTAAACTACTACTACTACTATGAGACTGCAGTGCTGTGTGCTCAGAGGAACGTCTATCCAGGAGGTAGAGCCCATCCGCCTCACATCCAGTGCCAATCGTCCTCCTCGTCTCTATTTCCTGAAAGTCACACGAGGAAGGAAAGAAGGTCACACGACAGTTTAGTTTGCGAGTAAGATCACTCACAGATAACATGTTAAGTAAGGTAGGGACATGCAATACGGATGACAAAGGGAGTGTAGGAGAGGGAAGGGCATTCCCTTTCCCAAACACAAGATAAGGTGCCATCAACAGTTCTAACTTTATCTCTACCCAAACAAATAGAATAAGTGGAGAACAAGGAAGACATACTCGTCATGTGCTCTGAAGCCCTGAATCAATGATCTAGGTGGGACTGGATG
The DNA here is from genome assembly GCA_035048495.1 of Euptelea pleiosperma. Lineage (NCBI taxonomy): Eukaryota > Viridiplantae > Streptophyta > Magnoliopsida > Ranunculales > Eupteleaceae > Euptelea > Euptelea pleiosperma. The sequence continues at coordinate 2,993,655 of CM068551.1, forward strand.
AAGGAGTGGACACATGATGGGCATGTCTAATAGTACTTGACTGAGCAAATAATGTAGTGGTGATGCAGAAGGACCATTAAGCTGAGTGAGCAAGCGCCTGAGAACAACAATCTCGGCTGCAGAGATAGAACCAGGAGAAGTCATGGAAGAAGAGCTTAGCAGAGACTGGCCCAAAAAAGCATTCGTGGTGGCAGTATGAACACTAGAAGATCCTGTCTGGCAGGAGCATGGAGCAGAGGATGTAGGTTGACCATGCAATGTCCAGCATTGGTCCCTCACGTATCTAAGTTTACCACAGTAGTCACACTTGGGCCTCTCCTGAGTAGAAGACCTCCCACCAGTAGGAGGATATGACTGAGCGGAAGCAGATGGTTGATGAGATCGGCTCTTCTGAGGCTGGGAGGCAGAGGCAAACACATGATGCTCTTGAGGAGTAGAGGATGTGACAAGCGTTGATCGCTTTGAGACAGGATACTCATCTTGAAGATATAGCCGTCGATTCTCCTCACTCTGAAGCCTGAAGGAGTGAAGGTACACATAAACCTCACTAAGAGAAGGAAGATCAGCCCTACTACTTAGGATCTGGACTCGTGCTAACTCAGAAGAAGGGTTGCGCCCCGGAAAGGAACTCAAAGATGCGCCCTTCTCTACATGCTTCTGGTATAGGATGACATCCTCAGGACGTGGAGGTTGATAGGCATAATAATAATCCAGCTCCTCCCACATGCTACGAAGAGTAGCAAAGTAATCAGCAAGGAACTTCTCCCCCTGACGGAAGCGAGAGATGCTTTGCTTCAAGTGGAAGGTCTTGTCAGTGTTGTACTACTGGGAATAGGTCTTTCTAGTGGTGTCCCAAACATCCTGCGCTGTACACATGAACGAATAACCCAGGCTGATCTGAGACTGCATGGATTATCGATCTCCCATTGCCTTTAGGTAGGATTCGTCTTAGCAGGCTCCACTATATCTCCAGTGAGATGGCTTAGCTTCCCACGGCCTCCAATAAATAATTGGGTAGCTGGGGCCCATTCCAAATAATTCGTGCCCTCTAATTTCACTGAGGTGATCTGCAATTCGGGGTTCTCGTAAGTCAATCGACTGGAGGTGGCTTTTGTGCTCATATTGGACCCTGAACGAAAAATCCCGGGTAGATTCCGAAGTAGTCATGGCTATTTACGTCAATGATGAACCAAGAAACTCCACACACACAGACTAGAAAATGGAATAGGCACAGTTGAAGTTCAAAAAACAACAAAAAATAGCCCTAAAACGAGCTATGCAAAGGCTAAGAAGGGCCACAAGGGCACAATCTGCATCGAAAGAAACAAAAACAAGAGGATTTAGTGGCTGCTGGGAGTTTCGGCCACACTCAATGGTTCAAAGTCAAAGCCGGCGGTAACTAGAGGGTGAAGAAAAATTCATCAAACCTTCAATCCTCCATGGAACAGCACATGGATGGATCCTATGGGTTCCCAAAATAGTAGAGGACCAAACAAGAGTAGAAACCCCCAACAAGAAACCCCCAACAAGAAACCCCCAAGAGATTAGATATTTGGCTGGTTCAAAAAACCATTAAAAATGAATTTTAAGAGAAGGGTCTTAAAATCATCAAGAATGCCCAAAAAATTCCCAAAAATACTACAATCAATGAAAAATCAAGATCTATCAAGTAGGAAGGGTTCCGGGAGACCTCAACTAACGTTAGTACTCCGGTGATCCTCCTCCGGTTTTTCTTCAGTTGTAAATCAAGATTGATGGCTCTGATACCAATTTGCAATGGAGGTTTTAGGGGTTAGGTTAGAGTTGAGAGAGAAGAGAGAAGAGTGAAGAGTGAAGGTTGTCATGTGCTTAGAGTTGAAATGGGGATTAGGGTTAGGGTTAGGGTTAGGTAGTTAAAGAGAGAAGAGAGAGAGAGAGAGGAAAAAAGGATGTCATGTGTTTGTCACAATGACTATATAAATCTTATTTATATAAAAAGGAACTTACAAAAGACAAGTATACCCCTCACACCTTGGGGGTATAGACTTTGTTTTTTTGATAAGTGGGCTACAGACTTCTCTAGATACAATCTTCTCCCTAATGAAGTGGTGATCCACTTCAATGTGCATGGCCTGATCATGCTATACGGGGTTATGAGCATATTGATGGCAGCCTTGTTGTCGCAATACAAGCTCACAGACCCTAAGACGGAAAATTCAAGCTCAGCAACCAGCATCTTCAACCAAAGCATCTCGCACAAGCCATGGGCCATCGCCCTGAATTCTGCCTCTACACTGGATCTGGCAACTACAGGTTGCTTCTTGCACCTCAAGTAACTAAATTGCCACAACAAAGGTGCAATAGCCTGAAGTAGATCGCCTATCATCCTTGACACCGGCGCAGTCTGTATCAGTGTATGACTCAACTCTCTTGTGGTCATTCTTCTGGAAGAGAAGGCCTCTGCTAGGGGCAGATTTTAGATATCTCAGAATCCGATGCGCTGCCTCTAAATGGATTTCCTTAGGAGAATGCATGTACTGGCTGATAACGTTGACTGCATAAGCAATGTCTGGTTGAGTTAGGGAGAGATAGATCAATCTTCCAACCAGCCGCTGAAAACCACCCACATCCTGTAGAAGCTCACTGCTCGAGTCGGCCAGCTGGTGATTATGCTCTATGGGAGTCTCTACCGGTTTGGTTCCCAGCTTGCCAGAGTCCTTCAATAGGTCTAGGATATACTTCCTTTGTGAGATGAAGCTCCCTTGGCTGGATCTTACAACCTCTATGCCAAGAAAGTACTTGAGGGACCCCAGATTGTTCGTCTCAAATTCTCATGCTAGGTGATTCTTTAGCTTTGTTACCTCTTCGGCATCATTCCCTATCAGAATGATGTCATCAACATAGACTATGTGGGCAGTGGCACTCTTGCCTACGTGTTTCACGAAGAGTGTGATCGGCTAGACTTTGAGTGTAACCCAGCTTCTTCACTGCTAGGGTGAACTTCTCAAACCATGCTCTCGGAGATTGCTTAATCCCATAGAGGGCTTTCCTTAGTCGACATACTTTGTTGCTGTACCCTGGTGGGGTGAATCTAGGAGGGGGAACCGTGTATACTTCTTCATGCAGATTACCATGAAGAAAAGCATTCTTTACATCCAGCTGATGCAAAGGCCATGCGTGGTTTGCTGCCAGGGACAACAATACCCTGATGGAGTTCATCTTTGCTACAGGCGCAAAGGTCTCCACATAGTCAATCCCATAAGTCTGAGTATACCTTTTGGCAACTAGTATAGCCTTGTACTTCTCCACTGATCCATCGGCCTTGTACTTCACTGTGAACACCCATCTGCATCTAACAGGCTTCTTGCCTCTTGGCAAGTCAACGAGCTCCCATGTGTTGTTCTTGTCCAAGGCCTTCATTTCTTCTACCATAATAGCTTTCCATCTGGGATGTGCTAATCCTTTTACCACGGAAGATGGAATATGAATAGTGGAAACTGATGTGACAAAGGCTTTGTACGAAGGAGACAAGGCATCGTATGAAACAAAGTTGCTCAATGGATGCTGAGTACAACTTCCGGTGTCTTTTCTTACAGCAATTGGAAGATCAGAATCATCAGTAGAAAGGGAAATGACAGGTATAGAGAGAGAGGAAGGATTATCTGGATCCTTTAAGGAAGGAACCACTAGTATTGGATCAGTTGTGGCTTTCTCTCTTCTGCTATAGACTTTGAGCTCCTTCTGAGCTCTAGGAGCACTATCAATCATAGTAGTATGAGTGGGCGGAGACCTCTCAAACTCTAGAGGAGGAGATAGGGATATAGCAGGAAGAGGAACATTCCACCTCTCTTTATTACCACTCTCCCCTTGAAGAGAGGTGGGGGAGAAAAAAGATAGCTCCTCACGGAAGCTGACATCCATGTATACAAACTGGATTGACCTGTTTGGGAAAGGAGAAACAACTATGTATACCCTATGATACCCGGATACTTGTACTAGTGCCTCGTACCAGTGTCGTGTCGTGTCAACACGGATACGAACACCGGACCTCCACCGACACGTATCCCCACGTATCCTTCATAAAAAGTTGAAAAACTTAGAAAAAATAAAAAATTTGAACAAAATAGGATACTCGTATCCGTATCCGTGTCCTTGATTTTGGAAAATGTCGAGTCGTATCCCCGCTCCCCGTATCCATGTCCGTGTCCATATCCGTATCCGGGCATCATCGTGTATACCAATGTTAAACAACCATTTACCCCAAAAGATCAACCTGTTGGGGAAAAGAGAAACAACTATGTATACCAATGGTTCGTCGAGCCAACACAATACATGTGCTGGAACAAACCATCCGCTAACACAAACTTCATGCCAGAGGAAGGATGGTAACTCTTATACCCTTTATGGGTAGAGGAGTAACCAAGAAATACGCACTTAAGCACTTTGAGATCTAGCTTGATGCGATGGGGACCCAAGATATGTACTTAACATACACTCCCAAAGATGCGAGGAGGAACAGTGAATAGGGGAGAACCAGGAGCAAGGACCTGAATAGGGGATTTGAAATTGAGCACACGAGATGGCATTCTATTAGTCAAGTAGGCAACGGTCAATACAACATCCGACCAATGGGATTTGGGGACATAGGGAGCAAGGACCTGAATAGGGGATTTGAAATTGAGCACACGAGATGGCATTCTGTTAGTCAAGTAGGCAACGGTCAACACAACATCCGATCAATGGGATTTGGGGACATGGGAGCTAAGCAAAAGAGATCGAGCTACCTCAGTCAAATGTTGCATTTTCCTTTCAGCTACACCATTCTATTGAGGTATGTAGCTGCAGGAATTTTGGTGACAAATTCCATGGTCAAGAAGATAGTGTTGAAGGCCCCATACATATATTCTCCACCCTGGTCAGTACGAAGGACCTTGATGGACGCACCATACTGAGTATGGATCATCTTATGGAAACCTTGAAAGATGGAATGAACCCCATCTTTGGTTTTCATGAGATAGACCCACGTGCACCGAGTATGATTGTCAAAAAAGTAACAAAATAGCGGTAGCCAAAGATAGAAGTAGTTGGGGAAGGACCCCATACATCAGAAGGCACAATGTAAAAAAAAGTCCTACTTCTATTACCTCTAGAGGGGTAGGTCAATCTACAATGGTTGGAGAGCTCACAAGTCTCACTGTGTAAATCAGAAAGAGAGACAAACAAATAAAGTGGGAAACAAAAGTTTCAAGTACTGAAAAGAAATATGCCCCAGACGGGCATGCCAGCTCAAAACATCTATCCTGCTGCTACTAGTGGAAGACTGCAGTGCTGTGGGCTCAGGAAAGCGTCCATCCAAAAGGTAGAAGCTATTTGCTTCATGTCTAGTGCCAATCGTCCTTCTCGTCTCTAGGTCCTGAAAGACACAAGAAGTAGGAAAGAAAGTGACACTACAGTTCGAGGTTTTAGTTAAAGCACTAACAGATAGTATGTTAGAAGTAAATCTAGGAACATGCAGAACAGAAGAAAGAAGCAGTTTTAGGAGAGGGAAGGATATTCCCTTTCCCAGACACAAGATAAGGTGCCATCATCAGTCTTCACCTTATCACGGCCAGAACAGATGGAATAACTGGAAAATAAAGAGGACATGCCCGTCATGTGCTCCGAAGCCCCTGAATCAATGATCCAAGATGGACTGGATGACAGAGTGGACACATGATGAGCAGGTCTAGTCTTACCTGACTGAGCAAAGGAGGTAGACGTCGTGACAGAGGGACCATCCAGCTATGAGAGTAGTCGGCGAAGGGCTGCAAGCTCAGTAGTAGAGATACCATCAAGAGAAGCCAAAGTAGAAAAACTCGGCAGTGACTGTCCAAGAGAGGGAACATGGGTATTTACACTGGCATTATGAGCAGCAGAAGACCCTGGCGGGCTAGGACGAGGATATAATTTCCAACATCAGTCTCGCATATGCCCAAGTTTGTCGTAGTAGTCACACTTGGGCCTCTCCCTAGTGGGGGGTTTCCCAACAGGAGGACCAGTAGGAGCATAAGATGAAGCGGAAGCAGGAGGCTGATAATGTCGACCTCTCTGAGGCTACTGGGGTTAGTAGGCAGGAGAGGTAACAAGTGTTGATCGCTCGGAGATGAGGTGCTCATCTTGGATGGAGATCCGTCGACTCTCTTTACTCTGAAGATAGGCGTATACCTCACCGAGAGAGCGAAGATCCACTCTGCTACTCAAGATCTGGACGCGAGCGAGCTCATATGACGGATTGAGTTAAAAAAGGAACTCAAATATATGACCCTTCTCCACATGTCGTTGATAAGGAGCAATCTCCTCGGAGTGAAGAGGCTGATAGGAGTACTAATAGTCGAGCTCCTGCCACATGTTGCAAAGGGAGGTATAGTACTCAACAAGAGACTTCTCCCCTTGCCTGAAATGGGAGATACTCTGCTTTAACTGGAAGGCCCTGCCAGTGTTCTGTTGCTAGGAATAGGTCTTCTGAGTAGTCTCCCAGACCTCTTGAGCCGTGCGCATGAATAAGAAACTCTGGCTGATATTCGGCTGCATAGAGTTGAGGAGCCATGACATGGCAATATGGCCATCAGTCTCCCACTGTCGATACAAGGGATCAGTCTTGGGAGGCTCTATATCCCCCGTAGTAGTTGAATCCAAGGAATTAGGATTAGGTTTAGGTTTTAGAGAAGAGAGAAGAGACTGGATAGAGAGAAGAAAGGATGTCTATTGTGCTTAGGTCACAATGACTCCATAATTCTTATTTTATGTAAAGGAGAATACAAAAAAGACAAAAATACCCTCAAGGGGTTATACATGAGATGTACATAGAAATACGTATAGGAATACGTATATGATAACACTCCCCCTCAAGTTGGTGCATAGATATCTCTCATGCCCAACTTGCATAAACACTTATGGAGTTGCCAGCTAGGAACTCCTTTTGTGAAAACATCTGCAACCTGCTCATTCGTCTTCACAAATGGGGTGCACACTGCCCCAGAGACAATCTTCTCTCTAATGAAGTGTCGATCCACCTCAATATGTTTGGCACGATCATGCTGAACAGGATTGTGAGCAATGCTGATAGCGGCCTTGTTGTCACAGTACAAGCTCACAGACCCTGAGACGGGGAAACCAAGTTCAGCAACCAACACTTTCAACCATAGCATCTCACACAAACCATGAGCCATTGCTCTAAATTCGGCTTCTGCACTAGATCTGGCAACTACTGGTTGTTTCTTGCTTCTCCAAGTGACCAAATTGCCTCCAACAAAGGTGCAATATCCAGAAGTAGATCTCCGATCATCTTTGGCTCCTGCCCAATCTGCATCGGTATACGCCTCTACACGCATGTGGCCATTCTTCTCAAACAGAAGACCTCTACCAGGAGCTGACTTGAGATATCTCAAGATCCGATGTGCTGCCTCTAGATGAACACCTCTGGGTGAGTGCATATACTGACTGATCACACTCACCGCATAGGCAATGTCGGGTCAAGTCAGAGAGAGATAGATCAAACGCCCAACTAGTCTCTGAAAGCTCCCTACATCTTGTAGTAGTTCACCACTGGCATCTGCTAACTGGTGATTCTGCTCTATAGGAGTATCCACTGGTTTGGTACCCAACCTGCCTGAGTCTTGCAACAAATCTAAGACATACTTCCTCTGAGAGATGAAGATCCCCTGACTAGATCTTGCAACTTCGATGCCTAGGAAGTACTTGAGAGGTCCTAGATCTTTGGTTTCAAATTCCTCTGCTAACTGACGCTTCAGCTTAGCCACCTCTTCTGCATCATTCCCTGTGAGAATGATGTCATCAACATAAACGATGAGGGCAGTGGTGTTCTTCCCTTGATGCTTCACAAAGAGGGTGTGATCGGCCTGACTTTGAGTATAACCTAGCTTCTTTACAGCTAGGGTAAATCTCTCGAACCATGCCCTTGGAGATTGTTTAAGCCCATATAGGGCTTTCTTCAGTCGACACACCTTGCTACTATTTCCCGGTGGAGTGAATCCAGGAGGAGGAACCATGTACACTTCTTCATGTAGGTCCCCATGAAGAAAAGCATTTTTCACGTCCAGCTGATGCAAATGCCACTCTTGGTTTGCTGCCAATGACAACAACACCCTGATGGAGTTCATCTTTGCCACAGGTGCAAAGGTCTCCACATAGTCAATCCCATAGGTCTGGGTGTACCCCTTGGCTACTAATCTCGCCTTGTACTTCTCAACTGACCCGTCTGCCTTGTACTTGACTGTGAATACCCATCTGCAACCCACAGGTTTCTTGCCTCTTGGCAAGTCAACAAGCTCCCATGTCCTATTCTTGTCCAGAGCTCTCATTTCCTCTATCATAGCCACTTTCCATCTTGGTTGAGCTAATCCTTCTACCACTGAAGAAGGTATAGGAATAGTGGAAAGGGACGTGACAAAGGCTTTATAGGAAGGGGACAAGGCATCATAGGAGACAAAGTGGCTCAGAGGATGTTGAGTGCAGCTTCTGACTCTTTTTCTTAAAGCAATTGGAAGATCAGAAGTATTAGTAGAAGGAGAGATGACAGGTATAGAAAGAGAAGGAGAATTACCTCGATCCGAGGATGGTACCACTGGAACAGGATCAGCTGTGACTTTCTCCCTTCTGCGATAGACGATGAGCTTCTTTTGAGCAACAGGAGCGCTGTCAGCCTCAGTAGCAGGTAGAGTAGTCTGAGACCTCTCAAGATAGGGAGGAGAGAGTAATATAGTAGGAAGAGGAACATCCTCACACCTCTCTTCACTACTAGTCTCCCCCTGAAGAGAGGTGGAGAAAAAAGGTAGATCCTCTCTAAAGGTAACATCCATGGACACAAACTTCTTTCCTGTGGAAGGATGATAACACTTATACCCTTTATGGGAAGGAGAGTAACCCAGAAATACACATTTAAGTGCTTTGGGATCAAGTTTGGTACGACGAGGACCAAGGATGTGTACATAACATACACACCCAAAGATACGAGGAGGGATTGTGAGTAAGGTAGCATCAGGAGTAAGAACCTGTAGAGGAGACTTGAAGTTGAGAACACGAGAAGGCATTCTATTAGTCAAATAAGCAGCAGTTAAAACTGCATCCGACCAATAGGATTTGGGGACTTTGGAGCCGATCAGAAGAGATCGAGCCACCTCAGTCAAATGTCGCATCTTTCTTTCAGCTACGCCATTTTTTTGAGGGGTGTAACTGCAAGAGTTTTGGTGACAAATCCCATGGTCTAAAAAGTATTGCTGGAGCCCCCCATATATATACTCGCCACCCTGGTCAGAACGAAGGACCTTGATGGAGGCACCATACTGAGTGAGGATCATCTTATGAAAACCCTTAAAGATGGCATGAACCTCATCTTTGGTTTTCATAAGATAAACCCATGTACATCGAGAATAGTCATCAACAAAAATAACAAAGTAGCGGAAGCCAAAAATGGAAATCACAGGGGAAGGACCCCACACATCAGAATGCACGAGATCAAAAGAAACAGAAGTTCGATTACCTCTTGAAGGATAAGTAGATCGACAATGTTTCGAGAGCTCACAGGTCTCACAATGCAAGTCAGATAACAAGACAGAAGTAAATAAAGCGGGAAATAACAGTTTGAGGTACTGAAAAGAGACATGCCCCAGACGGGCATGCCAACATAACACAGAAGTTATTCTACTCCTACTACTACTAGAAGACTGCAATGCTGTGAGCTCAGAAGGCCGTCCATCAAGAAGGTAGAGTCCATCAGCTTCATGTCCAGTGCCAATCGTCCTCCTCGTCTCGAGGTCCTGAAAGACACAGTATGAAGGAAAGAAAGTCACACTGCAATTCAAAGATTTAGTAAGAGCGCCAACAAATAATATGTTAGATGTAAAATTGGGGACATGTAAAACAGATGCAAGTGGCAGTTGAGGAGAGGGAAGAACAACCCCTTTCCCAGATACAGAAGATAAAGTGCCATCTGCAGTTCTAACCTTATCTCGGCCAGAACAAATGGAATAGCTAGAAAATAAAGAAGACATACCCGTCATGTGTTCCGAAGCCCCTGAATCAATGATCCATGGAGGACTGGGAGCGGAGCTGGACACATGATGGGCAGATCTGATGATACCTGACTGAGCAAAGGAGGATGTGGCAGTAGGACCATCCAGTTGAGAGAGCAAGCGTCGAAGCCCGGCAAGCTCAGATGCAACCAAAGGACCAGCAGATGCCTGTGAGGAAGAACTCTGGTGAGACTGGCCTGGAGATGGTGTGGAGGTATCCATACTAGCTGAATGGGCACCAGAAGAGCTGGATTGACTGGAGCGAGGAGCAGACGACTGAGGGCGACCATGCAACTTCCAGCAAGTTGCTCTCACATGCCCAAGGCGACCACAGAAGTCACACATGGGCCTCTCCTTGGAGGATGAAGGTCGTCCAACTGAGGGAGTAGAGAACTGATGGGGTCGACTCCCCTGAGTCTGCTGAGGCTGTGAAGCGGATGCAAGAGCATGAGGGGCATGAGTCTGCATAGGCAATGAGGTGACAAGCGCTGATCGCTCGTGAACTGGAGACTCATCCTGGGAGTATAGTCGGCGACTCTCCTCACTCTGCATATATGAATAAACCTCGCTGAGAGAGGGTAAAGGAGTACGGCTGCTGAGGATCTGAACCCTAGCCAACTCATAAGAGGAGTTGAGTCCAGAAAGGAACTCAAATATCCTGCCTTCATCAAGGTGCTTCTGGTAGATGACTGCCTCGTCTGGAGTAGGAGGGTGGTATGAATAGTAATAGTCTAACTCCTCCCACATACTCCGAAGTGTCGCAAAATAATCAGAGAGGGACTTGTTACCCTGGCGAAGACGAGAGATGCTCTGCTTCAACTGGTATGCTCTACCAGTGTTCTGCTGCTGTGAGTAGGTCTTCTTGGCAGTTTCCCACACATCCTGGGCTGTACGCATGAAGAGGAAACCACGACTAATGTGAGGCTCCATGGAGTTGACCAACCAAGATTGAACCGAAAGGTTCTCAGTTTCCCATTGATCAAACATGGGATCATCTTCCTTAGGCTCTTTTGTTCGTCCCGTGCAGTGTCCCATCTTCCCACGACCTCCAATAAACAAACGTGCTGCTCTTGCCCACTCCAGATAATTAGTGCCATTAAGTTTAACTGATGTAATCTGCAACCCGGGGTTCTCATACATCAATTGTTGCATCATAGGTCCTCCAGTGCCTCTGGAAGAGGAGTCTGTGCTAACAACTGAGACTGAGGGAGTATCCGAGGGAGATGGAGTGCCCGAGGGAGGTGGATTTGCCATAACAAGGAAGCAAAGGGGTGAAGGGGGCAAGAACAAAACCTACAATATCCAAAAAAAGTTTCCAAGAGCAAAAAACAGATTCCTAATGAGAGCCGGTGAGCAAGGAACACCTATATAGACCTCCGAACATTAAAAAAATAGGATTATGGATAGGGAGCAACACCATAAGGATGAATAAAAGCATCCTAGAGCCATGAGAAGGCATTTGTGGAGGTTTGAGATCAAGTTGGGGAAGTTTGGAGCCCAACCGAAAGTCCTATAGGACTTAATAACGTCGCCGGCGGTAACTAGGGTGTGAAAAAACCCTCACAACACCTTCAATACTCAATGGTTTGGAAAAAAAAGAGTATGAGCATGTAGGTATGATAGTAGATGACCAAATCGATGGAAAAAAACCAAGGAAAAAAGCTGAGAAGGGTTCCAAAAAGGAGCTGGTTCGAAAAACGAATTTTTCCGATTTTTTTGGAATATTGAGCGAAATACCAACCAGATGTACTCCAAAAATTCTCGAAAAATCACCAAAAACATCTAAAAATCAAGATCTATCAAACCCTAGAGTTTCAGGGTGAGAGGAGTACCCTGTCCGTACGGGTGATGACGTCAGCCGTGCGGCTCTGATGACGTCATCATCTGCTGGTTGCACCCTGGTTCGAATTCTCTTAAAAAATTTTCAATGCGGCTCTGATACCAAGTTGAATCCAAGGAATTAGGATTAGGTTTAGGTTTTAGAGAAGAGAGAAGAGACTGGATAGAGAGAAGAAAGGATGTCTATTGTGCTTAGGTCACAATGACTCCATAATTCTTATTTTATGTAAAGGAGAATACAAAAAGACAAAAATACCCTCAAGGGGTTATACATGAGATGTACATAGAAATACGTATAGGAATACGTATATGATAACAGTAGTGTGGCCTAGCTTCCCACGGCCTCCAATAAACAACCGTGCAGCTTGAATTTGCCGTAAGTAGTTCTTGCCTCCGTGCTCATATTTGACTCTGAGAGAATTTTCGAGGTAAACTCTGGAGTAGTCATGGCTAATCAAGGCAATGGAGAACTAAGGAAACATGCACACGCAGGCTGGAGAGTGAAATAGGCACAGATAGAGTCCAAATCAACAAAAACAAGCCCTGGATAGAGCTATACCATGACCAAGTAGGAGTTTAGTGATCATGTCTTCACAAACAACACGTGATTTAGCACCAAGGAGATAAAAGAAGGATATACTAGCATCTGTGAAGAAATCTGAGAGGGGCTAGAAATTGTAGCAGCCCAATACACTCCCAAAGAGGAGCTGGTGGTAACAAGTGAAGGGAGAAATCCTCACGGTTTGCTCAAATGGCCATGGAGGCCAAGGCTGGATCCAATAGATTCCTACAAATATAGGGAACTAAAAGCAAGCATGAAATCCAGGCAAGAAGCCCCCAAAAAATCGGACAAAGCGATAGAGAGAAAACTCAATGTTTTCGAATATTCGGGTAGAACAACAAAAACACCATGATAGAAGCTCCAAAAAATTCTCAAAAAATCACCATAAATCCTATAAAATGGAGAACTACCATGAATAAGAGTTTAAGATATTTCTGACAGACCTAGAAATCTGTGTCTAGACCTCGAAAAGTTTCCGTACGGCCTTTGATGTTAGCCGTACGGTACAGTGGGACACATCAGAACTTCTCCGGCGATCTTCTCCGGTTGTTGATCTTAAATCCAAGCTCTGATACCAAGTTGAAATGGTGATTAGGGTTAGGCAGTCTAAGAGAGAAGAGAGAGAGAGAGAGGAGAAAAGGATGTCATATGTTTGTCACAATGACTCCATAAATCTTATCTATATGAAAAGGAACTTACAAAAGACAAGTATACTCCTCACACCAAGGGGTATTTACAGAATAACTAAATACGCTAAGTACATATAAAATATGTATTTGATAACACTAGGTCACATGACTCCATCATTAGCATTTTCTTTTGGAGGGAAGTTTACGGTATTGGGACAAAGAGAGAATAGAACCTTCTCGTCGACTCATAGCTCCCAGACTCCCTCCCATTCATTCCCCCTTAAATGGCAGGACTTTATAATATATCCGAATCGAATAACGAGGCGGCTTAGCTGTTCTTATTTATATAGAGAGACCATGTACAAAGACAAGTATACCCCTCACACCCAAGGGTTATTAATAAAACTACCCTTTACATACACCACCTCCCCTTCCTGTAGGGCTGCAACTCGGGCGGGTTGGGTCGGGTTAGGACTAAACCCGAGCTTCAGACAAGTCAGCTTGAGCCCAACCCTATATGGTTGGTCGGGTTGGTAATATGAGACAAGAAGTGGGAGGAGTAGGGCTGCATAATAACGAGAAGTTAGTAGATCTAAGCACAAAAAGTGACTTGAGAGAAGGCTTTCGGTTCTTCTGAATTTGGCTTCTCCGTGTAAACGATTTGAATTGCAGCTACTCCATTACCAGGCCATCCTTCAACGGCCTCCGCCATGATCGACAACAGCAACAAAAACGAGGTGTGATAATGAATCAAACTTGTCTGCATCTCTCTCTCTTACTCTCTATCTCTCATAGGGTTTTAAAACAAAAAAGGAATGGGGAAAGGAAAAGGGAAATTTGTACTCTCGTCTAGGTTTTTAAAACAAAAAGGAAAGGGTAAAAGAAAAGGGAAATGTGTACTCTGGTCTCTGTCTAGGTTTTGAAAACAGAAAAGGAAAAGAAAAGGAAATGAAGAAATAAAAGGGAAGGAGAAATGGAAATGAGAAAACAGAAACAGAAGGGAAAGGTTATATAAAGAAGTCGGGCTCGGGTTGGTCGGGTTACTCAATGCCCAACCTTGAGCCGAACCCGATTTTTGATCGGGTTCTCCAAATTGAGCCCGAGCCCGAGCACTGATGGAGCTAACCCAACCCGAGCCCGAAGTCGGGTTTTGCCGTTCGGGCTCGGGTTGGGCTCGCCTAAGTTGCAGCCCTACCTTCCTGTCTACTGCACTCCATACCAACAACTTCTGGCTTTTGAAGAGCTTCATTCACCTGGTAGAAACCAAACTGATTATTATGTTCGATCGCAGCAAATAATTTCTTAGCCTCCTCCTCATGCCCGTGGTATGAGAGACCCCAAAAATCCCCCCCCGTCACCTTTTCACTATCCAAATGTTTCTCTTTACTCTCTTCATAGCTCTCAACGAGCTCGTCTTCTGGCCTTTGAACATCATAGAGATTCCTGTCAAGTCATAGCTCTCTTGCTTGATTTGTCAACTTGATTCCAACTATGGACTTAAAATTCCTCAGCCCACAAGACTGATATTTTCGCAGAATATCTCCTATCGTAGTGCAAAAAAATCGGAACCATTTTAATTGGGCTTACATCCACCGCAGCTGCCACAGTGGACCTGGCCTGCTGCTCTATAACCTCTATGCCCTCACCGTTGTCTACCTGGTCAGAACAAGAAGAGCATGCTGGTTTATATCATCTGTGTGGATTTCATGAATCTGAAATCACCAGTCCCCTGCTCCTTTGATCCTTATTTACTGAATTTGAGATCATACAGTTGGGTTCTTTTGTTCCTTCCTTCACTTCCTCCTCACCCCCGGGAAACAGATCTGAGAGCACTTGTGACTTCTCCCTGCCTTCAAAGTCTATCCCATCGAGTGGCTGCCCCACCACCTGTTCATAACATAGTCATATTTGAGGAACGATTGATTAATCACAATTATGAAACTGGGCCCAATTGGGGGATGGATCAAACTTAACTTCGATGGTAGTACTCAAGGTTCACTTGGCCTAGGACTGGATAATATTGGAATAACAGTCCAAGCTCTCGTAAACTTTGTAATACGTCTTTTTTTTTAATATATCATTCACACTTATCACAAAAAAATGGAGAAAAACTCTCTAAGTTGATCTACCATATCCGTGAGTCTCTAAATTTCCTTGCAAGTTAATTAATTAATGTTTGCCATAGTTTTACTTTTTCCAATTGGAAATTTGGTTTTTTATATTCAGCAAATATAACATATATGCAATCTCTTGGCCATGGGTATGTGATATAAATCTTAGGATATCCCATTAAGTACTCCATTGTTATCCTTATTAGTAAAAATAATAATAATTACTTCTTTATACATTTTCTAAAATGAACTATCATATCCATATATCTAATTTTTTAAGGGTTCGCCGATTTTGACACTCGGTGCCCGTGTTAGACTCTGACACCCATAACTGTATTTTTTTTTTATAAAATGAGATTGATATTAGAAAGGGGCCAAAGCCCAAAAACAAGGAACAACCGGGATCTCGAGACGAGAAACCCGCAAACACAAACATAAACACAAACACAAAGCCAATAAAAAAGGGGGAGAGTCTAGCATAATCTCTTCCCATCTAAACCAAGGTTTGAAATTTCGATTTTGGTGAGGGCCGAAACTGAAAGTTCGAGGAAAATCTGGAAAAAAATTAGGTAATTTTGGGAAATATCTCGAAAAACTTAAGGAAATCTTATGTATTTCTCTCTCCATAATCTCCCATTAGAAGAGAATCTTTAATGTTGCCTTTAAAACAGGAAATAAGGCCTGAAATCAGCTAATTAAGCAATATATAAGAGAATCAAGAGAGAGGGCCGAAATTCTTGGGATTTCGGTTGTGGTCAAAACCTCGAAACCAAAATTTCGGCATTTCGACCGAAATTTAAAACCCTGATCTAAACACAAAAGCGTCAAAACAACATCCTCAAAACTCCAGCATTGTAGATGACCACAGATACAAAGATGCTTTAATTCTCAAAATGACTTTAGGGTGTCTTCCTCTATGCCTTCAAAGATACCTCGGTTCCTCTCTTTCCATATGTCCCACATAACTGCAAAGGGGAGGATACGCCAAAGGAACCTTCCTCTACAAGACAACACTGTCAAATTGGTGGAGTCATAACTATATTGATATACCATAGTTGATAACCAATCATATAGATGACAAGTTCAAATATGTTGCAACTAAGACTATATTGTGCCGAAAGACCATGCTCAAGGCTAGCAATAGAAGTGGGGATTGAAGTACTAAGAGTTTCCTTGCAACCACTTCAAAACTATGTTTCCACCTAGGAATGGTAGTGAAAAAATTTAAATCTATGTTACCCACCAAGTAGATGGATCCTTCTTGTTGTTCTTCAATATCTTTCAAATAATAATAACTTTCTCCATCAATGACATGTAGTGAAAAAGTGTCCACATTCTGTATGCATGTTATGTAAGGTGAACTCTAATGTTGTCACTACGGATCTTGGATGTCGTAGCCAGTGTTTTAAAAGGTGTTTGAGGTTTACGCCTTGGGGCTTGCCTTAGGGACATGCTTTCTCAAAACGCCTTGAGACTTTATAGGAAAAGCTTTGTGAGGCATACTCCTCATCCACTAAGGCTTTAAAAAGGCTTGCACTTCACGCCTTCCACACTTTTTTTAACACCTTGTGTCGAGGCGTGTGCCTCTCCTGCATATGCATGTGGGGGTTAGTTCAAGTTGTACATAAAAAAATTTAATATATTTCCTCTCTTTTTTCTTTTTTCCCCTAAATCATAGTTGAATAATAACAATGTATTCTAGATTAAATAAAACAAACAAAAACATCTCTTTTCCTATATGAAATAGATTAATGTTATTTTTCCACAAATTTACCTAAATTCGTCTTTATTATTGTGTTATCTTATTATTTATTTATTTTCTTATTTTTAGTTTCATTTAAAAAAGGTGTGCTCATGAGACTTACGCTTCACTCACACTTCAGGCTAATTGAAGCACCTCGCCCCGCTTCCGCGTTTAAAAACCATGCTCGTAGCTATGCGCTCAACATAAGTTTCTATTAGGACAAAATGGTGGATTTATTTGTTTTGATTTGGTGTTCCATATCTATGGAATATAGGCTCAACCGGTCAAGTATGTTATAGAAATGGTAATTTAGTAATTACCTAAACCATCAAAACTATGTTGGGTCAAGAAGTTTGAAAATGTAAACTTGTAGTTGTTCAATAGTAACAATTCTTGCTTTATTTTAGCATCCTAACTTTCCTTTGTTGCAGCGATGTTTTAGTACTACCAGATATACAGATGTCTTTCTCTCCTAGGCATGGTTTAAAATTTCGGAATGTTTCGTAATGTTTCGTATGTTTCGTTTCGTTTCGTAATGTTTCGGAATGTTTCGTAATGTTTCAATTTGTTTCGCCGAGACAAACTGAGACAATCCGATACAATCCAAAAAAATAAAAAAAATAAAAATATAATTTAATGATTTTGAATAATATTTCGTAATGTTTCACAATATTTCGTAATGTTTCGTAATGTTTTGGAAATTTCATTTTTTCAATGTTTCGTGAATGTTTCGTTTTGTTTCGGAGTTTGTCTCGGTTTTTCACTTGATCGAGACATTCCTCCGAAACGAAATTTTAAACTTTGCTCCTAGGTTAATATTTGTTTTACGGGAATTTTGGAATGATTTTTCTTATATAATGTTAATACTATGTTATACTTGGTTATCCATATGGAACATAAATTGTAATAACTTAGGAGGTATTATTTTACAAGGAAAAATTATATTGTCAATTTATTTACATTTTGGTAACATTGATGATATTTAAGATCATCCTGATTCTGATCCTTCATTCTTGATAACATGTTTTTTATGATGAGTCATTCTTGATGAGATGTTTTTTTATGATAAGTCATTCTTGATAAGATTCTCCTATTGCCTTTGCTCTTGGGAGTTTTTCTGTCTTCAAGAACGATGATTTCCTTACCTTCTGTTTTTCATATTTTCTTTAATTCATTGCAGACTATTCCAGATTTGTGTTGGGAGCTTGCTCAACTCCAAGACACATATATATTGCAAGGTATTGCAAATGGTAACTGTTCCTTTTGTTGAAATGAAGCAAAGATAAATAATCATTTTGGTGTTACCTTTATATGGTTGCCTTTTTTGAACCTATAGGTGATTACGATTTAAAGGTTATGCGTCAAGAGTACTATATCGGTCAACAAAAAGCGGTATGTTTTATTCATTTATGACTTTTGTCTTATTTGATGCATTTACATACGATGGTGTCAAGCTATCTGTAGGTTTGTGTAGGGTTTCAGTTTACCAATAACAAAGGAAGAAAATAAGGAACAGAGAAGTGAAGAAGAGAGGAGAAAGAAGAAGAGAAGAGACGATGCAAGAGAAAAAGGGGAGAGAAAGTGCACTTCGTTAACCTAAATTGCTTATATTCACTTTGGTTTGGCACACAAATTACAAGTATGTCCTCCCAAGAGCCATTAATAATAAAAGATAGAAAATAAATCGGAAAGGATAGAAATATCCCTATACGCACGTCTATACTAAATAAATACACCAACACTCCCCCTCAAGCTGGAGTATAGATGTCATTCATGCGTAGCTTGAAATAAACCATGCTCGTAGTGCTCCTGTCCAACGCTTTGGTGACGATGGCAGCGAGCTAATTTTGAGAGGATACATATGGCGTAGAAATCCCATTACTCGACACCTTCTCCCGGATAGAGTAACAATCAACTTCTACATGCTTTGTTCGTTCATGGAATATAGGATTACTAGCTATGTGAATAGCACTTGATTATCAGAATAAAGTTTAACATGCTCTTTGAATGGCAACCCGAACTCACACAACAGACTCTTCAACCACATGAGCTCACAAGTGGCGTAAGCCATAGCACGATACTCCGCTTCAGCACTGGATTTGGCAACAACACTTTTTTTCCAAATTATCAGATTTTCATCCACAAACCTACAATACCCTGTAGTAGACTTCGTATCTGAAGGAGATCCGGCCTGGTATGCATCTGTAACCCTCAACATTCTTGTATAGAATACCATGTCCAGGAGCTCCCTTTATATAGTTGAGAATTTTGACTATGACTTCCATAAGCGGAACTCTAGGGGAACGCATAAACTAACTGACGACACGGACGACATAGAAGATGTCAAGACACGTGATAAGTAAATAAGCTTCCCAACTAATCTCCGATACCGTCAATATTACCTAAGGACTCTTATTGTTCAACAATCAACTCATGATTCGGATCCATGTGAGTATCAATTGGCATAGGCTATCAGAAGAATCATAACATGCTTCCTTATGATAAGTCGATTCCAATTTTGGATTTCGCAACCTTAATGCCCAAGATATAGCGAAGCTGACCCAAATCCTTGGTGTGGAAATATTTCGGAGATGACTTTCAGAACCTCAATGCCCTTTGTATCAATGTACGTGACAACAATGTCGTCGACATAAACCGCGAGAATAACAATATCACTTGCTCCTCATCTGAAGAATGCTTGAGTCCATAAATGGACTTCTTCAACTTACACACCTTAGCTGACTCCCTTGAGCAACAAAACCAAGAGGTTGCTCCATATACACCTCAAATAGGTCACCATGCAAAAAAAAACATTTTTCACATCTAATTAAAATAGCGGTCGGAACATATTAGTTGCCGGGGATACGATCACACGAACATAATTCAACTTAGCCACGAAGGAGAAAGTCTGAGAATAGTCAATGCCAGAAATCTGAGTATATCCCTCGGCTACCAACTGGGCTTTTAGGTATTCAACTGTATTATCAAGGTTTTGCTTAATAGTGTAGACCCGACGGCAATCCACAACATGCTTCCTAGTAGGTAAAACGGTTAGGTCTTATATAACATTCAATTGAAGGGTTGCCATCGAATCTTCCATTCGGAGTGAGATTGGGCTTCATTGTACGAAACAGGAAGTCTAAGAGAGGACAAGGAAATAGTAAAATGCTAGAAACTAGGAGATGGATGATCAGAGGACAAGAAATTTGAAATGGGACGCTCAGTGCATACCCATTTACCTTTCTGAAGAGCAATGGGAAGGTCACTATTAGTCAGTCTCCTGGGGAACAACTGAATCTTGAGATGGCATAACTTGATAAAAAAGAAACGAAAGCAATTGGATCTTGAGACAACAAGGCTATTGATGGGGGATCCCGAGGTGGTGGATCAATACTTCTGACCTCTTCGAGTATACACCTACAATGATTTAGTGGGAGGAGATGGAACAATTAGAAGAACAACAGGAGAGGGAGTGCACACAAAATCAAAGCAGGACTCTTAGAATCAAAGCATGATCCTAAAATCGACTTCCTTCAATGAAGTGAAATGGAGTAGCCTCGAAGAAGGTAACATCAGCACACATTTTTTCTTCAATGGAGTACTATAACAACGATACCATTTTTGTGTCCTAGAA
The DNA here is from genome assembly GCA_035048495.1 of Euptelea pleiosperma. Taxonomy (NCBI): domain Eukaryota; kingdom Viridiplantae; phylum Streptophyta; class Magnoliopsida; order Ranunculales; family Eupteleaceae; genus Euptelea; species Euptelea pleiosperma. The sequence continues at coordinate 3,014,223 of CM068551.1, forward strand.
TAACCCAGAAAAATTCGTTTTATGGCTTGGGCATCAAGTTTATAATTCCCTCTCCAAGTTTGTGAGCAAAGCATACACACCAAAATATCCTAGGAGGTAATGAAACACAATCATCTATAAACAACAAGGTGTTGAAGGAAGATTTCTCATTTAAAACGGAGGATGGCATTCTATTAATGAAGTAACATGTAGTAAGAACAACATCACCCCAAAAATGTTAGGCACATTCATTTCAACCAACAAAGCCTAAACTACTTGAAGGACATGTCTGATTTTTTTTTTTTGCTACCCCAATCTGTTGAGGAGTATGACTATAAGATATTTGATGTACAATGCCAAGACTATCAAGGATTTCATAGAGTAGAACTATTATTAGAACGATAAACACAAATACATGCATTATATTGAATAACGACTTCAACATGAAAAGAATTAAACAAAATATTTCAGAGCGATCTTTCATTAAATAAATCCAAGTCAAAACTGACAATCAAAATAAACACAAAATATGACAAAGATGAAATTAAACTTTCTAAATTATTCAACGACAAATGACCTAATTGACAATTTCACTGGTCTCCTACAACTATTTTCCTCTCATCTCTAGCTCCTGGAAAACACAATGGGAAGGGATGAAGGTGACATAACATTTAGTAATTTTACTCATAAACATAATAAGATTGAAAGGAAAATTAGGAACATACAAAGCAAAAAATAATAACAAGAGTGAACCAAGATCAACAGTTTCAAGTCCATTGACTTTTGATTTGGAACTATTAGCTAGAGTAACAAACAAATTGCATGAGAACTATCAGGAGTAGAAAATACATTAAAATTACCTGCCATATGATCGGAAGTTCTTGAGTCAATAATCCAATGAGACTTGCACAAAGAGGTGAAACAAGTGTTACCTGAATTGGCAATAGTAGCAGTGGAGGAAGATGGAAGACTCAATAACTATAGATCTTCCCGTAGCTTAGAACATTCTTCGTGTAGTTGAACCACCTGCTCACTAGAAATTTGCTGAGGTGTCGCTGAACTAATTGCTCCATTGTTTACCCTGATTAGCCCAGGCTGACTTCCCATAGAGATCCCAACAGTAGTCCACTGTATGATTGATCAACCCACAATAAGGACACTTCCAGGTTCCACGACTTCCCCTTAAATCTTGATTTCTACCTATAGACCAACTCCCTTTGCTAGTCCTACCACCGCCATCTCCCCTACTAGGAGCATGGTTTAAAATTTTGGAATGTTTCGTATGTTTTGTTTCCTTTCGTAAGGAAACCGAAAGAATGTTTCGTATGTTTCGTTTTGTAATGTTTCGGTTTGTTTCGTCGAGACAAACCGAGACATTCCGATACAATTCAAAAAAATAAAAATAAATAAAAAATATGATGTCATGATTTCGAAATGTTTCGGGAATGTTTTGAAATATTTCATAATGTTTCGGAAATGTTTCGGAAAATTCGATTTCTTACCATTTTTTCAATGTTTCGTGAATGTTTCGTTTCGTTTCGGAGTTTGTCTCAGTTTTTCAGTTGACTAAAACATTCCTTCGAAATGAAATTTTTAACCTTGACTAGGAGGAGCACCAAATGCAGATTTATCTTACTTGTTTGAATCAGATAAATAGCCATCAATTGACACTCTCTGTAACCACAAATAAACCTCATTCAATGAGAGAATCTCATGATCTCTTAGAATATGGGCACGAACAATCTCGTACTCAGGTTTCAACCCGAAGAGTAATTTGGCCACTCTAAATTCCTCATGAGGTCTTCTTTGTGTTTCTAGGTCAGTAGTAAGTGGCTGGTACACATTTAGTTCTTCCAACGTACCTCGTTTCACAGAATAATACTCATTAAGAGATTTATTTCCTTGCTAAAGTGAAAATCTCTTGAAACAACTGATACATACGGAGGATATTCTTCTTGGACGAGTACATGTCTCTAAGAGCTTCCAAAATCTCTTTGGCAGTATCCAAAAAATTCACATTAGAACTCACTATAGATTCCATATTGTTTCACAACCAGGTCATTATCTATGCAGTTTCCTTGCACCCACTCGTAATTGCTTGAATCCTCTATCGGCTTCTGAGCAAGTACTTAAGCTTTTCTTTGGCAGTAAGGAAGACTTGTACCGAGTTTGACCATTGCAAATAATTTCCCCCATTTAATCTTACAGAGGTCACTGAGCCCCAAAAAAATCAGAAGTATTTGACATACCAAAATTTAGGGTATTATCCTCCTTGTTTCTGAAAAACATATAACCAGAATAAGTCACAAATGATTCTGATAACTTCAAGTAGCTTCCGGCACCCAAACACAAGAACAAAGGGTCAACCGATCCACTCTTGTCACGTGGATCACAATGAGCATTAGCACTCGAGAGCGTTGCAACTACAACCATAGTAGCCTGTGATTTGCCCTGTGATCAGTAATGTTCATTAGGCCTTGTTCATTGAGTGCTATTCATCGGGCATTGTTCATCGGTATTGGACAATTGAAGGATGCACCAAAGACAAACCCTAGAAAATTGTGGACATCAATCCCGCTCTAATATCATGTAGGTTTATCTAGGGTTTCAACATACCAACAACAAATGTGTAAAATAAGGAAAAGAGAAGCAAAGAAGAGGAGAAAGAAGAAGTTGAAGAGATGATGCAAGAGAAAGAGGGGAAAGAAAGTGCACTTCATTAAGAATATGATCTCTCCTAAATTGCTTATATTCACTTTGGTTTGACACAAATTATAAATAGGCCCTCTTAGGAGCTAATAATAATAAGGAAAAATAAATAGGAACGGATAGAAAAACCCTTACACGCACGTCTATACTAAATAACTCAAACACTATCAAAAAATTAAAAACACAAGCGTTTTCTAACACTAGCAACGCTTCACACTAGTTGCCCTTAGATAGAATTTACTATTCTTGTTAATATTTTCGCTAACTATAATAGCTATCCTCAAATTGAGCCACATTTTTGTTACTCGACATCTCGTGTATTAGAATGTTTGGTTTATTTTGTGTTTTACACACACACACACACATTTGTGGGGTTGCATGGAGCTCATGTTGGACAATCAATCTGTATAGTGAGTTGTCCTCACCATGGGGACATCACCAAAACTCAGAAAATTCACACATTACTAACCATATGGAAAGTTAATTTGAAGTAGCAGTTTCAATGGATGCACTGCATTTTTCAAATCCATGCTAACTTTTTGCAAGTTTAGGAAATATGCCAAAATAGACTGATTTTTGGGAGGATGGTATCCATTAGTATTGAAAGCTTGTTTGTTTTTGATTGTCCAACATGGTCTCCATGTGGGCCTCGTTGATGGGAGTAGGAATATTCTAATATATAACTTTGGACACGTCTATGTGGGGCACACATGGAGATGAGTCAAGGGTTGATTTTTTATGAGAGCCTAACAAAAAAATTAGCCCACTGTAACATTTCTATCTTATGAAAAGTGGATTACTAGTTGAAAACATCTGGACCGTTATTTCACCATTAACTTTGTAAGTCCTTGTTTGAAGAGCTATCAAGAATCAAGAATGACCTCATCCCATTTGAAAATAAAATTTTCAAAATGAATCCTTCTTAACTCTTTAAATATAAGGGACCAATGGAAATTCATATCTTTAACCTTCTCAATAATCGATTCTAGCACCCTGTATTTTTCTTCAACGTTGTGATTGTTCCTTTCTTTCCAAGTGCCCAAGGCAAAAGGGAGAATTCTCCGAAGGATGGGACTGCAAGCGCTAAAAGCCCCGGAATTCCAACCAAGAAGGAGCTCTATAACACTCTTGGGCATTATCCACCATACCATCAATTGTAATTAGGGTTTCAAGGGTTAGAACAAGAGAGAGTGGGTAAGAAGAAGAAGAAGAAGAGAGAGAAGAGAGTAATTAGGGTAAAGTTAGCATGTAGAATACATGTCTCTTGAGTTTATTATTTATACGAGTCTACAAAATACTGAAATAGGACAAGTATGCCCTTAGAAGATAAAATCCCCATCTACCATATACCGTATTCTACGGCTACAATACTACATGATAACACTCCCCTTCAAGATGATCCATTGATATCTATCATGCCCATCTTGCTAAGACAAAAAGATATTTGATTGCTTGGAACCCCTTTGAAGAGAACACCTTCACAAAGGGGGTGCAAATCTCGCCCGAAAGGATCTTTTCCCGAATGAAGTGTCTATCTACCTCTATGTGCTTAGTCCGGTCATGTTGAACTGGGTTATGAGTGTAAGGAATGTTTTCATATTCAAATTCACTTAATTCCGTTTGACATAAAAACATACGTGTAACCATTTCCTACGAGTACTGGTGTAGCATTGAGAAGCTGTGGTATGCACATATCATTGACTACGTGAAGACTGACAGACGAAGACGAATAAATAGATGGTTGACGATTGAGTCATCTGAAGAATCGCTTTTTGTCAGTTAAAGATCGTGCACACTCGTATAGGACGGTAGGTGACCTAGTGGCCTTAGGATTAGTTGAATTAACTAAAAATCTACTGGCTAAACTTTGTCACTGGACAGACTTGGGTTCAGGCCAAAATGGCTAAGTACAGAAGAACCTTGGGGAAGTCCAACCGATTGGACTTAGTTCCAATTGATTGGATTTGGAAGCCCAATCGATTGGACAGTGACAAGAAACTTTTCTTCTCAGATTCGATTTTAAAGGTCCCAAGAACCCCATCACTAGTTCGACTTAGGGCCATATCTCTTCTATATAATAAGCCTTCCTTGGCTTTATTAGATACAGAGACAGAGACTGAGAGTTAGAGTTATATTTGCTAAAGCTTTCTAGCTTTCAAGAGTCATTAGAGAGTCCCATTTGAAGAGGAAAAACCTAGAGAATTCATTCTAACCTATGATGCCCGGACACGGACACGGATACGGATACGGGAAGCGGGGATACGACTCGACATTTTCCAAATTCAAGGACACGGATACGGATACGGATACGAATATCCTATTTTGAAGTTCAAAATCTTTATTTTTTCTAATTTTTTCAACTTTTTATGAAGGATACGTGTCAGTGGAGTGTCCGGTGTCCGTATCCGTGTCGACACGACACGACACTGGTATGAGGCACTAGTATAGGTATCCGGGTATCATAGATTCTGACCTTTATATTTTTTTTTCTTCACTTGATCATAGCTATTTAGCTTGATCTCTTTGACTCAGCCTAGGTTTTCCACTAAATATCTAGCCTAGTAAGCAGGATTGTACCACGTGCGGCTCAACACTATTTGAGCGACGTAGGGTTCAGGGTGTACTGAATCCTTCACCATCGATAGAGATCAATGTGTGAGAATTAAGATCGGGGTGTATTGATCGACGGTAGGTTTGGCGAGTACCAAACTGAACAAGCAGGCTAATTTCAATGAGCAATAATTATTGCTGCTTTGTTGTCACAATATAACCTCATTGGACTAGTAATTGAGAACCCCAATTCGGATAACAAGACTTTCAACCATAATGTCTCACATAATCTGCCATGGCTCTAAATTCCGCTTTCGCACTTGACCTTGCCACCACATGTTGTTTCTTGCTTTGCCAAGTCACAAGGGTACCTCCCACAAATGTACAGTATTCGGAAGTAGATCTTTTGTCATCTTTAAAACCTGCCCAGTCGGCCTCTGTATAGGACTCAATCCCCATATGACCATTCTTCTTGAAAATGAGCCCCCTTCAACAGAGGATTTGAGATATCTCAAAATCCTATGCTGCTTCCAGATGAATATCTCCTGGTAAGTGCATGTACTAACTGATCACACTAACCGCAAGGCAATGTCTGGTCTAGTCAAGGAGAGAAATCAATCTCCCAACTAACCTCTGGAAACTAGCAACATTTTCCAATAGCTCACCAGTCGATTCTCCCAACTTATGATTCTGCTCAATAGGTGTATCTATTGGTCTAGCTCCCAATTTTCCTGTCTCCTTGACTAGGTCAAGGACATACCTCCTCTAGGATATGAAAATTCCCTTTCCAGATCTTGCTACGTCTATTCCTAAGAAGTACTTTAGGGATCCCAGATCCTTGATCTCAAATTCCCCAGCTAAGTATTTCTTTAGCTTGGAGATTTCCCCCTGATCATTTCTAGTCACAATTATATCACCGACATAGACAATAAGAGCGTAGTGTTCTTTCCACAGTGCTTCACAAACAGAGTATGATCTGCCTGACTTTGTGAGAAACCCAGTACCTTCACTGCCTTGGTAAACCGTTCAAACCATGCTCGAGGAGACTGTTTGATCCCATACAAGGACTTCTTCAGTTTGCACACTTTGTTGTTTCCTCTGACAAAACAAATCATCGAGGTGGAACCATGTACACTTCTTCCTTCAAATCCCCATGGAGGAATGCATTCTTCACATCAAGTTGATATAGAGGCCATGAATGATTTGCTGCAAGGGATAGGAGAACCCTTATGGAATTCAACTTTGCAACTGGAGCAAAGGTTTCCACATAGTCTATGCCATACGTCTGAGAATACCTTTTAGCTACCAAACTTGCCTTATATCTTTCCACTGACTCGTCGGCTTTATGCTTGACTGTGTACACCCATCTACTCCCTACAGGTTTCTTCCCTTTTGGTAACTCAACTAGTTCCCATTTATTATTTTTCTCCATTGCTTTCATTTCTTCGACCACTGTTGCCTTCCACTTAGGATGTCTCAATCCTTCTATTACAGAGGAAGGTAGAGGAATAGTGGATAGAGATGTGACAAAGGATCTGTAGGAAGGAGACAATTACTCAATGGGTGACAAAGGCCTCATACGATACCCAATTACTCAGTGGGTGTTGAGTACAACTCCTAACACCCTTTCTGAGAGCAATAGGAATATCAGGGGAGGAAACATCAGTGACATGATCAGAGATTGAAATAATACCTGGATCCGAGGAAGGTTCAATTGGCGCATCTGAACATGGAGCAGCTGTGGCCTTACCTCTTCTGCTATAGACCTTTAACTCCTCCTGAGTCCTTTTTTTTTCTTTGATCGGGAGAGCCCAAGAGATATAGGGGGTGCAGGGCACGGAAGAGGTATGCTAACACAAGTAGAGGGACTCTCTTCACATGTAGATTTCTCTTGCTGAGGAGAGGACCGAGAGAAAAAGGGGAGTGTTCCCAAAAAGTAACATCGAGGGATACAAACCTTCTACCAGATAGTGGGTGAAAACACTAATACCCTTTGTGGGTAGAGGAGTATCCCAAGAAAATGCACTTGAGGGCTTTGGGATACAGTTTGGTACGATGAGAACCCAAAATGTGCACATAACAAACACAACCAAATATATGAGGATGAACAATAAAGGAAGAGCAATGAGGATGTAACAAATGAATTGGAGACTTAAATTTCAGGGATCAAGATTGCATGCGGTTAATAAGATATGCAGCAGTAATAACAACATCAGCCCAATAGCTTTTAGGCACATGATGAAAAATAAAGAGAACGATATACCTCAAGAAGATGACGGTTCTTTCGTTTAGCCACACCATTCTACCGAAGAGTATAACTGCAGGAATTCTGATGAACAATACCATGATCAGAGAGGTATTGCTGCAAACCACCATACATATATTCACCACCGTGATCGAAGCGAAGCACTTTGATGGGAGAACCATATTGCGTCTGAATCATCTTTTGAAAACTTTGGAATATGGAAAACACCTCATCCTTGGTTTTCATAAGATAGTGCCACGTACACTGCGTATGGTCATCCACAAAGCTAACAAAGTAGCGATATCCATATATAGAAGTAACAGGGGATGGACCCCACATATCAGAGTGAACAATATCAAAAGGTAAAGAACTAATGTTACTTCTAGAAGGATAAGAAGTGCGATAGTGTTTCTGAAGTTCAAATGTCTCACAACGAAGAGCAGATAAAGATATAGTGCCAAACAAAGTAAGAAATAAGAGTTTCAAGTATGAAATAGAAACATGTCCAAGGCGATAGTGCCAATTCATAATGGACTCAATACTACTATGACTATACTGTATAGCTCTGGACTCAGGAGGGGGTCCATCTAGGAGGTAAAGACCCGCCACTTCAGGTCCAGTGCCAATCGTCCTCGTGTCTAGGTCCTGAAACACACATGACGAAGGACAGAATGTTACACTGCAATTCAATCTTTGGGTGAGAGAACTAATAGACAAAAGATTAGATGTAAATTGATGAACATGAAGAACCGAGGTTAATGAGAGATCGGAAGATACGTTAACAGACCCTTTTCTCGAAACAGAGGAGAGGGTACCATCAACAATTCGTACCTTATCATGACCAGAACAAATAGAATAGGAAGAGAAAAGGGATGACATACCAGTCATGTCGTCTGAGGCACCTGAGTCAATGACCTAGGTAGGAGAGGAGGCCACATGATGCACAGTACTGATGGTACCTGTAGCAGAAAAGAAGAGGAAGGTGTAGCAGACGGTCCTCCATTTGAGCCATGAAGCGATGATTGTTGTCAAGTTCTTCTTGTTGGAGAGTAACCGATGTAAAAGAGGGGACCGGAGGAGCAGTGGGTCCCATAGGAGTGGAGTCAGAACTCACACTGTGAGCGGAAGATGGCATGGTTGATCTGTGACCACTGGTGCCTGGAGTAGAATGAGGCGGGAGACCATGTAACTCCCAACACTTAGCCTTCACATGACCAAGTTTACCAAATAATCGCACTTAGGCCGGTTGCCACTAAAAGTCCGCCCAGAGGGGGTAGATGGAGTGGAGCTCGAACCATCAGGCGATGGAGAGGGTGGGAAGTGTTGAGTTCGAGGAAAACGCTGTGAAGCGGAAGCAGAGGCAAGAATAGATCTATCAGAAGCAGGAGTAGTAGATGGTATCATAACACGTCGCCGATTCTCCTCACTCTGAACATATGCAAATACCTAGCTGAGTGAAGGAAGAGAATCTTTGTTAAGGAGTTGAATATGGGCTAACTCATACTCAGAGTTAAGTCCGACAAGGAACTCAAATATCTATGTCTCCTCTACTAACCTCTTGTATTTGGTAACCGTCTCAGCACAACCACAAACAGGTTGGAACGGGTGATAGTGATCAAGCTCCTCCCACATACTCCGGAGTGTGGCAAAGTAGTCAGCCAAGAATCGATCATCCTGTTGGAAGTGGGAAATATCATGGCGTAGCTGAAAAGCCCGGGCCAAGTTCTGTTGCTGAGAGTAAGTCTCTGTGACTGTATCCCAAACTTCCCTTGTTGTATGTAGGAATAGGAAACCACGACTGATATGTGGCTGCATTGTGTTGAGGAGCCATGCCATAACAGTGAGATTCTTAGTCTCCCACCTCTCATATGAAGGCTCAATGGAAGCGGGTGCTTTAATACGACCATGAATGTACCCCAACATGCCCCAGGCCCAAATATAAATGCGGCCAGCCTGAGACCATTCCAAGAAATTTCTATTGTCAGGGACCTACTTGTAATATCTTATATTCTACAAGGGGCCCTTGTAATATTGTAAAACTTCACTTAATATATATATTGGGTGAAATCGTGTAGGCTATTCTAAGCTCTCTCCTCTTCCCCCAATTCTCTTCTCCTCTCCTCTCTTCCATCTCTAACCCTAATCTCTTATTCTGGTTACGATCCAAGATTACAACATGGTATCAGAGTATGGTTATGTAACCATAGCTCAATCCTAGAGGTCTGAAGAACCCTAGGGATTGCGAAATTCGATGCGAAGGGCTTTCCAAAGAAGGAGATCATCTCCCATGGATAGCCGCAGGCTTTAGAAGAGTCTGAAACCCTAACCGCCCACTCCAAAAGGTTGGAGAGGTTCTCCCAGGCCTAGCCGCCCACTCCAGAAGCCTGGAGAAGAGCTATCAGGCATAGCCGCCCATTCCAGAAGCCTGGAGAAGAGCCACCAAGCCTAGCCGCCTCTTCCAAAAGGTCAGAGAAGACCCTCTGGACCTAGCCGCAGGTCTCAGAGGCGTCCAGAACCTCTCCCTAGTGCTACCGCACCTATCCAGGAACCTTTTTTAGGTCCTCGGAACCATTGACAAGTTTCCCGCGGGTGGTTTTTTCTCCAATAGAAAACCTATAAAGGAGTTGTTCCAAAAAGAAGGTGATTTGCACCTCCGCAACAGCAGTTCGGGTGATTTCTTATCAGAAAAGTCTTCTCTACTACCATGAGTACATCTGAGGAGTCATCTTCTGCCAAGTCAGAGATTATTGTTGCCCCACCCAGTCTGGGAAGTCATGGTGATCACAGCCCGGGCCTACAGATCACTACGGTGAAACTCGACGGGACCAACTACCTCGCATGGTCTCAATCTGCCAAGATGTACATCACCGGACGAGGCAAAGCCGGCTATATCACTGGACGCGTCACTGCACCTGATTCCTCCGATGCTACGTTTGAGAAGTGGGAAGCGGAAAACTCGATGGTCATGTCATGGCTGCTTCACTCCATGCATCCATCGATCAGCACAGGCTTCCTCTTTCTCCCGACTGCCAAGGATATATGGGACACTGCATCTCAGACCTACTCCCAAGATGGGAATTTTGCTAGGATGTATGAACTTCAGCAGGAGATAGCACATCTGAAGCAAGGCGATCTTCCTTTGGGATCATACTACGCTGCGTTACGCAGCAGCAAGTGGGAAGAGGTAGATCACTACCAGACCTACACCCCTGCATGTACCAAGGATGCTACGGAGTTCCGGAAGATGATTGTGCGCGGACGCATATTCGAGTTTCTTGGCGGCTTGAACAAGAGTTATGAACAGGTTCGAGCAAACATCTTGGGCAGAGATCCACCGCCGTCGACCATTGCACAGGTCTACTCCTACATCCAGAGCGAGGACAGCAGGAGGAGAGCCATGAGCTCTAAGACAGATGCTGATGTTCCTTTATTTGAGAAATCTGCCTTGGCCACTCAGAAATTGAGCAAACCCACATCCAAGAAGGATAGGGATCTTGATGATCGTGATTGACTCAGATGTGATCACTGTGGCAAGCGTCGCCACACTCGGGAGACCTGCTGGAGTCTTCATGGTCGTCTCGCACAATTCTCTGGGGGGAAGCAAGGCTCCTGAAAGAAGCCCTCTGATAGCAAACATGGAACCTCAGCTGCTCATGCCACCAGTCAAGATTCCTATGATGTGACCCCTTCCTCTGGGCAGTCCAACACCTTCTCTAGCATGGACATTGACAGGCTTCGACAATTACTTACTCAGCTTGATGGCCCTTCCCCACCTACATCATCCTTTACTCAGACAGGTACATCCCATTTAGCCCACCATGTGTCTACGGCACCCATTGGTCCTTTCTGGATCATTGATTCTGGTGCCTCCGATCATATGACTGGTATGCCATCCCTTTTCTCCACCTATAATATCTGCTCGGGTAAGGACAAGGTCCGTGTGGCCGATGGCACCTTCTCCTCTATCTCAGGGAAGGGCACCATCTCTGCCACACCTACTTTGTCTTTATCCTCTGTACTTCATGTTCCTAAATTCACCACTAACCTGCTTTCTGTTAGCCATCTTACTAAGAGCCTAAACTGCAGTGTTACCTTTTTTCCTACTCACTGTGTTTTTCAGGACTTGGAGACGAGGCGGATGATTGGCAGTGGTCGTGAGGATGGTGGATTGTACCTGCTCGATAGCCAGCCGACTTCATATTCTGTTGCACATCAGTCTAGTGCCAATGTCAGTAGTTCTAGCGTTAATAAAGACCTGTTAATGCGATGGCATAACAGGCTAGGTCATTTACTGCTTTCAGTCATGAAGAGTCTGTTACCTCAGTTTGCGTCTATTCCATTTTTTGAGTTCAACTGTGAAACTTGTGTACTTGCAAAACAATGTCGGGTGTCTTTTCCGACCAGTAATAAAAAAAGTTCGTTTCCTTTACAGCTTGTGCACTCTGATGTTTGGGGACCCAATCCCACCACTTCTATCTTTGGTTTTCGCTACTTTGTGGTTTTGTGGATGACTACAGCCGTTACACTTGGATCTACCTTATGAAATCAAAAAATGAGGTGCATACTATCTTTCAGACCTTCCATAAAATGGTGTGCAATCAATTGGACACCACCCTAAAAGTCCTACGCACTGACAATGGGGGGGAATACATGTACAGTGGCCTTGCCTCCTACTTTGAAGAGCATGGAATTCTTCATCAGACTTCATGTGTCGATACACCTCAACAAAATGGGACCGCTGAGCGAAAGCATTGCCATGTCCTGGAGGTCGCTAGGGCACTTCTTCTTGGTACTCGGGTATCCAAGGGTTATTGGGCTGATGTTGTGTTGACGGCATCCTACTTGATAAATCGGATGCCCTCTCGTGTCTTGGGGTCAAAGTCTCTCCTTTCACTCCTGTTTCCTTCCTGTCCTGTGTTCTCCATTCCACTTAAGGTCTTTGGTTGTGTTTGCTATGTTCACGCCCATCACAGGAAGGACAAGTTAGATCCGAAAGCCGTCCGATGTGTGTTCCTTGGTTATTCGTCCACTCAGAAGGGATATCGGTGTTTCCATCCCTCTACCCGTCGTCGGTTTGTTTCTCTAGATGTTATTTTGAGAGTCTTCCCTTCTTCTCAGTTGATCGGACTTCTCTTCAGGGGGAGCTTGGGAGTATTGACGAGAGTCCGATACCTCCACAAGGGGAGATTCCTCATCCAGTACCCCTTGATTTGCTTGATGAGTCTCCTGTACCCTTGTCCTTATCTCCTACTGACACTGTGCCACAGGATCTGCAGTTGAAGACTTATGCCAGACGACGTCAAAAAGAGAAACAGTCCACCATCCAAGCTCACTGCCAGGAAATCCAACTCGATCCAGGTAATCGTGTCCTCAGTGATCCTCATGATGATATGTCTGTTGCTCCTACTGTCCTTCCCATAGACATTGATGTACCTATTGCTCATCGAAAGGGTGTTCGAAACTGTGTTACCAAGCACCCTATCTCTCACTTTGTTTTCTATCAACAGCTCTCACCATCCTACAGGGCATTTGCTACTTCCCTATCCAGTGTCGCTCTGCCATCCGGTGTCTCAGATGCTCTCAGCCAGCCTCAGTGGAAAGCAGTCATGCTAGAGGAGATGACAGCTCTAGAAAAGAATGGTACTTGGGATTTGGTTCCATTGCTTAGAGGAAAGAAACCCGTGGGGTGCAAGTGGGTATATACAGTGAAATACAAAGCATATGGAAGCATCGACAGGTACAAAGCCCGTCTCGTTGCAAAAGGGTACACACAGACTTATGGGATTGACTACCAGGAGACGTTTGCTCCAGTGGCCAAGATGAACTCAGTTCGAGTTCTGTCATCTCTCGCGGCAAACTTTTCTTGGCCCCTCCACCAGTTGGATGTCAAGAATGCCTTCCTTCATGGTGATCTGGAGGAAGAGGTCTACATGACAGGTCCTCCGGGGTTCAGTCCGACTGGGAGTAAGGAACTTGTATGCAGACTAAAGAAAGCCTTGTATGGGCTTAAACAGTCACGAAGGGCTTGGTTCGAGAGGTTCAGTTCCGCAGTCAAGAAGATTGGCTACTCGCAGAGTCAGGCGGATCACACACTCTTCATTAAGAGAAGTCAAGGTCGTCTTACTGCTCTTATTGTATATGTGGATGATATTGTGGTCACAGGAGATGACCCAGATGAGGTTTGTAGATTGAAAAAATACCTTGGCACAGAGTTCGAAATCAAGGATCTGGGAACCTTGAGATACTTTCTGGGCATTGAGGTTGCTAGGTTAAAGCAGGGTGTGTTTATCTCACAGAGAAAGTATGTACTTGATCTCCTTCGAGAGTCAGGAAACTTGGGAGCTAAACCAGCCGATACGCCTATAGAGCAGCAACATCGGCTGAATCCTGTTGATGGGGATCCCATTGCTGATGCAGGCCAGTTCCAGAGACTTGTTGGGCGTCTCATCTACTTTTCGCTGACACGACCAGATATTGCATACGCAGTCAGTGTCATCAGTCAGTTCATGCATGCCCCTCGCTCTCCACATCTTTAGGCAGTACACCGAGTGTTACGCTATCTTAAGGGGGCTCCAGGGAAGGGTCTCCTGTTTAGTAAGAATGGACACCTGCGAGTTGAAGCTTATACAGACGCTGACTAGGCAGGTTCAGTCACTGACAGACGTTCCACATCAGGGTACTGCACGTATGTGGGAGGTAATCTGGTGTCTTGGCGCAGCAAGAAGCAACCAGTTGTCGCCCGCTCCCGTGCCGAAGCAGAGTACCGTTCTATGGCTCATGGTGTATGTGAGCTTCTATGGTTGAAGACTATGCTCAGTGAGCTCGGATATCCTGTCAAAGGGTCTATGCAACTGTATTGTGACAATAAAGCAGCCATCAGCATTGCTTATAATCCAGTTCAACACGACAGGACAAAGCACATTGAAGTAGACCGTCACTTCATCAAAGAGAAACTTGGTCAGGGACTTATTTGCACACCGTATGTCCATACTGCTGATCAAGTTGCAGATGTGTTAACTAAAGGTGTTACTAAAGGGATCTTAGAGCACCTGTTATCCAAGCTGGGCATGATAGATATCTTCGCACCAGCTTGAGGGGGAGTGTTGTCAGGGACCTACTTGTAATATCTTATATTCTACAGGGGGCCCTTGTAATATTGTAAAACTTCACTTAATATATATATTGGGTGAAATCGTGTAGGCTATTCTAAGCTCTACACGATTTCTCCTCTTCCCCCAATTCTCTTCTCCTCTCCTCTCTTCCATCTCTAACCCTAATCTCTTATTCTGGTTACGATCCAAGATTACAACAATTTCTACCATCTAACTTGACAATAGTGATCTTAGAAACCCCTCCACTAGATCCAGACGGGATATCGGTTGACATGGCAACCACACAAGGACTAAAAAGGGATGATGAAGGGTGTTGTACATACAAACAACCCCGGAAGAGAAGCAAAGAAGCGGCTAGGAGATGAAATCATGCCCAACAATCCTTCCAGAAGCCACGGAAACCATCCAAATAGTGTAATCCATGTAAATGGAAGTTTGAAACTCATAAAAAAGCACACCAATATGATATATAGGTGCTGTGGGAGTGTTGCCAATCCCAAGAAATCAGATCCAAGCACCAAATAAGCACAAAGAAAGCTTCCAGTGGAAAAAAAAAAGCTATTGCAGGGGTTAAACAAGCATCAAACACCCATCAGTCATAAATGGAGCCTATCCAAACCTTGAGAGATCAAAAACAAGATCAACCAACGAAGTTAAGGTGCTGCAATAGCCCCAACAAGCCCCAAAAAGGCTACGGACAGTAATAGAAGAGGGCAAAAATCGATCTAAACACTTCAAATCTTCAAGGAACTCAGCAACAAGGGATTCAATAGGTAGGAAATCATAAAATGAGCCAAAAGCAAGCAACAAACAGAAGAAAAAGAGGTGCAATAGAGATCATAACTCAAAAAAAACAAAAAACATGTTTGTTTTTACTGCCGGAGGAGAATGCCAATATGATCATCAAGACATCGTTAGGAAAATTTGCAAAAATCACCATAAATCTTCTAAAATTGAGATCTACCAGGATCTGGAGTTTTGGGGTCAGGCGACCGTACGACTGCTGATGTTAGCCGTACGGCCTGATGACGTTAGCATCACATCAGCACCTGCAACTCGAGCTTTGGCTTTTGATGACGAAGATCTTGATTCTGATGGCTAAAGGGGTTGATTTCAGAAGGTTTGGCTCTGATACCAAGTTGTAATTAGGGTTTCAAGGGTTAGAACAAGAGAGAGTGAGTAAGAAGAGAGAGAAGAGAGTACTTAGGATAAAGTGAGGATGTAGAGTACATGTCTCTTGAGTTTATTATTTATATGAGTCTACAAAATACTGAAATAGGACAAGTATGCCTTACAAGATAAAATCCCCATCTACCATATACCGTATACTACGGCTACAATACTACATGATAACGTCATCCCCATGAAGGAGCTCTCATTGTTTCTTTCCAGAAGGGAGATAACTCTTGCATTCTCTTAATACTCCCCTTTTTTCCCAAAAATGATGACCAACCCATCTCTCTTTCCAAATGAAACCTCTCTCATTCCAAAAGCGTTACCGGTCACCAAGGAAATAAATTTCCCGAAATTAACGAAATATTTCGCAAAATATTTCCATTTTCTAGGTTACCGACAGGAAAGAATACATACACGAAATGTTTCCATACATGTCGAAATATTTTGTGTTAACAGTAAATTTCGGTCAATTGACGGTGTAAATATGTATTATTTTGGTCGAAATGTTTCGACGTCAATAGAAACATTTCGATCGAAGGTAGAAAATGTCCCATTTGAGCACCACAAATCTCATATTTGATCATTTAACCCATTTCCATATATATATATATAGAAGACCAATCCATTATAGACCGTTATGGTTATTCATTTCCACACTACATATGGTTGCATATTATGGTTTGATAGTTTATGAGTGTTTTTAGGCTTGTTTTTATCATTTCCCATACTTTCCACAAACATTTCTATAATATTTCCATCATTTCCGCATTATTTCCATCATTTCTATGAAACTGTATTATTTCCACACTGGTCGAAATATTTCCTCGAAATATTTTCATTTCCGGGTTGGTCGAAATAAACCTCGAAACCGAAATTTATTTCCTTGCCGGTCACTATCACAGGAATGCCAAATACAAATTAAAATGCATCTAAAGAACTATAGGATTAGGAAGGGGTGGCTTCTAGAATTTGCAGCTATATCCCTCTTGATCAAGTTACTTCATCCATCTTTCCTGTCTCTTAGTGCTACCAAACACTCAATAGAAAATTGTAAACTAGCAATCACTGATAGGTGCCTTGACATGGATTAAGACCACACATAATAACTCCTTCTTAAGTCTTTGACAAAATACATATTTTGTATCTCCTACGCTTGGAATCAAAATCAACGAGGGCACCAGAAGAATTTCTGGTCTTTCTACATCATGATATTGAGAATATTTTCAATACTCCCAGAAACAACATGGCCTAGTGAATCCTCTCTTGCTCCCAGCCTTTCCCTCACCATTCAGCCACTAAATTTTGGGTCTCTGCAGCAACACTTCTAGAGCTAGCAAAACCTCAGAACTTCATGGTAATGGTCAGCTGCCCAAGGGCCAGGCCATGACAGACTTGCAAAGGCACTGGGATGTGCACTAACGTGTTTTCCTTAAGGGCACCTACCTGTGGAGTAGATTGCTATTTTGCTTCTGTATTCTTTTTTTTGATAAGTGTAGGCTGTCATTTGAGAAAGGGAAAGCAGTTCAAAAGGCCTAGGAGGTCGAGAAGACCTACCGAAGGCTAGGAACAAACTGCAAAATGCAAAAGCAAAAGAAAAGAAGACATGGAAAGGAAGGGAAACCAATCTAAATGTTATCCTTCCTACAAATCAGGTCTCATCTAAAGATGAAATCCTCGAAGAACAATCCCTAGCATTCTTTGAAGGCTTTGGACCAAAACAACAATAAGCCCTTGATGTTGAGGATGATATTCTCTTGTGAAGTCTCCCTGCCCTCAAACACTCGGAGATTCCACTCCTTCCAAAGACCCCAGCAAATGCCGAACGGAAGCAAGTGCCATAAAATTTGACCTCTAGAAGAGAAAGGGTGGTTAGATGCATCAGGGAGGAATGGAACACCCAACATATACCGCTTCTGTATTCTTGTCATTAGATATCACAGTTTTTAGTCTTTGCTTGCTATTTGGGTATGTGTTCTTTGAACCTGGATAAAGTACTGCCAATGTCGATATTTCAGTTTATGAAAACCTCTAGAAGACAGATTTTCATTGTTTGGCAATGAAGTAATTTAGTTCCTCAAATTTGACATGGGTCTGACACAGTGTTTTTAAACGCTAAGGCATGACTTATGACTTTTATTCTTTTTTTATTATTTCCTTTTAACACACGTCAAGGCCAGCAACCATTTCAAACAATTAAAGCACATCAGAGGCGTACGCCTCCAATGTATCTCTGCCATTTTACTACGCCTCTAGGCATTTTTGGAGAGCCTCGCCCTGAGGCGCACCACGAGGCTCACAGCCCAAACTCCTTTAAAATCACTGTTCTGACATGTGTAAAGTGATTTAGAAAACATGGAAGGAAATTGTATACTTTTTTTGGGTAGCCTTGCCTATAGGAATTTACTTGGGAGTATTCAAAACTCATGGCCACATTTTACATTGGGTACTGAATTTCAGATAATTCTAAATGTTTAATAATCAAGTTGGTGTCTTCCCTAATTCCGCTTGCTTTCTTTTATAATATAAGCTAATGATATTTTTCTCCTTCTTGTGCAAACATATTTGATATTTTCTTCACTTATTGAATACCCTATAAGAATGAACCCGAAGAACTTTTATGGAATTCACTTCAGCCTGATCTTTTCTGTTGCGCAGTTCATAAATCATCTACTTAACCAGCTTGCTAGACACCAGTTCTTGAAAATAGCTTGCCAACTGGAGCAGAAGAACATGCTTGGAGCATATTCGTTGCTTAAAGTTATTGAATCAGAATTGCAAGGATACCTGTCAGCAACCAATGGCCGCGTGGTATGCAGCCACCTGGTTATGTTTTTGGCATGATATATTGGACTGTCTTTCTCATTTCTGCTGAAGTTGATCATTTTATCATATGTATTACATTACATACATGCAAAAACCAGGCATTAAGTAACAGCTGCTATATCCCCTTAGCTTTTTTCTGATTATGATAATTTTTCTGAATAAATTATGCCACAAACCA
Organism: Euptelea pleiosperma; assembly: GCA_035048495.1. NCBI lineage: Eukaryota > Viridiplantae > Streptophyta > Magnoliopsida > Ranunculales > Eupteleaceae > Euptelea > Euptelea pleiosperma. The sequence continues at coordinate 3,032,995 of CM068551.1, forward strand.
ATCTCCGGACATGTATTGCCATTCTCTTGACTACACATGCTGTCATTGTGATAGCCAAATTTTGGCCCTACTTAAAAATGATACAGCATATACTTATTTATTGCTTTTAAAACCCTGATTGTATCTGACTGAAATTTTGGCATTTTATAAATCGTTGTAGGGTCGTTGCCTTTCACTGATTCAAGCTGCATCTGAAGTACACGAACAAGGAGCAGTTGATGATCGGGATACGTTTCTGCATGGTGTTAGAGATCTTTTAAGCATCCATTCAAGTAAACTCACAATATCTCCCTGTTCTCTTAGTTAAAAGGCCAACAATCTTTCTAGTATGCAGCTTACACTCCCTTTGTGTTATCCTTGTAGATGCTCAAGGTGTATTACCAACATATGTGTCGGCACCTGGCATAGTTCAACAAATATCTTGCCTTCATTCAGATTTACGGAGCCTTCAGTCTGATCTTGAAAATTCCCTTCCAGAAGACAGAAATAGATGTATCAGTGAGCTGTGAGTGATCCTTAATTGTCTAATGTCCTCATCTCTGCTTCAATTGTAACTAATAAGTCTAGTCTTATCTAATTCTATTATATAAGAGAAAGTGAGGTGGAAATATATCTTCCAACATCAGGGATTTGTAGGAGTTACTTTGTTAGGTGCATTAAACTCACTGTTCTTCCCCTTGGTATGCCACATTCACTTGGCCCAGTAGCCAACAGAACTCAATCATGTCTTGATTGGATGAGTTCTTGATAAGTGGATGTTGGTAGACCACCTAGTGTAATGCAAGGGGAATTGTTTAAGCCTGTGTTTGTTTATATTCCTATGTTCATTGAAACTTCAGTGGTTATTGGTTCTTTGCCGCCATTTTGGTTCTAGAAACATGGCGGCAGATGGTGGGATTTATGAACCTTGTCTGAATCTATTGTAACAAAGACAGACACATGTGTTAGTGTTCAACACTGATACACTGAACCTATGGCGGCGAGACACTGAAACGGTCAGACAATTATTCTATTGAGACTTGAGAGAGAGAGTTTTTAAAAACATACTGTAGTTAAGCACAACAGATACAAAAAATGTATTTAGTTAAGCTGATATACATTAAAAAATCATATAAATAATAGATGAAAGTAAAATATTTCAATAAATTGAGATTTCTTTGAAAAAATGTATCGGCATGTGTCCAACATGAGAATGGAGTGTCCTATAGGTGGGAAGTCACACAGATCTTGTAGGTTGAGAAGGTTTGTATTCTTGGTTTAACTTAGTGGAGTCAAAGACAGAACATAGGTTGAGATGGTTGTAGAAAGGTTTCATCCATTGTTCTTTTGCTAAGGACTTGTGGAGTTGCCTTCCCCAACTCTTCGGCATTTCATGGGCCTTTTTCGAAAACTAAGGAGGTTTGGATATTGGGGTGGTTTCAATCGAAGCTTTTGAAAATAGATGAAAAACCACTTAGGTATCTTATTTCGTTTGCAGTTTTTTGTCGTTTATGGCTTGAGAGAAACCGGTGGATTTCCTATTAAGTCCAAGGAGGTGGTTCAAAGTTACGATGAGATTAAGTTAAATATCACCAATGGGCCTCAATTAGGGAATTTCAAGATGTTAGAATTTAAGATTTTCAACATGATGGTGGTTGTCAAATTCTCTAGAGGGACCCTAGAAGGAAAGACACCATTTGTCCATGTTGGAAGAAGCCTAGTGTGGGAAGGATCAAGCTAAATTTCGATGTTATTTTGTTGGGAGTCCCAGTGTGGATGTTGTTGGTGTTGGTGGTACCTTTAGAAATGATAAGAGGATTGATACATAAACTTTCTCTAGGCCTATTAGAATTAAGAGCTCAAACTAAGCGGATGCATTGGCTGTTGTTTGGCTGCGTGGCCAGCACTCCGCCTGTGTTAGACCCATGGACCCTTTCATAAACATTGTTACGCCTCCCTCTATAATAGCTTAAGCTTTTAAAGTCAAGTGGTTGTCAACATGGTATCAGAACAGGAGGTCCCAATAGGTCGCGGGTTCGAGTCCCCGGCAAAGTGCTGAGGGGGAGTGTTGTTTGGCTGTGTGGTCAGCACTCCGCCTGTGTTAGACCCGTGGACCCTTTGATAATTGATATACATTGTTACGCCTCCCTCTAGCAGCTTAAGCTTTTAGAGTCAAGTGGTTGTCAACAATGGCCTTATTGCAAGGATTGAAGATCTATTAAGACTCCTCCAGTCCCTTAGAAGTTGAAGAGGACTCCCATATCGTGAGCTTTGGCAAGGTTTTGGGTCCATGGAGACTTGCAAATAATATTAGACCACATAAGAGATATTGTATCTAATGTTGATGATTTGTATATTCATACTCTAAGAAGTGCTAACTCGGTAGCGGATTCTCTTGCTAAAGAGGGCCCTTTTTGTATATAGGGAGTTCTCTTTTGTAGTTTCTTCTCTTTGATCCATGCTTTACCAATTAAAAGATGATCATTGTGCAGAGATAGAAATAATGTACATATATTTTCTTTTCTTTTCGGTGGGTTACATTTCATATTTGTTCTTCATTGTTATGTGTAACATTATTTATGTTTCTTAATGCTGGCTATGATGTTTAGGAAATTTAGATTTCAAAGCAGACATCTTATGTTTTCCTTTTTATTTTGCATTAGGTGCACTCTTATCCAGAGTTTGCAACAACTGCTATTTGCATCGTCAACAACTGCACAACCAATATTGACACCTTGGGTACACCTGCTGCCTACTGCATTATGCTTGTACTTGTTCTGTTTATAGTTCTGTTTTCTTATTCTTCGTCTTGACTAGTTCACATCACGAACATCGTAAAGAATGAAACATAATGATAATTAATGTAGTTGGGAGAAAGAACAGAAAACCATCAGAAATATGCAAATATTTTATGTAAAATCAATCCCTAGAAAGACCAGACTGACATCTCCTATTGGGATAATTTTGTTCAATTAAATAAAAAACTCAATAAATTTTTTTTATACACCATAAAATATGCTGTAATCCTATCCCACCTTTGTAGTCACCTCTGGACAAACCCAAACTTTGGGCTAAAACACTCCATCCCTACTGAAGTAGCCCACAATAGAATTAAAATATTGTAGAAGTCCCTAATCTCAACAATTAGGTCTCTATTAAATACCCTTATAACACCTACTTTAAATCCAAATAACTGGCATTAAATGCTTAAATAGAACACCAAAACCTGTTATACCTCTAGCCTAACCGAGCAGATGGAGCCTACATCACATACTTTCAAGACTCAGTCGAGACCGAGTTAACTAAGGCGAGTCAACATGGTCTCAGCATGGACCAAGTCATGTTGTCTTGAGCTATCTCACCGGAGACAGCCCGTATTCTTTATGTTTTCACATTGTCTTGGCCAAGTTGGTCCCAAGACCAAGTTACTCACCCGAGTCAACTCCCAACAGTCCAATGGCCGAAACCGATTTTTAAAATCATGTTATGTCATGATGACATCATTTTGACTACATCTTGGGCTTTTCAAAGGGGACTGTTGATGGTCCTTTTTCTTCTCTTCTTCTTGTGCTTGAGGTGTAATCAAGGAAGAAACTTGTTGAAAGCTACAACCGACTCTTGGGAAGAACTGGACCTTTGAGTTTAAATCCTCATCTTTGGTAGCTAGATCATCATCTTGGTATGATTAGGACTAAAAATCACCTTAGAACACTGCATAATTCAGCAACGTCGAACGCCATGGAGATGTCCATATCTTTGGATAGTTCGATTCCATACATGTTATCTATGATACTCTGATACTTATACGCATTATTTTTAAACACGAAGGCTTGGGATTAGGCGCTTCAATGGCCTAAAGCTTGAAGCATAAGCCTCAAGACGTGGGGCGCATACTTTACGAGCATGCCTTTTTAAATGAATACTAAAATAAGAAAATAAATAAATAAGATAATTCAATAAAAAAAGATAAATTAGGTAAATTTGTAGATAAATAATAAAAATCATTTCTTTCTTTGGTTGATAAGCGAGGGATTAAGCAGTACCCAACCAAATTCATTAAAAGAAAACATGATTACAATCTAAAGTACATTTGGTCACTTGCATCCTCATTTACAATGTTTACAAGATCTATAGGAAAGGTTTGAGCATACAAGATAGTTTTGCCTACTGAATTACAAAGGGAAGCAAGCAAATCTGCCGCACAACTTGTCTCTCTATACACATCCTTAATATAAAAAAATCTAAATTTTCTCTTGCCTTCTGTATTGATCCGATCAAGCATTTCGTGGCCCAAGGAGCTTGCTGCAATCCCAAGATGCATTTAACTGCAAAGAAAGAATCTGCAGCTATTTGGATTTTATTGATGTGAGACATCTGTCAATGGCCTGTAGTTCATGATAAATCATAGACATTTGAATGCACCGCCTGCAAAAGCTACAAGATCAGATCCATTCCCGTCCCTCATGAGACATCCATAACCACCCATAGTGTTTCTTAAAGACCTGTCAGTGTTCTTTAACCAAACATCATCTTATGGAGGGATCCATGAACACGTCTTATCCATGCAATGATAGAATTCCACTTCTATGCTCCAGCTCGTGAAGAATTCTCTGTTATATAGTGTATCTTCAACACATTCTTGTTCTTCATAAACCTGGGTCTTGTATCCTCCTTGATTTTAGCAATGATTCAATCATGAGGCAAATACTTATTCTGTAAAACCCTTTGTATTAATAAAAAAAATATTAGTGTATAAAGGATAGGGAAGGAGCTTCCTTAAGAACAAAGGCATAAAAAGTACAAGAGAGTGCAAAGAATTATGGGATGACTTCGCCAATCAATGAGCTCATATGAACACCATTTCTAGCAAGAGAGTCCGTTCTGGTTAGTGCTTCAGTCCACTCTCCACCCTCTAACCAATTCTCTTATGTGTTCGATGATGACTGCTAACCTCTAGGTGCAGATATCTACACCTACACCACTAGCCCATTGTTAATACTAGCTCAATTGCCTTCAACCATTAATGGGCCATCAAAAAATTGTACTTAAATATATTAAGCCCTTTAAGCATTGCTCTTTTTTCCTCTTTCATGCTTGGGGTATGGTTGAGGAAGAAAAGTCCCCCTTCAAATCTACATCAGTGGAGTATATATGGATCATCCAGCCCCAAACCGTTGTGTGTTGTCTACACTACATTTTTTTTTTATTTACTTTTTGTAAATAACAAGATTGCAAAAACAAAAAGAGAATAGAAGAAGATTCTCTATTTACAAATAGTCTCTATTTTACTTTTTTCACTAAGGTGTCCACAAATTGTTTGCATCTCTTAGCTAGGTTTTGAATTCACATGCATAAGGTGCTAACTCAATGCATCTTGTTGCTAACTCAATTCCTTTATGACTAACTTACCAAAAAAAAACTTGTGTAACTTCATGGTATACCCATGGTTTGGCCAGTTCCTATTTAGAAGGCTGCAATTATTTAACCACCAAAATTTGATTTATGACTATTGTGGTATATCTAAAATATTAAACTTATGAATCTAGATATAAGATATGCTTGTTAACACGCTCCAGGGACAAAGGAGTGAAGCTTACCTCTTGAAATGTGTTTAATGAGCGTAAGGTATATACAAGGCCTTTCGCCTTACCGAGGGGAGGCGTAAGCCTAGAGTTGGTACAAGATGTAAGCCTCAATTCTTTTTGTTAATTAAAAGGTCTTAAGAGCCCATAAAATCATAACAAAAAAAAGTATCAATTACAAAATAAAGAAAGAGATAAGAAAAGAAGTTGGGAGCTCTTCTTTTTGATGATTTACCATAAAAATCATGCACCTCATGGTGGGATTTTTAAAACATTGGCTAACAATTATGTGATGTCCATAAAGCAAAAATTCTCCTTTTATCCTTTGAAAGTCTTCATTACTTGTTCCCATATCATATTTTTCTATTTATTAAATTTGATTCAGTAATATATATTTCTCATTTGCTATTGTCTCTGAATTGGTCGATCCAACAAGTAAAAAAGGTACATTTTTTGCAAACATAATAACATTGACAATCATGACGTGTTGATGGCCCTTGTAGAGAATTCAATCTCATGAATCTTTATCCTTCTTCGTACATAACGTTCAAGTTTCAAAGAGTTTGGGGCTCTAACATTTTTGGTTTCTTAACTGTAGAATTGTGGTCACATGGAAACACTTCAAGTTCCATTTGAAGCTGCCCAAACTATGTAGATGATTTACCAATAAAAATTAGAGGAAGAAGATGATTTAAATCTTCATTATGGTCAATTTTGGCACATACGGCGGAGATCGTGGGGGAATGCAGTATGGATGTCTTCAATACTCGTAGTAGTAGCCCCCACTGTGTCCAGAATCCCATCAAAGCTACTAACGGATCCATTGGGAGTTTCGGTAATCGGTTGGCGACAAGGATGTCAATTACATCCTCAGATGGAGGTTCAAACGATCCTGATCCAAAGGGGAAAAATTTCAGCTTTTTTAAGAGAGATGGTACTCCTTCCGAGACTCAGGTGAGTGAGGCTATCTAGATATCTCCCTCTTTCCTACCCTTGATCCTTCTCCCATAGCGGCATCGATTGATTACGCTCCATCAGCGGTGGTGGATATACTGAGAGAAGGACGCCTGGTGGAATACGCATCCTTGGACCGTGGTCCATGTATAGAGACCAGCAAGGGCTCTGGGGGAAGCATGGAGCAAGACGTTGGGGAGTCGGACACGAGCGGGGAGGGGATTTCTTCTGACAAGGACCCGCTCCCCTTAGCTTACTCATTGACCAGGGGTGTTGAGAGTTATGATAACCCTGTAACAGCGTGTGAAGATTCCTGGAATTGGTGGAATGTAGGCAGGGTTCTTTTGGATTCGTCAGGCATGCCTCTTAATGATAGTGGTCCAAGAGAAACTGATGGGGAAGGCAGTTGGTCGACAGATGGATATATCAGATTTAGTAAGGCTATCGGAATCAGTTTTGAAAGAGGGGGGGGGGGGAGAAGAACAGACAAGAGCGTTGTTTAGTAAAGCCGACAACCCAGGCAAGGCCAGTGATGACCTAGGAAAACCAGGAAGAAACGGGGATAGGGCTAAGGAGAATCGCACCCTTAACTACAGCAAGGGGCAGTTGGAGACAGACGTCTTGGCTAGTTCGACCAAGAACCCATCTTGTGGGAGTAAAGGTATAACAAAGGAGGACTAGGATGGCAGTAAGCACACAAAGGAATTTAGCAAGTTGGTTAGCAACATAAATTATGACGGTAAGACTTAGGACAGGTGCAACAGAAGGAATATCCGGGGCACCATCCGTTCTAAATGTAGCCCAGAATTATCTCGTGGAATGTGAGGGGGTTGGGTAGTAAGGAAAAAAGGACGGCTATTTGGTACCTGATCAGAAAGTGGAATCCGGAATTATTGGTCCTTCAGGAAACGAAATTAGCGGGCATGTAGGACAAAATTATTGTTGAAGTATGTGGTAAAAAGGGTTATGGTTGGAAAGCTATTCCAGCTTTTGGGTCTTCGGGAGGAGTGGTGGTGGTGTGGAACACGGATGCTCTCAAGGTAGAAGACATCCTTTTAAGGGGGTTTTCTATATCCATTTTGTGCAAAAGCATTGACGATGGCTTTAAATGGGTTTTCTCTGGGGTGTATGGCCCAAACGACAGTCACATGCGGAACCAATTTTGGGAGGAGCTGTAAGATGTGCATGGGCTTTGGAACCACCCTTGGTGCATAGGAGGGGACTTTAACGTAGTCAGATTTTCTCATGAGAAGAGAGGAAGAGGCAACAGGATTAGAACTAGCATGAGGAATTTCTCCGAGTTCGTGGAGAGGAATGAGTTATTGGATCTTCTGTTAGATGGAGCCAGATTTACGTGGTCTAACCACCAGGAGACCCCTATTTTATGCAGGCTAGACATATTTCTGGTATCTAGCAGCTGGGAGGCTCATTTCCCAGAAGTCACTCAAGCTGCTATTGCCAATCCGGTTTCAGACCATTGTTCGATTGTACTCGATTGTGGAGGCATCAATAGGAGAGCTTCTCCGTTTCGATTTGAGCTAATGTGGATGAAAGATCCATCATTCTTGAACTAGATTGAGGCTTGGTGGAACTCGTTTGTGTTCACGGGAAAGGTTGGGTTTATCTTCTGGAGTAAGCTTAAAGCCCTAAAGAAGCATTGGAAGGAGTGGAATGTGAAGGTTTTTGGGAGAGTAGATAAGAAATTGGGGGATGTGCTTGAGGAGATTGCTCAATTAGACAGAAAGGAGGAGATTGAGCCTCTCTCGAGTACAGAATTTAGCAGGAGGGTGGACTTGAAGAAAGATTATCTATCCCTAGCTTGTTTGGAGGAAATCAGCTGGAGGCAAAAATCCACGGTGATATGGCTTAAAGAAGGGGACAGAAATATGAAGTTCTTCCACAGGATCGCCAATGCTAGAAGAAGATCCAACAACATATCTCAGTTCAAGGTGGATGGGTCGATAGTGGAAGGAGAGGACAATATTAGGGAAGCCATAGTCTCCTTTTATGAAAACCTGTATTCTGATCCTATGATGAATAGACTGAAGTTGGATGGGATTGAGTTCAACATGTTAGACGAGGATCAGCGCAGGGGGTTGGAAAGACCTTTTGTTGAGGAGGAAGTTCTGGCTGCCATCAAATTTCTAGGGGGCGACAAGGCGCCAGGCCCAGATGGTTTCCCCTTGGAGTTCTTTTCCCGGTGTTGGCATATCGTGGGGAAAGATTTTATTGGAGTCGTGGAGGAATTCTACAAAGAGTCGTGGTTAGATTTGATAGCTAACTCTACTTTTCTTTGACTGATTCCCAAAAAGGAAGCCGATTCTCTAGCCTATTTTCGTCCTATCAGCTTGATAGGAAGTACATATAAAGTTATTGCCAAGGTGATGGCGACCAGAATGAGAGGGGTGTTAAGCCACATTATTTCTATGTTCCAAGGATCCTTTGTGAGCGGTCGTCAGATTCTGGATGAGGTTTTGATTGCCAATGAAATTATTGACCTCAGACATCGAGGGGAAGTCCCGGGCATTACGACCATGTCAGTTGGTCCTTTTTAGATTATTTGATGGCTCATACGGGGTTTGGCGCCAGATGGAGGAAGTGGATTCGGACTTGTATTACTACAACTTGGTTCTCGATCTTAGTGAACTGAGCGCCAACAGGTTTCTTTAGGAGTTCTAAAGGGCTTCAATAGGGAGACCCTCTCTCCCCATACTTGTTCCTGATCGTGGCCAAAGCGCTGAGTAAGATGGCATCCAAAGCTAGCTCTGGCGGTTTTCTGGGAGGATGGAAGATTTGTCAAGAGGGCCCCACCATATCACTCTTACAATTTGCTGACGATACCATCTTTTCCTGGAGGTGTCATTGAGACAAGCTCAAATCCTGAGAGGGATTCTTTGTTGTTTTGAAGTGGTTTCAGGCCTTCGAGTCAACTTATCCAAAAGTGAAGTTTTTGAGGTGGGGGAGGTGGGGTGTTTGGATGCGGTGGCGGTTTGTTTGGGTTGTAAGAAGGGGAAGCTTCCTACGATTTATCTAGGGCTTCCGTTAGGCACCAGTTACAGATCCAAAAATATTTGGGACCCGGTCATAGAGCGATTTCAGAGAAGATTGGCCTCATGGAGGAAAGTGTACCTATCAAAAGGAGGCCGACTCACCTTGGTGAAGAGCACATTTTCCAATTTGCCTATCTACTTCATGTCTCTGTTCTCCATTCCTATGGGGGTAGCTAAGCGTTTAGAAAGCATCATCAGGAATTTTTTATGGGATGATAGGGAAGACAAGCACAGATTTCATCTTGTCAGCTGGGATAGGATTTGTAGACCTAAAGAAGAGGGGGGCTTGGAGTTCGTCACATCAAGACCGTGAACAATGCTCTTCTTAGGAAATGGTTATGGAGATTCGGCACTGAGAGAGAGTTTATGGCACAGGGTGATCTCGGCAAAGCAAGGAGTCGATATTCATGGGTGGGATAGTAGAGTGCCTACCTCTACGTACGGGTTAGGGATGTGGAAAGGCATTTCTAAGATGACCAAGATATTAGAAATGGTAGCACTTTTAAGGTGGGTAAAGGTAACAATGTAAGATTTTGGGAAGACGGATGGTGTGGAGAGCATCCTCTCATGGATGAGTTTCCGTTGATTTTCGAGCTTTCAAACCACAAAGGGGATTCGATCCAAGCAGTTTCCTCGATGGAGGGGGGCATCCTGTCATGGGACCTTGGGTTAAGGAGGATTAACGACTGGGAGATGGTCTCTTGTTTCCTTGCTAGGTCGTCTTGATGGGATCAAGCTTTCGGATAGAGATGAGGACAGTAGGTGGTGGATCTGTGACTCAAAGGGTAGATTCTCTTTCAAATCTGTCTACAACATGCTCATGGACTCGAGATAGAACGCCTTCCCTGCTAGACGTATTTGGAGTACTCCCATCCATCTAAAGTGATGTTCTTCATTTGGTGTGCAACGCTAGATAAAATCCTCTCGGTGGAAAAGCTAAGGAATCGCGGCTTCCAAATGCCTAGTAGATGCATCCTGTGCTGAAGCAATGGGGAAACTACCAACCACCTGCTTATCCATTGTTGTGTATCGAAAGAGATGTGGGATCGGTCCCTTTATCTTTTCGGGATCTCCTGGGTCTTCCCCAGATCTGTGCTTGATACTTTTGTCAGTTGGCAGTTCATGGCCTTCTCTTCGAGAGGTTGTATGCTGTGAAAGCTTGTCCCTTATGCCATTTGCTGGGAGTTATGGAAGGAAAGAAATCGCCGCTCGTTTGAAGACAAATCTAGAGGAAATCTTCATGAATATTAAAGCCACTTTATACCACTGTGGTACTGTTATTTCTGAGCTGCAAGGGTTCATATTTGAGGACTATGTATTCCAATGGCAATGTTTAGTGAAGTAGCTTTGCGCCTATTTTTTGTTTTGTTGTTTGGGCCATGCCTCTTCGTTTCTTGTCTTGAGAGCCCTTAGTGGTTGTATAGTCCTTCTGGGGCTTTCTCAGCCCCTCTTTTAATATATATCTTTTACCGATCAAATAAAAAAGAGTGGTATTTTGGGGAAAGAATGGCAAAATATATATATATATATATATATATATATATATATATATATATATATATATATAAATAAATAATATATAAGTTTTGTGTGTATGTGCCTGCACAGTCATGCGCCTCAAGCCTTGATTGGGTGTTGCGTAAGCCTCTTACAAACCCATCAATGCTTAAACCTTGAGGTTGGGACCCTGCACCTTGCCTCATGGCTTATGCATTGACTAAATGTGGTGTAAGCCTCTTACAAACTAGTTTAGGCTCAAGGCCTATACCTCACGTGCCTCGAGGTGGTATATTAAAACTCTGCAATAATGAATGCTTATTTATATGCATGGTTTTAAAATTCGGCGAAATTCGACCAAAATTCACCGAATTTTGAATCATTGAATTAAAGTGTACATGCAGTAAAAAAATTACAAAAATTCACTAAAACTTCACTGATTTAATTCGGTTAATTCGACAAAATTCAGCTAATTTCGCGAAGTATAGCCTTTTTCAGTACAAAAATTCGCCGAATTAATTCACTGATTTAGATAAGTTTGGAGAATTTTTGCCAAAATGTTGGTAAAACATTGATTTTGAAGGATACGATAAAACACTTATAACTCTTTTTTTTATAAAAACAACCATTTAGAGCAACCTAAGTAAGATAAATAATGTTTCACTCAAATTGACGCAAGTATCAAAAGTATTGAGTTTCTTTTTTTAAGGAAGTACTAAGATACAAAGTCATAAACTCATAAGCAGTACAACACGATTTTTCGCAATTTTGTACTAAAAAGGCTAAACTCCGTGAAATTAGCTGAGTATGATAAAACAAGCACAATAAAATACAATGATTTTTAAGGATATGATAAAACAGGCACAATAAAACACTTATAAGTTATATTTCATCTTAAAAGAAAATATTCTTTTTATGATATAATGAGTTATACGTGTTTTATCATATCCTTAAAAATCAATGTGTTTTACCAACGTTTTGGTAAAAATTCTCCAAATTTCCCCAAGTTAGCGAATTTTTACAGAAATTCTCTATATCGAATTGAACTTCCCCGAATTAATTCCGAATTTTAACTGACCCAAGTTTAAGGAGAAGTTGAAGTTTAGAACCTTGTTTATATGCCATGCACTTGAAAAAGAAACAATAACACAAGCTATGAAGGGGGCCCTGGTTTTGATGTATATTCTACAAGCTATATAACAACGACACCGACACGGATACGAGGTGTCCGACACGGCAACCTACAAAAATCCGATGCGGAGGTACGTCCGTACATATATTTATGAAAATATATAAATATATATGAATGCTTAAAATTATTAATAAAATAAAAAAAATAGAAAATAAAGCAGAAAATATTTATTAGTTTATTATTGTATGGAGGATGGAACACACCAGCCTGATTTTAGAAATCAATTTTATATTAAAAATTATTAAAACAAGGGGTGACACAGCCATAAGTGTCCAGATGTGTGTCGGGAAGTGCTGACACACATGTCCGGGTGTCCGACACGGCAAAAAATCCTAAAAGTGCAGTGTCCTTGTTAAATAGTCTACAAGCAACAATCTGACTGTTTTTTGGAAAATTAGAGAACTACAACATTCGAAGTACAACCTGAATTATCAATTAGCTTGCATCTACTGGGAAGGACCTTGCATGTTATTCCTTTCAAAATAGAATGATGCTTCCTGCTGTCATCCATTTATCCATGTTTTATATTTTACAAGAAAATATATGGTTTTTAGATTTTCTTACTAGCCGTTCAGATAATGTTTTGAATTTTGTTTGATGATTGGTTTGTTTCAATTTAGAAAATTTTCTTAAAATAATGCACCTATATGTTGTCAATTACAACATGAATTATATCTTTTTATTTATTATGACCATGTATACACGTCATCTTGGCATCTGCATTCTGCCATTGTGAATTCATATCATGTATCAGGTCAATAATTACCAACTGCCAATTATCCAGAAGTCCCTTGAATAATTACAACAGCCAATTGTCCCAAAGTACCTTGTTTTTTTTTTCAGTGGCTCCTAAGAACGAAAACTGCCTTCACCGAGTATTTGTTACTAGTTATTCGTTCAGACCTGACTCCTTTCTATATTGGAATATATGATTTCATCACTTTCAAATTGCACTTATATTGTGTACTCTCCAAATTACATGCTTAAATTAGCCAGTTGCCTTCTTTCAACTGCCATTTATAATTTAGAAACCTTGATGATGTTTTGGTTTCCATTTATTTGCCAGGCCTCACTATTCTCACATTAATTACATTCTAGTCATCATAATCTCCTATTCTGGGCTTTCTTCCATATCCTGACTTTATGTTTTTGACTCTGCGCTTGTTAATAACTCTTCCAGCCACTAATGAAGGAGCTTGTGGAGATGGAAAAGGTGAATGCTCAACTCTCTGCTGCAGTTGAAGAAGTGACACGCGAGCATCGTGAGAAGGCTGAGGTAAATCTCTATGGTGGTGCAGAGCCACCAGCTATGCATCAATTGGTAGCAATGCCCCGCGTGCATATTCACCAGCTGTGCATCAATCAGTTTATGGTTTTTTTTTCATTTGTTTTAACCCCAATTCCTATCAAGGTTGGGAAAGACTTCCAGGCACATAAAAATTGCCTTGCCTTTGTTCTGGTGCAGATTGTAAAACATCATCCACACGAAGTGGGGCGGGAGAGGCAGGTCTTTGTTGATTTTTTCTGTAATCCTGATCGTCTGAGAAACCAAGTTAGAGAATTAACAGCTCGAGTCAAAGCTCTGCAAGTTTAGAAGTCAGCAACACAACCAACACATTTGTCGGGCTATTTTATTTCCAATCACCAAAGCCATTGTGTTATGAACGGCGAATTCACTCCATATAATGTTGGTGGTTGATGAGAATGGTGTGACTTTTATGATTCATTAGGGAGGTTATCTGCAGGAGTGTTCAACCTCCTCACCGTCAGGTCAATCAAATATTGTAAATTTGGATTTTAACCAAGTAAATAGATGTATAAACTTGTTGAATTATGAGAAAGATAAATTGGGCAAACAAGATTGGAGAGAGAACTACTTCATTGATGAAATGTTTGGTCCATTTCTTTTTTCCATTACAAACTTCATCGACGTGTCTCCAGTACTACTACAATCTGATCTTGACTGGATGTTGATCTCAGTCGAGGCACTCAGTACCACCGTCTCATGTTTTTGACTGGACTAGGAAGAATTGTGGAGCTCTATTGTATGGACCTGTTCTGATCTTTTCGGTCAGCTGACAGCATAACAGGTCTGGCATCCCATCACCATCAAATATGATGAAAGCTAAAATGTGCCAAAACTTGGCATGCAACACAAAATCAAGAGTAATATCAATGATCTGGAGAGTAAAACTCACCTGATCACCGCTGGTCAGGTAGCTATCTGACCACCCACAATGTAAGTCACGTGGTAATTTCTTGACACTGACCATATAGATGTTTGGCCAATCCCTAGGTGGACCTATAAATCCAAAATCAACCTGACCAGTGATTTCTAAGCGTTAGTTGAACTCGTTATCATGGGTTGATTTTAAGCATAGGAATTTGAGCATTATTTACCATTATTAGGGTACAAAGATCCAAAGGATTAAAATCACTAATCAGGCTGATATTTGGTTTGTAGGTCCACTTAAGAATTGGCCAAACATCCATACGGTCGGCATCCTCTAAGAGTGTACAATGTGGCTCATATTATGGATGGTCGTCCGAGTGGCCAGGCAAAAGTCTCCATATAATTGGATCCTATTTTCGGTGCAAATGGCGTACCTGCGATGGTGGCGACAGCCTCTTCGTCTTTCTTCTTTTTTTTAGGGTTTTATTTTTTGGGTGGGGGGTTGAGTGAAATTTTTTTTTTATTTTTTTGTGAAGTGGGTTTATTGAGCGAAAGCGCGGGTGCCAATATCCCGGCCCAAACCAAATTGCAATGTGTTCACCAAAGATCTCTCCACAAAGAGCAAGACTTGCCTGACCACCCACAATGTAAGCCACGTGGAAATTTATTAGAGGACACTGATTGTATAGATGTTTGACCAATCCCTAGGTGAACCGTGAACCTACAAACCCAAAATCAACCTGATCAGTGATTTCTAAGCGTTAGTTGAATTCATTTTCGTAGGTTGATTTTAACCGTAGGAATTTGAGCATTATTTACCATTATTTCCGTATAAAGATCCAATGGTTTGAAATCACTAATCAGGCTGATTTTTGGTTTGTAGGTCCACTTAGAGACTCTTGTACGACAAAAGATGTCTCCATGAGTCTCTCCACCAACCCCTCTCCAAATCACCAGTCAACGCGCGTCAGAAATGGGGAGTTACGAGGGAATCGTACAGCCAAGCATCTCTCCTCCAGAGTAAAACTTATGAGTAAAACTTCTATCACAAGAAATTGTAAATCACACAATCACAAGCCAATGAGTTCTCGGTACGTACGCAAGTGCTTTTTGCAACGTACCCATGTGCTTTGCATTGAGGTGGACGTGCCGAGAACTCATTGGCTGTGATTGTGTGATTTGCAATCCGATTGTGACAGAAGTTTTACTCAAAACTTATCCTTCCACGATTCTCTCCGCAAACTCCTCTTCAAATCATGACTCAACGCCCAGTCTAAAATGGTGAATTACGAGGGATCTCTCCACAAACGAGTAAAACTTCTATATCACAGCGTTCTGACAGATGCTTGTGTCAGAATAAAAATCAGAGGACCGAGGGACTTGCCAAAACATCCATATGGTCAGCGTCCACTAAGAGAGTGCCACGCGTCGTGAGATTTTCATTGTGACTAGAAGCATCTGTCAGAACGCTGTGATATGAGGGAATCGTACAATGACCAAACATCACGCCGCGATTCTCCCCGCGATTCCCTCTTCAAAGTTCGAATCGGTCTAGTATGCAAAGAGAAAATTTTCGCTTGCCCCAGGGGACTTCAAACTTTGATGTCCCCTCCCAAAATGTCTGACAAGTACCCCTTTTTGACCACTAACCAAGGGCTTAACCAGGGTTGTACTTGTCGGACATTTTGGGTGGGGAGACTTCAAAGTAAAAGTATGCAAACATTGTATCCATCATTTGAAAAACGTGTTTTTAATTTATAAAATATATTTTTTTGAAAATATTGAAATAACACATTTTTCAAGGGACATCCAACAGTACTGACAATGTTTGCGTACTTTTAAGTATGTAAATGGTTGCATACTAAATTTGTCCAGTTCAATGCATGTGTCAACGCCAAGTCACTGTATTATACGGATCCTCAGTTGTAAACTGTAAAATTGGTTTGGCGGCATCAACGCCCCAGCTAGGGGTGTCAACGGGTCGGTTCCGGTTCGGTTCCTAAGGTGATCAGAACCGGAACAAACGGTTCCGGTTCTTATCGGTTCGGGTACTTATCGGTTCCGGTTCTCAAAGTGATGGTACCAGAACC
Source organism: Euptelea pleiosperma (assembly GCA_035048495.1). Lineage (NCBI taxonomy): Eukaryota > Viridiplantae > Streptophyta > Magnoliopsida > Ranunculales > Eupteleaceae > Euptelea > Euptelea pleiosperma. Next base: position 3,049,512 of record CM068551.1, read on the forward strand.
GGAACCGATTATGTAATTTTTTCGGTTCCGGTTCCAGTTTCGGGTATAACGGGTCCAATCTTGGTAATATGAGAATTTTTACACTATATTTATATATCGGTTCCGGTTCTTATCGGTTCGGTTCCGGTTCTTATCGGTTTCGGTTCCATATTAGAGTACCGGAACCGTAACCATTAGTTTTCGGTTCGGTTCCTGTTCCGGTTCTTTTTAATCGGTTCCCAAAAATGTGGTACCGGAACCGGTGTTTTCGGTTCCGGTTCCTATTCGGTTCCGGTTAAATCGGGTAAAATTGACACCCCTAGCCCCAGCAGCCCAGCTCACCGTATCACAATAAATATCACAAGCAGCCACAGATATACAGCTAACAAAAACACAAAACGAAATTTAGAATCGGAGTTCAGCAGAGCAAAGAGAAGAGATCAGAAGATGTCCGGAGCCACGTTTCACGTAGCCATGTTCCCCTGGCTAGCCATAGGTCACATAACTCCTTACTTCCACCTAGCCAACAAGTTGGCGGAGAGAGGCCACAGGGTATCTTTTCTCTTGCCCACAAAGACGCAGCCCAAGTTGGAGCCCTTCAATCACCACCCCGATCTCATTTGCTTCGTTCCGCTTGTAGTCCCCCATGTTGAGGGCCTCCCACTTGGTGCCGAGACGACGAACGATGGGGCGTCCGAGTCCCCGTACGACACGGGTCGTCTTCTTTACATTGCATTGAAGCGCATGCAAGACCAAGTTGAAGTTGCTCTACACAAGTTGAAGCCTGATTTCCTATTCTTCGACTACGCATGGTGTTTTTCAGCTTTAGCACGCCGCCTCGGCATCAAGTGCATCTATTATAACATTACTTCCGCAGCATCGGTTGCTTACAATTCAGGGCGTAAGCTCGACAAGGACCAGTCTATTGAGGTCGAAATGATGCACCCACCACCAGGATTCCCACCTTCACCATTGCACCTCCGTCTCTTTGAGGCCCGCACCCCGAATAACCCAGGCGAACTCTATTACATTCACGCCTTTAAGGAGTGCGATGCCCTCTCCTTCAGAACATGTCGGGAGATCGAGGGCCCCTACTGCGACTACATAGAGAGCCAGTATGGGAAGCCAGTGCTGCTTTCAGGGCCAGTCCTTCCTAAGCAACATACCTCTCCATTGGAGGAGCGGTGGTCCAAGTGGCTAGGCAGCTTCAAGGCGAGCTCAGTAGTGTACTGTGCATTTGGAAGCGAATGCATCTTGAAAAAGGACCAGTTTCAAGAGCTAGTGTTGGGTTTTGAGCTTACTGGGCTGCCCTTCTTCGTGGCCTTGAAACCGCCACATGGAGCTGCAACAGTGGAGGAGGCATTACCGGAGGGATTCGAGGAGAGGATCAAGGGAAGAGGAGTAATTCACGGAGGTTGGGTTCAGCAGACACTGATATTAGGACACCCTTCTGTGGGGTGTTACGTGAGCCATTGTGGATTTGGTTCCATGTGGGAGGCCTTGTTGAGTGACCGCCAGATAGTGCTGCTGCCTGAAAAACAAGAACAATCTCTGAACACCAGGATACTGGTCGGAGAACTGAAGGTCGCAGTGGAGATAGAAAGGAAGGAAGAGGACGGGTTGTTCACCAGGGAGAACGTTTGCAAGGCGGTGAAGTTGGTGATGGACGAAGAAGGCCAAGTCGGGAGAGATGTGAGGGGCAATCACGCCAAGTGGAAGGACCTTTTCTCGAGCCAAGGTTTCGAGTCTTCCTACATCGATAGCTTCATCCAGAAGCTACAAGATCTTTTGGAGTAGCAGAACGCCATGGATCAAAATGTGCCAGTCTCAAACAGTATTAGCTGCTTTGTTTTGTACTACGAAAATAAACTGTTCATCAATAAACTTTGCCCCTCAACATCCACTCACCTGAAAAAGGTTCCAAACAGTGTTGGTCGTTTTTCGTTGTCCACATCAGCCTTAATTTCATGCTAAAAAACAAAAAGGTCAAAAAGAAAATTAGTTCTCTGTGAAATCCTTTTCCTTTTACCATTCATTCATTTTTTTTCTTTTTTCCTTTTTCTTATTTTTTTATTGTCTAATAAAAGCAAGGTTTAAAAGGGTCCGTTATAACGGTATAATGGATTGGGGACATTACCTTTTTTTTCCGTTACAATGAACGAATTGTAATACTCAGGGGTAAAAATGGAAAATAATAAAAATAACGAAAAAAAATAGAAAATATGGCGCTGGAATTCAAATTTTCAATAATGGGAAAAAACACAAAAATAACAAATATAATGGGCCTTCTTTTCCACAATTTTTTCCTGAAAATAACGGTCGTTATTTTCTTTGTAACGAAAAATAACAGCCATTATAAAACAGCCTTTTTTTCTAGACGTTTTAACGGTACATAACGTAATGGGGGAGGTCCGAATCCGTTATAACAGCCGTTATTTTTATTATAATGGCCGTTTTTTAAACCATGGTCTGAAGTATTAAAGTAAAATTGAAACTGGTTTTTAGCCCCCTGTAGATCTCTTAGGTTGGCACATTAGACATCAGGCTTCATCATGCCACACATCCAAAAGAAAATGACTAAGGACTATCATTAGATTATGAGCATTGATAATGTTCTAATTTAAGGCCAAATCTTGTGCACAAAAATCTTTATGCACTATTTTATAGTTGACTGACAGTTCATTTGTGACGATCGAACTCCTAATATAGTCATTCGACAGTTCTCGTGGTCAAATTTTTATGTCAAAGAAGAGTCGTAGAAACTTTTTATGTTTAGAATCTTGCGTGAAGATTCTTAGGTGGTAACTTCTTACAAACTCTGACAAATATTTTCATTGATATTAGTAATGGAAAATTTCAAAAACGAAAATAAATTTAAATGTATTTGTAAAAACCAAAACAACTTTCTAACATTTATAAAAAAAAAAGTAACTAAACGCCATTTGAAAGGACATCTCTGTCTGACAAAAATTAAAGTTGAAAAAAGCTGAGAAACGCCCTTTAAAAGGGCGTTTGCCCATAGAGGCATAAAACTTCTATGACAATACGAGCCACATGTCACACTCTTAGTGGATGTTGACCATATGGATGTTTGGCCAGTCCCTAGGTGGACCTGCAAACCAAAAATCAGCCTGATTAGTAATTTACAACCTTTGGATCTTTGCACTCAAACAATGGTCAAATTCCTACGGTTAAAATCAACCCGTGAAAATAACTTCAATCCAACGCTTATAAACCACTGATGATGTTTATTTTTGGTGTGTAGGTCCACCTAGTGAGAGCCAAACATCCATATGGTCGGTGTCCACTAAGAGTGTGCCACGTGGCTCCTATTGTGATAGAAGTTTTATGCCTCTATGGGCAAACACACTTTTAAATGGCGTCTGTCAGGTACAGACGTGCACCCTTTAAAAGGGCGTTTGTCAGCCTTTTTCAGTTTTAATTTTTAGCAGGCGAAATTGTCAACCTTTTTTTCAGTTTTAATTTTTAGCAGGCGGAATTGTCAACCTTTTTAATTTTTTTCAGGTAGAGACGCCCTTTCAAAAGGCATTTCGTTGCCTTTTTTGTAAATGTCAGAAAGTTGTTTTTGTTTTTGTAAATACATTTTTGTTTATGAAATTTTCCGTATTAGTAACTTCTTTTATTGATGTTAGTAATCTTAAGGGACTTCGTGTGCCCATTCTTTTGATCTAAGGGACTCTCTCTGCCACTTAAGTTGTTCTCTTAAGTCATATTGTAATATTCAATTGGGAGAAAAGAAAACCCCAAGGATTATTAAGTTTTAAAGCATAACTAAATGTGTAAATATTTATATATGGGTCGGGCTCGGGGGACCCCATTTTTGACACCCATTTTAGCGTACTCACGTGGAAGATTAATCAATAGATGATTTTTGGTGAGGGTTCATCCTCACAAAAATTCAAATCATTCCGATATTCGTAGACTGGTTTAGAAGTTGAGGAATTATGGACCGTCGATTTTTATGTAACTTGAAAACCACATTTGATGGGGTTAGAAATTTCAGAATGCATGGGCTGCTTTTTAGTTGGGGTGATCTATATGGTGAGGAGAGCATCCTCACCAAAAATCAGCCACTGATTCATCTTCTACGTGGGTATGCCAAAATGGGGGTCCCCCGAGCCCGACCCTTTATACATGATAGCAATACTCGGGTTGCCTGAGGCCTTAGCCCGAGCCCGGCCAATCGAATTTTTGGTTGGGTTTTAAAAATTCAACCCGAATCCAACTCGAGACTATGAAAAGCCAACCCAAACCCAACCTGAAGTTGGGTTGAGCCCGTCGAGCTCAGGTTGGGCCCACCCAAAATGCAGTCCTAATTTGATATATTTTTAACAAAACATATTATACTTGGTATTATTTAGAGATTTAGTAAAATTTGTATATATTATGAGAAAACATAATATACTCATATTTATAGGTATTATACACGAATTATTGAAAAAATTGCTTGATTAGTGATTTACAACCTTTGGATCTTTTCACCCAAATAAAGCTCAAATTCCTACGGTTAAAATAAACCCATGAAAAATAACTTCAATGCAACGCTTATAAATCACTAATCGGGCTGATTTTTGGTTTGCAGGTCCACCGAGGGACTCGCCAAACATCCATATGGTCAGCGCCCTCTACTAGTGTGCCATGTGGCTCGTACTGTGGGCTGTGATTGGCTTCGCTCACAACATCTTGTGCCGACAAGCTCAACGTCACAAATGGTGAGTTGTGCTTGAGGGGGCGTATAAGAGGGAATCCTATAACCAAAGATCTCTCCATGATTCTCTTCCCTAATTTCAAAAAAAAAAAAAAAAAATCCGATCAACTAATATTCTGACAGAGACAAAGGGAAAAACCGGTGGTGCACAGAGGAGTTTCTCTTACTATGTACTGATATGGGACTAGTAAAACTTGTCACAACAGGTTGTGACCACTTGATGTCACAACCGGCAAATAATAAGAGCCGCGTGGCACACTATTAGAGGGTGCTGACCATATGGATGTTTGGTCGGTCCCTTGATGGACCTGCAAACCAATGGACTGACCAATCATCCATACGGTCAGCGCCCTCTAATAGTGTGCCATGTGGCTCTTATTATGGGTTGTGACATCAAGTGGTCACAACCTATTGTGACAAGTTTTACTCATATGGACCACTCAACTGTACTACCATCACAGGTTATTGCTAAAAACACAACCCATGAATACGACTTCAATTCAACGCTTAGAAATCACTAATCAAGCTAATCCATGAAAACGATTCCAATCCAACACTTAGAAATCATAGATCAAGCTAATTTTGTTCTGTGTCTCTATCTCGAGTTGGCACAAGCATCCATACGGTGAGAAATCTCTTAGAACATGTCACATGGCTCATATTGTGGGCAGCCAAACATCAATATGTTTCTCATATATTAGAGAGCATCCTCACCAAAAATCAGCCATTGATTCATCTTCAATGTGGGTACACCAAATGATTGTCTCCCGATCCTGACCAATAAAAGAAATTGAACATTTCTCACCTCGCTGCCTCTTGGGATGATAACCCTGAGCCCTGAAATCAGAGCCCAGTTCCCCTCATCTCCAGACCAGCAGCTTCAAATGCCCAATTGGGTCATGTAAACCAGAATCTGAAAAATGATCGGCGAGTTTGACTGGTTTGACCGGTGGTTCACGGAGGATCTCTCCTTTTGGCAGTCCCTACACGTCCGGTGCTTCAGATCACACCGAGTTTGACGTTGGAAGGGACAATTTTGAAGAGGGATTCTTCAAAATTTGACATACCCCCCACAATTTGAAAAAGCTGACATACACCCCTATGACTCGGTCCACTGTCGTTTGACCAGTGTTGACCCGAGTTGACTACCAAAATTATTACTAAAGGACGAAAGTGCCCTTGTCTTCAACTTTAGAACAAGAGTTTGGGTTTAGGCCAAAACCTAAACCCCAAATCAAACATGAAAAGAGGGAGATTAAAAATAAAAATTAAAACTCATGTTAGTAAACTTGAGATTTTTTTTTATTTTTTGATGAATTAAACATATATTGAGAATAAAAAAACCCCCAAAAAATAAATAAAACTAATGAAGGAATATTTTAAAATTGAGAAAACCCATCTTTCAAAAATCTACATCTCAAAAGCTTAAAATATAAATTGTTTTGTCTTGTTTTTCATTTATGTTAATGAAAGTTTTAAAACTAAAATTTTATGCTCTTTATTTTTATTTTTTATTTATACTTGGGTTTTAAATTATTGCCGGAGTGGTGGCCGGCGATGGGCGGTCAACCCATTGGAATCTCTTAGCTGGCCGTCCACTACAGCCGTTTGATTTGGGATTTGGGTTTTTGCCCAAACCCTTGTTCCAAGGTTCAAGACAAGGGCATTTTTGCCATTTAATAAAAAAATCGGTAGTCAACTCGGGTCAACCTGGGCAAATGACAGTGGACGGAGTCATGGGGGGGGGGGGGGGGGGGGGGGGGGGGGGGGGGGTGGTATGTCAAATTTTAAAGATAACATGGGGGGTATGTCAAAAATTCCCTTTATAAAATGACTAATTAAAAAGAGTTTTTAAAATATTTAAAAGACTAACCCCGTAATCTGGGTTTCTATAAAGTGAGGATGAGTGGTCCAGATTAACCACTCATCCTCTGTATCTAAAATTTTTCCCAATAAATATCACAAGCAGCAACAGATTCAGCTAACAAAAACCAAATCTAAATTTAGAATCGGAGTGCAGCAAAGAGAAGATGTCCGGAGCCACGTTTCACGTAGCCATGTTCCCCTGGCTCGCCATAGGCCACATAACTCCTTACTTCCACCTAGCCAACAAGTTGGCGGAGAGAGGCCACAGGGTATCTTTTCTCTTGCCCACAAAGACGCAGCCCAAGTTGGAGCCCTTCAATCACCACCCCGATCTCATTTGCTTTGTTCCGCTTGTAGTCCCCCATGTTGAGGGCCTCCCGCTTGGCGCCGAGACGACGAACGACGGGATGTCCGACCCGTACGTTACGGGTCGTCTTCTTTACATTGCATTGAAGCGCATGCAGGACCAAGTTGAAGTTGCTCTACACAAGTTGAAGCCTGATTTCCTATTCTTCGACTTGGCATACTGCTTTTCAGCTTTAACACGCCGGCTCGGCATCAAGTCCATCTATTATAGCATTATTGGCGCATCATCGGTTGCATACGATTCAGAGCGTAAGCTCGATAAGGGCCAGTCCATTGAGGTCGCATTGATGCGCCCACCACCAGGATTCCCACCTTCACCATTGCACCTCCGTCTGTTTGAGGTCCACACCAGGAATAGCCCAGGTCATCTTTTTTACATCAACGCCTTCAGGGAGTGCGACGCCATCTCCTTTAGAACGTGCTGGGAGATCGAGGGCCCCTACTGCGACTACCTGGAAAGCCATTATGGAAAACCAGTGCTGCTTTCAGGGCCAGTCCTTCCTAAGCAACATACCTCTCCATTGGAGGAGCGGTGGTCCAAGTGGCTAGGCAGCTTCAAGGCGGGCTCTGTGGTGTACTGTGCATTTGGAAGCGAATGCATCTTGAAAAAGGACCAGTTTCAAGAGCTGGTGTTGGGTTTTGAACTTACGGGGCTGCCCTTCTTCGTGGCCTTGAAACCGCCACATGGAGCTGCAACAGTGGAGGAGGCATTGCCGGAGGGATTCGAGGAGAGAATCAAGGGAAGAGGAGTAATTCACGGAGGTTGGGTCCAGCAGACACTGATATTGGGACACCCCTCTGTGGGGTGTTACGTGAGCCACTGTGGATTTGGTTCCATGTGGGAGGCCTTGTTGAGCGACTGCCAAATAGTGCTACTGCCCGACAAAACAGATCAATGTCTGAGCACAAGGATACTGGTCGGAGAACTGAAGGTCGCAGTGGAGGTAGAAAGGAGGGAAGACGATGGGTGCTTCACCAGGGAGAACTTTTGCAAGGCGGTGAAGCTGGTGATGGACGAAGAAAGCCATGTCGGGAGAGAAGTGAGGGGTAATCACGTCAAGTGGAAGGACCTTTTCTCGAGCCAAGGTTTCGAGTCTTCCTACATCGATAGCTTCATCCAGAAGTTACAAGATCTTCTGGAGTAGCAGAACGCCTTGGATCAAAATGTGCCAGTATCAATCGAAAACTGAATGAACCTTGCTTTAAAAATTAGCTGCTTTATTTTGTATATATACTACTAAAATAAACTGTTTGTTCATCAATAAACTAAACTTTGCCTCGCGAACCTTCACCTCAACGTCCACTCACCCGGTGAAATTGGATAAAGTACTAGACTTCCCTTTTGCTTTAAGCTGATTCCCAGTGTTGGGGTAGACTGGAGAGTGTGGATGAAGGTGGGACTCGTAATCTCATTCTAAATTTTGAGATCTTTTTAGTCCTCATTGAGTGGAAGCTTTTTCTAGGTAGGGCAGTGAATAAAACTTTAATGCAAATCATCTTAACTTTTTTTCCCTAACATTTGTATTATATACAAGTGTTGAAGCCTTAATTAAGGAACATGGACCATCTCATCATTCATTAACTTTTTTTCTCTAACATTTGTATAATATGCAAGCAAGTTGATGCCTCAAGGAACATGGACCATCTCATCATTCATTATGTGGTCCCTAGGGAGAGAGGTCTAGATTCATTCTCTTGACCTATTGGGCATGTTATGGGTGGTTCTTGCTACATTGGACATAATTGATGGGTCTCTTGGTAGATTAATATTTGGTATTGGAAGATATACCATGTGAAAGATTATAGATTTAATGAGAGAGATAGAATCTTCATCGCTCAATGAGCATTCATCAAGGGGGGTTCCTTTTGATTTAGTGAGAATCGGTGACCAGTAGTGGGCATTGCACGGACAAGGCTTTTGGTACTTTTGGTAATACACAACTCTGGAGACTTGTACTAATGTGGTTATTTGATATGGGTGGGCATCTTTATAGATGAGAGAGAAGCTGGTTTTATGGTACTTTTGGTAATAGACAAGACTCTGGGGACTTGTACTATATAGCATGGTTTTAAAGACGGCCGTTTAAACAGTTTTAACGGCCGTTTAAACGGTAACGCCCCAAGCTCGTTTCCGTTAAAATCGTTAAACACGTTTTATCGATTTTGAAAAAAATGGCCGTTTTTTTTGTTTTAACGGCCGTTAAAATCGTTTAAACAGCTGTTTAATTTTGAAAAATTTTGTGAAAAAAACGGCTGTTAAAACCGTTAAAATCCGTTAAATTCCGTTTCTTTTTTTTAAATTTTCAAATTTCAAAATTAGAATTTCAGCGTCACTTTTTCCGTTAAAATCTGTTAAAATCGTTAAAACAGTTAAAATCTGTTTATTTCTGTTTAATTCCGTTTTTCCTATTTTTTTCCATTTTTGCCCCTGACCGTTTCAATCCGTTTTAACGGCCGTTTAAACGGTTTAAACAGTAACGCCCCCAGTCCGTTTAACCGTTAAAACGGCCTCCTTTAAACCTTGCTATATAGACAAAAATCAGAGAGATTTATTCAGTTGGAAGTCAAACCTCTTTTGTTGTTGGCAAGAAAGTTAAACCACGTCCTTCGGATGGCACCTTTCCCTGTCTTGGATGCAAGAACATGTGATGCATTTATGATATCAGCACCTTTCTATGTCTTGGAAAATGACATCTTTTTTTATGGATGCCCCCGATGGAAACGAAGCCTTTAGATGGTTAATTAGGACACAATTTTCCTTATCCAAGGTTATAAAGCAAGAGAAACAAATAAAGTGACATTTGCACGCACTATCTTCGTTTTGGATGGCATATATTGCGTCCAAGCTATCTTTGGCTTATACCATGTAAACATTGAGTTCTGATTTATAGCCATCTTGAGAATGGATCAGGTTAGGTTACCTCTGCGGTTTTGGTGACTTTTAGCGGCGGTCGCGGCCGCCGCTAATACCCTATTTCCCTGTAGTGGAAAAAGACAGACGTAGATAAGGAAAATGAAGGAGGTAAATCTGATGTTGTAGCCAAAGAACAAGAAAAACTAAGGAAGTGAGTTAATAATTTGATGAAAAACAAAGCTTGGGTAAGCCCCTTTAGCAAATGATGCTAAAGGAGCTAGCAGGTAGTTATTCAATTCTACATTTTCCCCTTTTTTAATAGGGGTAATGAGAGAATTTTATTAAAGAGGAGGAAAACTATTTGGGGAAAGCATTTCCACTACATACCAAAATTTAGCTTCACATAGAAGCTAGCTTTTGTATGATGTTGTGTATTATTAAATTTCAATCTAGTTCGGTATAATGGAGCTTCATCTAACCTTTGCTTAAGCTTTCATTTACAATTGTCTTCTTGTATAAATTAAAACATACTATCCCTTTGCGGTTTGGTGGGGTCTCTGGAATGAGAGGAACATAAGAATTTTTGAAGGCAAAGAGATGTCTCCCCACGACATTGCTATATCTATGAAGGTTTATCTTTTCTTTTGGTCTAAGCTGTTCAAGGACTGTAAAGGCCTTACCTTTGAGGATATGGTTTCTGATGAGGACATCATGTCCTTACCTAGAATTTACCAGCGGAGGAGGAAAACTGGGCCCACACTCATGTCTTGTATTTTGATGATTATATGGGCCCCAATTGAGTTCTCCTTGATTTATGGGAGTAGAAGACCCCACATGCATGCGCATCATGAAGCCTCCACATTGGAAAGATGCATGTGGGCTGCGTAGGGATTTCTTAGAGTTTTTTATTACTTTTCTAGGCTTATTTTCATATTTATTAGAGTTTTGGGTGTCTTTGCAATTTAGTCAAAGTTATGGTGCTTACTGTAATTTTGATTAATTAGTTTAAGTGGTTGTTCTTTTTTTAGGCCATTGGATCTTATTAGTTATTTGGATGGTTGAGATTCGATTAGGGAGTTTTGAGTTATTATATAAATTCTTTTAGTTGTAATTTTTGAGGGATGATGAATTATATTGATTTTTGATATTGAAAAATCTCTTGTAGATTGTTCTCTCCTTCCTTGGTGTGAATCCATAGCTAGTCGGTACAAATCCGAAAGGTATTATCTTTATCTCTATCTCTTTTCTCTTATTCTCTTCTTTTTCTCCATCTTCATTTTCTTTTTGATCAAGTTTGACATAGAAAACCCAACCATATTTCTTCAATCTCTAAACCTTAACCATTGAACAACCCTATGAATAGTGTTGCATGAATACTGTCATGTGAACGCCTAACAAGTCTTGAGTAGACTAACCAGGCTACCCATGCCCATCTAGATAACATAGAAACCTTTCTTCATCATAACCTTGAGGGAGCAGAAGAGGAAGCGTCCCGCAATCAAGGGAGAGGCCAAATTCGTGGCCAAGACTTAGGTCGAGGTCGTGAGCGTGGTCAACAACCCCCTGCTCAATACCAGGACCCCTATGATCCTGATGACCGCATCATGAGGACGGTTAAGATAGATGCCCCTAGTTTCGATGGTTGCATGGACCCAAAAATTTTCCTCGATTGGATGTCAGATATGGACTACTACTATGAGATGTCTAAAGGTCGTAGAGTGCGATTTGCCAAGATGAAATTGGTAGGACAAGCCAAACTCTATTGGACCAATGTTGAGTGTAGAGTTGATAGGCGTGGTGAAGATCCCATTTCTCAGTGGGGCGAGATGAAGGAAATGCTCAAGGAGAAGTACCTGCCTCTGAGCTATCGCGAGAGACTCTTAGATCAATGGCAATCGCTTCGCCAGGGGTCTATGTCTGTTGCCGATTACATCACCAAGTTTGATGAATATCTGATGCGACGTAACATTAGAGAAGACCCTCTTATGACCCTATCTAGGTTTTGTATGGGTCTCCGATTTGAGCTTCAGAGAGAGCTTATCCCCCATGATATCCGTACCTTGGAGCATGCCTATTAGGTAGCTCAAGACTTAGAGCAGTATCTGAAACTGCAATTTGAGAGGCACTTTGACTCCCGCAACTCGATTACCAAGCCTCCTTCCATGGGAGCTTGGGAAGTTAGCCTTTTAGAGCCAATGCTAGCACTCCTTCCAGCTATGAGGATAACAAAGGAAAGGGAGTGATTGATGGAACTTCAAGAGGAAATGAGCCAGATCCCTACTACAAGTGTCAAGGTTTTGGACACTTTGCAATCCATTGTCCTACCAAAGAACCCACCAAGGCTCTGTATATTGAGGGCACTGAAGAGGACGAGCAGGAAGATTTGGAAGAAGAAACCCATGATCATAAGCCCAGTCTTAGCGATGAGGACAGTGAGGAGGCTAATACCTCACAGCTTACAATTGTTCGGTGTGCCTTGGCCCAGATCAAGGAAACTGATGATTGGCGACGTAACTCCATCTTTCATACCTATGCCAAGTGTGGCGAGAAGAGTTGCAAGGTCATCGTCGATAGTGGAAGTTGCACCAACATTGTGTCCTTTAGCACAGCGACCCGTCTCGGCTTGACGCTTGTCTCCTAGCCACATCCATATCGAGTCGCATGGGTTGACACATCATCCATCCCTGTTTCTCAGAGGTGGCAGGTTCCTATCCAGTTCTCTTCTTATAAGGACACCTTGTGCCGTGATGTGGTACCCATGGATGTTGGACATATCATTCTGGACAGGCCTTTGTTATAGGAGTGCGATGCGACACTGTTCGGCAGATCGAATACGTGTTCCTTTATCTATGAAGGCAAGAGGATTAAATTGAACCCTCTACCACCGAAGGACACCACAAAGAGGAAAGATAAAATGTAGAAGGACGAGACTAGCAAATGATCAAAAATCCAAATCTCTTCATATCATCAGTACGAAAGAGTTTGAGAGAGAGAGACCATGGATGAGTATATCATTTATGCCCTACTAGCCAAAGAGTCATCTCCTAAGTCGACTGTTGAGATACTGCCGGATGTGGTAGCAGTATATAGGGAGTTCCAAGATGTTTTTCCTGATGATTTACCAGATGAGCTCCGTTCGATGAGGGACATTTAGCATACTATCGATTTAGTCCTCGGAGCAACTCTACCTAACTACCGAATGAGAAAAATAAAGGTGAAAATCATTAGTGGCAACTTAAGTAGCCACAAAAAGTACACATTTAGTCGCAGTAAAGATAAACGTGGCTAAGACTAATAATTAGCCATGAATCAAAAAGTTTGCACTAAAACCTCTACTTTTTTAGTGATGAAACAATAAAAGTCGTCCCTAATTATATTTCTCTCCAAATGTAATGCGCACAAAAATTTCGCGCCATTTCAGACTTAGAACTGAAATCCATTTCGGGACATCGACGCCCAAATCGGGCAAACAAGGTCCGAATCTTCAAAAATATTTTCCAACACTTCAAATGTGTTGAAATAAATGTGCTAGAAGAGACGGGATTAAAATTAGATGTCCGGTTGAGAAACTGTACTTAGTTGTAGGTTTAGGTATTTCAGACTTAGAACTGAAATCTATTTCGAGACCTCGACGCCCAAATCGGGCAAACGAGGTCAGAATCTCCCAAAACCTTTTCCAACACTTCAAATGTGTTGAAAGAGACGGAGTTAAAATCAGTTGCTCGGTTGAGAAACTGTAGTCAGTTGTAGGTTTAGCCATTTCAGACTTAGAATTGAAATCCATTTCGAGACTTCGACATCCAAATCGGCCAAACGAGGTCAGAATCCCCCGAAATCTCTTCCAACACTTCAAATTTTTGAAACAAATGTATTGGTAGAGACGGGGTTAAATTCTAAGGTCCGGTTGAGAAACTATAGTCATTCGTAGGTTTAGACATTTCAGACTTAGAACTAAAATCCATTTCGGGACCTCGACGCCCAAATCGGGCATACGAGGTCGGAATCTCCCGAAACCTCTTCCAACACTTCAAATGTGTTGGAAGAGACGGGGTTAAAATTAGATGTACGGTTGGGAAACTATAGTCAGTTGTAGATTTAGGCATTTAGACTTATAACTGAAATCCATTTCGGGACCTCGACGCCCAAATCGGGCAAACGAGGTCAGAATCTCCCAAAATCTCTTCCAACAGTTCAAATGTGTTGGAAGAGACAAGGTTAAATTGTGAGGTCCGGTTGAGAAACTGTAGTCAGTTGTAGGTTTAGGCATTTCAGACTTAGAACTAAAATCCATTTCGGGACTTCGATGCCCAAATCGGGCAAACGAGGTCAGAATCTCTCGAAACCTCTTCCAACACTTCAAATATGTTTGAAGAGACACGTCAAAATCAGATATCCGATTGGGAAATTGTAGTCAGTTGTAGGTTTATACCTTTCAAATTTAGAACTAAAATCAATTTCGGGACCTCGACGCCCAAATCTGGCAAACGAGGTCAGAATCTCCCGAAACCTCTTCCAACACTTCAAATGTGTTGAAGCAAATGTGTTGGAAGAGACGAGGTTAAAATCATATATTCGGTTGGGAAACTGTAGTCAGTTGTAGGTTTAGGCATTTTAGACTTAGAACTGAAATCTATTTCGGGACTTAGACGCCCAAATCGGGCAAACGAGGTCAGAATCTCCCGAAATCTCTTCCAACACTTCAAATGTGTTGTAAGAGACGGAGTTAAATTCTTAGGTCCAGTAGAGAAACTATATTCAGTTGTAGGTTTGTGCATTTTAGATTTAGAACTAAAATCAATTCGGGACCTCGACGCTCAAATCGGGCAAACGAGGTCAGAATCTCCCAAAATCTCTTTCAACACTTCAAATGTGTTGGAAGAGACGGGGTCAAAATCAGATGCCCGGTTGGAAAATTGTAGTCAATTGTAGGTTTATGCATTTCAAATTTAGAACTAAAATCAATTTCGGGATCTCGTCACCCAAATCGAACAAACAAGGTCAGAATCTCCCGAAACCTCTTCCAACACTTCAAATGTGTTGAAACAAACATGTTGAAAGAAATAGGGTTAAAATCAGATGTTTGGTTGGGAAACTGTAGTCAGTTGTAGGTTTAGGCATTTAAGACTTAGAAGTGAAGTCCATTTCGAGTTTTAAATAGTATATTTATTTATTATAAATTTTAACAATTTTTAATTAGTTTATTATTTTTTCTTTTATAGGACCTAGGTGATTATTGATCTACCGTAGACCTAGCTGATGTTTTGCCGTCAAGTTTTTTATTTTATTTATAGTTATTTTTGAACTGAGGATATTGTATTACTCTTTAAATTTAATGAAAACTTTATTTTATTTTTGGTTATTTGATTTAGTTATTATTTTTAGTAATCAAAATCATACAGGTTACAGGTACTTACAGGAAACGTGTACACGTAGAAAAAATAAAAAAATTGAAAAAAAAGCTTTTAGCGACGGTTGGTGGCCGTCGCTAAAAACATATGTAACTGAGTATTAGCTGCGGTCACTGGCCGCCGCTAAAAGAATATGCCGTTACAAGTATGTATTAGCGATGACCGATGAAAGCCGCTGAAAGTATGCATAAGCGGTGGCCGGAGTGTACCGCCGCTAAAAGAGTGTATTAGCGGCGGTCAGTGACTGTTGTTAATACATTTTTTAACTAATACATTTAAAAAAAGAAATTAGGCATCGGCGGCCGCTACTAAAAGTATGTAGTAGCAGCGGTTTTTGTCTGACCGCCACTAATACCCCTATTAGAGGTGGCCTTTGACTGCCGCTAATACCCATTAATCCCGTCGGTATTTTATGTTTTCTCCACGACTTAAGTGTCGGTTGTGAGGTACTTTTTAGTGACGGCCGTCGCTAAACATTCACCGAACAGGGTATCAGTGGCGGTCGCCAACCTCCGATGAAAGCTTTAACGACGATTTTTTTGACCTTTAGCGGCGGCCACTATTACCCTATTTTCCTTTAGTCTAGGTGATAGTGGAGCGGAAAGGTAAGACATTATACAATTTGGGTCATAATATTCCACCATGCTTCCAAAGTCTACGTCTGCGGTGGTCCACTCTGAGGTGGCTTTAGCTTCGGTACCCTTTTTTATCACTTTTGTGAGCGAGCCCGAACATTTTTTTGGTATCCATATTTTCTCTTTATTGAGTGAGCCCTCAAGTAGCCCTTTCCTTAGGTCGGCTCCCCTCCCGTGACTTGAACCCGTGACGTGGGGTTGGCTCCGATACCAAATGTAGAAGTTTGAGTTTATTGTTAAAACTTCGATGATTATATTGACATAGCTCTTATATAGAGCATTACAAGAGTTCAATAAAGGAAGGAAATCTTAATCAAATCAAATCAAATCTAATCCTAATCTTAATGATCCGGAGAATATGTGATGAGATACACCAAAGATGATATGGTGCATCTCACACAATTTATTACAATATATTCTCTAATAAGAAATTTTTTTGGTAGTTAAGCATATGTATTTTAATTAAAGAGATCAGTAACTCGGTGAAGGCAGGTTTTGAACCCAGGTTTATAGTATCATCACCCACAAACTTTACCAACTGAGCAAGCTGGCACCTTTCCAATAAGAACTTTGATTTGGAGAAGAGATGTGCTCATCTCCTCGAACTTGGGCAAAAACAAAAAGCCATCTAAGAGGGTCAAGCCCTCCCTGCCCACATCACTAAAATCCTACCAAGACCTCAAATCTTCCTCTCCAACAGCTTGGCCAATATGTATGTCAAATGCGGACTCATTGCTAATGCCCAACACGTTTTTAATGAAATCTTGCAACCAAATGTTATTTCTTGGAATTCCATGGTCAGAAGTTGTGTCTTCTATGTGGGCATGGGTGGAATTCTATTGTCTACTTCAAAATGATGTTGTCGTGTGGCGCCGTTCCTAATCAGTGGAATTCTAGTGTTCTTAAAGGTTGTATAGATAACAATGATTTTTGTGGAGGATCACAAATTCATGGCCTCTCAATTAAGTTTAATCTAGGTGATAACGTCTTTTTTGCAAATGGACTTGTTGAGTTATATGCTAGATTCTATAGCTTTAATGAATCAGTGAAGGTTTTTGATAGTTTGGTGTTCAAGGACATTGCGCTGATTAACACTGTAATTGGAGTATTTACGAAAATTGAGAATTTAGAAAAAGCTTTCGTCAACTTCCAGTTGACTTTATCTGCTTCTATGAGACCTACTAGATCAACTTTTGTTAATTTGTTGAGTGTGGTCGATGGATATGAGAATTTGAGACAACAATTGCAAGTTCATGGTTTGGTAATAAAATTTGGGTTCGGAAACCATGGTGTTGTAGAGAACAGCGTGGGGTTAGCATTTTCCAGGGTTTTTGTCTCTTTTTTTTTCTATTTTGTTGGGTTAGCATTTTCCAGGGTTTTTGTCTCTTTTTTCTTTCTATTTTGTTAATAGTAGTAGGACAAATCAAACAAGAAAAAAAGCACTCCTTGGACAAAATTTTCCTCAAAAAAATCTTGACCTAGAAAAATGTAGAAGTTTAAGTTTATTGATAAAACTTCAATGATTATATTGACATATTCAAAGCTCTTATATAATTAAAGCATTACAAGAGTTCAATAGAGGAAGGAAATCCTAATCAAATCAAATCAAATCTTAATCAAATCAAATCTTAATCTTAATGATCCCAAGAATATGTGATAAGATACACCAAAGATGATATGGTGCATGTCACACACTTTATTACAATATATTCTCTAATAAGAACTTCGATTTGGAGAAGAGATGTGCTCATCTCCTCGAACTTGGGCAGGAACCAAAGCCGTCTCAGATGGTCAAGCCCTCCCTGCCCACATAACTAAAATCTTGCCAAGACCTCAAATCTTCCTCTCCAACAGCTTGGCCAATATGTATGTCAAATGCGGACTCATTGCTAATGCCCAACACATTTTTGACGAAATCTTACAACGAAATGTTGTTTCTTGGAATGCCATGATCAGAGGTTGTGTCTTCTAAGTGGGCATGGGTGGAATTCTATTGTCTACTTCAGAATGATGTTGTGTAGCGTCATTCCTAATCAGTGTAATTCTAGTGTTCTTAAAGGTGTTATAGATTATGGTGATTTTTGTGGAGGATCACAAATTCATGGCCTCTCAATTAAGTTTAATCTAGGTGATAACGTCTTTGTCGCAAATGGACTTGTTGAGTTATATGCTAGATTCTTCAGCTTTAATGAATCAGTGAAGGTTTTTGATAGTTTGGTGTTCAGGGATATTGCTCTTAACATTGTAATTAAAGTATTTGAGGAAAAGAGGGAATTTAAAAAATGGTCTGGCTTAGGGGACCCCTTTTTTTTTTTGACCCCTCTCATGTTCGTGTGCTCGGCCGTTGGATTCCAACGGTGGTTGTCAGCGCCGAGCTGGCATCACTTTTTCACTTTTTGGGGCACAGACAACCACCGTTGGATTCGTGAAATCCACGGCTGAGCACGAGAACACCAAGAGGGGTCAGAAAAGGTGGTCCTCGGAGCCTGAGCCTTTAGAGAAAGCTTTCGTCAACTTCCGGTTGATTTTATCTGCTTCTTTGAGACCTACTAGATCTATTTTTGTTAATTTGTTGAGTGCGGTCGATGGATATGAGAATTTGAGACAACAATTGCAAGTTCATGGTTTGGTAATTAAATTTGGGTTTGAAAACCATGGTGTTGTAGTCTTGTAGAGAACTCCATGGGGTTAGCATTTTTTAGGGTTTTTTTCTATTTTATTTTTAGTAGTAGGACAAATCAAACAAGTAAAAAAGGACTACTTAGAAAAAAATTTCCTCAAAAAAAATCTTGACCTAGAAAAATGCTGTCCCAGGCTATTTTTTTCCCTCGATCCAAACGCAGCCTAATTTTGCTACGTGTGCCATGTGTCCTCCCAAAATTGTAATTATTGATAGCATTTTAGCCCATAACAGTAGTATGCGGGAAAAAAATAAAAAAATGGAACTACGTGGGTATTATTGGTTACTGTTGGGTGCCTCTTGAGTTTGCCGAGGTTTTTTTTTATGTAGTAGGGTCAGGATCCAGAGCCCCCTCTTGAGAGGGACGCGACTTCCATGCGCCAAGGCCATATGGACCAAACAAAACGGCCCTGCTCATGTTGTGCCACGTGAGCAAAAAGATCAAAGTAACTGTGCCCCGACTAACCTGGGTTGTAGTTGTGTTTGTAATTGCAGTTACTTTTATCTTTTTGCTCACGTGGCACACCACGAGCAAGGCCGTTTTGTTTGGTCGGTACAGCCCTGCTGCATGGAAGCCGCTCCCTCTTGAGAGTCATACTCTTGGCAGTGGATTTCGAGAATACAACAGTGGTTGTTAGCACCACCAAAAGTGAAAAAGTGATGCTAGTCCAGCGCTAACGGCCATTATAACAAAAATAACGGCTGTCATTTTATAGGCGTTTTAACATAACGTAACGGGGGAGGTCCGAATCCGTATAACGGCCATTATTTTCGTTATAATGGCCGATTTTTAAACCATGGTCTGAAGTATTAAAGTAAAATTGAATAGTTGATTTTGTTCTATCAAATTGGTTTTTAGCCCTGTAGAGACCTTAGGTGGGACCATTAAACATCCGGCTTCATCATGCCACATATCCAAAAAAAAAATGACTAAGGACTATCATTAGATTATGAGCATTGATACTTAGACATCCCGTTAGATTATGACCTCTCATTGCCTGAGTGTTTTTTTAGGCAAATGTTTGGTGTGTTGTAAACTAATTTAAAAATCTTTGCACAAGAATCTTTATGCATCATGCGCGAAATTGACATATTTATGTCAATCGACTATAAAAAGACTCGATCGACAGTTCATGTGACAATCGATTCCTTTTATAGTCGATCGACAGTTCCTGTGGTCAAATTTTTATGTCGAAGAAGAGTCGTTATGCCCCAAATCCGGGCACCTGAATTCGACCCGTATGCCCATGGGTCAACCCATACCTGTATCCACGACATGATATATAACAATTAAAATTCTTAATAATTCAAACAAAATCCCATCATGAACGAACTCCAATTAATAATTTAAATGAGTTCATCAACAAGTTCCATACTCAGAGTTTAACCATAAATGCGGAAGCGAAAAATAAAAAATAAATAAAGAAAGTGCCTACTAAAATAAAAATGGCTAATTCTAGCCATCGATGCGTGATTATACAGGAATCGGTCATTCCGTTTATCACCGACACCTTCATTTAGATCCATCAGAATGTACTTAGGTTCTGGCGCTGGAATTTGGTTCTTCATATGGTTGATGACAAATGTCATTAGATCCCCGCTATCGGTGAGATCAAATTCGGATTCACCTTCTTTAATCATCCCTGATTGTGGACCATTGGTTTCTTTGGTGTAATTATGGCTGGTCCTCGTCCTGCCAAGTAAGCACGATATTCTCGCGCAGTACTACGAGGCCCATGTCGGTATATCGTGTGCTTCTTGCCAATGATAACATGTATTTCCTCCATCTATTCAATTAGCCAAATTGTTTATATGGAATTATTCCTAATAATTGAGGGACAATATATCAGTGTTCGGTTCCATACCGAGTATACCAAATACATCATATTTCATTTGAAATTTACTAGAGTAAGGTAAATAATTTTGATTGTTCGTAGTTTGGTCAAACGGTCCAATATGGGGTCAACATTAAAGTTTAAAAAAAAAAGTAATTATTTTTAGATCAAAATTTTTAGGGATAATTTAAATACCTTTTGTGAAGATACTTGGTCCAAAAATGTTTATTTCTGTCATTAATAATGTATTTCGATTCAATCTAAATGTCCAACAATTACGATCATAAAGTAAAAAATAGTTTTACGAGATCATTCCGATCAGTCCGTCAAATTACATTTTTAAAGCTATGATGCTTTATAAAAATTTCACAATGGGTCAACAATTCAATCGGTTGAATTAATTTTAATATATAATAAATAGACAGAAATATTCCAGAACAATACCAAGGAATTAGAATAACATATTACCAGCTATGAAGTTTGTTTATAAATCAAGCTACAGCTTTGAAAAGTCTCGGTTGTCAATTTCAAGAATACTTAGTCCTTCTGTAATATATAACTCGCTGAGTTAGGAGTTCGCTGAAACTGAAGTGTCAAAGATCACGAGGACTTCATCAATAAATCAAAGAAGAATTAAAGTTGAAGAAAACCAACCCAAGTATTCAAGCTCAACTGAAGACAAAGTCAAGCTCAAACATGAAGATATGAATGATCAAAGTATGTTCTCACTCAACGAATGTTCAACTATCAGAATCTCGTATTGCGTTTATTTGCATACATTTAAGGGTGCACCGCGCGTTGCTAGCGAATAAATTTGACCCTAGATGTTCTTTGGTTCTTTTGGTATTGTTTGGAAGCTATACTAAAGACATAGGATAGTTATTATAGTTGTTTGGGTATATTTCGGAGAAGGTCTGCAAGGACCGGCCGACCAACCACTTTGAGCAGCTGACTGGTCAAAAGTTGCGGTCGATCGGACCCTTTTATACCAGGTATTCTGGTTCTGACCTAAGCAGTTGACCGGACAGATTGTGCGGCTGACCGGTTAAAATGTGCGGTCGACCGGACCTTTAGCACGGATAATTTTTAGTTCTGACCTAAGCGAGAGACCGACCAAAATGTGTTGTCGATCGAAGTTAGGTCGACCGGTCAAAAAGTGCGGTCGACTCCGCCAATTCTGAATCTATTTTTGACTCGTTCTTTTGTGCGATTTGATGTGTACTTGAGTCATTCCAACTACTATTTTAGGTTTGTTTCTCTTGAGATGGTAGATCATTATATAATAGAACTCTTACCCTCCATTAGAGTGAACCAATCAAGATATCTCTCGACTCCCATTCTTTGATTAACATCTCTTGAGTCTAGAGATTTTGAATCTGAGAAAGCTTCATTTGTGCAAATCTGTACATCCTTTGTGAAGGCTTTATATTGTTTGAGAGAGCTTCAAATGAGAAAATCTGATTCATCTATTATGAAGGCTACTCTAATTATCTAAAGAGACTACGAAGTGTATTGTTTCTTGCAATCATCTTCTTCGAAAAAGATGATGATAGTCATTGGCAGAGTGTCTCTGTGGCGAATTCTTCTAAGAAGATTTATCATTTTATCGAATTCATCAAAATGTAAGTATCTCTTAGAACAAACCTTTTAGAGTGAAATCAATCTTATCAAACCTGAATTGTTTGTGATTGATGGATGAATAGGTACTCATCAAATTGAGTTGATAAAGGTGGAATCTTTGAGAAATATGTTTCTCTAAAATACTACGGGATTAGTGTGACTCTATAGGTGAATCGAAAAGTGATTTTCGTATAGATCGAGTCGAGGATTGTAGATCCATGAGAAGATGGCTGCTCTAAATAGACTACTGGCCTAGGCTGACTCTCTAAGAGAGCGAGAAGCGATTCTCGTTAAATCGAGACTAAGTGAATTTTAGTTTGTTGATTATTTATATCAATTGAAAATGTTGTAATGCATGATTGAAATAATATAATACTACTCGTTGTGAGTATTGGAGAGTGGACGTAGGTGTGGAGTCGCCGAACTACTATAAATTTGAGTCTCGTGTGATTGTGAATGTTTGCATATTTTATCTCAGATTTTCCAATATCTATGTTATGTGGATGATTCGTATTTTGATTGTTTGATCCTTTTCCGCTTTGTGTGATCAATAATTTTTAATCCATATAGAATCTCCAGAGAAATTAAAAATTATCCTATTCACCCCCCTTTAGGACATAACGTGGTAATTAAAAAGGAATTTCAAACTTAACATCTTAACATCACTAAAATGATCAACAACTAAGAACAAATTCTATTATAACTCAAAGACAATAAGGAAACTACATACCTTCTTCCTCGAACACGCCGTTCACCATTGGTTCTTTTACAAACGTGCCAAACTCCTCAAATAGCTCGGATAAATCTAAAATATTTTTCGGTTCTAAACCGTGAGCCAAGGTCCAGTAATTTCCATGTGTACAATCTCGATTAACGTAGTACTTGCAATATATATTCAAATATAGCATTTCATTTCTCGTATAAAACATGTTGTAATATTATATTAATCATAACAATATTTATTGGCAGAAAAATATCCATTTAGAATTATAAGATTCAACCAACGATGTGATTCGACAACGAGGGTAGATAACAGTTTTACGACCAATGTATAAGTATGTATTTATGTGACCAATACTATAAGTGGCTCGACTAACGAGTAAGGAATATCCGACCAACGATTTCATGTGATCATAATGCTTAATAGGCAAAATTAATAATCAAACTCATCCAACAAATAAATGGAAATTAATGGCATGGTTGGAATAAATAAAAGAAATTAATGACATGGATGAACAAATATATTAAATACTAAATTAATTCAAATTGTACTTACCGGTTACTAAAGAGAATAATGGTATTTGTGATATCTCAACATCTTAGGCGTCAAAGCTTGGAGTTCTCTCCCATCGAATTAACTCTCACAAGGAAATAAGGATAGTGATAATTGTGGCTTAAGGGTGTAATACGTAGGCAATCAAGAAGGGTGTACGAAGTCAAAGGGATTAAAGCCTTTTATCTATTATCTATACTAAAGCTCGACCCTGTTTACGTGGTGCTCTATCCATCTTTTTTCCACGAGTTTTTCCAAGTATACCCCTATTTCTAAATATAACTCTTTCTCTCCATTTTTAAATTTTTTTCCTAAAACTTCATTGCCATTACTCTCTCTCTCCTTAAATTATGTACTAAAAAAATGTCTTTCCTTATTTCAATACCTTTGATTTCTACGACTCTATTTTCTTGAATCCCTCATTCATTATTCATTATTTCTTAAATTATCTAAAAAAAAATGCCATCTATTATCTTCTATTATATATATACTAAAGCAGAGCTTTGCTGAGGTGGCGCTCTCTCAATCTTTTTTCCAACATTTTTTCCAAAAATACCCTTCACAAATGTTCAGACATTTGAATGGTTACGAACTCAAAAATCGAAACGGTCCTAACTTCGATGGGTTCTTAACTACACTCCCAAACATGTCTCTCCCTCTCTCAAGGCATCTCTTCATCTCCAATATCTTTTGTTATATTCAAGGCATCTCTTCATCTCCATCCTCTCCATTTCCAAGCGTTACAAACTCTCCACTTATTAAAACTTTTTTCATAAATACCACACACGGATTCTAATGAAAACGTCTCTCCAACTTTTTTTATTTTCCAAAATTACTTCTTCCATTTAAAGGTCTCGCACTATCGCTTGATTTTAACTATTTTTGTTTGATTTTTTTTTTTTTTTTTTTTTTACAGTTTTTCCATACTTTTTCTTCAGTCGAAACACATTGTTTCTTGGCGACTTCCAAGTTTCAAATAGGACAAACGATGCAAAGTGGAACCTACTAGATCTTTTGAGAGAACAACATACCCGAACCAGGGGGCTGTAATATTACGTAGAGTAGAGGTAACCAAAAAGATACAGTATGAAACAATGATAGAATAACAAATTAGATGAAATGATCTATGATCAAAGTCTTCTTAGCTATTTGTCACGGGGTTGCAAATTCTTTGCCTTAGACCCGTGCGGCACTCGTGTCACGCTCCAACGGTACTCGAGTCAGCCTTTCCTGGTTGCCTTGAGAGTTCCCAAGCTCACCAAGACCTTTGCTTAATTGATCACACCAAGAATGCTAAGGAGAAGAGGGAAGATGGTTGTAAGCTCACAACTGGAACTCTTGAATTGCTACTCAATTCTTGGATGGTTACAAATGAGGAATGCTCCCCTTTATATAGGCTTGGAGCTAGACTCTAGAACTTTCTATACAATTCTTCCTCAAGAATTATCTAGAATGTACATATGTTACAAAAGGGTAGAGATCCCCTAGAACTCTCAAGAGTAGTCTAGATCCTTCCAATCTCTAGGGTTCTCCATAGTGCTCCAGAGTCCTCTAGAATCTTCCAAGACACTCTAGACTTCTGGAGTATAGAATGGTCCAATAATGGACTTAGATGTGGGCTTGTGACGGGCTTTAGTTAGCGGGCCCGCGACATATTGGTGTACAATCTATAAACAATTAGTGATAAACATAGCACATGGGCCCCAAGTAGAATTTCCACACCAAATTCAGTCTGATTGTTACTTTCAGATCTGCATATTCTCTTTTTTTTCTAGACCTTTTGCCATATTTTTTGATTGCCCAAACAATTAGAATGGTCAGATTCTTATGAACATCCAATCGGCTTGATTTTGATCCTCGAAGATTTCTCAGTTGCAAGCATCTAATTCCGGATTACTTGCCATTGTAAATTCAGTCGAATTGATATCTAACCAATTGAGTCTCCTACTTGGAACATATATACAATCTGAATTTTATTTTATATGAGAGATTGAATCACATTATTGGCGGGAGATGGAGCGCCCTTTCGGCCATGACAATCTATGCTTTTATGGCGATAAATGCCAGAATAAATTGCTTCAATTCTCCTTCCATCTTCTAATGCATACAAAAACTAATTTTTGATTTATAGGTATCCCTCTCTCTCTCTCTCTCTCTTCTCTTACTAAACCTCATTAATCATGAAGGAAAAAAATCGGTTTGGCATTTGGGACAATTTTTTTCCAATTGTTTCTTTTGATTGTTAATTGTTCATATTGAAAAATCACGAAAATGGTCAGTAGCAAGGTCTTGCATGCCAAAAATCATCTTTATCAATTTTTCCCAAGAATTATATTTTAGCATCCCAAAAAATGCTCAAATTCAACGGCCAGGAACCAAAATATCAAATTACTAAATCCAACTGATAGAAATAAAAAATTTCACTGAATTTTGATCTGTATATCCATCAAGAAATGTACCAAACATCCATAAGGTCAGTGGGCCATAAAGAGCTAGTGCACCACATGGCATTTTGAGACGGTAGTTTAGTTAATTCTTTAGATGTAGGTACTTTCCGAAGTGTCCTATTCATCTATTGATATAAGCCAATGAATCAACGTGAATTTGGGTCATCACAAATTCTTCAATTTAATGATCTTAATTAGTTTTCTACCAAACATCTCTGATATTTATAAGATCAATGGTCCATTTTGTGGTCACCCTATTGATGTCATTTTATTGAATCGTACCATCTATACAAGGATCCATATGTGAGAGTGGTCCACGATTTGAATGGTTTATATGTACAAGCACATGAAATTAACGTGTGTTATTTATAGCAATAGGTTTTCCTTCAATTTTTGCCTTCGCCACATTAATTGTAATCTTATGTGGTCCCCACATGTCTTTAATAGTTTTTGAAAAGGTAGGTCTCCAACGTTATTAAAATTCTTAGGTGAACTTTTATGAATTCCCTAATGGGTCGGGCTCAAGGGACCCCCATTTTTGACCTCCCATCTTGACGTACTCGCATAGAAGATGAATCAATGGCCGATTTTTGGTGGGGATGATAACCTCACCATATAGATCACCCAGAACAAAAATCAGCCCATTCTGAAATTTCTAACCCCATCAAATGTGGTTTTCAAGTTCCACAGTAAAAATCGACGGTCCATAATTTTTCAGCTTCTAAACCATTCTATGAATATCATAATGATTTGAATTTTTGTGAGGATGATCTCCTCACCATAGAGTTCATCCTCACAAAAAATCAGCCATTGATTCATCTTCTATGTGGGTACGCCAAGATGGGGCTCAAAAATGGGGGTCCCTTGAGCCCGACCCTTAACTAATTGCTAAAGTGTCTCTAAGTTGACCATGTTTTAAATTGATCCCTTACTTTCCTTTTATTAACCACTAGTGGGTTGCCCGCCCCGACAAAGCATTGCCAAAATCGGGTGTTAGTGGCTGAGATCCACCATCCATTTGGGAAATAAGATTTTGGTCATCCTTTGTGAAGCCGATAAGAGGGGGGATAAGTGGGGAGACAGAATCCCTGTTTCGTTATATAGAAGGATTTGTGTCATATCACCCCGTCGAGATGTCTCATTTTGTCAATTGACTGAGACTTATTTTGAGACAGCGATTAAAAAAGAAATAACGATAGTGATGAGAATTTTAACCTAAGTTTAAATACATATGCTATCTATATAATAAGGGACGACTTTTGTCTCCCCCTCTTATACCCCCTATAAATGATGGCTGAGATCGAATCCATCCATCATTTTGGACGGTCGATCTTAGCCCTCTACACTCCACTCATTTTTCCCTGTCTCCCACGTACACGTTACACCCAAGGTTTAAAAGGGACCATTATAACAGTATAACGGTCTGGGGGCGTTACCGTTTTTTCCTTTATAACGAAAAAACTGCTCAGGGGCAAAAATAGAAAAAAAAAGGGGAAAAATTGAAAAATTACGGAAAAACAGAAAAAAGGGCACTGAAATTCAAATTTTGAATTTTGTATTTCAAAAACGAAAAAAATAGAATATAACAGAAAATAACAAAGAAAACGGCCATTTTATTTTCACATTTTTCCAAGAAAATAATGGTTGTTATAATAACGGACATTATTTTCGTTATAACGGCCGTTATTTTCTAGGCATTTTAACAGTGCGTAACATAACGGGGTAGGTCCGAATCCGTTATAACTGCCGTTATTTTCGTTATAACGGCCAATTTTTAAACCTTGGTTACACCCCTGTTCGTTTTTCCCTTTCCCGCTCATGCTCTCCACGATCTCTTCAGTTGTGGTAAGTGGTAAGTGGTAACCCCCACCTTTCCTCAGTCCTCAGCATCTCTCTCTCTCTCTCTCTCTCTCACGGTCCTCAATGTGTGCCTCCTTGCTGCCGCTCTTGAAACCCTAAAGCTGAGTTGAACCGCTCTCGAATCCTCTCTCCATCGCACGTCTTCATCTGGATTTAGATCGCCTTTCAAATCTGCTTTGGTCTGCTCTTCGATTAAGGGTTTCTTTTTTTTTATGTTGTTTTGGGACTAGATAGATAAATGGAAGTTTTTTTTTTGTCGTGTCTGGCTAGAGTTCCACCAGTCAGAGTATGACCTGGGTGCTCCTTGCATGCTCTTGACGTCTCCTCCGCTAGTCACTCTCAAACTCAGCTTCCACGATCTCTTCATACCTGGGAATTTTATTTCGGGGGGTTTTTGCAGTTCTAACCTGAAACCCTAAACATGGTTTTCTCATTTGCATTTGGGGTATTTTGATCAACTTTTGATCATTTTTTTTTCAGTTTTAACCTGAAAACCATGTTTAGGGTTTCAGGTTAGAACTGCAAAACCCAACCCCCCCCCCCCCCCAACCAAAAAAACATAAAATAAAATGCAACAGGTATGAAGAGATCGTGGATGCTGAGTTTTAGAGTGACTGACGGAGGAGACGTCAAGAGCATGCAAGGAGCACGCAGGTCAGACTCTGACTGGTGGAACTCCGCACAGGACCTCAAAGACATTAAACACAACAAAGAAACTTCCATTTATCTATGTAACCCCAAACACCATTAAAGAAAGAAACTCTTAATCGAAGAGCAAACACAAGCAGATCTGAAAATGGCGATCAATCCAAATCCAAATGAAGACGTGCGATGGAGAGAGGATTCAAGAGCGGTCCAAGTGAGCTTTAGGGTTTCAAGAGCGGCAGCAAGGAAGCGCACGTTGAAGACCGAGAGAGAAGGAGATGCTGAGGACTAAGGAGAGGTGGGGGTTACCACTTACCACTTACCACAACTGAAGAGATCGATCGTGGAGAGCGTGAGCAGGAAAGGGAAAATCATGGAGAGCGTGAGCGGGAAAGGGAAAAACGAACAGGGGCGTGTAACCAAGGTTTAAAAATCGGCCGTTATAACGGATTCGGACCTACCCCGTTACGTTACGCACCGCTAAAATGCCCAGAAAATAACGGCCATTATAACGAAAATAATGGCCGTTATTTTCCGCTATATTCCAATTTTTTTCCGTTTTTGAAAATTTGAAATTCAAATTTCAAATTTTAAAATTTGAATTTCAGCGCCCTATTTCTGTTTTTCCGTTTTTTTCCTTATTTCCCTTATTTTTCATTTTTTCCCATTTTTGCCCCTGAGCATTTTTTTCGTTATAACGGAAAAAATGGTAACGCCCCCAGACTGTTATTCAGTTATAACGGTCCCTTTTAAACCTTGGGTGAAACGTGTACACGCGGGAGATGGGGAAGAATGAGTGTAGTGTAGGGGGCTGAGATTGACGATCCAAAACGATGGATAGATTCGATCTCAGCCATCCTTTATTGGGGGGGGGGGGGGGGGGGGGGGGGGCGTATAAGAGGGGGAGACAGGGGGAGACAAATGTCGTCCCTTATTATATAGTGGATGGCCCGTGCCCCCGGCACTCTGGACAAAGCATTGCCAAAATCGGGTGTGAGTGGCTGAGATCCACCGTTGAGTTGAGGGATAAGATCTCGACCATCCTTTATGAATTCGGATAAGTGGGGAAGACAACTTCCCTGTTTCGTTATAGAGTCCATCTAGAGCTACACCTATTTCTTACATCCACTTCTTACACCTGAGGTTGGGCCCCACATAGAGATCATGTTGGACAATCCAACTATACATTGAGTTGTCCTTGCCATGATGATCATCATTGCCAAAAATCAGTTCACTTCGAAATTGCTAACTATATAAAAATTGACCGAAAATAATTGTTTAATTGGATGGTCTGGAATTTTTAAATTAAAGTCATATTTTTATGAGGTTAGGAATGTTGAAATATCCTGAACTTTTGTGAGGAGGGTAACCATAGTATGAAAAACTTACTGTGCGGTTGGATTGTCCAACATGATCTCCATGTGATTGAGCCCCAACCTTGGGTGTAAGAAGTGGACGTAAGAAATGGGTGTAGCTCTAGACGGACTCTTTGTTATATAGATGTTTTGAAAGGATTTGTTTAAGATATTTTCTACCCATATACGTTGAGTTCAGTGGGTCCCATTGCTACCCACGACTTTGGTGGTTAATCCTTCTTTAAAGGTGTCCTATAATTAAGCCTCCATTTAAGTGTCCAAAAAATCACATTTTTATATTTATTTCTAGATTCCTTGCGTAGTTGGATGTCCATGTGGCAGCAATGCCTTTAATTTCTTCAACTATCTTGATATTGGAAATAGTCTCCACGTTTTTAATTTGTGGGGCCCATTAGTTATTTCCTTTAATGTTTTTTTTTTTAAATATCAACAACTTATTCTTTTAACAATTTATTTCTTATTGTAACCATTATATCCTTTTTTGTAGGGACAAATCTAGTATGCAACTGCAAACAATGTATCCACCATTGAATGTTCATTGAAAAATGTGTTTTTAATTTATAAAATATTTCAAGATTTTCCTCGCATTATCCACAATTTTTATCGATAGGTTCCTAAGGTCAGAGAAGTCTCTAAGGAGTGATCGAATGTTGTAAATGGACCATACCGATTATGTAATTTCTTAATTCATGTTCAATGTCAGTGAAATTAAATGTATGCGTGGTTCGATTGTACGGTTATGTCCGTCTCTCTTAATCATTTGCCTATGGTTCATTATAAGGTTTTAGTGTTAAATGTATGTGTAAACCCTATGTGACATGAAAATGTGGTCGTAGCTAAGTTTTCTAACTTATCTTAAGTGTCCTGCATACAACGAACGTGGTCTGTTAAATCTTAAACAAGGCATGCTCTAATCTATCTATTATCTATACTAAAGCTCAAGCCTACTGAGGTGGCGTTCTCTCCATCTTTTTTCCATCGATTTTTCCAAATATACCATCTTTTTAGTTTTTCCAAAAATAACCCATTCACACTTGCTTTAATGTTACTAAAATACAAGGGTATATTGGACTTTGTCTCAACAAAAACCTTTACTCTTCCAACCTCTTTGTTCCCAAACGTTTGCAATCCCACTATTTTTTTCCTTCTATTAAAACCATCTTCATTAATCCTCCAAAACCTACCCCAGCACTGCTAAGGCGGCACTATTTCCATTTTTTCCAAAAATACGGTTGAACCTCTTTAACATTGGTCGGGTGACCAACACCTTGGTGTACCCTCATAAAGGATGAATCAATGGCTGATTTTTGGTGAAGATGATCTATATGATGAGGAGATCATCCTCACAAAAATTCAAATCATTCTGATATTCATAGACTAGTTTAGAAGTTGAAGAATTATGGACCGTCGATTTTTACCGTGTAACTTGAAAACCACATTTAACGGGGTTAGAAATTTCAGAATGGGTTGATTTTTTGTTGGGGTTATCTATATGGTGAGGAGATCATCCTCACCCAAAATCAGCCATTGATTCATCCTCTATGTGGGTCCACCAAGGTGTTGGTAAAAAATGTTGATAAGAAATGTTGGTCACTGGAACCCAACCCCTTTAACATATCCTAAATTCTAAAAAAATCCTTTACACTTCAAAATGGTTCAAAACCCTATTCGTGCTTTTAATTCCAAGATGCCTCTTACTCTACAGCATGCACAGCTCCCCAAGACGTCTCTCTATCTCCCCCATTACCCGTCCTGAACGAAAAATAATTTGATGGTATTTGAACGGTCTCATTCTTGCCTAGCTCTAATCTCTCACATCTCCTATCTCTAATACTCTAAGTGCTAAATCCTAAATCGTAAATTTATTTATTTTATTTATTGTAGATATTGAGCAATATGCAGAGATTTCTGAGACGTCATAAGCCACATACATGAGACATATTCAAACAAGTCTGCAAATAGAACACTGTTTCGAAGGATTTGACACCGATCATCGCACACTGCTAAGACGATGGAGATTTGGTTTTAAGTGAAGGCAATTATGCTATCTGTTGTTCTTCAATTATTATTTTTTCCATAAACTTCACCATTTTTTTTTATTTTTGGTTTTTATAAACGAATCAATAAAATAAAAGAATGGTTGCCATATGCGTCTCCCATTCGTTTTTCCCTAAGGCGTGGTCAACTATTCATCTTTTATTAGGTATTTTTTTTAGATTTTTTCTTCTTTTTTGATTAATTTTGATTTTGATTTGTGTTCTACTTTATTTTACTTTAGAAATGGAATAAAGATCTTGAATCAAGTGTTTGTGTTTATTGTCTGGGTTGCAATCAAAATGTATATTTAAACATCGTATATGCACAAACAAACAAAATTTGGTTCTAAATAATTTTAGAAGTAATGACTTACTGATAGTTTTATCAATAGTAGATGGACCTACAATCAGCCTGATTAATTGTTTCTAACCATTGGATTTAAGACTTCTATCAATTGTTGTATTGTCATGGGTTTTGATCCTTACGCTTGACATCACCATCAGGCTTAGTTTTTAGTCTGCATGTTAACGTTGCATTGGCATTGGATTTTGAGGGATTTTATTTTTAAATATATAACTTCTAGAGTTCACCAATCAATCTAACTTTTTGTGTACGTGTCTATCAAGAGGTGTGCGAAGCATTCATGCAGTTTGTGGGCCCATCGCCTATAATCTCAAACATGCAACATTCTGCAGCAAAAATTCCTTCTTTTTTCTCTTAAGCGTCTATTTGGTAACCTGGAATTGAGCTGGATTTGGATTTTTGATTCCAAGAATCACAAATCTATGGGTTTGGAAGGACCAAATTCTCAGAATTATATTTCCAATTCCGTGATTTTCCAGGAATTAGAAGTTTTAGGGGGGGAGAAGAAACTTTGAATTCCTGGAATTCTATTTTCGGGTGGAGATATTCAAGGGAATTTTTGTTGGGCTCGAACTTTCACACTCATCCCTAGGCTAACCTATAAATAAAAAATCAACAAGATTAATTATTTGCAACCGTTGGATTGGTGTATTTTTTTGGTTAATTTTTAACCATGTGTTATCTACCATTATTTGGGGTACTCAAATCCGAAGGTTAAAAAATTTTAATCAGCCTGATTTTTAGCATGTAACCAGGGGATGGGACAAACATCTATAAGGTCCGCGGTCTATATAATGTGCCACATGGTTCATACAATGTGGTCC
Organism: Euptelea pleiosperma; assembly: GCA_035048495.1. Taxonomy (NCBI): domain Eukaryota; kingdom Viridiplantae; phylum Streptophyta; class Magnoliopsida; order Ranunculales; family Eupteleaceae; genus Euptelea; species Euptelea pleiosperma. The sequence continues at coordinate 3,082,309 of CM068551.1, forward strand.
ATCATCAAAGGATTACAAATTTGTAACCGTGTGATTGATGTCTTTTATGGGTTAATTTTTACCTGTGTGATATATAGCATTAGTTGGGTTACGAAGATCCAAGTTGAGGGATAACTAATCAGCCTCATTTTAGTTTGTAGGTCCACCTAGGGATGTAACTAACCGTTGGATTTGTGACTTTTATGGGTTGATTTTTAACAGTAGGATTTCTAACATTAGTTGAGGTATGAAGATCCAAAGCTTAGAAATAACCAATCAGCCTTATTTTTAGTATGTAGGCCCACCTAGGGATAGGACAAATATCCATACGGTATTAGTGATTTGTAACCATTGGATTCTTGTCTTTTTATGGGTTGATTTTTAATTATGGGATATCGATCATTATTTCGGGTACTCAAATCTAAGGTTAGAAATAACTAATCAATCTGATTTTTAATATGTAGGTCCACCTAGAGATGGGACAAACATCAATACGGTCTATCGTCTCTAATAATGTGCCACATGACGAGCTCATAATGTGGTCCATCATTAGTGTTGATGATGTACATCCGTATCTGTTGCATAATGTGCCACTTAGGTTTTAGCACAGATTAATCATAGTAAAAACTTATCAAACTAATTTTATTTATTATTTTAAAATAAAATAAAATTAACATCGATAACAGTAAATTAACAGATGACAAAAAATAGTCGTTATATTATAAAGTTCATGAGATAATATTTCTCTTATATAGATAGATAGAAAATTCAATTCGGTTAGATGTCCAAACAGCTAAAATTAGAATTCATTAAAAATTCCAAGTAATTTCCACGATGCAACCAAACACAAAAATTTCAATTCTTTGAATTCAAATTCCTAGAATTCACAAATCCTAGAATTCTATTTTCAATTCCAAATCCGTGTGTGGTTGCTAAACAGGCCCTAATATTATAACCTTTGAAAGGTGTATAAAAAAACTTAATGGTAATTAACCTAATATCGTTCTCAGAGAGAGATAGAGTCCTATTGGAATGAGATTCATCATTGATCTCTAAAAACTATGAAACATTGCATTTTAGGGGAGGTGCTCACTGGTTCTTTAAGGTGCCCATGTCCTCTTTGACATGTGTCATTAGATGATAGGGGTTAAGAAGATGCCTAAACCAACTGTTCGACAAATCTATACCTATATATCACCAAATATAGAAGTGATATGTATCACAAAACTTATAAAATGTCTTCTTTTTAATAGGCGATGTGAGTGAACGTAAAAGTTTGAATAAGTATAGTCCACGCACATGTACCATTAACACAATAATAATTATTTTTTTAACATTATATAAGTGTCAAAATAAGATATAATTGTATATACAAAAAAAACTATATTCATAATTTTTTTTTTCTTTTACTGTGCCCGTGCTTACACGGGCTATTGATTCCTAGTTTTATATTATTGTTATTATTTTTTTATGACAAAAATATCTTTCTTAAATTGTAAATTACCTTAATGCTTTAGAACAAAAATTCAGGGTATTACAGTAACCATTCGAGCATAGTGCATGAATATCAAGGTTTAAAGGAGGCCGTTTTAACGATTTAAGGGACTGGGGGCGTTACCACTAAAATCGTTAAGATGGATTGAAACGGCCAGGGGCAAAAATGGATTTTAAAGGAAAAAAAAAAAAAGAAAAAAGAAAAAATGGCACTGAATTCAAAATTTGAAATTTCAAAATTTCAAAAAAAAAGAAAAAGAATTTAATATAAATTAAATGGATTTTAACAGAATTTAATGGATTTAATGGCCGTTTTTTTTTTTTCAAAAAAAATTCAGAATTTAACTCCTGTTAAAACGATTTTAACAGCCGTTAAAAAAAATGGCCGTTAAATTCAAAGCGTCAAAACGTGTTTAAACGGTTTTAATGGAAACGGACTTGGGGCGTTATCGTTTAAACGACTGTTTTTAAAACCATGATGAAGATTATTAGGCTCACAAAAGAAGTGCCTTTAATTTTATTAAGTTTTAAGTCAATTTGAAAACTAATATATTCAAATGAGTCCGTCTAGAGCTACACCCATTTCTTACATCCACTTCTTACACCCGAGATTGGGGCCCACATGGAGATCATGTTGGACAATCCAACCATACATTGAGTTTTCCTTGCCCTGATGATCATGGTTACCAAAAATCAGTTCACTTCAAAATTGATAACCATATAAAAATTTGATCGAAAATAATGGTTAAATTGATGGTCTGGATTTTTTAAATTAAAGTTATATTTTTATGAGGTTAGGAATGTTAAAATGTCCTGATTTTTTGTGAGGAAGATAACCATAGTATGAAAAACTTAATGTGCGGTTGGATTTTCTAACATGATCTCCATGTGGGCCCCAACCTCAGATGTAAGAAGTGGATGTAAGAAATGGGTGTAGCTCTAGACGGACTCTATTCAAATAAAACATTAGAGATGTTTTTTGTGGTCGTGGGGAGTTGAAACCCCAACCACTTAAGTGAATATTTTGGTTTCATGCTTTTAATCAACTAAGCCCGAAAAGTATAAGCATTCACCAAGCTAATGGTAATAGTCCCACATCACTGGGGGTGTCAACGGGTCGATTTTGGTTCAGGTCTCAATGTACCCAGAACCTGAATCTATTATGTTCAGGTATATGGCGGTTCTAGTTCCTATCAGTTCCGGTTCCTAAACATTGCGTACCTGTGTTATATAAAATTGTGAAATGAATGAATAAATAAAATAATTTTCATACTAAATATTTGAAAAAGCGCGCTTAACATCTTTATCACTATTATATATGTTGGTTCCGGTTCGATTTTGAATATTAGTGGAATTGGAACCTATGACATATTTCGTTCAGAGTCTTCTTGGGTCAGGACGACATCGCCCGAGATGATACGGCGAGGACATTAGCGAGTAGAGAGTTCAAGATGAGGAAAAGTGAAAAACACTACGGGTTGCCTGAGGCCTTGGCCCTTGCCCAATCGAATTTAATTTTGGTTGGGTTTTAAAAACTCAACCCGAGTCCAACTTGAATACTATGAAAGCCAACCCGAGCCTAACCTGAAGTTGAGTTGAGCCCGTTGAGCTCGGGTTGGACCCACCCAAAATGCAGTCCTAATTTGATATATTTTTAACATAACATATTATACGTGGTATTATTTAAAGATTTGGTAATGTATATATTATGAGAAAACATATTATACCCATATTTACAGGCATATTATAAACGAATTATTGAGAAAACTGCTTTTCAAATTAAAAAAGAAATGCAAAAAAACATTATTTTTTTAAAATCTTTTAGTACATTAATTATTTTATTTTATTCATTGCAGAATTTTTAAAAATATTTTCAAATGACAAATCCGAATTATACTGAACTTTTCCATTATCCTTTTTTGCCTGTACGCCGAATCTATATATCTTTATAATAGCGTGACCCTGCTGACGTGGAACTCTGAACGCACAGAGCGCCACATCAGCATTTTTATTTTCTCTATTCCCAATTGATCTAACTGTTCCCAAACGTTTGTATCGATTCTCTCTCATCTTACACGTTTTATCCCTTCCCAACAGTTTTATCAATTTCCAAGCATTACAAAACATTCTCCAATGGTTTCCTAGAAACTCTAAACAACTTTAGTGGCGATCCAAAGTACCGGTAACTCTTCTGCTTCGTTTTGTTTTAAATCGAAGGTCCATAGGACTCCACACCACAAAGTACGTCTTCATCTTCGTTGACGGACTGTCACGGAATGCTATGGCCGCATGGCACATACAGACCACTGGCCGTATTGATTTTGTCCCATCCCTAGGTGTTCTTTCAAATCAATAAAAGTTGATTTTTAGTCTTTTGCGCGGTTTGATTATTTTTTAAACATGGGATTCAACGTTATTGGGGTACTCATATCTAGCGGTTGAAACTAACCAATCAGGATGGGTTTTGATTTGTAGGTCTTGATTATCCCGAGGATTTTGCATGGAAAAGGTTTGTTGTTGAGACTTGAGAGTCAGTGAAGCTCTTGGTGAGTTGCAGCAGCAGCAGAAGCAAAATAGGAAAACATTGAATGTTCCTCTTTGGTTCTGATTTCAAAGAGTTGAAATTTGGTAACCGTATCTAGTCGCCAAAGTTGGGCATCGCCCATTATAATAAGTAATTTTATACTTTTTCTTACTATCAGATATGTTAGATGCCCATGTTAACAAATTGTGGACGTACAAATCATCCATATAGCAATGGGTCGGGTTCTGGTGACCAACATGTTTTACCAACACCTTGGTGTACCCTCATAGAAGATTAATCAATGGCTGATTTTTGGTGAGGACGATCTCTATGGTGAGGAGATCATCCTCACAAAAATTCAAATCATTCTGATATTCATAGACTGGTTTAGAAGTTGAAGAATTATGGACTGCCGATTTTCACCGTGTTACTTGAAAACCACATCTAAAAGGGTTAGAAATTTCAGAATGGGCTGATTTTTTGTTGGGGTTATCTGTATGGTAAGGAGATCATCCTCACCCAAAAATCAGCCATTGATTCATATGTTCTACGAGGGTACACCAAGGTGTTGGTAAAAAATGTTGGTCAAAACTGTTGGTCAACGGAACCCGACCCATGTTGAAAACCCACATACTATATCGGATTCAAGACGCAAAAATCAAAAAGGTAAGAGCAAAATTCATTTTTTTAAAAATAATTATTAATATTTTTTATTTTTTAATTCTTACCCGTGCTTTAGCGCGGGCCAACAACACTAGTTGCTAACTAAGAGTAAACCTAGCGAAGCCAATCACAGCCCAGAAAATGAGCCACGTGGCACACTCTTAGTGGACGATGACCGTACGTATGGATGTTTGGTAAATTACTAGGTGGACCTACAAACCAAAAATAAACTTGATCAGTGATTTCTAAGCGTTGGATTTAAGCTACTTTCATGAGTTGATTTAACAGTATGAATTTGAGCATTATTTGGGTGAAGAGATCCAAAGGTTGTAAATCACTAATCAGGCTGATTTTTGGTTTGCAGGTCCTCGGAGGGACTGGCCAAACATCCATACGGTCAGCGCCCTCTAACATCCATACGGTCACACCAGATATGTGAGCGGTTTACTCGCTAACTAAGCTCTCGACCCTCCCTCTTTGAGTAAAACTTCTGTCACACCGTTGTGACAGAACCTTCTGACACTTTTGCAATCTAACGAGTCTACCTTCGCTGGAGTAAAACTTCTATCACAGGGTTTGACAGATGCTTCTGTCACAATGAAAATCATAGCCCACGTGCCACGTGGCACACTCTTAGTGGACGCTGACCGATGGATGTTTGGACAGTCCCTTAGTGGACGAGTAAAACTTCTATCAAAGAAACCTGCAAATCACACAATCACAAGCCAATGAGTTCTCGGCACATACACCTCAAAGCAAAAGCACTTGGGTACGTTGCAAAAAGCACTTGTGTATGTGCCCGAGAACTCATTGGCTTGCGATTGTGTGATTTGTAGGCTACCGTGACAGAAGTTTTACTCCCAGTGGACCTCTAAACCAAAAATCAGCCCGATTAGTGATTTCTAACGATTCCATTGAAGTTATTTTCATTGGTTGATTTTAAGGGTAAGAATTCGAGCATTATTGAGTGTTGTTTGGGTGCAAAGATCCAAAGGTTGTAAAGAGGGTGTTGAGGACCTTTCCCGACTATTGAGCATTATTGAGCGTTGTTTGGGTGCAAAGAGGATGTTGTTTAGGTGCAAAGAGGATGTTGATGTTGAGCATTATTGAGCGTTGTTTGGTCGTCAAAATACATGCACGTCAACTAATGTTGAGGACTTTTCCCGACTATTCCAAAAAGTAGCTCGAGTTGCTTCTAAAGAGGATGTTGAAGTTTCTATGACAGTTATCAATTTTAAAAAGTCAAAGAAATGATCATGACTTTCTACCCTATTCAAGTTTCTAGTGATATGTAAACTTAAGTAATGAAACTTTTTATCATACTTGGCCTGCTTAGAATGATAAGTTATGAGTTCTATCTTTTGCACATTCAATTTATTTATGTTATTGTTATATATATGTGGAATAGATGGTGAGAATGGTTGTTTTTATATATATGTGTGGAATGGTGATGATGGAGAATAAGAAGATGATGCTCTTGGTGTTTTAAAGACAAAGCGAGTAGTAGTCAGCCAGGGGTACTTACAAACCCCTGGTAAGTCCATAGTTCTTAGAATTCAAATAGACATTCGCTTAAAATGATGTGTTTATTGAAGCTCATATTACTAACTAAAATTTTACATTTGATTGTGAGGCACATACATTGCCCATTATGTTCATCAGTGGAGAAACAGAAGCTGATGCTAATCTAATGCCACGTGGTCTTGGTGTTGCAAAGACGAAGCGAGTAGTAGTTAGCCAGGGGTACCTACAAACCCCTAGTAAGTCCATAGTTCTTGGAATTTAAATAGGCATTACCTTAAAATATATTATTTATTGATAACATATTACAAATTAAAAAATTTATATTTGATTGCGAGGCACATACAAATGGAGCATATGAAGCAATCTACTATACATACTGCTTTGTATGGTAAGTTATGGGAACCATGAATGATATAATGGATAGTTCCATTTATTGTTATTTTCCTTTTTATAATGATTCTACATTCTTGAAGCTAATTAGGCCCGCATGCTTTAATTGGTTATCATGTTCTTGTTTATTATCTTCTTCTTCATAATGTATGTGCCACCCCAGCTTCGACTTGTAGAGGAGAGGTGTGAGTAAAGTAGAGGCCATAGCTAGGCATCTTGAGAAATATGACCCACATGTAGAGTTGTGAGTAAAGTAGAGGTGTGAGTAAATGTTGGCATTTCATAGAGATATATTATACTATTTGAATTAGGCTGTAAATTTGAGTTTATTTCATAGTTCGTTGTTGTAAACATGTGACCCACATGTAGCTCTTATACCCAAGTCAACAATATTAAAAAAAGAAAGAAAATTAATAGTGTTGATGCAGGAATTAATTAAACCTTGGTTTCACTTTATTGCAAAGTGTGAATCTGACCAGCTAACCACAAACTTAGACAAGGAACAAAGGAGTTTGTCTCCAAGAGTTATTATGCTATCCCTTGTTGTGGACATCCATGTTGTATTCTCAAAAGAGTGCAAAGTTAAGTATTGTGGCAGGTGGATCGATGGGGAGAGTATACAGTTGGGAGAGAGGCTTTCTTCATTGATATGGTCGTTGTTATAGTTTTTTTTTTTTTTCTTTACAACAGTATATTAAAGAAAGGGGAAAAGGACCGCAACACATTACTATTAGCAACAAACTTTTGATAATTATTAAAAGTTTGTTGCTACATTACTGTTAGCAGATTGGAAAGGTTAGCGGCAAATGTTGTTTCAATTAAGAGTTTGTTGCTAAAGTTTCTGTTTTCTTTCCTTGTGAAATCTTATAATGTATTGCAGAGACACTTTAATATAAACCATGGTGAATGGGTTCCAATACTTAATAATTGCACTTCAAGAAAGTAGGTTGTCATGGACCCCATGGTCTGAACAACATCTTCTTGTTGCTGTGAAATCTTAAATGGTTTGAAACAGGCCCCATTACTGCTATAATTTCCAAGGAATCCTAGAATTTGATGAGACCTGTATCATGATGTCTGAATTCTGTGTCAACTGACCTCTTTTATGCTTTCTTTTCTTATCAGAATGTTGGCTATATGGATTTTTGTAAAGTGAATTGCTTGAGTTCATGCATCTCTTAACATGTTTTGTTGGGTTTGCTAATATTTAGAAAATTTATGAATTTAATTTACCCCTTGTCAGTGGTTTGCATTTATGGGCTATGATATAATATGGAGCCGGTTTTCTGAATTACAGGTGTTAATGTTCCCTGTTTTGTTAGATGATCAGTCCTTGGTCACTGAGTTTCAGATATTTATTGAAGCAATTGATAATTCTGATGAACTGATGTTGGCGGGACATCAACAATATCCGGTAATTGTCTTCTGAATAGGATACTGCTGGAACTTTTGTGCTTTGCACATATTTTCTTGAGTAGCTTTAGATCCCACTGACTTTTATTATCACTCTTTCCCATCAGGATGTTTATGCTCTTCTTTTCCTTAAAAATAGAGGAGCTCGTTGTATTGGTCTCCGGCTTGCTGGGTACATGGGAAAATTGAGGTATTATTTGCCTGAATCTTGTCATGGTAGCATCAATTTTGTTTTCACAGATTGAAGTTTTACAGGAAGTGATTTTAATAAGTTGGATTCCTCGAGCAGGGACCAACCATGTTGTTGCAATGATGGAATAGCTGAAGCCTATATGTGATGTGAATGATAGAATAAGTCTATAGATAATATATCTTTTGTTAACAAGAATCATGGATCTTTTTGAACTTCTTATTGTGCTATTATTGATTCCTACACTTTAATGTCAACAAGTATGATTACAATTAGAGAAAGAAGTCCTTTCACATTTGTAAGTGGCAGGACTGAATTTTTAATAAAGTTGACCCTTGAGAAGTTAATCATTATCATTGACAATGCCTTACTGTGGCTATTTGTGTCATCTTTAGAAAAGAAAATGGTTAGTACACATTGGAGTGGTCATGCTTGTTGGATATAGTAGGCCAACCTGATGATGTGCCAATGCTAGAAAAGAAAATGGTAAGTATACTATGGATTTCAGCATCATTTGCTATTTTCCGTCTAGAGCTACACCCATTTCTTACATCCACTTCTTACACCCGAGGTTGGGGCCCACATGGAGATCATTTTGGACAATCCAACCAAACAATGAGTTTTGCATAATATGGTTACTCTTCTCACAAAAAATCAGGACAATTCGACATTCTTAACCTCATGAAAATATGACTTTCATTTTAAAAATCCAAATCATCCAATTAAACCATTATTTTCGGTCAATTTTTTATAATGTCAAAGTGAACTGATTTTTGGCAACAATGATCATCATGGCAAGGACAACTCAATATATGGTTGGATTGTCCAACATGATCTCCATGTGGGCCCCAACCTCGGGTGTAAGAAGTGGATGTAAGAAATGGGTGTAGCTCTAGACAGACTCTTCTAATTTTTCGTTCTATTTGCTTTATTATTTGGAGAATTTTTTAATAGAATGTGTTGACAATTTCCATTGTTTTCTTTGACATATTTATCAAGTTCATTTAACAATTCTATCTGCTCTTGATAAAACATTTACCGAGTTTCTTGATGTTCAGGTAAATCCTTTTATCAGATTTTATATGTTGGTCTGTTTGTGATATAGGAGAGCAGCAAACGTGGAACACTTGCAGCCATTGATTAAGAAATGCATCAGTTATTTGGAGGCAGATTTTATATGTTGGTCTGTTTGTGGTTTTGATTTTGCATAGTTTCCTTTTGGTCAAATGAGTACCTTTTCTCTTACTATATATGCACTTTGTATAAGGATCTTGCATGTGCTAGTTTACTCCTATTTCTTAGATTACTGTATAGGTTACTGTGGTCAAGTTGAGCTTGCCTACTTTCTCTATGCTTTAATAAAGCTATAAATCTATAAAAAAAATGTGGATTTTGCAGATCAGGTTGTGGATCTCCAAAATCCGAACTAAGTGAAGACAAATGGAGAAACTATAGTGAAATTGAATAGGTTAAAATACGTGGTCATTACAACAAGTGTTGTTTCTGCTAGTTCTTTTTTGACACAGTGAGTATTAAATTTCTTTGCATAAGGTGATGACATGCTAGGCATCTGCTCTTGCTTTTCTTCAAGCAATAATATATCCATACATCCATTTGATGCCATTGAATATGATGTGAAGGTCATTCCTGATTGTGTGTAGTGGTGATTCTTTATATTATGTTAGTTTCATTGATCACTTTTCAAAGCATACTTGAATATGATGTGAAGGCCTTTCTATATTTTTTATTGTTGTTATTGTTATTAGTAGGTGGCTAGATTGCATGTTATTTTCGGGCGCCCACTATTTTTTTTTTTTAAGAGTTTGCAACGGTCTGAAACCGTTGCAAATATTGTTAGAACTGCTTCAAAATTAGAATCGGTCCAAAACCGTTGCAACACAAAACTTTGGCCAACCATTGTGGAAACGTTTCTATATGTAGCAACGAATCTTAACATAGCAAAACATAAGTTCAAAATGGTTCTCAACCATTTCACAGTACCCAATCGCAACGGTTATGAACCATGCTATATCTAACAACGATTATTAGCGTGGCAAAACATCATTTTAGAACGGTTTTCAACCGTTTTAAAGTAACCATTAGCAACGGTTATGTACCATTTCGAAACTAGAAACGGTTCATAACTGTTGCTAATAACAACTACGAAACGCGCTTCAACCGTTTCTAAGTTAAGATTGGCAACGGTTATAAAACGTTTCTAAACAAGAAACGGTTCATAATTGTTGCAAATCTATTTTCTATACCATCGATTTCAACACAAATGGAACCATTGTTAAGGTATATTGTAACGGTTCTGAACTGTTGCAAACAAATTTGAAACACCTCATAACCGGTGCGAAACGTATTTGCAACGGTCCAAAACCGTTGCAAATAGGCAAATTTGGTGTAGTGATTATAATGATCGAATACGCGGTTGAAGATGAAGATTTTTAATTTACTTCTCTAAAAGTCTTGTTTCTTCCTCTTAATGGGTCAATCATGCTAGAGATAAACGTCTTGTTTTTTCCTCTTTATGGATCAATCACGCTGGAGATCAAACTCTGAAACAAGGTCGTAAACCTCACAATCTCCTCTTAAAGCCTCACAGGAAAAAGTTGCATAGAGATTGCAAATTTTATTGGGCCAAATTAAATGAAAATAATATAATACAAAGTAGAATAGGATCTTCTACTCAAGTTAAAATGGACTAAAACTTCAGCTATGACTAATTATAATCAAAATGTAGAAAAACTAGTACAGGCTTATTGATTATGGTCCCAGCCACATCAGGCCCTAGCATTTTAGAACACACCTAAACAACCGAGATCCCAAGTGGACAAAACTGTGACCATATTTTTTGTTTTAAACTAGAGACCCATATTCTCTCTACCTGGAGAGTGCTTAGTCTGTGTCTCTAATTGGAAATCATGATTTTCTTACCGTGGAGGATTTTCAGGTGATATGTGGGGACATAACACAATAAATAACAAGATATAGTGACAATATATTAATGAATCCTGGGAAGTAGGGTAGTTGTTTCCTAGGAAGTGAGCGTCATTGATATACTGTTGGCCTCAAGAAATCCTCTTGCAATGGGTGCAATCACCTTAAAGACAACGTCATTGACGTGCCTCTACTGATAAGTTATTATCTTATATTTATATTTTACATCTTATTTTTTTTCCTTCTTTATTTTAGAGTAGTATTATCATTATAATTATTCCGATTACATTCTATCAAATAGTTTTTTCAACAAGAATATCCCAACGTGAATCATATTCAAACCCATTTCTAACAATAAATGTAGCTACATCTGATGAAGTGGGTAAGTTATGTTGTCTTGCTTCTTTTTGACGAGTCCCAATAAGTTTTAAACGAATTATAATTAATTTAGATCCTTCAAATCTATTTCTTGTCAGTTTGAAAATTTTAGCGAGTTCATTATGCTCATCAATCATTTTCATTACCCTTCAAATATCTTTGGATCCAAACATCTAGTGTCATCATTTCTCTTTATGATACTCAACTTATTAGACCTCATTTTTTAGTATCATATATTTATACAGTTGTACAAAATTTGACTTTTAACCTTTTGTTGGTAGTGAAAAACCAATCTTGTGATAGTTTTGCCTATTAATTTAAAATATGTATGGTCCATTATCATCGTTAATCTTTTTTATCAATGTGTGTGCCCATTAATATAAACGTAAACATTGAATTGTAAGATTTAATTTTGTCTTTAAACCCTCCTTCATAATTCAAAAGTTGTTTAAAAATTTTTGGCGTATCTCTTAAAAGTGGCAGTTGAACTTTCACTTCTTGGCAACAAATTGCAAACTTTAGATTAATGGTTGTTCTTATTTTTTCATCTTTTCTTCATACTAAATAATTGCCCTACAATATGAGCTAGTAAATTTCAATTAGTTCTCCAAAATTCCAGATGTTATAAATTTTTATGTATGCAAAATTATAAATTTAACATGAAATGTAAACTAATAAATAAGTAAGTTTTTAAAATAATATTATCAAGATGATAGTACTTACTTGCCATTGTGTCATCATTTTCATCATCAGTATACATTCAATATTTTCTCCATCTGTTATTGATTCATAATCATTGTCCGTTGTATATATACATATTAAATATAGTTATTAAAATTATAATAGTTAAACAATAACTAATTTTAGATATAACATAAATATTAATTAATAGTTTATAAATGCCATTTAACACAAATGGTGAGATTGTTTCTTGTTCGTATTCTTTAGAAATGTTCTCCATGTCGATCATATATATATATATATATTGAGCACGATATTTGCCTTAATAGTTGGTTGTACGTACATGAATTCTTCTACAGAACCTTATGTTACTTTGTAGTTGTCTTCATAGTTTTTCAATTGAAACAAGTTCAATATTAGTTTGCAATTGATTTGAAAGAGTCAATTAATTTTTTCTATTTATACGTTGAGCCAAAATAAATCTCCTTAAATTATGGGCATGTTTAGCCCATTTTTGATGACCAATTTTCATACAAATTGTATAGCAGTTTGATCAAATTATATGAAAAAACATGTAAACAATGATCGAATGTATAGAAGTAGATGAAAGCCTTTGCGTGCAGCAACAACGGGATTTTCTTCTTGGAGAAATTGAGCGGCAGCAACTGCAGGGGCCTCGTGCTAGGTGAATCCATTTCTTAGCAAGGCATAGATGCGGCCATCACTTTCCTTCTCTATTTGTTTGAAGTAATTGTGAAGAGACTAAGTGGCTTGAAAAGTTTTTTGGCCCACTCATTCCAGTTCCAACAGGAATGAGTGAGGCAAGGGGAGTGGAGAAGGCAAAAATTTTCATTCGATATAGGGAAACTATTGTTCAGTCTAGAGAGGCAAAGGGGCAAATCGCTTCTACCGAGTTCCCCAACAACAACTACTAGGCTTATCTCTTGTCTCTCTTTTTTATGATTCTTCTTGGGTCGTTAAGCTACTAAAAGGTGCTCGCTCCACTCTCATGTTGATTCAACAAGACCAGGCAAGGAGAAGAAAGCAAGCAAGAAGCCGCAAGCAGCAGAGCTAATTAAGGAGGAAATCTACCCCAAAAAATAAGTGGCATAACCCTTTTAAGCCGGGTTCCGCTTGAAAAGATTGAATGTGAGTAAGCCCTCCAACCAGAACAAGGAAACTAGCTACCTAGCACATTAAAGAAAGTAGGTCACCAATTGGCTAATGCACAGGATCGGCTTTCAAACCTATGATTCATACATCTTATATAAGGTAAGGCACTAACTTTAAGAAAGAAAGTAGGGCTTGCTTCCTGAGGTGAACTCCTTGCTTACACTGCGGGGGCGAGCTTCTAGTCCTAGTTCACACTACTAATGAAAGTAATCATTAGGTGCGTTCCCTAACATGTATTGGTATGTTCACATTCGAGTTTAGATCAGGGGAATCATAAAAGGGGAGGGGAGGGAGGGAGGAGCTCAACGAGAACGCTAAGTTGGTAGGAGCAAAATGGCACAATATATCCTTTCAGTCAAACAGACTTCTTCCCATGTTGTGATGCAGGTTGCAAGGTAAAATTTCACCGGTCCATTCTCTTTAACTCAATATACCTAGAAGGGAGGGTTGATTAGGTATTTAAAATTAATTATACCTACATAGTTTAACTAGATGATGGTAAGGGCGCATGTCTTAGTTGTTTGATAAAAGATTATCACAACCGACTCAAATCAAATATACCTCTGTGGTATATTGTCTTTTTGTCGTTTGATCTAATCAAGATAGATTACGGAATACAAACAAACAATCACACAAGACAAGAGATTTTTACGTGGAAACCTTAGCTAAGGAAAAACCACGGGATCACGTCTAGACGGAAAGTATCACTAACCAAAAAGTTAAACGAAACAAAGGTTACCTACGCAGCACCGTTGCAAATACAGCTTCTAACCTTAGCCAAGGCCTACTACCGATGCGTCCACGTCCTCTGAATCAACGCTATGAATCCACGCGCGCCCTTCCAACCAAGAAGCCTTATCTGCTTGTTCAGTTTGATACACCCCAAACCTACCGTCGATCGCCTCCTCCGATCTTAATTCTCAACACTCCCGCCTTTGTAGAAGGTGAAGGATTCAGTACACCCTGAACCCTAAGTTGCTCAAATGGTGTTGAGTCACACTAGTACACTCAGGCTACTAGGTTGAATATAGAAGTGAAAAACCTAAGCTAAGGAAAAGATCAAGCTCTTGGCTTTGATCAATAAGAGAACAAGCTCACAAGATGTGAATGGAAAATAAGCTTCTTGCTCTTCGAATGGACACTCTAATAAATATAATATTTACTTCTCTCTCTTGAAGATTGAGTCACTCTGTGTCTCTGTGTGTGTTTAGAGAAGGCATAGAAGGGTTCTATTTATAGAATTCCAAGACCCTGGGTCGTGTGGAATGTGGGATAATAGAACCAAGAATAAGTGTCCAATCGATTGGACTCAATAAGATTTCTATTCCGAAGGCATCAATCGATTGCACAGGGTTCTCCAATCGATTTGACTCATATAAATTTCTATCCCAAGACTCCAATCGATTACACAGAGTCTTCAATCGATTGTGCTCAGATAGATTTCTATCCCAAAGACTCCAATCGATTGTGCTCAAATAAGTTTCTGCCTCGTAGTCTCCAATCGATTACACAGTGTCTCCAATCGATTGGGCTATGTCCAATTGATTGGGGATACATGTCCAATCGATTAGACTATCCCATTAGTCAAAATAATTGACTTAGACTCGGGTCTGTCCAATGACTTAGTTTGACCATTATATTTTATTCATTTTAATCAACTCCTATGGCCACTAAGTCACTTACCTTCCTAATTGATCATACACGATCGTTAACTGACAAATCGGCAGTTACTCAGATGACTCCTGTCATCAACCGCATGCTTCTTACTGTCTCTGTCTTTTAGTCTTCACGTAGTTGGCGAAGTATGCGTACCATGACATCTTCACACTACACTAGTGCTCGTAGGAATGGTTACAAGAATGTTTTTATGTCAAACGGAATCTTTGCCAAATTGAATATGAAAATATTTCTTACAATCTCATCCTTTGGCAATTCCGTGACAAAAAATATTTAATCATATAGAAGGTAAAAAATAGAAAATACAATCCAATCTATTACATGATTCACTCACTATCTCACACTCTCTTGGAGATAATCGAACAGATATAGTGATATTGAAACTTGGATTTTTCCGCGTCGTTGGATTCAGAAACCTTAGAATCAACAAGATTTATAATTTTATCCAATTTTATCATGCAAAATTCAGAGATATTTGTATAGGGATTCGTGTCGGATGTTGATCCGCACTCGGGGTTAATCACGTTAGTGCAATAAGAGCATGAAATGACAAATTTTTATCAGAAACGCATGGAGAGTATGGAGAGGTGAGAGTGATGGAGACATCGAGATTTAAATCTTAATTTTTTGATTTGAGATTATAATAATTGAAATGCAGTAATTGAAATAAATAAGAAAAGAAAAGAAACATTAAAATGCTAAAAATAAACTTTATTCATCAAAGTGAAGGTTACAAGGGCTATCAAACTAAAACAATTCTTCAAAGCAATAAACCCTAATTTAAGGGAGAGAAACCATGAGAGAAAGTTGAGAGAACTAACCTAGAGAGAGAAAGAGAAAATGACTCACCTTTGGGAACTTACCGGCCCATGGATGTGTGCGTGCATCTTGCAAACGAGATTGTGGCGATGTGCATGAAATGAGGGTTGTAAGGCAGCTATGTGCAAACCCGTGAGATGAGAACCAGGTGGTTGGGCTTGTGGAGGAGTACTACGGGCAACAAGGAGGAGGGGTCTGCACATTGGTGTTGGAAGATATGACCGGGAGTGGTGTCGCTTGCTGGAGGGATGTGCGTTTTGCAGCGAACATTGAAGAGGAGATCGCCCAAGAATAAGGAGAGCGCAGAACGTAATGGAGTAGTAGGCCTTGGAGGCTGTAATGGAGGAAGTCGCTTGGACCGTCCGAGATGGTGGCAGCAAGCAAGGAGGAGAAGGTGTGGAGGGGATTCAACCCGACAAGATCACGGCCCGCAAGGGTTGCAGGCCATGGCGATGAAGATAGATGACTAGGCGATGGTGATTTGCAGATCTGTCTGCAACATGGAATAGTTGCAGGTGAGTGGAGGCGCTCCTTGTGCTGGTGCTGCCGTGAGGATCAACAAACTCAAGGCGAGTTGCAGCGACGCTAATGGGCTGCTAGCATGCCCGACTTGAGATGGAGAGAGGTGGCCTGTGTGTAATGAGGATGTGCAGAAACGTGGAGAGAATGAAGATCGAATGGGGTTGGTTGTGCAACACGATAGTGGAGGATTGGTGCACCAATAGGTGGTCGAATTTAATGGAGATTGCCGGAGTTCTGCAACTCCGGCGAACTCCTTTTTTTTTTTTTTTTAGAGTTGCAGACTTGCAACTCGATGTTGCAGGTCGTGGAGGAGGAAGGGGGCGATCACTGTGGCTGGTTCTTCTTCAAACGTGCAGCAGCTAGAGGAGAGGGAGGCGAAGATGCAGTGCAGTGGGCGGTGCTGTGGGCAGTGCTATTTTCGCTAGTTGCTAACGTGAAAAGGAGATGGGGGTGGATGGATGTGGTGGTGCGCCGGTGGTGGAAGATAATCTAGCAGGTGGCGGCGGTGGAGAAGGAGTTGTGGAAGGGCTGGTTTGCTACCAACGGCTTTCTCCTCCTCTCTTCTTCGTTCCCATCTTCTTCCTTCTTCTCTTTTTTTTATTTTTTTTCTGGCTTTCTTTCTTTGGGAGCCATGGTGAAAACGGCAAGGCTATAGAGGATCGTGAGAGAGAATAGGAGGGAGAGAGCTCGTCCAAAGGGGTGACGGCTGGGAATAGAAGAGTGGAAGGCAGGTGAAGACGTTCTTCCTTGAGGAGGTGATGGCTTGGGGTCCAAAAATAATGTGGAAAATGAGAGAGAAAACGTGGAGAGAAGATACCCTCCCACGGTTAGGTTTTTTTTGTTTTTATATGGGATCCCCAAAATCTTTCCCCAGCCATTCTCTTTAATTTGAAGTTATAATCAGTAGAGGTTTATTCTTAATTTCAATAATACAAGATCTCACACTTCTATCAAATCCATTCTCATAGAAATAATCAGTGTGCAAGTGAATAATATGAGATATACTGTTTCAATAATCTTTTCATGTACACTAGTAAAAATTGACCAATCATAATAATTAAAAGATATAATACACAGATTAGCAAAATTTTACTAACATAGTTAAGTTATTGTTCTTTGAATGTTCTAAAAAATTATTGCTTATCAAAATCGTATAATTAAATAATAATTTTAACATTCTTTTGAACAATCGATCTTTTGATTTTCTAAAAAAATTTCAATTTGTATTCTTCAAAACGAAGCAAAATCAAAAAGAAAAAAAAATAAAAACAAAACTACACACCCAACTCATAAAAGATATACAATCATAAAATAAAGAAAAGTATAAAGAACCACAATTATTCAATCAATAGGACAAGTGCCACTAGACTTCATAAGAAATTCATTCCAAATAGAATCTAGATTTATCGGTCCTTCTTTTCTCACCCATATAGTCTTATACCTTGTAGGTGGGTTCTTTTTTTTTGTCATTTGTTTAAGTGGTGAAGGAAGATCGATATTTTTCTTTTTATTTGTCCTCTTATACTGAGCCTTTTGAGTTTGGGTGTCATTGAGTTTCAAAAGATTAGCAATCTCTCTACTCAAGGCATCCGACTTTTGATGCAAGGTTGTCATTTTATGGAGTAGATCTCCTTGGTTCCCATATGATTTTCTCTTCGGAGGAACCATGGTATCTCTTCTCTTTTGAAAGCAATTCTTGCTCAAGTGACCTCTACCCCTACAATAATTACAAACATGCACATGTATAACTGGTCTGGGTCTAGGTTGATTAACCTGTGGTGTGGAAGGAACTTTGGCTTTTACAAATTCAGTTCCTGAAGACGATGGGGTATTAGCATTATTAACATATCCAAGTCCCCGCTTGTCTCTACATCTTTGTCCCACACTTAGAATCTCATTTAATTTCTCAGTGCTTTGAAAAATATACGGCAAGTCATTTTTCAGTTGAACTAGATCAAGTTCAAGTGACTTCTTCTTCTACAGACATTCCTGATAATCAGATTCTAGAAATTTAACTTTGTCTTAGAGGTTAGCATTCTCTTCTTCAAGCTATCTAGAAATAGTTTCATATTTTTCATGCTCATTTTCAAAAGATATTCTAGCATCTCTACAAGTCTGGAACTCGCATTCCAAGAACTTGTTTATCTCTTGAAGAGATTTCTTCTCTTCCCTAAGCTGACCAACTAGTACAGATAATTCATTATTGTCTAGTTTATAAGCAAAATTTTCAGAGTCAAGGAATTCAACTCTATTAGTCAATTTCTTATTTGCTTTGGTCAGTCTAAAGCTTTCTCTATATAACTCTTGATAAGCAGTATAAAGATCGCCTTGATCTTTACTATCTGAGTCACTACGGCTATTGACAGTAAACCCTTCTTTAGGCATATTTATAAATGAAAAGAATGAATTGGTTTTGTAGGAATCTAAATTAAGGTGATTAAACTTTAAATAGAATAACCCGCTCTGATACCAATTGAAATTTCACCGGTCCGTTCTCTTTAACTCGATATACCTAGAAGGGGGGAGTTGATTAGGTATTTAAAATTAATTATACCTACACAGTTTTACTAGACGATGGTAAGGGAATAAAATCGCATGCCTTAGTTGTTTGATAAAAGATTATCATAATCGACTCAAATCAAATATACCTCCATGGTATATTATTTTTTTGTCGTTTGCTCTAATCAAGATAGATTGCAGAATACAAACAAATAATCAAACAAGACAAGAGATTTTTACGTGGAAACCTTAGCCAAGAAAAAACCACGGGACCACGTCCAGATGGAAAGTATCACTAACTGAAAAGTTAAACGAAACAAAGGTTACCTATGCGGCACCGTTGCAAATACAGCTTCTAACTTTAGCCAAGGCCTACTGTCGATGCGTCCACTTCCTTTGAATCAACGCTACGAATCCATACGTGCCCTTCCAGCCAAGAAGCCTTATCCACTTGTTCAGTTTGGTACACCCCAAACCTACTGTCGATTGGCTCCTCCAATCTTAATTCTCAACACTCCCGCCTTTGTAGAAGGTGAAGAATTCAGTACACCCTGAACCCTAAGTTACTCAAATGGTATTGAGTCACACTAGTATACTCAAGCTACTAGGTTGAATATAGAAGTGGAAAACTTAAGCTGAGGAAAAGATCAAGCTCTTGGCTTTGATCAAGAAGAGAATAAGCTCATAAGATGTGAATAAAAAATAAGCTTCTTGCTCTTCGAATAGACACTCTAATAAATATAACATTTACTTCTCTCTCTTGAAGATTGAGTCACTCTGTGTCTCTGTGTGTGTTTAGAGAAGGCATAGAAGGGTTTTATTTATAGAATTCCAAGACCTTGAGTCGTGTAGAACGTGGGATAATGGAACCAAGAATTTCGGATCTGAGAAAAACTAATTCTATTCAAGGTCCAATCGATTGTACACTTGGTCCAATCGATTGGGCCATGTCCAATCGATTGGGAATAAGTGTCCAATCGATTGGACTCAATAAGATTTCTATTCCGAAGGCATCAATCGATTGCACAGGGTTCTCCAATTGATTTGACTCATATAACTTTTTGTCCCGAAGACTCCAATCGATTACACAAAGTCTCCAATCGATTGTGCTCAGATAGATTTCTGTCTTGAAGACTCCAATCGATTTCACAGTCTCCAATCGATTGTGCTCAAATAAGTTTCTGCGTCGTAGTCTCCAATCGATTACACAGTGTCTCCAATCGATTGGGTTATGTCCAATTGATTGGGGATACATGTCCAATCGATTGGACTATCTCATTAGTCAAAATAATTGACTTAGACTCGGGTCTGTCCAATGACTAAGTTTGACCATTATATTTTATTCATTTTAATCAACTCCTATGGCCACTAAGTCACTTACCTTCCTAATCAAGCATACACGATCGTTAACTGGCAAATCGACAGTTACTCAGATGACTCCTATCGTCAACCGTCTGATTCTTGCTGTCGCTGTCTTTTAGTCTTCACGTAGTTGGCGAAGTATGCGTACCACAACATCTTCAGACTACACTACTGATCGTAGGAACGGTTACAATAATATTTTTATGTCAAATGGAATCTTTGTCAAATTGAATATGAAAATATTCCTTACACAAGGTAGCACTTCAGTGTTACAAGTCGTTAGCAAATCGATTAAAGTAAGGCAATCCCTCTGATCAGTAGTTCCATGGCAGATTGAAGTTTAGACGAATTTGAACTCCGATTTTTGCACGTTGTGGAGACTACGTTCCTTCTTTCTATTAAATTTGAATCTGGGAATGGGTGTAGTTAATGACCGATGAACCTTCCAGAACGAATTGTCTCTTGGGATGGTCGATCAGTTTGAGAAGGCTTTTTCCCTCAAGGAATGTCAGTTCTACTTAATTAAGATAAGAGTGTCATTGAGGATTTTGAGCGCGCATGAGACGCTCACTGAATCGGGACCAGAAAAGCATGTCGCTTCACACTTTACTACATACTAAGCTGAATATTTCTTTCAAACAATGGGCAAAAGGCCGACAAGTATCAACCATTGGTCTCAACTAATCAAATTCATACAATAAAGAAGAGTTTGACACACTCAATTGAAGAGCTTGCTCATGGCTCATCATAAAAAGAAGTTGGATCCATATCAGTCGGGCTAACTGAGCCCTTTAAGTCTGGGTGCCTTTGAGTTTTATAAGTTTTGCAACCTCTCTACTCAATGCATCTGACTTTTGATGTAAGGCTGTCATTGTTATGGAGTAAATCTCATTGGTTCTCATATGATTTTCTCTTGGCAGGAACCATAGTATCTCTCTTCTTTAGAAAACAATTATTGCTCATGTGACCTCTACCGATTGGTTTTTATTGTCTTTGTCCAATCGATTGGACTTTCCCTATAGTCAATATTTTTACTTTTCTTCGCACAAAATGACTAGGATAAGTCCTTTGACTTAGTTCAACCATTAATTATATTTTAATATCCTATTCTTATGGTCATTAAGTCTTTTACCTTTCTATGTGAGCATACACGGCCTTTAACAGGTAAGAAGTAGTTACTCAGATGACTAATGTCGTTAACCGTCTGATTCTTACGATCTTCGTCTTTTAGTTTTCATGTAGTCGGCGAAGAATGCGTACCACAACAATTTCGAAGCTACACTAGTGCTCGTAGGAACGGTTACATGAATGTTTATGTCACACGGAATCTTTGTCAAAACTTACAATTTGAACATGAATTTCGAAATGAAAAACAAAAAAAATGAAAAAAAATTAAAGAAAATAACATAAATAATGCCTTTTTTTCATTACTTTTTTCGCAAAATAATGGTCGTTATTTTCACTATAATGGAAATAACGGCTATTATTTCTTCAACGTTTTAATGGTATATAACGTAGTGGGGGAGGTCCGAATCCGTTAGACCTCCCCCGTTTTATCTACTGTTAAAATGGTAAAAAAAATAACGGCCGTTATTTTTCCCTAATAACAAAAATAAAGACCGTTATTTTTTTTAAGATTTGAAATTCAAATTTCAAATTTTGAATTTCCTCTCCACTTTTTTCGTTATTTATGTTATTTTGGGAGCGATAGAGCTTGATTTGAGAAAATGTTGGCTTTGTACCTTTTGCAATCGTTTGCACAAGGAGGTTGTGTAAATGATTGCTAAAGAGGGCGAGCATTCATTGGCCCGTGTGCATGTGCAAATCGTCGAATGCAAACGTTCCAAGCATACATGGGAAATGATTACACGTGTAAACTTATTTGCACAACCAATTTGTACGTGTTCCAAACGCACCATAAAAGAACCATCAATACAAATTGGTGGAAACGATAAATCAATAAACTATAGAGGGTATTATTGTAATTGGGTAATGCGTCGATACACACGCAAAACCCCTCTCGCAGGTTAGAGAGTAGAATAGATGGAAATCATTGAGCTGGTTTTCACATTTTGCCATGCAAACTAGTGTTGGATTCTTGGAATCCACGCTCGAGAAGACAAGTCCCAAGAGCACAACAAGCTGTAGCTCAAATTTGGTTTGAGCTAGCACCATTTCTGGAAGTCACGTCTGTCATATGGCGCACTGACCGCATGGATGTTTAGCCCAAGGTTTAAAGGAGGCCGTTTTAACGGTTAAACGGACCTGGGGCGTTACTGTTTAAATCGTTTAAATGGCCGTTAAAACGGATTGAAACAGCCAGGGGCAAAAATGAAAAAAAAATGGAATTAAATAGATTTTAACAGTTTTAACGATTTTAACGAAAAAAATGGCGCTGAAATTCAAATTTTGAAATTTACAAATTTAAAAAAAAAAAAAGAGAAGGAATTTAATGGAAATTAAATGGATTTTAACGAATTTAACGGCCATTTTTTTCACAAATTTTTTCAGAATTAAACGGCTATTTAAACGATTTTAACGTCCGTTAAAACAAAAGAACTGCCATTTTAAAACATGTTTAAACGGTTTTAACGAAAACGGGCTTGGGGTGTTACAGGTTTAAAAGGCCGTTAAAACCTTTTAAACAGCCGTTTTTAAAACCATGGTTTAGCCCAAGGTTTAAAGGAGGCCATTTTAATGGTATAACGGACTGGGGTGTTACCGTTAAAACGGATTGTAACGGATAGGGGCAAAAATAGAAAAAAAGGTAAAAAATTGCACTGAAATTCAAAATTTGAATTTGAAATTTAACGAAAAAAAAATGAAAATAACAGACATTTTTTCTACAAAAATTTACAGATTTTAACGGTTGTTAAAACGATTTTAATGACCGTTAAAATGATTTTAACAGCCGTTAAAACGAAAAATGGCCATTAATTTCAAAGCCTCAAAACGGGTTTTAACGTAACGGGCTTGGGGCGTTACCATTTAAACGGCTGTT
Source organism: Euptelea pleiosperma (assembly GCA_035048495.1). Lineage (NCBI taxonomy): Eukaryota > Viridiplantae > Streptophyta > Magnoliopsida > Ranunculales > Eupteleaceae > Euptelea > Euptelea pleiosperma. Next base: position 3,105,541 of record CM068551.1, read on the forward strand.
AAAACCGTTTAAACAGTGATATTTTAAACCATGAGATAACAATGGTTTAAACGGTTTTAACAGCCATTTAAACGGTAATGCCCCAAACCCGTTACGTTAAAACCCGTTTTGATGCTTTTAAATTAATGGTAGTTTTTTTTTTCTCGTTTTAACGGCCGTTAAAATCTGGAAAATTTTGTGAAAAAAAAGGCATTATTCCATTACTTTTCTGTCAAATTCTGTATTTTTTTTTCATATTTATTTGAATTCTGAATTTCAACGCCATTTTTCCCGTAGAATTCTATTTTTTTTTTCTTTCTATTTTTTCCATTTTTGCCCATCTGTTACAATCCGTTTAACTCCCCCAGTCCGTTATACCGTTAAAACAACCTCCTTTAAACCTTGGTTTAGTCCACCCTTTGGATATACATACAAAAAATGTCACGCCCCAAATTCGTGATCCATGACCCGACCCTAATATCCATAGGTCAACCCATTTATCTGAATTTAAGGGTGAACTAATCAAGAAAGAATGTCATAATTTAAAACAGAATATCAATATGTCAAATATATTAAGATTCTCAAATAAAATCTTCAATAGCTAATGTCACTATAACGCATAAGGTCAAAATAAACATAATATCAAAAGAACCGATGGTCTACAAATCACGGTTCATCAAAACGTCACATCTGTTCTACGATCCAAACAATAAAAATAATGGATTTTATTACATGAATTCTTAGGCAATGAAATAATAAAAGACTAATAATGTTCATCTGCAAGGTTTGGCTCCTGCTCTTCGGGTTCGTATGTCTTATCTCCTAATTCGTTAACGGGTTGCACTTCCTCCTCGTATCCTTCCTTGTACGTCTCGGTCTCATCTATATCTGAAAAATTTTGATTGTAAGAGTGAGCCAAGCGCTCACTCAAAATTTTCACCCCGAACATAATTCAAACAATACAATTTATAGTCATGCTAACACAGATTGAATTGTCCAACAATAATATTATGGTCATAATGAATGCATGAACAATTAATCAAAAGTAATGCACAACCCACACAAGGGGTCTTCTCGGGGTTTTCGGGTCTTTCACCCTGGAGAACTCACTCCCAACTTTCTTTATCGCTTCTGAATCGGAAATACAATACATGCCTTCATTTATATAAGAAATTTCTAAAAGTAAATATCCACGCAGGGGATCTCATTCTGAACTTATTATCATACTGGTAAATAGAATTATCAAGATACAAGATCTATCGTTTAATAATCAATACATGTTCGCATACTTCTAAACCATATTGTAAAAATCATGAGGGTACCTACCTTGATCGCTTTTCCAAGATTTCACCTTAATTCTTCAAATCGGCCCTCTTCGCATAATTTCAATCGAAGATTATGGAACCTTCAATAACCATGTTTTAGTTAGGTGTCAGTTAAAACCCAATTCTTGAATCTTAAAATGGTTTCTAGATGTTATAGAAGTCTGATTAGTGTAAATGTCGATGACCGTTGTTGTCTGGACCTAGAGGCGACAATAAGAGTTAACAACCACTAGGTCATGATGACAATAGTCTGTAAAATGATAAATTGTAAAATAAACATTTTTAATGGGGAATGGTCGAAATATCATCGTTTTATTATTTTAATATATTTTTTTCCAAAATATCATCAATAATGATAAAAGCACATTTGTCCAACTATAATAGTCATTACAACACTAAGCCCATATTCTATTTATTATTCAATATAATTTATTTATTTTTTTAAATATGGTGGTTGTTAATCTAGACCATCCGACTAATGGGCACCCCATCATGAAGTCATGTAGCCCATGAATCGGACAATCATAATAGAAAGAAAGAAATGGAAGACTTTAATAAGAAGGAAATTATTATTATTACTTATTTTTATTTTTTTTGAACTTGTTTAAATAACCTAATATGCCAAAAAGGGTCTCACTTGGAATCTCAAGGGTCTCCTAAGGAAAAAGGGGTCGTACGGTCTACAAGTTGGGAACTTAGTTCTAACAACATAATTGTATAAAAAATGATAATATTCTTGACAAAAAAATTTTAAGAAATAATCGATAAAATTCTCATGTTACAAAAGTTACTCACAATCAGGCAATTTGAATAAAATCAACTGGGTAAAAGATGAAGTCTAACATCCTTCTTGGCATCCCAAACCAGATGGTTGTAGGGGTTAGAATTATCATAAATGGGTTGAAGTGGCACAAGACTTGGTTATTAGCGGACTGGGTTGACAGCAACAACTGCTAGGTCTTTGGTCAAGACAATAAGAATGGGTGATTCACGACATAAGACGACTTCACGATCCCTTCTAAAATACAACAAAAAGGAGAAAACAAAAACGGAAATCAACAAAAAAGAACTCACTTGAATACGATGGCAGAAAGCGGAGCTATAAATCAACCTCACGGTGAAGATTCGATCCAATAGCGAGGATCCGTGAAGGCTACATGACTGCGACTTTTCAGATGATAGGTTGCACTTTTCTACGGCTGTTAAAGTTCCACAACGTGTTGAGTATGGGAGGAAGATAAAAGGCTTGGGAGCAAGAGGAGAATGTGCCTTGATGATAGTGGGAGGGTTTCGATGATCTGCAAATCCTGAGTTTTCTTGATTCCTTATTGAAGATGATCAAGATGGCTGCACTTTTTGGTGGTGAGTCTGGTCTTCAAGAGAGCCGCACAAATGAGAATGGGACGATCCTAATAGCTCGTATATATATATATATATATATATATATATATATATATCAGCTGGTCTAGGGTTTGGTGAGAGGTTGAATCGTGTGTTGATACAACACCGAGATTTGATGGGATAAAAATAGGTATGTGAAAGTGGTTGGAACGGTCAAAGGAGTAGAGGTCCGGTGGATGGAAGAGATTGGTATTAAATAGGTCAACAAAAGTTTTGGTTAGTATATTTTAAAGAAAAGGTGTTGAATAAAATATGTTGTTAAAGGATTTTTTTTTTTTAAATAAAACACAAGTAACTTGGGTTTACACAAAAGCAAAAAGGGTATCCATACGATACGGTTTAAAGGTATTGTTTTGGTTGTGGGTTTACAAAGGTTACTAAAAAACTAATTCCTAAGTATAGAAAAGGCTTTGTATGGCTGTTGGGTTTTGATATTGTGTTTCTCAACACACCAAAAGAGAATAAGGGCTTAGGAAAGAAGGGATAGAAATTACAAAATTAACCTAGGAGTATGGAAGGGTTTATAGTTTGGTTGGGTCAATGTGTGAATTGTTTAACATTGTGGTCATAATAATAAAGAAACATGATATGATATATGGGCTTGTATGGGTGTCATGACTTAGTTCATTCTATATAAAAAAAAAAAACATTTTAAAGGTGAGATGGCTTTGGGATAGGATATAATATATTTCAAAAAATTATAATGTATGTAGGGCGTGATAAGTATAGGCACCATGTACGCATGACGTGTACATAATATACGTACGTACATTAATGCGCGCAAGGCATAGGTAAAAATATTTGTAAAAAATAAAAATAAAATAATTACACTAATTATATTTAAAATAATACACTATGCATATGGGACTCAAAACAGTCCATAAAAATGCGTGGGCTTACTGAACCAATGTGGGCCCACAAGAGTCGGCTCAGAAACCCTGAAAAAAAAATTTCTCAGAATTTGTTGAAACTTCACAAGGATGTCCTAACCATTAAAATATAGTATTTCATGAAAAGGAAAGTATGAAAAAGGGTCCTAAAAATTAAAATTGACCAAAATACCCTTTTTATGGTTTTCAGAGTTTTACAAAAAATCACCATGATTGATAATCTATTGCCATTAGATTTTAGTACTTTTAAATCATGATTCCAGCCATTGGATTCAACAATTTTTTTTTAGTACTAAAATCAATGGTTAAAAATCATCAAACAATTAAGATGATTTGTGATTTCAGTATCTACCAAGGGATAGGCTAAACATCGACAGGATCAGTGGGCTCAGATAGCAGTGGTGTTACAAAAAATGGCGTTAGCTCAAACCAAACAGCTTGTTACATCGCAGCCCAAAAAAATATGCTATGCTCTCTGGACATAACATACCTTGCTTTGTTTTAACGTAAAGCTGCACTTAATTTGATTTTTCTTTGCTATTTTGAATTGAAATCAAACACGTTTTGAGCTGTTAGTTCTCTTCTTTCTTATATCATCCGAATGTCGCCCATGCATGGCATTTGTTTGTTTGTTTCTCTCTTTTGTTCTTGGGGTCGAACAAGTTACTGTAGATTTCCATTCCTCTCTCTTCCCCCCCCCCCCCCCTCTTTGCGAAATCTGGGCCGTTGATCGACGAGGACCCATACTTCGCAGAAGTTACACGGGAATTGAAAAAGCTTCTTGATTGTTCATGTAGGTCAAAAAGTCGATGTTCCCGAGGTGTTGTGGTTATCATCCACCCATAGCAGCCCATGAAACTTCGCAGAAGTTACACGGGAATTGAAAAAGCTTCTTGATTGTTCATGTAGGTCAAAAAGTCGATGTTCCCGAGGTGTTGTGGTTATCATCCAAATTCATTTTATTTTCTTGATTGATAATGTAGGTCAAAAAGTCGATGTTCCCGAGGTGTTATGGTTATCATCCACCCATAGCAGCCCACGAAACTTCACAGAAGTTACACAGGAATTGAAAAAGCTTCTTGATTGTTCATGTAGGTCAAAAAGTCGATGTTCCCGAGGTGTTGTGGTTATCATCCAAATTCATTTTATTTTCTTGATTGATCATGTAGGTCAAAAAGTCGATGTTCCCGAGGTGTTTTGGTTATCATCCACCCATAGCAGCCCATGAAACTTCGCAGAAGTTACACGGGAATTGAAAAAGCTTCTTGATTGTTCATGTAGGTCAAAAAGTCGATGTTCCCGAGGTGTTGTGGTTATCATCCGAATTCATTTTATTTTCTTGATTGATAATGTAGGTCAAAAAGTCGATGTTCCCGAGGTGTTGTGGTTATCATCCACCCATAGCAGCCCACGAAACTTCGCAGAAGTTACACGGGAATTGAAAAAGCTTCTTGATTGTTCATGTAGGTCAAAAAGTCGATGTTCCCGAGGTGTTGTGGTTATCATCCAAATTTATTTTATTTTCATGATTATTGATCATGTAGGTCAAAAAGTCGATGTTCCCGAGGTGTTGTGGTTATCATCCAAATTCATTTTATTTTCTTGATTGATCATGTAGGTCAAAAAGTTAATGTTCCCGAGTCGTTGTGGTTATCATCCAAATTCATTTTATTTTCTTGATTGATCATGTGGTCAAAAAGTTGATGTTCCCGAGGCGTTGTGGTTATCATCCAAATTCATTTTATTTTCTTGATTGATCATGTAGGTCAAAAAGGAAAAAGCTTCTTGATTGATTATGTGGGTTAAAAAGTTGATGTCCTCGACGTGATGTGCTTATCATCCAGATTCATGGTGGTTGGCAAGTCATTGTAGATTTCCATTCCTCTTTTTCCCTTCCTTTCAGATAAAACTTTGATGACCGGGCCCTGTCATCGAAGGAGATGACAGAGCAGCAGATCTCGGCACGTGTATTTTGAACGGACCGATCACCTCCGCCTCACCACACACGTACCCACGTACCCAGGTGAGTCTTGAGTGCTTTTTGCCAAAACACTTGCCTGTGGAGCAAAACTTGTGTCACGGGATGTTGTGACGGAAGCCGGTCACAGCACTCAGTGTGAGCCACGTGGCACACGATCAGAGGTCTCTGACCGTATGGATGTTTGGCCAGTCCCTCGGTGGACTACAAACCAAAAATCAGCTTGATTAGTGATTTACAACCTTTAGATTTTTGCACCCAAATAACAACCAATAATGCTCAAATTCCTACCGTTAAACTCAACCCATGAAAATAATTTCAATAGAATCGGTTAGAAATCTTCCGAGAAGTTTCTGTTGACAACAACCCGTAGCAGCGGCCCACGAAACCTCGCAGAAGTGAGTAAGCCTTTGCTAACAATTGCAGTCAGCAAAGCCGCTGACTACAGACAATACGAGCCACGTGGCATATTATTAAGAGGACACTGACCGTATGGATGTTTGGCCAATCACTAGGTGGACCTACAAACCTAAAAAATTAGGCTGATTAGTGATTTAAAACTTTTGGATCTTGTACCCAAATAATGCTAAAATTCTTATGGTTAAAATCAACCCATGAAAATAACTTCAATCCAATGCTTAGAAACCATTGATCAGGTTTATTTTTGATTTGTAGGTCCACCTAGTGATTGGCCAAACATCCATACGGTTAGTGTCCTCTTAAGAATGTGCCATGTTGCTCATATTGGCTGCAGTCATGTCATCGAGATTTTGTGTTCATCGTCTAAATTCACGTACTGTATTTTCTAGATAGATGGTGGTTGGCAAGTTACCGTAGATTTCCATTACTATCTCTCTCCCTACCCTTTGCGAGAAGTTTCTGTTGATATTGTGTTCAGACTTGAGATTCTACAAGGGAGATAGTGTGTCGATTCAGTTATTTCTTTTTCAGAAAATTGTGAAAAAAAATACAAAACTAAATCAATTTGTAGAAAACAATACTTGTTTTCAAAAATTGCAAAAACGAATACACATAGCCGTTCGAATCGGCGTCAACTTTTTTAAAATATAATACCCAAAATGCCCTTTTAGTAGCCGATTGAATCGACGTCAGATCTAATCTAGCGCTGATTCAATCGGCGACACAATTGATTTGGCACCAATAATTCAATTGGCGTCAAATATTGATTGTGGAATTCAACAAAATTTCATTTTAATTCTATAAATGAGTTTGGCTCCATTTGCAATGGTGCCAAATCAGATTTGACTCCGTTTGAAACGGAGCCAAAATGGTTTTGGTGCCATTTGCAATGGAGCCAAATTAGTTTTGACTCCATTTCAAACGGAGTCAAAACGGTGAGGGTAAATTTGAGTTTTATTGAAAAAAGTTGTTTTGGCTCCGAAGGATATGACGTCAACTTATTGACGCCGATAGAAACGGCTGTGTATTCGATTTTGCAATTTTTGAAAACAATAATTGTTTTCTACAAATAGATTTAATTTTGTTTTTTTTTTTTTCACAATTTTCTGTTTCTCTTTTATACTTTTGGTGGGCCTATCTGTGTCTTTTCACAAATCTTCTCGGATCTCCTGTCTAAGATATCTTGGACTTTTAAAGATAAAATTTAACTAAAAAAAAATAGGATGGGACCGCTTTTTCCGACCTTCTCTTGGGTGTCGTGTGCTCGGCCGTGGATTCCCATGAGAATCAAACGTGGTTGATAGTGCTGAGTTGGCATTCATTCTTTTCACGTTTTTCCCACGCTCATAGCCAAACACCGTAGGATTCCTGAAATCCACGGCCAGACCCAAGGGGGTCAGAAAAAGGAGGAAAACTTCTGTCACAAGAAATTCTAAATCACACAATCACAAGCCAATGAGTTCTCGGCACGTACACAAGTGCTTTTTCAACGTACCCATGTGCTTATACTTTAGGTGTACGTGCCGAGAACTCATTGGCTGTGATTGTGTACCCCAAGAAACATGTGCTTGTGATCCGCACACAACTTTTTTGACAACCTAATTTTCACTCTATCTAGCTGGTTTTGCTTTGGCAAAATTGAATGACAGCTGAGTTGAGCACTATCAAGTATCAACCACTGTTGGATTCTCATAATCCACGCCCGGGAAAAGTGAGAATTTTTGTTGTCCCTACTGCCTGTATTTTAGGTCATCATTGAGGTTTGTGGCGGGCCCCACGATGGTGCGGTCTTGTTTATTGAGTAAGTTCTAAGTTCCGACTGTAGGGGAAAAATCCCGAACACTATTGAAGGGTTATTGTAGACCAATGTTTTCACGCCTCTGGTGGCTAGCCGACCCGGACACAATCCGGCCGAGAAGCTTGGCATCGAGTTGACTAGTCTGTGGGGGAAAAATCCCGAACACTGTTGAAGGGTTATTGTAGACCAATGTTTTCACGCCTCTGGTGGCTAGCCGACCCGGACATAATCCGGCCGAGAAGCTTGGCATCGAGTTGACTAGTCCGCTACTGAGCCGAGGACTTTGTGATCCCTGCAAGAACTCTTGCCAGTGGAATCCGAGAAGAGAGCCAGGAGGGGATCCCACTGGTAGAGCCTCCAACGATCAAGTTAGTAATAATTTTCAGATCCGATTTGACAGAGTTTAGGCTCAAAAATTCCATATCTTTAATGTTCTCATCAACTTCTATTTATAGGCGTTCACTTGCTGACGTGTCGATTGTCCTTGTGTCACTCTTCCTTTGGCGTACACGCCTTCTTTGGCGCTGACTGTCCTTTCTGGCGAAGTTAATCAGCCCGTCACGTTGTCAGCAACAAATGTCTGTGGCCGTATTAACTACTCTGCCCTGACACGCCTGTTGCCGACTACTATGTCTACTGACATGGTTAACTGCATGATCCTGTGCGATCCCACCATTCCCTCACCTACCACCGACTGACTTGTGCTCTGACGGGGATAGCCACCTACTCTGTCAGTCTACCAACTCTGTACTCTTCCATTCCGTCTTCGTTGTGTCTTGCCAAGCTATCACATTTCTTGTCGGTGTTGGGCTTCCGTGCTTCCTCTTCATGATCTATGCCTCTCGGCATCAATCATATTACTAGAAAACCCAGATTGGTCTCAGCCTCAGCCACTCAGGCTGCTCTCGGCCTTTGACACCCAAACTGGCCCTGACCTAGACCACCCTATGGTCTCGGCCTTGGACAACCAAACTGGTATCGGCCTAAAACCATCCCATGGTCTCGGCCTAGGCCACTCAGGCTGCTCTCGGCCTCGGACACCCAAACTGGTGATGGCCTAGACCACCCCATGATCTCGGCCTCGGACACAGAAATTGGTATCGGCCTAAACCATCCCATGGTCTCGGCCTATGCCACTCTCGGCCTCGGACACGTGTCATCATCCCTGACCATTCACACTGATGTCCAAAATTTGGTACCCACACCGACCAGAACGTTGTGGTATTTCAGGTCATCATTGACGTTTCTAGTGGGCCCCAAGGTCCAAGTAAAGCTTCTATCATGATGCACAATATTGGCCACGTCGCACTCTTAGTGGACGCTGACCTTATGGGTGTTTGGCCAGTCCCTCGGTGGACCTGCAAACTAAAAAGGGTCATGATGTAACAAGGTATACTTGAGATCTTTTCATTTGCGGAAGTGGCATTTTTGGTAGTCGCCACTGCCATCTGGGCTCACTCACAGTATAGATGTTTAGCCCACCCCTTAATAGACATTCATACAAAAAATCAGCTTGTTTAATGATTTTTAGCCGTTGGTTTTAGTACTCAAAAAATGGTTGCATTCAACGGCTATTAGAATGCCTTAAAAAGTGCTAAAAAGTATTAAAATCTAATGGTTATAGGTTACCAATCATGGTGATTTTTGGTATGTATATCCAACAAGGGATGGGATAAACATCCGTGCGGACGTACAGTGGGCCCAGATGGCAGTGGTGACTACTAAAAATGCCGCTTCCGTAAATGAACAGTTTCAGGCATACCTTGTTACATCTTTTTCCAACTAGAAATCATCCTGATTAGTGATTTACAACCTTACGATATTTGGAGTAAAACTTCTATAACAACAAATTGTAAATCACACAATCACAAGCCAATGAGTTCTCGCACGTACACAAGTGCTTTTTGCAACGTACCGGTGATTCTCTCCACCAACTCCTCTCCGAATAATCACGAGTAAACGCCCCGTCAGAAATGGGGGGCGGTCTATATTTGCATATTTAAAAGTATGCAAACATTGTATCCACCATTCAATGCTCATTGAAAAACGTGTTCTTAATTTGCGGAAGCTGCATTTTTGGTATACCTGAGATCTTTTCATTTGCGGAAGCGGCATTTTTGGTAGTCACCACTACCATCTGGGCCCACTGACCGCATGGATGTTTAGCCCACCCTTTGATAGACATTCATACAAAACATCAGCTTCTTTAATGATTTTTAGCCGTTGGTTTTAGTACTCAAAAAATGGTTGCATATAGATTACCAATCAAGGTGATTTTGGTCTGTATGTCCACCAAGGGGTAGTTTGGCGGCATCAACGCCCCAGCTCATCCCCGTATCACAATAAATATCACAGGTAGCAACAGATACAGCTAACAAAAAAACAAATCTGAATTTAGAATCGGAGTTCAGCGGAGCAAAGAGAAGAGATCAGAAGATGTCCGGAGCCACGTTTCACGTAGCCATGTTCCCCTGGCTAGCCATAGGCCACATAACTCCTTACATCTACCTAGCGAACAAGTTGGCGGAGAGAGGCCACAGGGTATCTTTTCTCTTGCCCACAAAGACGCAGCCCAAGTTGGAGCCTTTCAATCACCACCCCGATCTCATTTGCTTCGTTCCGCTTGTGGTCCCCCATGTTGAGGGCCTCCCACTTGGTGCCGAGACGACGAACGATGGGGCGTCCGAGTCCCCGTACGACACGGGTCGTCTTCTTTACATTGCATTGAAGCGCATGCAAGACCAAGTTGAAGTTGCTCTACACAAGTTGAAGCCTGATTTCCTATTCTTCGACTACGCATGGTGTTTTTCAGCTTTAGCACGCCGCCTCGGCATCAAGTGCATCTATTATAACATTACTTCCGCAGCATCGGTTGCTTACAATTCAGGGCGTAAGCTCGACAAGGACCAGTCTATTGAGGTCGAAATGATGCACCCACCACCAGGATTCCCACCTTCACCATTGCACCTCCGTCTCTTTGAGGCCCGCACCCCGAATAACCCAGGCGAACTCTATTACATTCACGCCTTTAAGGAGTGCGACGCCCTCTCCTTCAGAACATGTCGGGAGATCGAGGGCCCCTACTGCGACTACATAGAGAGCCAGTATGGGAAGCCAGTGCTGCTTTCAGGGCCAGTCCTTCCTAAGCAACATACCTCTCCATTGGAGGAGCGGTGGTCCAAGTGGCTAGGCAGCTTCAAGGCGAGCTCAGTAGTGTACTGTGCATTTGGAAGCGAATGCATCTTGAAAAAGGACCAGTTTCAAGAGCTAGTGTTGGGTTTTGAGCTTACTGGGCTGCCCTTCTTCGTGGCCTTGAAACCGCCACATGGAGCTGCAACAGTGGAGGAGGCATTACCGGAGGGGTTCGAGGAGAGGATCAAGGGAAGAGGAGTAATTCACGGAGGTTGGGTTCAGCAGACACTGATATTAGGACACCCTTCTGTGGGGTGTTACGTGAGCCATTGTGGATTTGGTTCCATGTGGGAGGCCTTGTCGAGTGACTGCCAGATAGTGCTGCTGCCCGACAAACAAGATCAATCTCTGAACACCAGGATACTGGTCGGAGAACTGAAGGTCGCAGTGGAGATAGAAAGGAAGGAAGAGGACGGGTTGTTCACCAGGGAGAACGTTTGCAAGGCGGTGAAGTTGGTGATGGACGAAGAAAGCCAAGTCGGGAGAGATGTGAGGGGCAATCACGCCAAGTGGAAGGACCTTTTCTCGAGCCAAGGTTTCGAGTCTTCCTACATCGATAGCTTCATCCAGAAGCTACAAGATCTTTTGGAGTAGCAGAACGCCATGGATCAAAATGTGCCAGTCTCAAACAGTATTAGCTGCTTTGTTTTGTACTACGAAAATAAACTGTTCATCAATAAACTTTGCCCCTCAACATCCACTCACCTGAAAAAAGTTCCAAACAGTGTTGGTCGTTTTTCGTTGTCCACATCAGCCTTAATTTCATGCTAAAAAACAAAAAGGTCAAAAAGAAAATTAGTTCTCTGTGAAATCCTTTTCCTTTTACCATTCATTCATTTTTTTTTTCTTTTTTCTTTTTCTTATTTTTTTATTGTCTAATCAAAGCAAGGTTTAAAAGGGTCCGTTATAACGGTATAATGGATTGGGGACATTACCTTTTTTTTCCGTTACAATGAACGAATTGTAATACTCAGGGGTAAAAATGGAAAATAATAAAAATAACGAAAAAAAACAGAAAATATGGCGCTGGAATTCAAGTTTTCAATAATGGGAAAATACACAAAAATAACAAATATAATGGCCTTCTTTTCCACAATTTTTTTCTGAAAATAACGGTCGTTATTTTCTTTGTAACGAAAAATAACAGCCATTATAAAACAGCCTTTTTCTCTAGACGTTTTAACGGTACATAACGTAATGGGGGAGGTTCGAATCCGTTATAACAGCCGTTATTTTCATTATAATGGCCGTTTTTTAAACCATGGTCTGAAGTATTAAAGTAAAATTGAAACTGGTTTTTAGCCCCCTGTAGATCTCTTAGGTTGGCACATTAGACATCAGGCTTCATCATGCCACATATCCAAATGAAAATGACTAAGGACTATCATTAGATTATGAGCATTGATAATGTTCTAATTTAAGGCCAAATCTTGTGCACAAAAATCTTTATGCACCATTTTATAGTTGATTGACAGTTCTTTTGTGACGATCGACTCCTATTATAGTCATTCGACAGTTCTCGTGGTCAAATTTTTATGTCAAAGCAGAGTGGTAGAAGCTTTTTATGTTTAGAATCTTGCATGAAGATTCTTAGGTGGTAACTTCTTACAAACTCCGACAACTATTTTCATTGATATTAGTAATGATAAATTTAAATGTACTTGCAAAAGCCAAAATAACTTTTTAACATTTACAAAATAAGTAACTAAACGCCCTTTGAAAGGGCATCTCTGTCCGACAAAAATTAAAGTTGAAAAAAGCTGACAGATGCCCTTTAAAAGGGAGTTTGCCCATAGAGGCATAAAACTTCTATGACCATACGAGCCACGTGTCACACTCATAGTGGACGCTGACCATATGGATGTTTGGCCAGTCCCTAGGTGGACCTGCGAACCAAAAATCAGCCTGATTAGTAATCTACAACCTTTGGATCTTTGCACTCAAACAATGGTCAAATTCCTACTGTTAAAATCTACCCGTGAAAATAACTTCAATCCAAAGCTTATAAACCACTGATGATGTTTATTTTTGGTGTGTAGGTCCACCTAGTGAGGGCCAAACATCCATATGGTCAGTGTCCACTAAGAGTGTGCCACGTGGCTCTTATTGTGACAACAGTTTTATGCCTCTATGGCAAACGCACTTTTAAAGGGCATCTGTCAGGTACATACGCCCTTTAAAAGGGCGTTTGTCAGCCTTTACAGCTTTAATTTTTAGCAGGCGAAATTGTCAACCTTTTTTTCAGCTTTAATTTTTGTCAGGTAGAGACGCCCTTTCAAAGGGCATTTCGTTGTTTTTTTTGTAAATGTCAGAAATTTGTTTTTGTTTTTGTAACTACATTTTCGTTTATGAAATTTTCCGTATTAGTAACTTCTTTTATTGATGTTAGTAATCTCAAGGGACTTCGTGTGCCCATTCTTTTGATCTAAGGGACTCTCTGTGCCACTTAAGTTGTTCTCTTAAGTCATATTGTAATATTCAATTGGGAGAAAACCCCAAGGATTATTAAGTTTTAAAACATAATCTATACTACTTCTAAATGTCTGTATCCGAAGAAAAAACTTTTTTTCCTATTTTATCGCTAATTTTTTCATCTTTTCCCCAAAATATCCCTCAACCCCTACTTTCAATGCACTTCTATCCTAAAACATCTCTCCCTCTCCTTCATCTAACATCAATTTCTTAAATGCTCATTCTAAAATTCCTCTTCTAACGTCTCTCTCTCTCCTTCATTTGTTTTTTAAATTCTTCATTTATTTCTCGATTTTAGAACCACTTAAAGCCCTGCTTAAAAATCTAAGTCAGCATTTCCTCATTCCAACTCTTTCTTTGCAAAAAAATATATATTTTTCAATTTCAACTCTTTTTCTTAGTCTATCCCAAAATCTCCGTACACACTTAATCTATACAATTAAAAGAATATAGATATTTTAGATTTTATAAAAACTTATGTTAAATACAAAGTAGGTTCATTGGATTCCTCAGTCCAACTCTAACTATCTACGTGCAATGCACGTGTGCACCTACTAGTTCTACAAAAATCACTTAGAATTCTAATTTCCTTAACGTAAACATCATGGGGTATGGAAAAAATGGCCGTTATAACGAAAATAACGGCTGTTATAACGGATTCGGACCTCCCCATTACATTATATACCGTTACAATGCTAAAATAGATAACGACCATTATAACGGATTCGGACTTTATGTACCATTAAAACGCTAAAAAAATAACGGCTATTGTTTTCGTTAAAAAACATCTTCAAAACTGCCATTTTGGATGGTCCATTTCTTACTTCAACCTTTGTTTTTAAAGGAATGTTAGCAAGCAAGCCTTGATGGAGCTGTAGCAATATTGCAACCTTCCAAGAAAAATTGCCGTAGAAAACTGTTTTTCGTATGATTTTGACAACTCCAACACTCTCCAAACGACAAGTTTTATTATTGACTAGAAAACAAATAAGAGTTTTGAGTGTCTTTCCGTAATTATAATTAAGTGGCCGGTGCAATGCATCTTGTGAGAAGTCTGGGCCCACCAGCTAGTTGGCCACCATTAGCATGATTGGTTTCACCTGGGCCCTACCTTGAGTCACTGATTGAGTCCCCCCCTACCCACTTTTGGTGAATTATCTATTAGTGGGTGGCCCATGCCCTCGACACTCCCCGACAAAGCATGTGCCAAAATTGGGTGTGAGTGGTTGAGATCCACCACCCATTTGGGATAAGATCTCGGCCCTTCTTTGTTGAAGCCTATAAGAGGTGGTATAAGTGGGCAGACAAGTACAACTACCGTGTTTTGTTGTTGTATAGATTAGTTAACTAAATGTGTAAATATTTATATATGGGTCGGGCTCGGAGGACCCCATTTTTTACCCCCATTTTTGACACCCATTTTGGCTTACTCATGTAGAAGATTAATCAATGGATGATTTTTGGTGAGGATGATCTCTATGGTGAGGGAATATCATCGTCACAAAAATTCAAATCATTCCGATATTCATAGACTGGTTTAGAAGTTGAGGAATTATGGACCGCCAATTTTTACTGTGTAACTTGAAAACCACATTTGATTGGGTTAGAAATTTCACAATGCATGGGCTGCTTTTCTGTTGGGGTGATCTATATGGTGAGGAGAGCATCCTCACCAAAAATCAGCCACTGATTCATCTTCTACATGGGTATGCCAAAATGGGGGTCCCCTGAGCCCGACCCCTTTATACATGATAGCAATACTCGGGTTGCCTGAGGCCTTAGCCCGAGCCCGAGCCCGGCCAATCGAATTTTTGGTTGGGTTTTAAAAATTCAACCTGCATCCAACTCGAGACTATGAAAAGCCAACCCAAGCCCAACCTGAAGTTCGGTTGAGCCCGTCGAGCTCGGGTTGGGCCCACCCAAAATGCAGTCCTAATTTGATATATTTTTAACAAAACATATTATACTTGGTATTATTTAGAGATTTAGTAAAATTTGTATATATTATGAGAAAACAAATTATACCCATATTTATAGGTATTATATGCGAATTATTGAAAAAATTGCTTTTCGAATTAAAAAAGGGTGGTGTTATTTGCACATACCATTTTCATAATTGCACACACCTTTTGTGTGAAATGGTGTGTGCAAATTATATGCACCTAAAAAAAAAAAATGGCAGATGAAAGATGAAAGATGAAAGAAGAAGAAGAAGAGGATGAGGAGGCCTGCCCAAGTACATGTCTCCTTCTCCCTCCCTCTCTCTCGGTTCTGATCGGCAATCCAGAAGCGAGAGGGAGAGGGAGAGGGAGAGGGAGAGAAAGAGAGGAAGAGAGGAGAGAGAGAGAGGAGGAGACGTGGGTGGCGGACGCGCGGTGGGTAGTGGGCGGTCCTCTTCTTCTCTCTCTCTCTCTCACTCTGTTATAGTGGTGACAATGGGCGGTGGCAATGGTGGTGGGCAGCGACGAGGAAGAGGAGTTGCGGTGCTTCCTCTTCTTCATCGGTTTAGGGTTTTTTTTATTGGTTTTGTACGCAAATAAGATGTGTGTGTCATTACAAAAAAGGTGTGTACAATTAACACCACCCTTAAAAAAAATGCAAAAAATATTATTTTTTAAAAATCTTTTAGTATATTAATTATTTTATTTTATTCATGGCTGAATTTTTAAAAATATTTTCAAACGACAAATCCTAATTATACTGAACTTTTCCTTTATCTTAAGAGTAAACCTAGTGAAGCCGATCACTGCCCACAGCACGAGCCACGTGGTACACTCTTAGTCGTATGGATGTTTGGCCAATCACTAAGTGGACCTACAAACCAAAAATAAACCTGATCAGTGATTTCTAAGCGTTGGATTGAAGTTACTTTCATGGGTTGATTCTAACCGTAGGAATTTGAGCATTATTTGGGTGCAAAGATCCGAAGGTTGTAAATCACTAATCAGGCTGATTTTTGGTTTGCAGGTCCATCGAGGGACTGGCCAAACATCCATACGGTCAGCGCCCTCTAAGAGCATGCCACGTGGCTCGTATTGTGGCCTGTGATCCAGGAATGTGAATGGTACTCGTTAACTAAGCTCTCGACCCTCCCTCTTCTAGTAAAACTTCTGTCACAGCGTTGTGACAGAAGCTTTGACAATTTTGTAATCTAACGAGTCTGCTTTCGCTGACTGCGGAGTTTCAGTGAAGACGCTGACAATCACAGAGTTCTCGGTACGTGGATTTTTTACCAGGAACCACCACGGCCTGTCCTAACACGTACCCAGGCGAGTGTTTTTGTAAGATTATTTTTAATTCACTTTGGTAGGCGGAAAAAGTACTCGGGTACGTGGCGAGAACTCTGTGATTGTCAGCGGCTTCGCTAACACTCCGCAGTCAGCGAAGGCGGACCCGCAATCTAACCAACAACAAATCCACACACTCTTTCTCGATTGAGCTACTCATCGATTTCAACGGGAAGGGGGAGGATTAAGGAAAACAAAGTATTGCCGACCTGAATTTTTGCCGGAGATGGTTTGCGCAACAGGTACTTCCTTTGATTGCATTCAAATCTTTTGTTTTGATTTCCTATTTATGTTTGATAGAGAGGAGAAGTTGGGGAGAGAGGAAGGGGAGAGTATCAATTCCGAGGGTTACAAAGAAACTTTGAAATCTTATTGTGTGTGTTTGTTGGAGAGGAGAAGTTTGGGAGAGAGGAAGAGGAGAGTTTCGTGAACTTGGGTTTGAGGGTTTCTTAGGTTATTTGATTTCCTTTTTCTGGCTTTCCAGTAGTTAGGGTATTTTAGGAGTTTAGGGCTAAAGGATTTTGAGTGTTTTTTTCTTTTTTGGGAAATTTTGACATACCCCCGTGTTATCTTCGAAATTTGACATACCTACATTTTGAAAAAGCTGACTAACCCCGCTAGGACCCGGTCCACCGTCTAAGATGGTCGTTGACTCATATTGACCATAAAATTATTTTTTTTAAAGGACAGATATGCTTCTTTCTTCAACCTTGAAACAAAAACATGTGGGTTTGGGCTAAATGGTATGCAGTCAAAGAAATACTTAGCTAGCAAACATTGAACTGACACCCAACATGGCATTTCAAATGGTTGGTGTGTATCATCCTCTTACGAGAGGTCGTGGGGTCAAACCCACACAGGTAGATTTCTCCTTTTGAGCAGTGTGCCAGGAGTAGAAATCCCCTTTACCGGCTTGACTGGGTCCGTACAGGTTTCACCTGTTAATCCGTGGGGCCCTCCCACGATGGTGACTACCAAAAAAAAAAAAAAAATCAAACATTGAACTAATTAATGAAAATGCACAAACTATATTTTGTAAGGGCTTGACCGGTCCGTACAGGTTTCGCCTGTTAATCCGTGGGGCCCTCCCACGATGGTGACTACCAAAAACGAAAAAAAAAAGCAAACATTGAACTGATTAATGAAAAGGCAAACTATATTTTGTAAGGGTCGGGCTCCGTTGACAGAGTTTAAATGACAGGATTCTGTACAGGGACACAATATAAGCCACGTGGCACACTCTTAGAGGAATCTGACCGTATGGATGTCTGTCCAATCCCTTGGTGGACCTACAAACCAAAAATCAGTCTGATTAGTGATTTAGGGCCTGTTTGGTATGTGAGAAAAAGAGTTCCGACGGCGAATATTTAGCCAGGCAAATATTGTCTTGGCTAAATATTTGCTCATAGCAATATTTAACAATGTTTGGTACGTGTATGAGCTAGCTCACTTCAGCTTACTTCATTTTCTTTCAATTTGAGTGGGTCCCACATATCAAAGTAAGTCAAAAATAGGTTGGGCGAGTGCGGGAACCACATATTATGTCAAAGAATAAAAAAAATTTCATTTTTATCTTTTTTATATGTTAAAAAATTAATTTTTATTGAAAATAGTGATTTTCCTGCGAGAAAATAAAATTTTCTCACCAAGGCATAATCGGCGTGAAAATATTTTCACAGGGGGGGGGGGGGGGGGGGGGGGGGGGGGGGGGGGGGGGGGGGGGGGGGGGGGGGGGGGGGGGGGGGGGGGATGATCAAATGTTTTCCCCGCCGCTGAGGGCAAATATGTGGGCCCGGCTAAATATTCGCCGAGGGCGAGTGGCTGCCAAACGCAGCCGGCCGAATATTTGCGCAGCAAAATATTTTATTTGCCCGCCGCGGTGGGTTACCAAACAGGCCCTTATAGGCTTTGGATTGGACTTATTTTCATGGCCTGATCTCAACTGTGGGAATTTGAGCAGTATTTGAGGTACAAAGATCCAACGCCTATAAATCACTAATCAGGCTGATTTTTGGTTTGTCGGTCGACCAAGGGATTGGACAAACATCCATACGGTCAGATTCCTCTAAGAGTGTGCCACGTGGCTTATATTGTGTCCCTGTACAGAATCCTGTCATTTAAACTCTGTCTATAGAGCCCGATCCATTTTGTAATCTGTTTCATATTATCTTTATATATGTTTCTAACACCTAAACTTCAATCTCGTTTTGGTCGTCAAATGGAGACCCACCATTTGATAAATATCATTTTTGTTTGGGAATTTTTGACATACCCCCCCATGTTATCTTTAAAATTAGACATACCCCCCCCCCCCCCCCCCCCCCCCCCCCCGCAACATTTGAAAGAGCTGACATACCCCCCTATAACTTGGTTCACTGTCGTTTGACCTGAGTTGACTACCGAAGTTTGTATTAAGGGACGAAAGTGCCCTTGTCTTCAACCTTAGAACAAGGGTTTGGTTTTGGGGCAAAAAAAGATGAGGTTAAAAATAAAAATAAAGACACATGTTGGTAAATCTGAGAATTTTTTTATTTTTTTTTACTTTTTTGATGAATTAAGCAAAGATTGAGAAGAAATAATCCCATAAAAATAGATAAAACTCATGAGGGAATCAGATTTCTTTTTATAGATTTTATTGTAGAAGAATAAAAATTTAAAATTGAGAGAACCTTTTTTTTCCAAAATCCATGTCTTAAAAGCTTAAAATCTAAATTGCTCTCATTCTTGTTATTTATTTTTGTTAATGAAAATTTCTGAATGTGTTTTTTTTTTTTAATCTTGAGCTTTAAATTGTTGCCGGAGTGGTGGTCGATCGGCCATGATACTCCGGTGGGTTGGTTGCCGGTGATGGGCGGCCAACCCATTGGAATCCCTTGGCCGACCATCCACTACAGCCATTGATTTGGGGTTTGGGTTTGGGCCCAAACCCTTGTTCTAAGGTTGAAGACAAGGGCACTTTCGCCCCTTAATACAAAATTTAGTAGTCAACTCAGGTCATAACTGGTCAAATGACAATGGACCGAGTCATAGGGGGGTATGTCAAATTTTAAAAATAACATGGGGAGGGGGGGGTTGTCAAAAATCCCCTTTTTGTTTTTGACCCACATTTCCCACTGGAAGTCCTTTTGGAAAATGTCAATTTTTAACAGATTTTCATAAAGAGGGACAAAACAAGACATTTGGTGTGTTGGATAGTTGAGATCATTGATTTTATCAGAATTGTATGTCCCACCTTGTGTTTGGTTGGGTTTGGTGGATTGTGTCTAAAGAGTTGGGATCAATTTACCTTTTCTTATATAATTTATTTTGTGGGTAAGCTGGGATCAAACCCACGACCTCCAGTTGCAGAACAGTACCGCACGGGTTCGAGACCAAACTTAGATGTTGTTTAAGAAGAACTGCTTAGAGACATCATAAGGTTAATCCTTCATTAAGTCGATACGATTGGCTTGAAGATAAAACAATTCTAAATTGCTTGCCGGAGTAGTGGATGGTTGATCACAACTCCAGTAGATTAGTCGTTGGTGATGGGCAGCCAACTCACCAGAATCTCATGGTCGGCTGTCCACCACAGCCGATTGATTTGGGTGGGGGTTTGGTATAAAACCCACATGTTTTTGTTCTAAGGTTGAAGAAGTGGTCATTTTTGTCCTTCAAAAAAAATAATGTTAGTCAATATGAGTCAACGACAGCCTTAGGCGGTGGACCGGGTCCTGGGGGGTAAGTCAACTTTTCAAAATGTGGGCGGGGGTATGTCAAAAATTCTCTTTTTTTTTAGGCTCTAGGGTTTTCTTTTAGGTGATAGGTTTGAGGGTTTTTGAAGTTTTGAGCTTTGTGGGAACTAGTCATAGAGTGCTTTAGGATAAGGTTAGCTTCATGGAAATCTAAATACCTTTCGAAAGGGGGTAAAGTGGTGTTGATCAATAGCACCCTTTCAAGCTTACCTATCTACTATATGTCCTTGTTTACAGCTTCGAGAAGCGTGGTGAATGAATTGGAAAAGCTGATGAGAGACTTCTTGTGGAATGGTAGGTTGGACAATTGTAAAATGCATTTGGTGGGATGGTAATCGGTGTGCAAGGATAAGAAAAGAGGGGTATTGGGGATCAATAATATCAAAGAAATGAATCAGGCCCTTCTGGGCAAGTGGCTTTGGAGGTTCTAGTGGAGCTCTCTAGTCCTTGGATGAAGGTCATTGAGGGCAAGTTTGGGGTTTCTCACTTTGGGTGGAAAACTAGAACTACCCGCCTATCGTATGGATACAGTGTTTGGAGGGGAGTTTTGAAGGTCTCTGAGGAGTTTGATAGAAGGATTTGGTATGACGTAGGGTCAGGGAATAAAATCAAGTTCTGGGAGGACATCTAGTGTGGAGACGGTCCCTTGTATGCTGACTTTCTAGAGCTCGACTCTCATTTTGAGAGGAAGAACTGGTCCATTCAGGACTGTCTATTGGTGGGGTGGAACTTTGGGTTCAGGAGAAATCTTAATGACTAGGAGATTGTGCCTCTTTCAAGATTGCTTGTCCGACTACATGATGTTCACCTTCCTCCTTTGGCACAAGACAAGCATGTTTGGATTTGGTCGTAAAGTGGAGTATTCTCTGTTTGGTCCTTCTACGAGGAGTTAAATAGAGTGGGTAGTTCTTGATTTCCGGCATCCTTGGTTTGGAAGGCTAGAATTCCGACTAAAGTTGCTTTCTTTGTTTGGGCAGCCTCCTTGGACAAGATTTTGACCGTAGATCACTTGATCTCTAGAGGGTTAGTCTTGGTTGACTATTGCAGTTGTGTAAGCATAGTGGGGAGATTGGGCACCATCTGTTGTTGCATTGTGTGATGTTGAATGGGACTCGTGGTCGGTGTTCTTTAAGGAATTTCGGGATGAGCTGGGTGATGACGGGATCTCTTATGGATCTTCTTCTGAGTTGGCGCCCTTTTGCATTCTCTAATAGAGGCTGCATCTTGTGGAAATTACTCCCTTTTGCTATATTGTAGGGGTTGTTGGAGGAAAGGAACCGGCGTATCTTTGCAAACAAGAGCAAAGAATTGGCCTTGAACGTCCTTAATATCAAGGGGCTTGTTTTCTTATGGTCTAAAGTGTTTACAGAATGTAGATGGTTGGTTTTTGAGGATTTTGTATTCTAATGGGACCTCATTTGTCTTAGGGATGGATCTTAAATGGGGTCCCTAGGCTTTTTTCCCCTTTGCTTGGTGGTTACCTTGTGTAGGTCATCTCGACCTCACTAGCTTCGCCTTTGTTTTCTTTTGGCTTTGCCCTTTCAATATAATATTGCACATAATATTTTTTTTTTGAGATTTTCTTTTTCTGTTTTGTTTTTTAGGTTGAGGGTTTTTAGTATCTTCTGTCTTTTAGGTTCTTGAGTTTTCTTTAGGTTATGATGACTAATCAAAAAAAACTTGAGGGTTGTAGAGATTGAGGGTTTTGAGGTTTTTTTTAGGTTATGGGCTTTTCTTTTAGGTTTTCTACGTCTCTTAGTTTTATTTCTATTCTTCTTGACCCATTGAGTATACGCTTGCTCAGTTTGGATTATCCCTTTTTTGTAGTTTATATTGATTATTAAATATTATAATTCTCTCTTCATGAACTTCATTTGTTATGCTTACTGAAGAGTTCTATTCTTTTACGTCTATTTTTTTTTTTGATAAGGTAAAAGTATATATAAGAACAGGGGGAAACCCCCAAAAGAACCTACGAAAGGGCTACAGACTCGACAAATATTGGGTACTCGTAACAACTCGTCCCATTTGAAAACAAAAGAATCAAGAAAACACCCTGTAAACTCTAGCATCGAAGATGACCAGAAATACAATAGGGCTTTGATACTAAACACCATTTTAGGACCTTCTACCTCCTTCCCTTAAAAAATGCGAGAATTCCTTTCTTCCCAAATAGCCCAAAAATAGCAAATGGTAGGATCCGCCAAAGAATTCTTCCTCTCCCCTTAAGAACTTTGAGCGCACTACCTTAGACGACACTTATTACGTGTTCTGGGATCACGAAGGCAGCGCTGAACAAAAAAAAGAAAGTCCTCTAAACTTCGAAAGTGAAGGGGCAGTGGATAAGCAAGTGATCTACTGATTCGGCCCCAGCCTTGCATAAAACACACCTGTTTGGCAGCATCATCCCCCTACTATCCAGAGGGCCCATTGTCAGAATCTTGTCGAGCACAACAGTCCAAACAAAAAAAAACAAACTTTGGAAGGGATAGAGGCCCCCCAAACTAGGGAAGTCGGAAATGACCTCTAGCCCCTCAAAGCAAGATGGGAATAGAAAGATCTAACAGAAAAAGCACCCATGGGGTCCCACCTCCAAAGCCTTTTATTCACCTCCGTTGACTGCAAAGGCACCTTTCTTACCTGAGGTTGAGATAGAAGCAAAGCAAAGCTATTCATTTCCCAGTCATTGATATTTCTCCTAAGTCTTTGTTCTAGGGACATGTGATTGGTTGCTTTCCTTCTGCTTTTGTAGTTCTTCTTTTGTTTTGCTTTGCTTTCAACCTTTTGTAGGTCACCTCGACCTCGTTAGCTGTTGTACTTGTTTCGTTTGGCATTTTGCCCTTTTATAAAATCTATACTTATAAAAAAATATTTCTCTTAAATCCAAAGTTTCAAGAGACGCATCTTGCACTACTGGAAATACAGTCTTGAACCTTGGCCCCTTTAAGATTAGAAATCTGATACAACTCCGGAAAGCAACTAGGAGAGGCTCCTCGCCACACCAAGGGTCCTCCTAGAAACAAATCTGGTCTCCCTTACCCACCTTGAACTTAACTCCCCTACCAAAACTTTCCTAACTCCTTGTTACACCTTTCCACAAGCCGTGCCCATAGGAGGATAAAATGGGATTGCTTTCCCACCCTTCCTCACTAACCCGATATTTACCACCTATCGCTCTCCTCTAGAAACTATCCCCTTCGTCCCCAAACCTCAACAACCATTTACCAAGCAACACCACATTCATATCTCTAAAATGACGAAACCCCAAACCATCATCTTCCTTGGATTTGCAGACTTTTTCCCACTTCACCAGATGAAACTTATGCTTATTATGCTTATCATGCCGAAGCAAGCCTCTCATAAGCTTTTCCAGCCCCAAGAGCCACACTAGCTGGAATGGAAAATAGTGAAAGAAAATGGATGAAAAGACTGAAGAGAGTGACCTTCCACCTTTCGAAAGAGATCTATCCTTCCAAGCTACCAGTCTCCTCCCATATCTTTCCATCATAGGATCCCAAATAGCTTTATCCTTGTATCTAGCACCCAATAGAAGCCCAAGATATGAAGTAGACATCCCACCTTGCATCCCAAACTTTCTACTTGATTCCTCAGATCTGACACCTCCCACCCCAAAACCTCGCTTTTAGAGAGGTTGATCTAAAGACTAGAAAACTGCCTTGAAACATCTCTAAATACATTAGAGATGCCTAAGGTGGCTATAGGAAGCCTTAGATAAAAAGATTGCATTGTCCGCAAACTGAAGGTGGGACACCAAAGGCCTATGAATGCTAGTCTGAAACCCTCCAAACATACCACCCTCCACTACTTTGTCTGTCATTCTCCCTAAGGCTTCGACCATCACGACAAAAGGGAATGGAGATAGAGGATCGCCTTATCTCAACCCCCTTGAGCTTTTGAAAAACCTTGTAGGGGACCCATTCACTAAAATCGAGATATTAATTGAAGATATGCACTCCTTAATCCAATTCCTCCACCTCAACCCGAATCCCATCCTCCCAATCATGTAGATAAGAAAACTCCAACACACATGGTCATAGGTTTTTTCCATGTCAATCTTGAAAACAATACCATTCACCCCTCCTTAACCCTTGAATGAATACATTCGCAATCAAAACCCCATCCAGAATCTGCCTTCCTTTCACAAACGCCCCTTAGGATGGGGAAATAATAGTTCCAAGTACCTCTTTCATCTTGGAAGCTAACACCTTGGAGATAATATTGTAACCACTTGGTTGATAAGGCGAAAGTTTCTCAAAGACTCTGCACCTTCCTTCTTCGGGATGAGAGTAATGAAAGTACAATTAGAGCTTCGATCCAGACGAGCCTCCTCCTTAAACTCCTTCACTACTAACAAGAAATCCCCTCCCACAATACCCAACAATGCTTAAAAAAGCTACTGAGAACCCATCTGGCCCAGGGGCTCTATCACCACTAAGGTCTTTGATAGAACACAAAATCTCTTCCTCTTCTATAGGTCTCTCCACCCAAGCATTCTGCTCCTGGGAAATGCAATCAAACCTTGTGCCATCTACCAAAGGCCTAGATGACTTGGGCTCCAAGTACAACCTGGAGTAGTAGCACATTACAAAATCCCTGACTTATACTTCCTCCACCATAGAACCATCCACCATCATCTAGGAATACTATTGCATCTTTTCCTAGCGTTTGCAACTTGGTGAAAGAAATTTCGTATTCCTATCCCCTTCCTTAAGCCATCTCGCACTCGTATTCTCCTAATGTTACTAGGGTTCTTGCTCTGCGTCCATGGTGTGGCATTTTTCTTCACTTAACGATAATATTTTGTTTGAATTGATGATTTTGTGGAGTCATAGAGAGAGTGGCAAACACAAATCATGGTTTTATTCCAACTGTAATAGGCCCTCTACAAACACTTGATCAATTCTAGGCCATAAGCTACAAGCTCCAACTGGCACCCAACTCATAATTTTTTTTATTTTCTTGCATAGTGATAGGTCGGTGCTAATTTGTTTCTTAGTTTGAACACTTGCTCAGTAATCTTTCATGTTTTTGTGCAGGTTGAGCAACTGTTCAATTATATGCAGAATGGGTTGTCTCATTTCCAGGTGATTACCCATGGGGTTTGTAGGCTTTTGTTAGAGGGAACAATCAATCCCAATGGGAGGCTGAAGATCAGTGCGATTGGTGGGAGGCTGAAGATCAATGTGATTGGTATTTGTTTTTTCATTCAAGATGAATTTCTTTGTGGATATGAGGTTTCAATTTTGAATGTGTTTAATTGTTTATATTTTTTTGTTTGTTTTGTTGAATTTTGAAACATATATATGTGACTGTGGTTTGATATCTATTACTTACTACTTTAAAGCCAAAACTGGGGTTGCCGCACACCCTTCACATGACTCTCACCTACATAACTTTGATGACGGACGACAGTGTGTGAGTACCCCAAATAATGCTCGAAATCCACAGTTAAAAATAAACTATGGAAAAGACTCTAATACAATGGATAGAAATTACTAATCAGGTTGAATTTTGGTATGTCAGTCCATCTAGGGATGGACCAAACATCCATATGGTCAGTGGTCTCTAAGAGTGTGCCACGTGGCTCATACTGTGGTCATCATCAACGTTGATGAGGCCCCTACAATCACTCATGTGCAACGCACGTGCCGCCCCCTAGTTTTTGTTAAAAAATAGATGGACTGCACCAAATGGATTGACACCTAAATTCATATCAGCATCTAAGTTGTTATTTGTTAAGCATCAACTGGATTGACACCTAAATTTATATAATCATGTTATTTGTTATGATCCCATATTAACCTGGTTCATACTTGCTTCTGGTCGTCCAAGGAAATATCCTTTATGTTTGGTTCTCTTTCGATTTTATTTGCCACTATGTTGAGCAGACTGTTCTCCTTTATGTTTTGTTAGCTTCAGATTTTTATTTGCTATTATGTAAAGCAGACTATTCAAATTTACTAAATCAATGCATTTATGATTGGGTTGAACTTTGTTTTGTTTGTGTATCGAAAATTGAAACTCAGACCAGTGATCTTGCTTTTGCATGCTCAATCCCCTGTTTCCAGAATGCAAGGAAATTGGCTCAATTGAATGATCAAAACAGTTTTATTTTTAATTTTCTTTTGGACATCATCCAATCTGGTCAGATTTTGATCAAATGGCTCTTTTAGGTGGGACCATGGAGTGATGGAATTTGGATCCCAACTCCCCTACTTTTGTGCTACATGAACAATTATGTTGGTGTGCGTGGTTACAATATCTCCTCTCATGGTGTGCATTTTGTTTTGAGGATTTAGATTATGAATTGTTTGAAGCATTTCAGTTGTTATTAGGGCTTAAACAGTGTTGTGTGAACCTTTATAAAGGTTTTGGAGTTTGGTAGATATACATGATCTAAGAGAGCTTATGGTATTGGTTATAATATAAATTTGACTGAGTTCGCATTTTTCTTGACGAAAGTTCTTGTTTTGAATTGTTGATTTTGTGGTCATAGAGAGATTGCTTTTGCATGCTTAATCCTCCGTTTTTGGAATGCAAGGAAATTGACTTGATTAAATGATCGAAACAACTCGATTTTTAATTTTCTTTTTGCCAACAAATTGCCCAGAAAGAAGTTTATAGAACAAATAGATAAGATCATACAATCTTGGTCAGACTTTCCTCCAATGGATCTCTTAGGGAAATAAATTTAACGAAATTATCATTTTCTAGGTTAACGACAGGAAAGAATACTTACGTCGAAATAATGTTGAATTTCCCAAAATATTTCCATTCATGTCGAAATATTTCGCGTGAACAGTATATTTCGATCAATTGACAATGTAAATATGTATTATTTCGGTCGAAATGTTTCGACGTGTATGGAAACATTGGAAACATTTTAATCGTAGGTAGGAAACATCTCATTTGAGCTCAAAACCGCTATAAATCTCATATTTGATTAATTTAACCCATTTCCATACATTTTGTTTATACAAAAGATCAATCTATTGTAGATTTTTTGGTTCATGGATTAATCGTGAGGACGAATCAAATCCCGTTTGGGAGTTTTTTCAAATTCGAAATATATATAAGGATAAAATTTCTTGCTACAAATAAATAGGTTAGGTGTAAATTCATTAAATTTATGAATCTATGATGCATTTACACTAGATTTGTACACGGATTGAAGATTGTTTAGGGTGAAATTTTGGAATTTGGGAAAAACCCCAATTTCATTGGTTTTTGCCCTAAACATCCATGATTGTGCATAAGTTGATTATATGTTGCATAACTTAGCCCGTTCTACAAGTTGGTTTCGTTAAAAAAAAATTAACCATAAATTTTTTTTTCAAATAAAAAATTAAACGTTCAAAAAATTAAATAAATGTTATAAGTTGATAGTAAATAGGTTTTCTAAAATTACATATAATGTGAAGAAATTAATGTAAGTGAATAAGAATTTGTTAATATATTACTTTCAATTAAATAATAGTTATATAATTAAATTAAACATTGACTAATTAAGTTACTTGCCGCGACATATTACAAACCATTATGGTCATTTATTTCCACACTACTTATGGTTGTATATTATAGTTTGAAAGCTTATAAGTGTGTTTTTATGCTTGTTTCATCATTTCTCAAACTTTTCACAAACATTTCCACAATATTTCCATCGTTTCCGCATTATTTCCATCATTTCCACGAAAAATGTATTCTTTCCACATTGGTCGAAATATTTCCATTTTTAGACTGGTCGAAATAAACCTCGAAACCGAAATTTATTTCCTTGTGGGACCATTGATTTATGGGATTTGGATCCCAACTCCTCTTGTGCTACATGAACAGCTACGTCGTGAGAGGAAATTGACTCGATTAAATGATCGAAACAACTTGATTTTTAATTTTCTTTTTGCCAACAAATTGCCCAGAAAGAAGTTTATAGAACAAATAGATAAGATCATACAATCTTGGTTAGACTTTGGTCCAATGGATCTCTTAGGTCAGGTGGGACCATTGAGTTATGGGATTTGGATCTCAAGTCCTCTTTTGTGCTACATGAACAGCTACGTCGTGAGCATTGTTACAAATTTACAATCTCTCATCTCATGGTCTTCATTTTGTTTTTAGGATTTTGAATATGAATTGTTCGACCATTTCAGTTGTTATTGGGGCTTAAACAGTGTTGTGTGAATCTTCCTATAAAGCTTTTAGAGTTTGGTGGGTATAAGTAATCTTAAGAGAGCTTATGGTTCTGATTATGAACTTGATCGAATTGGCATTTTTCTTCTCTTGTTGATAATCTTTTGTTTGAATTGTTGTTTGTGTAGTTAGAGAGAAAGTGGTAAAGTTAAAACATAATGGCATTCCATTTGTAATAATTTTTATTGTAATACAGGTGATTTTAATTTGAAGAAGGTTTCAACAGAACATAAGGTACGATCCCTTTTTGTTTTTCTTAAGAGGGATTTTCTTTTGGAATGTGGATCTCTACATGATGGACTTTATTTGTTACTGCCGTAAATGTAGATTTTATTATTGTTTAGGGAAACATACCACTACAGATATATTTGGCCTTATTTTATTTTGTTGCTTATCTATGATGTTTGTTTTACACAGTGATTGGAACTCCTTCCTTTGGGGTTCGTGTTGTTTTGTTTCAAATTAGAAAGTCTATCCCATATATGCTATTTTTCTCTTCTAACTACTGTTTGGGATTCATGTTTTGAATACCCTAAACCTTATATAATGTTTGCCTTGTAAAGGGACAATTCTAGTCTGCAAGCATTTGCAGACTTCAAAGTATGCAAACATTGTATCCACCATTGAATGCTCATTGAAAAACGTGTTTTTAATTTATAAAATATTTTTTTCTGAAAACATAGAAATAACACATTTTTCAAGGGACATCCAACAGTACTGACAATGTTTTCATTTTAAGTCTGCAAATGGTTGCAGACTAGATTTGTCCCCTTGTAAAGTTATTCCTACGCTTGATTATTGTGTTCTCTGTACACTTGATTATTTGTTCTCTACAGTTTCGTAATCTTTTTTCTAGATTCTCCAGTTTATACATCTTGGTTACTCAATTTTTGTATTTTTTCCCACATCCAAATTTGTTTCACCCACGTGAGCAGTGCTTTTACTTTTACTTGCTATAGCACCAATTTCTTTTTCCCTTCACTGAACTAATTCTGCTTCTATTTTCCTTTTCATTATCAGTATATATTTGATTTCTTTTTCCATACAAGTCTTATTTTTGTTAATTTTGTAATGCTTTGTTCTCTTCCAAATCATTTCCCCTCAGGCTGCTGTTGTAAATATTCTAAATTTCTATCTCCCATCTCATATATTGTTCTATATTAACAATTCATAGCAAGCAATGGACGAACAAAGGGAACTTGCACGCTTAAGAAGAAGGCAACGACAATCTCGGATGACGAATTATGAAAGACAACGACAAAGAGAGCTACAACGAATTCGTTATAGAGAACGAAGAGGTCGTATGACTGATGAACAAATAGCCAGTCATAGGGAACGCAAGCGCATATATGTATGTGAAAGAAGAAGAAATTCAAGAAATGCTCGAATTGCACCACAAAGAGAACAAAGGGCTATTGCAATTCATCAACAAAGAATTGGTCAAACAAGTCAATACAACCATCAATCTCCATTACCAAATGCTCAACCACAAGATCATCAACAACTACTGAATTCTGGTAAATTTGTTATGAGAACTTATTTTATGTAATACATTGCAAACTTCTCATCATTTTAGTACTAGAAATTTGTACTTTGAACTTGTCATTATAAAATCAAATAATGTTTTGCACATTTATTCTGTGACTTTCTTAGATCGTCCACCAACCCGTTTGACTCACATAAGGCGCCAAGCACGGACTGTCGGTGATGAAATGCTTCATAGGAGTAACATGCATAGTGATATTCATGCGAGTACACACTGTACACTTGAGCAAATTGTGGCCGAAGGTACAAGCGATGTCTACAATTGTACAATTGTTTTATGATGCTTGCTTACAGGCTAACAAATTTTAGAAGGTTCAAGTGGTTTAAAGCACAATCTATCGGGGGGGGGGGGAGCACAATCTATATTAGTGATTGCTTAATGGAAATGAATGTCAACAATACAAGTAATATTGCAATAATAAGGATAGTGAGCCTCTTAATCATACTTTAGGATGATTGTTAGTACAAGTAACATGAAAATTTGCACTGACAAGTTTTTTCTACCTCAGTGCAACGAGCACCACGTTTAAGTCACATAAGGTGTCAAGCTCGAACAAGAAATGCTCAAGTACTTGATGTGAATGGGCTACGCAATATTGAAGTGACTAATGTATGTGACCAAGACGAAACATATGGGGATGAGTCGGATGACAATAAACTGAATCTCAATTCAGGTAATGGCGTATTAACATTTAATTAGTACACTTCTTTTATGGCTTATATTTGTACTTTTAGAATTCCTAAAAAAGTTTTGATAACAGATGAAGATGGACCTGAACAAAATCTAAATGTTGAGCAAAGATCTCGACATACCAGAGAAATACGGTATCATAACCATGCAAGAAATTTCGTTGCTTCTTCAAGATTAGAATGTCTTCACACACTGAATCCCAAAGCTTGCCCACTTACTATCTACCTATCTACTGTCAATTTAGAATATATTTTGCCTTTTCATTTCCTCTGTATTGATTTGGTTTATGAATTTTCATGCTTTGCATAGAAAATGGGAGAAGAGAAAAGATAGTTATGAAGACTTTTCCAGCACATGGTAGCAAAGGTTATTGAGTCAAACCTGGTATCTATCTATCCCTAATTAACACATTCCCTTCTTTTGAGTTTTTATTTATTGATTGAAGATATAATACAACTGAATTGCGTGCTAGATACTTTTGATCTTTCAATCACTTTCTGTTGAAAAAGTTTTCTGATTTCAATTGCAAATTCATTTAGTTCCCAACAAACCAAATGTGATTAGGTACTACATAAAAATTGATTGATGGAAGACCAAGCATTAATTCTGGTCACAAATTCACCAAAGTTATGCGTCAATGCCAGTTAGGAAATGTACCACTACCCAACTTTAAGTCAAGGCTGATTGTCAGTCACGTGCATCAAACATGCGTTCTGCTAGTTGTAATTAAGGGAAATTATATTTAAAAAGATGGAGAAATTATACATTATCACTCTTTTTCAGCATCTTGCAGATGTTCAATGGTAAGATGCTGAAGCCATCGAACTTGGAAAGAAGCCCTTCTGCAAAGTTTCGTGTCCAGTTTTTATCATTTTTAATGTTCCTGGCTCTTACTGGGCATGATCTTGCTTTTTGTTTTTTGGGATTTATTTCCTTTACCTGTTTTAATGGGACTGTCATGCCTTTAGCTTTATATTGTTTCATGCTGATGCTTGCTGTTTTGGAGAGAAGAAATAATGTATGGTGTGATGCACTGCTAGTCTGCTAGCAATAGTGGTGTTCCACATCTCTATTGGCAATTGATGCTTGTAGTGGTCTATCCGGATTCTAGAATGTTGAATTCATAAAGTATTTCTTGCATGTAAGATGATCCTAAACATCCAACCATTCACTTTCTTTCGCATGGTATGCAATTCTTAGGTTATGGCCAATACGAAGGTGACTCATTGATTGGATGTCCTGAAGGATGAACAATAAGCATGTAAACCGATTGGTGCATAGAGATGTGAGGCACCATCGATTTTAGTGAACTACACCATGCTATATCTCCTCTTTTAGAGATATATGTTTTGAAACTTGAGTTCTATTTATGCCAGCTAATCAAACACGAGCGCAGGGAGTTCAGAATGGTGACTGGGGTTGCTCCACTACCCATTTGATGCCACAAGGATAGCTCAACCTTCGCCAAGATTTCACACATTTGAGATGGTGGCACACTGAGTTGGTACAAATGACCTGAGCTTCTTGGTTTGATTTTGACATGACCCAATTGTCATTTCTATTTTTTATATTTAAAAGCAGGAAGCAATTATCAGCCATTTGGAGATCCTTCCAGTTGTTTGTGCCTCCATTTTCTCTTTCACCTCTAATGCAAGGTAAATTACTGTCTTATCTGTTTCTTTTCCACATTCTAAGTACAAGAGAATTTTGGGCTAATTCTTTTTTTTTTTTTATTAGTAGAAGAAAAATTAAGGATACATGTTTAAAATTTCGGTTTTGGGTTGGCTGAACAGGATTGAAATTGGTAGTCAAACTTTGAGTGGACTGATACAAACATGATTTGGTTTGAGTGGCCATGAATTTGTATCGTAGGCTAGGTCAGAATTCACATGTAGTAAACACACATATCCCTCCTAAGACCAGTATGACTCAGCCAAAATTGTACGACTCAGCCGGGAATTAAAACTGTTAGATATTTAGGGTTTCATATAGAAGAGGGAGAGAGAAGAATTGGGGAAGAGAGGAGTTGACGTCTTAAGCTTGATGGCCTAGACGTGTTCCCCTATTTATATATTGAACCACTAAAAACATAAAAGAACATGTAATGACAATAATACCCCCCATACATCCCATACATAAAACCCACTGAGAAACATAATATCTAACACTCCCCCTCAAGCTGGAGATCGTAAACATCGTGCATCTCCAGCTTTGAACAAATAAGATCTAGACGAGCTTTGAATAAGGCCTTTGTAAACACATCTGCTAACTGATCATCTGTCTTCGTATATGGAGTCGAAATGTCACCACACATCACTTTGTCTCGAACAAAGTGACAATCTATCTCGATGTGCTGTATCCGTTCATGAAACACTAGATTTAAGGCTATATGAATAGTCGTTTAGTTATCACAGTACAACTTCATAAGAATCTTTGCTCCAACACCCAGTTCTTAAAGAAGATGCTTTAATCAGGTCAACTCACAACTCGTATGAACCATAGCTCTATACTCAGCTTCCGTACTAGATCTAGCAGCCATAGATTGTTTCTAACTCCTCCATGACACTAGATTTCCACCAAGGAACGCACAATAACCTGTGGTAGACCTCCTATCAGATGTTGAACTAGCCCAGTCAACATTTGTATAACCAACCACTTTGAGATGACCATGAGATCTATACAACAAACCACGACCAGGATAACCTTTTAGGTATCTGACTACACAGACAATTGCATCCCAATGAGGAACATGAGGTGATTGCATAAACTGACTAATTACACTCACCGCAAAGGAGATGTCAGGTTTGGTAATAGTCAAATAGTTCAACTTGCCAACCAGTCTCCGATATTGATGTGGATCATCAAACAACTCACCCTGATCACGTACAAGCTTCGTATTAGGGTCCATCGGTGTATCAACTGGTTTTGTCCAATAAACCTGTCTCCTCAAGAATATCAAGAACATATTTGTATTGAGACAAACTGATCCCATGGCTCGATTTGGCAACCTCAATGCCTAGAAAATACCGAAGCTTTCTTAGGTCTTTAATATGAAACTGTCTCTGTAGAAACTACTTTAAGCACTGAATATCTTCAATGTCATCTCCTGTAACCACTATGTCATCAATGTACACAACCAACACAATGGTTTTATCACATGTTTTCTTCACAAAGACCAAATGATCGGATTGACACTGTGTCAACCCAAACTGAATGACAACCTCATTGAATTTGCCAAACCATGCACGTGGTGATTGCTTCAGCCCATAGTTCGCCTTCTTCAGGTGGCAAACACTCCCAAACTCCCCCCGAGCAACAAACCCATGAGGTTGCTCCATATAGACCTCCTCCTATAGATCGCCATGCAAGAATGCATTCTTTACATCAAGTCGATACAACGATCAATGCAAAGAAGCGGCTAAGGAAATAATCACACGCATAGAGGAAATCTTGGCAACCGGTGAGATGGTCTCACTATAATCAACACCATATGATTGAGTATACCCCTTGGCAACAAGGCGGGCCTTCAGTCTCTCGATAAATCTATCCGGAGGAACTTCACAATGTACACCCAACGATAACCAACAACATGCCTTCCTGGAGGTAAAGTAATTAAATCCCATGTACCATTAGAATGCAAAGCATCCATTTCAGCAACCATAGCCTCACGCCACCCAAGAGACGAAAGAGCTTCTCGGAGATTGTTAGGAATAGAAACAGACGACACAGAAGCAGCGAAGGAACGATAGACATGAGACAAAGAATCAAACTTATGAGAGGATAAAATCATCTGTTTCTGTAGGCCTTTATCTGAACCATTCAATGTACATTTTTTCAAAAAGAATTTGATAGGACTGGTGATTATGACCATCCGATATTTCCTACTCGTGTCATATAATACAGTAGATGGCAGATGACTGATTTTGTAAACGCTTCCTGTTTTAGATGGGAAAATGTAAGCTTCTATTAGTTGGACTGATCCTTTAACATCCAGATTTTATTGATCAAGTAAAAAGAAGATGCAAAACCATCGTTACACTTATTTTGTTAGTTACATTTTATTGCAAGTACACATCAAGTCCACATAGATAAGAGTTAGATTCTTCTTTGTTTTTCTGGTTCTATTGGTTGGATCTGATGTAAATCTCGTTTTCTTTATTAGTTACATTTTATTGTTATCTTTGCTTGCTAGATCTACTTGTCTGGGCTTTCTTTCCTGTATTTTTGATGGGGTTTTTGTTTAAATCTCAATATCCTTTTGGTTTGATGTAGTAATTAGTTTTTGGATTATCTGGGTTTTTATATCATGTAAGGCTTCTAAGGCAGATTGTGTTTCAGATCTAGTTTGCAATCAGGAACATAGGAGAAAGAAAAAGTGCAAAGAAAAAAAATAGGAAACAAGATTGTTTTCTTTTGTCCTTGATTGGTATCTCTTTAATTTCTTGACTGCCCATAGTTTTTGTAGATCTTTAATAGGTTGGTTTCTTTCAAGTGTTTCATTGAATCTTTTGAGCGATCGAGAATCCATGCTTGGAAGAGTTCTGTTAAAATGTAAGCTGATGATCTTTATTGCTACCAAAAGACTCTTTAAATAGAGTTACAAATAGAGCAAATAAGGTATGTACAGAATATGGTATGAACATAATATGGAATGGATATATTTCCCTTGATTGAGTATGGGATGAATATATATCCCTTGATTGAAGACTTTCCTTATTGACTGGGATTTGTGTCTTTGATAGATTTGTGGAGATTAGTCGTGTGACGACACTCCAAGAATAGTCACCGTGGGAAGATATTCCAAGAGGCCCCCTCAAGTTGGAGCATGGATGTTGATCATGCCCAACTTGTGAATCAAGGATCGGAAACGATCACGCCCCAAAGCTTTGGTAAAGATATCCGCGAGTTGTACAGAAGTGTGGAGGTAAGCAGTTTGAAGAAGGCCAGATTGGATCTTTTCTCGGACCAAATGACAGTCCAACTCGATGTGTTTGGTCCGTTCGTGGAACACCGGATTGGCGGCAATATGCAAAGCTGCTTTGTTGTCACAATATAAAGTTATGGACTGGTTGTGAGAAACGCTAAGATCTGTGAGAAGATATTTTAACCAAGAGAGTTCACAACTAAGAAGGGCCATGGCACGATACTCTGCTTCGGCTGAGGAGCGAGAGACGGTGGCTTGTTTCTTGGATTTCCATGATAGTGGGCTATCACCAAGCATAGTACAATAGCCCGTGGTAGATCTTCGGGTCATTGGACAACTTGCCCAATCGAAGTCGCAATAACCGGATAGTTGGAGGGTACTAGAGGATGAAAGGAGAAGGCCTTGTCCTGGAGTGCTCTTAAGGTATCGAAGAAGTCGAAGAGCAGCGTCAAAATGAGGTTGACGTGGTTGTTGCATAAATTGGCTAAGAATGTGAATAGTGTACACAATGTCCGGACGAGTGATGGTCAAGTAGATAAGCCGACCAACTAGTCGTCGGTAAGATGGAGCATCATCAAGAAGATCACCCTCCATAGAGGACAACTTTAAATGTTGTTCCATGGGAAATTTGGCGGGTCGAGCACCCAACATTCTGGTATCATGTAAGAGATCAAGGGTATATTTCCGTTGACTAAGAAAAATACCCTTAGAAGAGCGAGCCACTTCGATGCCAAGGAAATATTTGAGTTCACCCAAGTCTTTAATATGGAATTGTGCGTGAAGGGACTCCTTCAAATTTGATATAGCACAGGCATCATTACCCGTGATGATGATATCATCAACATATACAAGAACATGAACTTGAAGATGTCCTGAAAATTTGTTGAAGAGGGAATAATCAGCTTTGGATGAAGAGGGAATAATCAGCTTTGGATTGTGTGAAGCCGACAGCTATGAGAGCAGAAGAAAGCTTCGAGAACCAATTGCGAGAGGCTTGTTTCAGGCCATAGAGGGACTTTTGAAGTCGGCATACGGTGT
Source organism: Euptelea pleiosperma (assembly GCA_035048495.1). NCBI lineage: Eukaryota > Viridiplantae > Streptophyta > Magnoliopsida > Ranunculales > Eupteleaceae > Euptelea > Euptelea pleiosperma. Next base: position 3,142,423 of record CM068551.1, read on the forward strand.
TTCCTCGATGCTTAGCAAAGCCAAGAGGAATCGTCATATAAACTTCTTCCTCTAAATCTCCATGGAGGAAAGCATTGTTAACGTCGAATTGATAGATAGATCACTTTTGAATAGCGGCAATGGCAAGAAGGCATCGTACGGTCACAAGTTTAGCCGCAGGAGAAAAGGTCTCATGGTAATCAAGGCCTTCAATTCGAGTATATCCTTTGGCGACTAGACGCACCTTGTAACGCTCAATAGAGTCATCAGGTCGATGTTTAATCTTGTAGACCCATTTACAGCCGATGGCCTTTTTGCCAAGTGGTAGGGAAGTGAGTGTCCATGTATGATTATCTTCCAAGGCACGAATTTCAGCACCCATAGCATCCCTCCATTGAGGTAACTTGATAGCGGAAGTAAATGATGTGGGCGTAGAATGAGAACTAACTTCAACAATAAAAGCTTTATATTTTGGTGAGAACTTATCATAAGCCAAAAAATGAGATAGGGGGTGAGCTGTACCTGTCATTGATGAAGACGAAGAAATGGGGGCAGCCATGGCAGTGGAGCAATCATAATCACGGAGGTACACAGGTGGTTGGGTAGTGCTATTGGAACGACGAATAGCAGGTGGGAGGATTTGCGGTTGTGTGGTAAGGATAGGAGGGCTTAAGTGTTGGTCGGGTGGTGGTGTCGGGTTTGAAGGGAATGGTGAAGGGTCAGGGGAAGATGAGGTGTTAGTGGGCGGACTAGGTGTAGTGGGGGTAATGGAGGAGTGAAGAGGGCTGAAATCAATGTCTAGAGATGGGAGGGGAAGGACGGGTAAGGTGGGAGATTTGGGAGGTGAGATATCTTTGTAGGCAAGGAAATAAATTTCACGAAATTATCGAAATATTTCGCGAAAGATTTTCATTTTCTAGGTTACCGACAGGAAAGAATACTTACGTCGAAATAATGTTAAATTTCCCGAAATATTTTCATTCATGTCGAAATATTTCGCGTGAACAGTAAATTTCGATCAATTGACAATGTAAATATGTATTATTTCGGTCGAAATGTTTCGACATGTATGGAAACATTTCAATCGTAGGTAGGAAACATCTCATTTGAGCTCAAAACCACTATAAATCTCATATTTGATCTATTTAACCCCTTTCCACACATTTTGTTTATATAAAAGATCAATCCATTGTAGATTTTTTGGTTCGTGGATTGATCGTGAGGAAGAATCAAATCCCGTTTGGGAGTTTTTTCAAATTCAAAATATACGTAAGGATAAAATTTCTTGCTACAAATAAATAGGTTAGGTGTAAATTCATTAAATTTATGAATCTATGATGCATTTACACTAGATCTGTATACGGATTGAAGATCGTTTAGGGTGAAAATTTGAAATTTGAGAAAAACTCCAATTTCATTGATTTTTACCCTAAACATCCATGATTGTGCATAAATTGATTATATGTTGCATAACTTAGCCCGTTCTACAAGTTGGTTGGGTTAAAAAAATTTAACCCAAAATTTATTTTTCAAATAAAAAATTAAATAAATGTTATAAGTTAATAGTAAATAGGTTTTCTAAAATTACATATAATGTTAAGAAATTAATATAAGTGAATACGGATTTGTTAATATATTACTTTATGACTTTTTTATAATTAACAATTAAATAATAGTTATATAATTAAATTAAACATTGACTAATTAAATATCCTTGCCGCGACATATTATAGACCATTATGGTCATTCATTTCCACACTACGTATGGTTGTATATTATGGTTTGAAAGCTTATGAGTGTGTTTTTATGCTTGTTTCATCATTTCCCAAACTTTCCACAAACATTTCCACAATATTTCCACCATTTCCACGTTATTTCCATCATATTTGAATTATGATGTCAGGACGGGCTCTTTTATCAAACTTGTGACTGATATTTGAATTATGAGCATAACAAAGACATCCAAATGTACGCAGATGTCTATAATTTGGTTTAGACCTAAACAAAACCTCATGGGGACTGTTTTCAGATAAGAGAGGGGTAGGAATTTTATTAATTAAGTATGTGGCAGTGAGAACACAATCACCCCAAAAAATTAACGGGAGATGGGCTTGGAAGAGCAAGGCACGGGCAACTTGAAGAAGATGCCTATGTTTGCGTTCAGCCACTCCGTTCTGTTGAGGGGTTTTAACACAACTATGTTGATGTATGATGCCGTTATTGTGAAAGAATAATTGTAAATCTGAATGAAAAAATTCAACACCATTGTCTATTCGTATTTTTTGAATTTGACAATGGAACTGAGTTTTAACAAGATTGCAAAATTTTTGTAAAAGAAATTTGGTTTCAGATTTAAAACGCATAAGAAAAACCCAGGTGCAACGGGAATAATCGTCAACAATGGTAAGAAAATAATGAGCACCAGTAAGAGATGCAGTGTGATAGCCACCCCATATATCACAATGAATAAGACTGAAAATGCATGTGGTGGAGATAGAATTATTAGGAAAAGGTAGTCGAGCATGTTTTGCCAAAGGGCAAACATTACAGTCACATTTATTTTTACTGGAAATAAAGGGAAAAGAGTTGGCTAATAAGTTTAAACGTGCGGGAGAGGGATGTCCCAATCGCCAATGCCAAATATCATGAGAAGGAGTGGATTGTGAAGCTGCAAAATTAGCAGTAGGGGCATCAAAGAGGTAGAGGCCACCACGCTGTCTACCCATTCCAATCATCTTCTTCGTTGACAGGTCCTGAAAGATGCAAAAATCAGGAAAAAAGGTGACCAAGCAATTGAGAGAGTTAGTTAATTTGCTAACGGATAGAAGATTATGTTTGAAATCAGGAACATAAAAAACATTCTCCAAAAGCATTTGGTCAGATAAGGTGACAGTCCCTATATGAGAGATAGAAACACTATGGCCATTTGGCAGCATAATGGGTTGTAAAAAACTGGTTTTACGAAGAGAAGAAAAAATGGTTTTAGTGCAAGCCATATGGTGGGTAGCACCAGTGTCAATTACCCAAGGAGTCATGAGGGAAACAGAATTACAAGCAATATTACCTGCAAGGTTAGCCATAGAAGAAGTGGGAGTAGAGGCGAGAAGAGTCAAAAGTTGCTTGTATTGCTCTTGAGAAAGAGGTGGGGCTGGAGAAAGTGCATCGCATGGTGCAACATCATGCTGACCACTAGTTATGTGGTGTGCATTGGCAGCGATCATTTGAGATGAGTTGGAAACATGTTTCGTCTTTGGTGGAAAACCATGTAGACGATAGCAACAATCAATGGTATGGTTCTCTTTCCCACAATGGTTGCATTTGAGTTTGGGACGAGATTTGCCACGAGTATCCATATTGGAGCGGTTTCCTTGAGAAAGATTTGAAGCCAAGAGAGCAACAGCTTCAGTAGTGGGCTGGAGAAGATGTAGTTCGCGTTGCTTTTCCTCTTGAAGAAGAAGCGCATATGCTTTGTTCACTGAAGGGAGGGGATCCATTAGCAAGATTTGACTCCGAATGGCCGTGTAGGACTCGTTTAATCCCATTAAAAACTGCATTAGCATCTCTTGATGATGAATGGCTGAGAGAGCCTTTGAAGAACCACATGTGCATAGTGGAATAGAGTTATAGGATGAAAGTTCATCCCAAAGAGCTTTGAGTTTGGTGAAATAAACAGCTATAGAGGAGTCGTCTTGCTAGTTAGTGACAATAGCACGAGATATTTGATAGATCCTTGGTGCATTTTGTTGAGAAAAGCGATCATGTAGATCCTTCCAAACATCACGAGCAGAATCAGCGTACATGACACTATTGGCAATATCTATATGGACAAAGTTAAGAAACCAAGAGTATACCATTTGATTACATCGTTCCCATTGAGAAGCCATGGCATCCAATGAATTGGGTTTTGAAATGGAGCCATCGCCAAACCCAAATTTGTTTTTGGCCATGAGGACCATTCGCATTGCTCGAAACCATGTGGCATAATTGTCACCCTGGAGAGTCTGGGAGACGAGAACATGCCCAGGACTGTCAAAAGAGTGCAGAAAAAAAGGTGAGACAGATGCATCGGGTGATAGTTGTGAGACAGGTGCATGGGGTGGGCGTTTTGAGACAGATGCATTCGTTCCTTCTTCAGTCGCCGTAATGGACTAATCAAGAAGAACAAGAAAAAAAAAACTAAAAAGAACAGAGGATCGGTGTCTGCCCTGATACCATGTTAAAATGTAAGCTGATGATCTTTATTGCTACCAAAAGACTCTTTAAATAGAGTTACAAACAGAGCAAATAAGGTATGTACAGAATATGGTATGAACATAATATGGAATGAATATATATCCCTTGATTGAAGACTTTCCTTATTGACTGGGATTTGTGTCTTTGATAGATTTGTGGAGATTAGTCGTGTGACGACACTCCAAGAATAGTCACCGTGGGAAGATATTCCAATAAGTTTGATTGTAGCTTGTCTGGTTTGCAGATCTTTTGAGTGTTTCATATCTATTCCGATTAGTCAAAGAAATCGGTAGGAAAAGAAATTAATCTAGATCTGTACATGGTATGGAAAAGAAATCAATGTTTCATAAATAAAACTGAATTTTTTTCTGAACGTTCCCTTTACATTCCCATAAGTAACTGAGATAATTGCGCTGTCTCTTTCAGTTGGTTCTGAAGAATGTCCTGAAACTTCAGTGTTCCCCTTTAGACTTCATTTGCAAGCGACGAAGCAGGAGATAGGGATAGACGAGATGAAGTCAGCAAGAGCAATGGTGTTGCAACTAGTCATACCTGTGTTGTTTTATAAGATCACGGAGGATGATCCCATTCCTGCAAGTAGTGACTAGGCAAGTTGAGTTTCAGTAGTTGGCTTTTTGTGGGGTGTGTGGTGATTCCATCTCTTTTTCTTTTCTTTCTATGGTAAATTTGGTCTGGTCTTGTGTGGAGACTGGAGAGGGAGGGAGAAATGTGAATTTGGTGATTGTGTTTCTTTTGTTAGTATATAATTATCTCAATGAGTAATATCAATGCTGAGTTTTGGGGTGTAGGTTCCCCATGGGGCGGGCCAAAGCTTGATGGGTCACTAGGCCCAAAAGGTACGGCGTAGCAATATTCGGTGATCAATACGAGGGACGGGTTTCCTCTATGCAGATCAGATGGTAGATACTTAGATATGGACATATCTAGATGAGGCCCACCAAATGGTGGGTACCAATGCCTTTACATGTCTGCCACGTGGGTTGTCCAGGTAGGTTCAGATTTAGGTAGCACGTGTCACAAGCTTCTACATGTCTATATCATTTCTTCTGATTTCTCAATCTAGTAATGGTATGCTCCCTGAAATTGAATGCCTTATCGGCTTCTTCTAGTGTTGTGAAAGATTTGAACTCAACCGTTGGATATCCAAGGACCTATTCTTTACAGTGTTCCATGTGTACTTGTCCCGACCACATACCATTACGTCTTCCGCATTACTCGTCATCTCAGGCCTCTAGTGGACCCACAAATAAAACAGTTTAGTTGGTGATTTATAGCCATTCAATTTGAGCACTCTTTATAATGGGCTTGGAACCATCCAAAATGTTCTTAAAGCCTATGATGAAAATATGTTCAAATCTAATCACCAAGGAGACTGATTTTTGGTTTCAAGGTCCACAGCCTTGTGTGGGCCAAACTTTCATGGGTCAGTGGGCCCGAAAGGGTATGCCATGTATGTGGCACTTTGGGAGACATAAATCCATCAAAATGACACGGAGGACACTTTTCAGGCCCACTGACCCAAGATTGTTTGGCCCAACTATTGGTAGAGCTACGCACCAAAAATCAGGCTGATTGGCGGTTTCATAGCTGTTGGATTTGAGCATTTCTCATCATGGCCTTCGAGTCCATTCAGGAGTAGAACTTTGCTGGCGGACGACAGACCACTGTTTGAGCCACATGGCACACTTTTAGACACCACTGACCATATGAAGGTTTGGCCCATCCCTAGGTGGACCTACATACCAAAACTCATCCTGATTAGTGATTTCAAACCTTAGGATCTTTGTAACCCAAATAATGCTCGAATTCCACAGTTAAAAATCAATCCTTGAAAACGACTCCAATCCAACGCTTAGAAATCACTAATCAGGCTAATTTTTCGTATGTAGGATAAAACTTCGCTGACAACCCACTATATGATACATGCGGCACATTCTTAGAGGATGCTGACCGTATGGATGTTTGGCCAATCCCTAGGTGAACCTACAAACCAAAAATCAACATGATTAGTGATTTGGAGGCGTTTGATTGGAGTTATTTTCAAGGGTTGATTTTAACTATGTGAATTTGAGCATTATTGACCATTATTTGTGGTACAAACTACAAAGATCCAAAGGTTTGAAATCACTAATCAGGCTGATTTTTGGTTTGTAGGTCCACCTAGGGATTGGCAAAACATCCATGCGGTCAGAATCCTCTAAGTGCCACCTGGCTCAACTTGTGGGCTGTCAGCGGCTTCGCTGCTGTTGTCTGTCAGCAAAATTTTACTCGGGTTGGGCCAACCATCCATTCGATCTGCGTTCTCTAAGTACGTGCCACGTGGCTCATACTGTGGTCCGTCTTCTATTCCCGTTGTTAACTACCGTCAACAAACTAAAGAAGGGTTTAACATGGGTTGGGTTTAGGCCTGAACGTACGTGTCAGACATTTTGGGAGGGGAACCTTAAGGACCCCGGGACCAGCAAATTTTTTCTCGCCGTTAAAGCACTCTGCCGGCAAGGCCTGCAACTTCGCTCATGCCACCATCCTTCACATGGAACAGAACTCTCTCTACTTTGAACGCCAATGAAGCTACTTCGTCCATTTCGCACTCTCCAAAACCCTAATTTTAGGAGAAGAAATAGAAATCTCTGCAACTCATCCAGCAAGATCTCTATAGAAGACGACGAGAGGGACGAAGGATTCGTAACCATTCTCAGAGAAATCGTGAGAGGAAAGCAGAGTTGGAATATCTCACTCAACAACAGCTTCATTTCGCAGAGATTAAAGCCTCGCCATGTCGAAAAGGTTTTGATTCAAACCCTAGACGATGCAAGGTTAGCCTTAAGATTCTTCAATTTTCTAGGTTTACACAGAAATTTCGAGCATTCGACGCTCTCTTTCTGCATTTTGATTCATGGTTTAGTTCAATCTAATCTCTATTGGCCTGCATCTTCGGTCCTGCAAACTCTCCTCCTTCGTGGCTTAAAGCCGAGAGAGGTTTTTGAATCCTTGATGTATGCTTACGAACAATGCAGGTTTTTGTCGAGTCTAGGGTTTGATTTCTTGATTCAAAATTACATTCAGAACAAGAGAGTGTTAGATGCTGTTGCAATCCTTAAGCTCACGAGGCAGCAGAGATTTCTGCCTGAGGTTAGGACTTTCAGTGCAGTTTTGAATGGGTTAGTGAGAATTAGGCGGTTTGATATGGTTTTGGGTATCTTTGATGACATCGTAAGGTCTGGGGTTCACCCAGATGTTTATGTTTACACCATGGTGATTCGTAGCTTCTGTGAATTGAAGGATTTTGTTAGGGCTAAGGAAATGATTTATCGGATGGAATCATATGGGAGTAATTTAAGTGTAGTAACTTACAATGTCTTGATCCACGGTCTCTGTAAGAACCAGAGAGTTTGGGAGGCTGTTGAGGTTAAGAATTTGTTAAGGCACAGAGGACTGAAAGCTGATGTGGTTACGTATTGTACATTAGTACTTGGCCTTTGTAAAGTGGAAGAATTAGAAGTGGCTTCGGAACTGATGACTGAAATGCTTGAATTAGGGTTTGTTCCAAGCGAAGCTGCTTGCTCGTCCCTGGTCGAGGCATTAAGGAGAAAGGGGAAGATTGCAGAGGCTTTCTCTTTCGTCGATAAGTTGGGAAAGCTGGGAATAATACCCAATTTGTTTGCTTTCAATGCCTTGCTCAATTCTCTCTGCAAAGATGGGAAGTTGAATGAAGCAGAGTCACTTTTTACAAAGATGGAGGAGAACGGTTTGTTTCCCAATGAAGTTACTTATTCAATTTTGATTGACTCATTCAGCAAAAGTGGGAAACTGGAGGCCGCGCTTCTTCTGCTTGTTAAAATGACAGATGATGGGATAAGGGCGACTGTATATCCCTACAATTCTTTGATAAGTGGGTATTGCAAGTTGGGGCAATTGAACAAGGCGGAGTCTATCTTTGATGAAATGATTAACAAGGGATTGGTACCGACTGTGATAACCTATACATCATTGATAAGCGGCTATTGTAGGGAAGGAGATTTGCATAAAGCGTTTAGGCTCTATCACGAGATGTCTGAGAGAGGCATATCACCCAACACTCACACCTTTACTGCGCTCATTGGGGGTCTTTGCCGTGCAAATATGATGCTCGAAGCAGGTAAATTGTTTGATAAAATGGTGGAACAGAATGTGATCCCAAACGAAGTAACATATAATGTCATAATTGATGGGCATTGTAGGGTAGGAAACACAGTAAGAGCCTTTGAACTGCTTGATGAAATGGTGGAAAAGGGTCTTGTACCAGATACATATACCTATAGGCCTCTAATAAGTGGTCTTTGTGTGACGGGTAGAGTGTCTGAAGCCAAAGAATTTGTGGATGACCTTCGTAGAGACGATTGTAGACTAAACGAGATGTGTTTTACTGCACTTCTTCATGGTTATTGCAAGGAAGGAAGATTAGGGGAAGCCTTCAGTGCTTGCAAAGAGATGGTGGACAGAGGAGTCATCATTGATCTTGTTTGCTATGGTGTGCTTATTTATGGTGCTCTAAAACAGCATGATATGGTAAGATTATTTGGGCTGTTGAAGGAGATGTATAAACAAGGATTGAAGCCTGATAATGTAATATACACAAGCATGATTGATACATATTGCAAACTAGGAAACCTTACAGAGGCCTTTGGTTATTGGGATAAGATGGTTGATGATGGGTGCATCCCAAATGTTGTTACGTACACTGTACTAATAGATGGCTTGTGTAAGGCTGGCTTTGCTGATAAGGCCGAACTGCTTTGTAAGGAAATGCTGGTTAAGAACTCCATTCCTAATCAGGTCACTTATGGTTGCTTTCTTGACCACCTCACAAAGCAAGGAGATATGGGGAAAGCTGTGCAGCTGCATAAGGCAATGCTTAGAGGGCTCTTAGCAAACACCGTCAGTTATAACATACTTATCCGAGGTTTCTGCAAAGTGGGCAGAACTGAGGAGGCTGCTGAGCTCCTTGTTGAAATGATGGATAATGGTATATTGCCAGATTGTATCAGTTATTCCACACTTATTTATGAGTACTGCAGAAGTGGTGACTTGCAGGAAGCTTTTAAGTTGTGGGAGTTGATGCTAAATAGGGAGCTGAAGCCCGATATGTTGGCATATAACTTTTTGATATATGGGTGCTGTGTCAATGGGGAACTACCTAAGGCTTTTGAATTGCGGGATGACATGATGAGAAGGGGTGTTAAGCCAAATCGAGTTACCTATAATGCTCTCATTCACGGAACTTGTTTGATGAGTTCTTTCTCATTTTCTGGGGGTTAGTTTGGCTTGCAAAGACCATTGGCACTTTATTTGTTGAAGAACAGGAAAGAAGAGACAATGGGGTTTTCGTAACCTCCGAGTTGGGGCGACTTCAATGGCCATTTCATTGTTTGGTAATAAGATGATTTTGTACAGGACACACCAGACCTCAAGGTCACAATCTTTACATCTGGCACGAAGGTCGAAACCATCTTCCTGGTCATTTGAGTCATAGCCTAATAGGGCATTCTTTTGTACAATAATAAATTTTTGTGACAGAGAAAGTGAAGAAAGGTTAATAACCCATGACTGACAGATGGTCCATGTCAAGCTGAGAACGACCAATAATTGATTTAATTTTGTTATTCAACCAAATCGGAACACAGCCTTAACATAGAAAGCTCCCTTCTGGGCTGTAGACTGCTTGTAAGCATGTTTTCATTTTTCAGTGTTGTACCTTATGTATCACAACTGGCACTTAAAATTTCCACAGGAGCATGTTTACAGAAGCCAACTAGCATGAGATTTACTCATGGTTAAGTAGTCGGAAGCTATTGCCATTGATAGATTTACCCAATTGTTTTCCCCTCCAATTTTCCATTTGTGTGTGCATCTTCCAACTTACATATCTCTTTCTGACAGCAAGCCCCTCTGAGCATCCCAAGGCCCCTGTAAGTTTTTTTTATGGTGAATTTTGGAGGAATTTGCTACAAGAAACCAGTTTCAGAAATAATGAACTAGATTTCAATCTAATTTCTCTTATTTTTAGCTTTACCCAATGGCTTAATTCTCTCCCCAACGATTTATTTAACTCAAAAGGATGGACTTTTGATTGGTCCATTCACAAAAATGCTTGATTAAATCATCCATGTCAGTTAGTAGGTTTGGGTTTCTAGTTGATGCATTGCCATAAAACATGAGATCAAACATGCTAGTTCTGTAAGTTGGGAAACTTATACTTGAAATCATGGTTTAAAATAATGCCGTTTTAACAAATTTAATGGCCGTTAAAATGTAACACACAAAGCCCATTATGTTATAAACCGTTTTGACGCATACAAATAACAGCCGTTATGTTCTGAAAAAAATTGTGAAAAAATATGGCCAATCCTTTATTTTTCCGTTTTTTTCGTTTTTGAAAATTTCAAATTCAAATTTTTTTCCGTCTTTTTTTTTCCGTTTTTTTCTGTTAATTTCCCTTCTTTTCCCCTTTTTTTCCATTTTTGCCCGTCCATTACAATTAATTTTAATGGCCATTTTAACGGAAAGAAACAATAACGCCCCCAGTCTGTTTTACCATTATAATGGCCTCTTTTAAACCTTGCTTGAAACTTCAATTCGTATTCAGTTTTAAAATAAAGAAGTGAGTTATTAACGGCTACAAGAGAAAGGTAGAAATTACAGGCTAACCATTAAGGATGGTCTTGATCATTGATTTAAAAAGCATGAGGCGTATATGAGCCAGTTTGCCCTTCGTGAGGCACGGCGTAAGCCTCAATATTTCTTCCACAGATGCTCTAAAATTTCACAAAATCATAAAATTCAACTATTATAATGTACATAAACAATCTAAGATAGTCAGGATCATAAACCAAGTCTTAATTCATAAACAAAAAATAATAATTTGGCAAACAACCAATCTAATCATGAATCAACCGAAAGCAAGTCAAACGATAACCATAATTTCATAATTTGTTACGGGCATGCAACCATAATCCAAACTCAATAGTTTCATACTTCATACAACCATAATCTAGAGACCAGAGCGGAAAGCGATCTAAATCCTAAGATCTATAAGTCTTTATTCATCATCATCTCCCTCATCCTCATCACTTGTTAATATTTGAACTGTCTTGTTGCAAGGAATCCGTAGGAAGCTATATTACATGGACTCTTCTAAATGAAGGAAGTACTCGTGTCGGAATCCAACGTGACACGGGTTCTAGTGCGACACTTCTAAATTCTGTTTAATTTATTTTCTTGCTTGCAAGATATTAATTAACATTTGCTATGGGTTTTGAGTTCAATCTTTTACAAATGAAGTTTTGTATACCACATATATAACATCATATATACGGCTTCTTTATGAGTTATGATACAAATAATTAGATATCCTATCACATTATTCACTATTATCCTTACTATTATATATAAAAAGTTACTTTGATCCATACTATATGAAGTATATTGCCGAGTCCATGAATCCTATTTCTCAAGGTTCGCCAAATCATACACTTCACACCTATGTTGGACTTTGACACCTTGTATCAGTTTAAATGCACCATAGGTAGGAAGTGATGGAATTGAAATTGGATGAAAAATGAGGGCGCAATTCCATGCGAACACAATAGATCCACCCGAGGACTTTCATGCGAACACATTACCCATGATTTGATTTCTTCCATCATTGGATCACTCATCCCAATGAGAACAATGAGTTCCCCTTGTCCTTCCCTTGGAAAACGAAGCCCAGATAACTGATCTGTTTGTTGAGCATTTTCCTTGGCCCAACAGACTCTTGAACTGCAAGGACATTAACTTGACCCCTCTATAGGTACTTTATATTATCTTATACTCTCATACAACCTGATTCTCAAATCAGGTCATCATGACGAGGTTAGCTCTGTAGCTCCCCACATCATGCATTGTCTCATGGCCTCTGTCTCTCTAGATATCCCTTATATCATCTATTGTCAGATGTTAGAGGCCATTGACTCTCCAATATCCACTAGGGCCTTTCCTTATGGATATTTGATAACTAGGACCTTTGACACTTTTCTGTTCACTCTTAACTTTGATCCTTGTGATTTTCCATCCGATCCCATCAACAACTCTACGTTTTCCAAAATGCACCTTAGAAGAGATATTCATTCCTCGTCCAGTCGTGGATCTCGAGTTTCTTCATCTAGAGGATCTTCCTCTTCGGCTACCTTGGAGTCCATTGCAGGTCAGATCACTACTCTGACCCAGGAGTTTGGAGCTTTTTGGGGGTTTGTCTCATCAGACCTTCAGAGGATTGGGGCACGACAACAAAGGATGTCGACTTTCATGAGATCCCAATACCTGAGTTACTCTCCTTCGCCACTAGAGGACTTTCATGGAGCTTGAGGCCAATAGGTTGGATGAGAGCAGGCGGACGAAGAGGAAGGAGAGATCGAGATCATAGGAGATGAGGACGACGAATAGACCGGATGCATTATCAAACTTTTTTTTGTAGAACCACGGTGTGATCTTCTTTTGTTATATTGTCTAATTTATGTACTTCGATTATTTTGACCGTAAAAGGCCTTCAGACCTTTGTAGCTTTATATTAGTGATATTTTGTGACATTTCTATGCCATGATTATTTGTGCCATTTGTGCATTTCCTTTGTCAATTCATGACAAAAATGGAGAGAATTTGGAAATAATGGTTTCATCAGTTGAATGTGACTCATGATTGGAGAGGATTTGGAAGATCAACATTAGTGGAATTGACAGTCATTGGACTTGGCAGACATGATAAATTGGTTTTGGTAAAATCATAACTTCTAAAAACTTTAACTCTCTAAAAGATTTAACTAATCTTATACTAATTAAGGGCGAGTAAAATTCATATCTCTATTTGTCATCTTTGTCATTAAATAAAGATTGTTGGTGCCTCTCTCTACGACTTGATGTATTTAATTATGTTGGAATGATTAGGATTTTTGTTAGGGGAAGTTTGATAAGTATATTCTTTGTGTTGTCAATTCCAGAATAACTCTGGGTATTTATGTAATCTCTACTTGGTTGATTGTCGAAGACATAGAGAGAGGCTCAGTGATTCTGAGAAATGCTATGAGGCGATCCCTGATATGAAACTGGAACTTGTGATCGTGGACTAGTGGAGAATACTGGAGTCCCACTTAGCCTTGTTTGAAGTCCCTCAGTCTATTATATGGAACCCCCACTTGGCGAAACCCAAACTGGACCAACTTGGCAGAGGAGTCGACCGAACCTAAAGATGGGACAATCAATGGGAATGACCACCAGTCAACTAGTCTGACAGGTCAATCGACTGGCCTCGAGTTTCCTCAAATCACGAGCATTTCCCTCTAGTCTCATTCAACTATAAATACCCCCTACCCTTCATACTCACCAATTCATTCTACCTTCTCTTGAGTTCGGCTGTGGTGGTGGTGGCTGATAGGGATAGACCTGCTACCTCGATTACCTTGCATGATCCTCAGTCATGACCCTCTTGACCATCTCTGGTCTATTATGGCAATCTGACGGTGGGGGTCACCGTCTGAGCGGCTGGTCCATCAGCCTCAACAAATCACTCTCGCTCTTCTATACTAACTGTGCCCTCTCTACCACCTCGGAGTAGTGCCTCAATCTCAGAGCCGATAACTTGCCCCTAATGGAGGGACGAAGCCCCTATTCAAATCTTTTTGCCTTTCTCTCTTTGGTGGAGATCAGGTCCCATGTGAATTTTGATAGCTCAGAAAATCAAGCCTTGTACTAGTCTACGATCATACCCCCTTGAACTAGCTCCATAAATTCTGTGTGCTTCTTATCCCTAGCACACTCTGGAAAATGCATCTCTAGAAATAACTGTTGAAAATGTCGCCAATCAATCAGATCTCTCCAGAAATCCTCTTGACCATTCTCTACCAATGGTCAGCTTACTCTTCCAACATGAATGCTGTTAATGTAACCTCTAGTACTCATCACACGGAGTCACGTCAAATATCTTCTCAATCTGATTAATCCACCTATTAGCTTCCATCGAATCTCTGTCCCCTCGGAAGTCAGGGGGATGTAACCTCTTGAAGTCCTATAGTAAATCATCGATGGTGTTCGGATCTCTTTGAACTCTGAGCTCGAGGTCAGGATAATACTGTGGGGCTGGCGGGGGAACTGGCAGTGGTGTTTATGATGGTGCCTAATGTAGTCGTGGAGGTGTTTGCCATAGAATTAGATAAAAGGTTTGCCTCCCTAATAACTCTATGATCCTGCCCATCATGTATTGTTGATTCTGGGTCATCGGACCCATTACATGGTATAACTGGTCCACCCAGCTGTCTTTTGAACCATTGCTCTCTCTTTGATCGGAACTACGAGTCCTCATGACATACCTTCAAGAAAAAAAGGTACAATCGTAAGAACTTAGAAAAATACCTTTAAAAATCAATTACATAACACATTCAAAATATCCATAATAAGACTTTTATGTTTAAAAGCTTATATTAATCTGCTTTCGACTTTTAAGTCTTTTATCTTATTATATTTTATTTTACTTCTTATTCAGATATGTTTCTATCTAACTATTCTTTTATCCAGATGGAACTAATGTTGGGCTCTGATACCATCTTCTGTCATGCCCAAAACCTAACACAGATCTTGAGGTGTGAGGAGTCCACCTGGTTATCCTCTTATCCAATAGATTTCTAAGTTCTGAAGCTATAATGATAACCTCAGAGCTGGTAAGAAGCGAGAATAAGGTCTCGATGGATTCAAACCGATTCTATGTTCCAAACAATTAGGTTATTAAGCGTTAGCAATTCAAAATAAATAATTTTGTGAAACCTCTAAACATTCATTCATTTCATATATACAAAAGTACATAAGTACGTACTTGGAGGAATTACGATTTAGGTATTTGGAGGTTAGGACCCATAAAATCATTTTCATTTTGAAAAGTTGGCAAAGTAGAGGTTTTAGATACTTCACCTACCTAAGTGACAGGGCTTAGATATGGTTTACGAGTTAATGAGATGAAGTTTCCTTTTATCATGGTTTTGGAACCAAACAAACCTTCTAATATGTGGATTTAGAGCCTAGGTAATGCTTTTGGGGAAGAAGAAATGTTGCATCGTGTATGAGGGTATGTAGGAAATAGTGTTTTTAATGAGGACTACATAGCCAACATGGGATAAAATTATCCTCTGACACCCTTGAAATATTATACATTTTTCTAAAAGAGATGCAAAGGTGGTTTTTTGGAGATTCGACTTTAGATGATGGGGAGCCTGAGGTACTTATCCTACTTACAAGATAAATGAACTTAGATTGCTTAGGAAAGTAAGCACCAAAAAATTGACCTTTTTGCCTAAGGCTTGGCAAAACATGGTGATTGTTTTATACAGCCCTTGACACGCCAAAATGTTTTTCACGCCAAGAAGGCCTTAAGACTCTTTTGGTGTTTTAAGTCTAGGGTGGGTGTTGCAAAGTAGAGTCCATGTTTTGGGTTCCTTGCTTGAAAATTGAAACCATAACAGAGCATCCGTAGGTGAGTTTCCAAAAAAAAAGAGACAAAATAAACAGAGGACTAATCTATTAGAGTAGAAGGGGATATAGAGATTCATGGTGAAGGGGCACACTGGAATAGTTCCCATGAATCTCATCAAAATGGCAACAAATCATCACGAGCTTACATTGGTAACAACTGTGAAGAAGATTCAAATGGCAACAATTCCAATGAATGTCATCGAAATAACCACTCAATGAGATAAGAAGACAAAAATGATGATAATAGTTAAGTGAATGTCATTAATGGGATTATTATGCACATGAAGAGGTCCAAACACCACAGTGTGGAGCCCATTAAAGTGACCCAAAACTCACTCCTATAATCCCGCAAGAGTGCATGCTAAAACCATGGGATTTTTGTCCAGATTTTGGAATCCAAAATGTCAAAAATTTGGGTTGTTAAGTTCCTTACCATAGTCCGGAATGGTGATGGTCTTAAGCACCAACAATCTCATTCAAATCAACCTATTCTTGTAACATAACAACACCCTAAACATGGACTACATATGGATGCAAGAACATATCCAACAATCTTGATTTTCTTAAGCCAAAAAAAAAAAAACGTGCTCTTAAAACAGAGCAAACAAAATGTCTCCAATTAATCAAATTAAGATAGCTTAACGTCTAAAACTTCAACGGAAAATTCAATATCTATAATCCTATGAATCCAAGAAAAACATTCCAGAACATTAGTTAATCTCGACTATTTTTTTGAATGGAAATATCTTTGACAGAAATGCTCAAACGACCCTAACCAAAAATATACTCCTACATCAACAACTTTCTGGTTTACACACTCAACTTTAAATCTAATATTTAACAATAAAAATGCACCAAAATAGCAGAAATCTTAGGGACGAATTTGAGAATTCATTTACAAAAAAAAAGTTACGTAAAAGAAATGAGGCCAGCAAGTATTTAATGTAAATCTACTTAACGTTCAACGCCTAAATCCCTAAATCGATGTGCCAAGCCAAAGCCTTGAAGATCTTCTCTAGTTGGGTCAACAAGGAGGGATCACAAGGGTGAAATGGTCCCTCAACCTCCTTCAAACTCTTACTCTCTCTAGTTCTCTCCTTCTCTCCACTTCTTTTTTCTTTTCTCTATTGTTAGCTTTCTTTACAAGCTATTTTTTTTTTCTTTTGTTGGCTTCCTTTACAAGCCATACGTGCTTGACATTTTGTCCTAATATATAACATATATAAATGTATATTCAATCTTATTTAAAAAAAATGAAGTGATGGGATGATGTCATTAAGATGACATCAACTTGATGAGGTAGAACCCATGGTGTAGCTTCAACCACGTGCTTCTCTAAAAGGAGACCCTTGCTCCCTAAGCTATTCATGGTGATGATTGGATGCAACGGCACTGTACGATGACACACCTGACATCGACACATAGGTTTCGCTTAGGGACTCGAGTTGTCTGATTGAGCTAGAAAACTCTGATTTTTACGATCTAATAGTGTAAATGAGTATCTCGACGAGCTCTATCCAATGGTACAGTCCGATTTGTCTAAAATCCAATGATTTCCATCTAGATCTAGAGATTTCTTTATGTGTATCTTGAGAAAGTTTGAAAGCTCCATTTGATATAACGAAAGTTGTAAAAGATAATTTCATATTCTAGTTTGGCAATGATTGTGTGACAAAAAATATTCATGTAACCGATCCTAAGAGCACTAGTGTAGCGTTGAAGATATTGTAGTACGCATACTTCGTCGACTACGTGAAGACTAAAAGGCAAAGATAGCAAGAATCAGATGATTGACGACAGGAGTCTTCTGAGTAACTGCCCATTTGTCCGTTGAAGATCGTGTACGCTCGAAAATGATGGTAAGTGGCTTAGTGGCCATAGGAATAGGTTTTAAAATGAATGAAATATAATGGTCAAACCAAGTCAATAGACTGACCTGAGTCAACTGAGAAAAGTCAAGATTTTGACTTAAGGGAAGTCTGGTCGATTGGACTTTTTAGGCCAATAGATTAGATCATGTCCGATCGATTGGATTCTCTGTATAATCGATTGGACTTTACGGGACAGAACTTATTTTGAGTCCAATCGATTGTACTCTCTGTATAATCGATTGGACCTTTCGGGAGATAAACTTTTATGAGTTTGATCGATTGAACCTTCGTATAATCGATTGAATCGACGAAGGAAAAAGCCCATCCGTACTGGCCCAATCGATTGGACCAATAGTACAATCGATTGGACCAAGTGTATAATCGATTGGACTTGACGCGGATTGAGCTTTTCAGATCCATTTTTCATGGTTCCACTCTCCCATTCCCTATAGGACTCTGGGGTCCGAAACTCTATAAATAGAACCCCTCTTTGGCATTACAAGAGACACTTCTACACATCTACAAGCAACAGAGAGAGAGTTTTATTAATAGGAGTTGTCCATATTGAAGAGCAAAAAGCTTTAGCTTCCACTCATATCTTGAGAGCTTTTCTCTTCTATATCGATCTTAGCTTAGAGCTAGACCTTCACTCTGCTTAGGTTTTTTATCTAGAATCATAACCTAGTATGCCAAAGAGTACCAGTGTGACTCAACACCATTTTAGCAACTTGGGGTTCAGGGTGTACTGAATCCTTCACCTTCAATAGAGACTGGAGTGTTGAGAATTAAGATTGGGGTGTGCTGATCGAAGGTAGATTTGGGGAGTACCAAACTGAACGAGCGGACAAGGTTTCTCGATTGGAAGGGCGTGCGTGTGACTCGTGACGTTGATTCAGAAGACCTGGACGCATCGCCAGTAGGATTGGAAGCTGCATTTGCAACGGTGTTGTGTATATAACTTTTGTTTCATTTAACTTTCCAGTTAGTGATACTTTCCGTCTAGACATGTCCCGTGGTTTTCCTTGGCTAAGGTTTCCACGTAAAAACTTCTTGTGTTGTTGATTGTTTCATTGTGTTCCTCTAATTGTTATTGATTAGATCAAACGATAAAAAGATAATATATGATATCCACTTAAAGTGCTTATCTTAAGCCATTATCCGTTTAGTGTTATCACACTCTCTTACGTAAAACTTCCCTATTTATCGACTTTCTATGTAAGAGTCTCTTTCATTGCGTAGAACACACTTTTCTAGACGAAATGGTATATTTGCATACATTAAACACATTTTCGGAAGTCTAGATATGAAGCCATTTTTATCAAGTCTCATTATGCGCTTTTCTCTCCTAGGAACCCGATCGGGCGATTCTCGAGACTTGCGGGCCCACGATCAACCACAGAAGCTTAATATTAGTAGTTAGAGCCAGTAGGCTAATACAAGAAGATACAAGCTAAATACGGGCCAAGCTAGAGAATTATAGAGCCGACTTAAAGAATCAAGAGAGCGGAAGAGCCAATGACCAAAGCATTTAAAACCACATCAACGGACAAGAAATGATGTCCTGCTCTTCTGGTGAAGCTCAAGTGAATAACTTATTAAAGACTAGGGTTCAAAACCCTCCGCCAGTGCTTTTCTCTTTTATTTTCTCTCTCCTCCCTCTCCATCTCTCTAAACCCTAACATCTAACCCTTAGATCATCTCATCCTACCATTAGATCCTCAGATCGACCGTCCGATCCCCCCTCTATGATCTAACGGCCCACATCCACTTGACCGATCACGTCTCATTGGCTGATCTAACCCTTCTCTTCAACTAACTCTAACATAGAATCCTACGGTCTAGATTCTCCTCACTCCCTAGACCGATCCTCACCTTGATCCATCTCTTAATTAACCTCCTAGCCATTGGATAATAACAATCCCATGCATAGAACAAGTCTCAATTAGACATGTTCCTAAGCATTTAGCCAAGCCCACTAAAACAACTAACATAGAGGCCCAACCCATCCCAAGGGAGAAAAGGTCACACCTGACCAATTCTCCCAAAAATCACTCACGGACTCTCTCACTTATCCTCTATCCACCTCACTCTCTCTCACCTATATATTTGACCCGTTTCACAAACCCTAGAATGAACTAACAACTAACCCACTAACCCTACTAACACTCTAAACCCTTAGGACCCCTTAGAACCCTTAGTTTTCTTAGAACCCTAAACTTTTCTCTCAACTTTCATCCCATCCTCAAAAGACCACGGCTTCACTGTGAGCTCCTCTTCCCTTCATCATTTTACTGGTCAAACTAGCAACCTACGAAACCACAATCGGCGATCTCCTTCTTCAGTTGCTGCTACACATAGCAGCCTCTCCATGCTAGCCTTCACGGCCTATAAATGTGCACCACCACCTTCTACCATGCTTCACCAAAACCTGCAACTCCTGTAAGCAAGCAGGTCGTATGGTTCCTCCACTCTGAACCACTCCACGATATAGCCGTGCTTTTCACCATCCAGCAACGCAGGTTGTTCTTCTTCGAGCTCCTCATTCTCTCCATTTTCCTCACTAGTTCGTCACTTCAGCAACCCACAATTGCCATCTTTTCTGAAAATAATACCGCCTACAACTTCTCTCCTCGATCTGCAAGTCCTACCACCAAATCACCATGGAGCTTACCTCTTGCTCCATTCCATGAACCACTGCCAAGTCGCACCACCTGCTAGTGCGCCCGCGCACTCCACCACCACGCTGCTTCTTCTTCTCCATCTCCGGGCTCCTCCCCAAACCAGCAACCTGCAACTCCGATAGGTGCAGCCAGCATTCTCCAGCCTCTATCTCCATGCCGTAGCAACATCTCCATGGTCCCTTCTCATCAGATTCCCCACCTTCACACCGTCCTCCTAGCAACTGGCGGAATGCATCCAATCACCACCCTGGTTCTTCTCACAATCGTGCTTCTCTCCGGTGATTTCACCAGCAAGCATTGTCCACCAGTTGAAGTTTCTCCCATGCACTCTACTTGCCCGTGTTCTACACCATGGATCTGGTGGAGACCGAGGTCACTTTTCACGGGTTGCTTTCTTCCGGTGAGATCCTCAACCACCAAGCTTTCCGATCTCCTTCCTCTCCAAACAACCACCAGACCGTGCACCATTCCATCTCCTCCATGATCCGGGCAGATCTTCTTCAATTGCCTTCACCCCTTCATTCACTCGTTCATCATTGCACTACGTGACAGGCGGCAACTCCAGCACCTTTTCACTGCTGCCTCATCACCTGTCCTTCCTCCATGCAACACCAAGAGCTACCACAGTGAAAGTAGGATTTTTCCGTCGTTGAAAGAACGACCCTAACTTCAACAATATTTGTAATTTGATCCGATTATCCTGCAAAATATGAACTTTTGTGTAGGGATTCGTGTCGGATGTCGATCCGCACTCGGGATTAGTCGGATTAGCGCGAATAAGAACATAAAATGACAGATAATATACAAGAGAAAAAGGAGAATGATGGAAGAGATGAGAAGGGCGAGTCGATTTAAAACACATCCATGAGATCCAGAAAATACTAAAATCATCAAAATCAAATTGCATTAATTAAACTGTTGCTTACATGAAATAAATGACAGAAATAAATAAAGCGGTAAATCTATTCTAGAAAGCATGTAAGAAAGCATGTAAAGAGAACTTTTTAGAGAGAGAGGAAGAAGGTAGAGAGAGAATTTTCACACCTCGGTCGTTTACCGGCCGACAAGGTAGAGGTGAGAGAAAAACTCACCCTCTTGCATTCACCGAACGGAGTCAGTGGTGCAAAAAGGCGATCAGCCTGGGGGTTCTAGAGAGAGAATGGGATTAGGGATGTCACGTCCCTTCCATGTTATCTAGAGAGAGAAAGTGCAATGTAGAGAGAGAAACTAAGATTTTTAGAGAGAGAAAGTGAGGAAGGAAGAAGATTACCTTGTACACACTTACCATGGCAAGTTCGATCGGTCCAAGTAAGTGGTCCAAGATGGAGAACGTCGTGTGCTTGTTCCCAAACTGGCAGCATGGCTTGATGAAGAGGATCGGGGTGCAATCTAGCCACGTGGTGGTTGTGGGTGGATCTAGGCCAGGCCATGGGAGGTGGAGGAGCACATCAGCAAGTATGTGGCTCGTAGAGGAGCAGCAGATCTACTCTTGTTGAGCTTTTGCTAGTTGGACAGGCTGGTGTATGTGTTGCTGGAGTTGCAACAACAGTGCACCGATCAAGGAGGTGGTGCATGGAGGCTGATGCGGTGGTGACTTGCAACGTGGAGGAAAGGCTGTTGCGACCTGCAACCATGAAGGTGATGCCGTTGGTTCTCCGGTGATCTCAGCCATTAAGGAGGGAATGGCCGGTCTGTATTACTGATGAAGGCAACCGTTCATAAGAAGAGAGAATCAGCAACGTTGCGGGTTGCGGGTTGCAGGTGAGGCGGTGTTTCCTGCAAGTGTGTAGGCCAACAAGAAGGGCAGATCTTTGAACTTTGATGACGGTGGAAGAAGAGGAGCTGGTATGACCGGCCGGAGTTGCAGGTCTGCAACTCCGGTGAGAAAAGAAGGAGGGTGGTTTAAACGGTGGAAGAACCAGCATCAAGGAGCCACTGGTATTGCTTGGGGAGGAGGGGAACGACTGGAGGTGGATGTGCTGCTGGTGACGATCCTTGCTGGTTTGTCCATGGTGGAAGAGGGCGCATCCAGCAAGGAGGCGGTACCCTCCATCTCCTTCTCCTTCGTTCTCCCTTCTTTTTCTTTTTTTTCTTTTCGTTTTTGAAGAGAGAGATCACGGTTTTGAGAGGAGAAGATGAGACAGGCGGCTAGGTTTTCTAGTGGGATGGAGAGATGTAGATGGGGTTGGTAAGGTGAAAAGGAGGCGGCAGCAGCAACAAGGAGAAGTGAGGCTGTGGTGAAGGTAGCGGCTATGCTAGCTATAGTGGAAGAGAAAACGGTGCTGCATTTTTTTTGCAGGTCCAGCAAGGAGAGAAACACCATTGATAGCTGATCGCCCGATGAAGGAGGGAGAGAGGCAGCAACAGCAGCAGGGGTGGAGGCGCTGATGGCCGGAGTTGGCCGGAGTTGCAGACCTGCAACTCCGGTCAAAGATAAAAAAAACGAAGAAGACGATGGTGGGTTCATGCGGTGTGGTGGTGTTCCGGCCATGGAAGGGGGAGAAGGAAAGGGGGGGAGGAGAGGAGGAGAGGGGTGAAGGAAAATTAGGGTTCGTCCCCCTCCTTCCCCCTTTATATAAGCTCCTAATTTCCATTAATGGAAATTAGGATTTTTAGGAAAAAAAAAAAATATTTTTTTTTTTTTTTTTTTTTTTTTTAAGTAAAATGCTACTTTTCTATAGGGAATCTCCCCAATTAGTGGACCCCCCATTTTTTAATTAAAATTATTTTGAAATTCACGGGGTCCACTAACTGGTCGGACAGCGGGTCAATGATGATGGGCCCGGCTATTGGCCCACATGGACTGATGATGTCCATCGTCTCACAAGATGATGTGACAGACATTCTGATGGCGATCGGATGGATGGTGACTTGATTGGGACCCAGATTGGTAGATCGACGGATCTAGAGAGATCCAACGGTCCGATTGAAGATCTAACGGTCCGATGGAAGATCCAACGGTCAGAAAGCTAAGGGAGATGAGATAGAGCCGAAGGGTAGGAGTTCTGGGGTTAGGTCAGTAGATTCGAGGACCGAGAGATGAAGAGAGAGAGAGAATAAGGAGAGATGAGAGAAAAAGTATCAAAAAAAATGGAAAAAAGCACTGGCGGAGGGTCTGGAACCCTGGTCTTCACTGTGACCATCCTCACGCTTCTCCAGTAGAGTCGACTATCATTCTTTGCTGACTCATGTGGCTTTAAACGCTTTGGTCCGTCTCTTGGTCATTGGCTCTCCTGCTCTCTTCGTTATTTGGGCCGACTTTTTGGTCCTCTGATTCAGCCCATATTTGGCCCATATCTTCTAGTCATAGCATGTGGGCTCTTTAAGCTTTGATAATGGGCTCTCATGATCGATTTGGGCCCACAAGTCTCGAGAATCGTCCCATCGGGGTTTCCTGCGACAGAAGAAGCGCGTAATGAGACTTTATCAGAATGGCTTAATATCTAGACTTCCGAAAATGTGTTTAATGCATGCAAATATACCATTTCGTCCAGAAAAGTGTGTTCTACGCAATAGAAGAGACTCTTACGTAGAAAAGTAGATAAATAGAGTATTTTAACGTGGGAGAATGCAATAACGCTAACAGGATAATTGCTTAAAATAAGCACTTTTGAGCGAATATCACAACCCCCAACCAGCATATTGCCAATCCTTGGCAATTAGTGCGAAATACATGAGCTTAAAAGGGCTCTGCACATGCTGCACACTTTTTCATATTAGCTCCGGGAAAACACCGTTCATCAAATTATTGAATGGATGCAAAAACAGTTACATGCTAGCGAAGAGTTTGAAAGTTTTGGCAAGACTACAGACTGATAATCATGACCCAGAATAGTCAGACTCTGCGTGTGTGTGTGCTCAACATTCTCATCATCCGACAGTAAAGATTTCCAGATCACCTCTAAGTTTTTCTGCCTCGACCTCAAATCTCACATGTTTAGCACTCAGAATAGAATCACACAAGAAGGGTTTTCTTCTTTTTTCTCAATTTATATGTGAGGAGATGTATTTAATATAAAGAGGCAAAAGATCTCACATATGTTTTATTTGAAGGAAGGACATCTTTAACAGAAGAAGATCTCATGATTGGAATACCACTTCACTCGGGAACGTTAGATCAAACTCTATAGCTTCTCCTTCTCCAATCTCCACATTTTATGATCGTGCTATCCTAGAATCAAGTAGGACTTTCCTAGGTTGTAATGAGGCTTAGGTCCGGTGTAGAAAAATAAATGGATACAGGATTTCAAAGATCTTGAGAGGATATTGCCATTTTCTTGAATTTTTCCTGCGACGTAACACCATTATCTGGTTCTTTTTCCTTTTTTCGTATTTTTCTCTTTTTCTTGATATTTCTGAGACTGCTCAATTTCTTTTCAGCTCTTCTTCATACTTTCTTTCTATATTTTGTTTTTGGCTTGAACCACTTTCTTTTCCTTTTGATTCTTCTTCTTTACTTTTCTTTTCATGGTACACCCACATCAGTTATTCTTTATCCTTCTCAAAAGTAGGGTAGCTAGTAACACTTCGTAGCTGGACTGGGTTTTAGGTTGATGGGTTTACAAAGAAAAGGCTTTTATAGAACGGCTCAAGGGGTTTCTAGTGAAGTATAATTCAGGTGAGTAAAAAGGCTGAATGGTTCAGAAAAATGGCCTAAATCATTTTCTAGGGTTTGCACTATCATGTATACTGTCTTGACTGGATACAGAGAAGGTTCTGTCGTAGTAATCCAATGTTGATGTCGTTCCGAGTTTTATGATCGAAGCAACAGATAATGAGATCTCTCAACGAATATTGCGGGCATGAAGAATAGTGAGTCATCTTGTGACTCAGAATTGTTGTATAACACTCTGAATTGATTAAAGGCTCGAAAGCTCACTGGGTTAGGTCTCCACAATTCTTCTCACAGGATCTCTAGAATTTCTAAACTTGGGATAACTCTGATGTTGATAGTGTACAATTGTGCCAAATATGAGTTTTTCTGAGTTTTCAAACCTGCTGTAGTCACGCTTGAATTGACTCAACGCTAACTTTAAACAAAAATTGACATCCTCAATACTGACTTAACGGAGGTTTTCAACTAATCAAAGTCAGGGTATTTGACACATTTTTTTTTGAAATTCTAAAAAACTTTTGGAGAACATCGGAAATCACCCCAAAAACAATTTTTTTTTTTTTTTTTTTTTTTTTATATCTATATCTATATTTATCAAAAGGAATACATGAGTTTTGGTAAATACCCACCCCCAACCAAAATATAGCACCGTCCTCGGTGCTCATGACCGGGACATAAAATGATGTAAAATCGGTGACGATGATGCAAAGGTTCAGGGAGGATGTTACCAAGTCGGCAGAAACTCGACAGGGTGTGATACCTGATGATTGGGAGAATGAATGTACCTGCATTTTCAGAGATATAACAATAATCACAAATGCATGAGACTCATGTACTCTAGGAATACCGGAATTGCCTTTCCGAAAGCGCTAAGTTTTACGTCTTCAGCCAGACATGACGGGGGTAATAAGCACCCCCAACCAATTTGAAGCATAGGGAGACTGAGTGAGTCATCAGTCATCCAGCTCATCAGTTGGAGCAGGAACGCTTCCAATCGAGCTAACCCAACCCAGCAGTAGTACGGGTAGGGTCTTTCTCAGTGAAGACTGAAAGGGTTCTCTGGCCGTGGTTAGCAGAGTCGCAAACTCATAAAGAGGAGCGGGTATGGGAGAACAGTAATGGGTCTCTCATCAGTAAGAGACCTATCAAGGGATTCTCTGACCATGGTTAGCAGAGCCGCAAACTCATAAAGAGGAGCGGGTATGGATTTAGTGGAGCAGACTCCAGTGGGGTTGACAGTCAGCACCCCTATCCAGTATAAAATGCAGTGAGACTGAAATGATCATCAGTCGTAAGAGATTGGATCGATGAGATCCATCTGCCTGGTCTCTCATCAGTAAGAGACCAATAGCAAAGGAAGAGTGTTGAAGATTGAAGGACTCTCAGATCGAGTCAAACAATGGGGCAGTTGAACCCATATAAATAAGCTTCAGATTAGGTTACAAAGAGACACTGGGGTAGGGATCCTAAATGATGCACATAGAGCAAGCAAGATAATCCTATGCCTATAACAAATCAGGATAAGTTTGAGGATTTATCTTGTTAGTTTCTAGGGTATGGTAGATTATGACAGTGGGCGGACCACTGGTTTATTTTGTTAACCGCCGGACTAACTTTGTCGCTCTTAGGTTCTCACCAGGCTACACTCTTCAAAGCGAATCCTTTAGTACTGACTCTAGTCAACAACAAGGCAATCCGAAGCCTAGACAGACGTGCGGCACAATGGCTGTCTTAAGTACGTCCCAGACTAACCGGATCGGTCAAGTGTTTAAGAAGAGTGTTCCCTCGGGTTAAGCTAGGGTTGGTGCGTGTTCCTAGTCCACACGCAACTAACCGCCGAATAGTCCAAGATGCCACATCGAGCTCAGTGTACTTGAGTAGCAGGGACTTATGGGTGTGTTAGACAACAGGGACCCGCGCTCGTGGTCTTATTTCGATTGGATGTTAAGCGGGTTCGCTTTGTGTGGATTTTTCCTTGAACACCGGGCTAATTGGCTCTACTTCTTGATTCTTTTTAATTAAATGGAGCCTTGGGATCAAAACAGTTGGAATGATGAGGTGGGTGATGAAATCCCACCAGTTGTAAAAGAGCTGGGTCTGCTCGATTAATGTTCAATTATTAACGGCCACGCCACGCAAGTCGAATAATATGTATGCGAAAGCAAATAGACAAGCGGCAATGATTCACCCAAATTGCTCTGTATCGCACTCAAGGCGAGGATAGAGACTTACCTCCCGTGGGCCACGCCACGGGGTCGCCTCTTTGGGGTAGGGAGGGGTATCCTTCATGAGCATGGGCCCGACTCCTCCTAAGTGAGCTTTCGCTCCCTACCCGCAGTTGGATTCGCAATCCTGCATACGAATTAGTATATGATATGGGTCTAGGGTGTGGGAATATTTTTTTTTGGAATGTCCCTGCCTAGGGTGGGTAAGCAATCAATCAATCAATTAGGCAGGGTAAATTGGAAAGTTACTATTCATGAGAGTTGACTAAACAACTATCAACCCCCTAATAGACCTTTCCAATTTAAGAGTTTCTCCAAGTTAGGAAAATTCCCTAAAAGTAGAAGTTTCCTAAATCTGAAAACTTACTAAACTTAGGGTTTCTTCCTGTGTTGGAAACCTTCCAAAAAGGGGATCTTCCATAGTTAGAAATCCTCTAAAAATAAGAATTGCTAATTATGGAATTTCGTCCGATTTGGAAACTATCCAAATAAGCTTAATTCCAATTTGAAATTTCCCAGGAATGGAAACCGTGCAAAAATGGAAATTTCCCGATTCGGGAAGTATCCAAAAATGCAATCTTCCCATATGCGAATATCCTAAAATGTGCAGAAATAGAAACTACCATTTTTCAATTTTTTTGATTTTTTTGGTATTTTCCACTTAATCTAGGGTTTCTAAAAAACCCTAGAACAAGATCTAGCAGTTATATGGAAAGCAGTAAAATTCCTAAATTATTACAAATTGCACTCGGCCTTCCGAGGCATTAAAAATAGTAATTTAAAAACTGCTTAAAAATCAACAAAAACAAAAAATAGAAAGTTTCCCGAAAAGGTCGGGCTGTCCAAATTGAGCAGCTTTCCGATTCAGCAACTTTCCAATTCCGTCTTTACGTCCTTTTTCGCACTCCCGAACACCCGAGCGGCAACGGCGCCATTTGAAAGTAGGATTTTTCCGTCGTTGAAAGAACGACCCTAACTTCAACAATATTTGTAATTTGATCCGATTATCCTGCAAAATATGAACTTTTGTATAGGGATTCGTGTCGGATGTCGATCCGCACTCGGGATTAGTCGGATTAGCGCGAATAAGAACATAAAATGACAGATAATATACAAGAGAAAAAGGAGAATGATGGAAGAGATGAGAAGGGCGAGTCGATTTAAAACACATCCATGAGATCCAGAAAATACTAAAATCATCAAAATCAAATTGCATTAATTAAACTGTTGCTTACATGAAATAAATGACAGAAATAAATAAAGCGGTAAATCTATTCTAGAAAGCATGTAAGAAAGCATGTAAAGAGAACTTTTTAGAGAGAGAGGAAGAAGGTAGAGAGAGAATTTTCACACCTCGGTCGTTTACCGGCCGACAAGGTAGAGGTGAGAGAAAAACTCACCCTCTTGCATTCACCGAACGGAGTCAGTGGTGCAAAAAGGCGATCAGCCTGGGGGTTCTAGAGAGAGAATGGGATTAGGGATGTCACGTCCCTTCCATGTTATCTAGAGAGAGAAAGTGCAATGTAGAGAGAGAAACTAAGATTTTTAGAGAGAGAAAGTGAGGAAGGAAGAAGATTACCTTGTACACACTTACCATGGCAAGTTCGATCGGTCCAAGTAAGTGGTCCAAGATGGAGAACGTCGTGTGCTTGTTCCCAAACTGGCAGCATGGCTTGATGAAGAGGATCGGGGTGCAATCTAGCCACGTGGTGGTTGTGGGTGGATCTAGGCCAGGCCATGGGAGGTGGAGGAGCACATCAGCAAGTATGTGGCTCGTAGAGGAGCAGCAGATCTACTCTTGTTGAGCTTTTGCTAGTTGGACAGGCTGGTGTATGTGTTGCTGGAGTTGCAACAACAGTGCACCGATCAAGGAGGTGGTGCATGGAGGCTGATGCGGTGGTGACTTGCAACGTGGAGGAAAGGCTGTTGCGACCTGCAACCATGAAGGTGATGCCGTTGGTTCTCCGGTGATCTCAGCCATTAAGGAGGGAATGGCCGGTCTGTATTACTGATGAAGGCAACCGTTCATAAGAAGAGAGAATCAGCAACGTTGCGGGTTGCGGGTTGCAGGTGAGGCGGTGTTTCCTGCAAGTGTGTAGGCCAACAAGAAGGGCAGATCTTTGAACTTTGATGACGGTGGAAGAAGAGGAGCTGGTATGACCGGCCGGAGTTGCAGGTCTGCAACTCCGGTGAGAAAAGAAGGAGGGTGGTTTAAACGGTGGAAGAACCAGCATCAAGGAGCCACTGGTATTGCTTGGGGAGGAGGGGAACGACTGGAGGTGGATGTGCTGCTGGTGACGATCCTTGCTGGTTTGTCCATGGTGGAAGAGGGCGCATCCAGCAAGGAGGCGGTACCCTCCATCTCCTTCTCCTTCGTTCTCCCTTCTTTTTCTTTTTTTTCTTTTCGTTTTTGAAGAGAGAGATCACGGTTTTGAGAGGAGAAGATGAGACAGGCGGCTAGGTTTTCTAGTGGGATGGAGAGATGTAGATGGGGTTGGTAAGGTGAAAAGGAGGCGGCAGCAGCAACAAGGAGAAGTGAGGCTGTGGTGAAGGTAGCGGCTATGCTAGCTATAGTGGAAGAGAAAACGGTGCTGCATTTTTTTTGCAGGTCCAGCAAGGAGAGAAACACCATTGATAGCTGATCGCCCGATGAAGGAGGGAGAGAGGCAGCAACAGCAGCAGGGGTGGAGGCGCTGATGGCCGGAGTTGGCCGGAGTTGCAGACCTGCAACTCCGGTCAAAGATAAAAAAAACGAAGAAGACGATGGTGGGTTCATGCGGTGTGGTGGTGTTCCGGCCATGGAAGGGGGAGAAGGAAAGGGGGGGAGGAGAGGAGGAGAGGGGTGAAGGAAAATTAGGGTTCGTCCCCCTCCTTCCCCCTTTATATAAGCTCCTAATTTCCATTAATGGAAATTAGGATTTTTAGGAAAAAAAAAAAATATTTTTTTTTTTTTTTTTTTTTTTTTTAAGTAAAATGCTACTTTTCTATAGGGAATCTCCCCAATTAGTGGACCCCCCATTTTTTAATTAAAATTATTTTGAAATTCACGGGGTCCACTAACTGGTCGGACAGCGGGTCAATGATGATGGGCCCGGCTATTGGCCCACATGGACTGATGATGTCCATCGTCTCACAAGATGATGTGACAGACATTCTGATGGCGATCGGATGGATGGTGACTTGATTGGGACCCAGATTGGTAGATCGACGGATCTAGAGAGATCCAACGGTCCGATTGAAGATCTAACGGTCCGATGGAAGATCCAACGGTCAGAAAGCTAAGGGAGATGAGATAGAGCCGAAGGGTAGGAGTTCTGGGGTTAGGTCAGTAGATTCGAGGACCGAGAGATGAAGAGAGAGAGAGAATAAGGAGAGATGAGAGAAAAAGTATCAAAAAAATGGAAAAAAGCACTGGCGGAGGGTCTGGAACCCTGGTCTTCACTGTGACCATCCTCACGCTTCTCCAGTAGAGTCGACTATCATTCTTTGCTGACTCATGTGGCTTTAAACGCTTTGGTCCGTCTCTTGGTCATTGGCTCTCCTGCTCTCTTCGTTATTTGGGCCGACTTTTTGGTCCTCTGATTCAGCCCATATTTGGCCCATATCTTCTAGTCATAGCATGTGGGCTCTTTAAGCTTTGATAATGGGCTCTCATGATCGATTTGGGCCCACAAGTCTCGAGAATCGTCCCATCGGGGTTTCCTGCGACAGAAGAAGCGCGTAATGAGACTTTATCAGAATGGCTTAATATCTAGACTTCCGAAAATGTGTTTAATGCATGCAAATATACCATTTCGTCCAGAAAAGTGTGTTCTACGCAATAGAAGAGACTCTTACGTAGAAAAGTAGATAAATAGAGTATTTTAACGTGGGAGAATGCAATAACGCTAACAGGATAATTGCTTAAAATAAGCACTTTTGAGCGAATATCACACAGCCACCGAACCTTCCTTCAAATCTCAGGCGTTCTCTTCTTGGGTGCTGCCTTGCAGCAAGTATCCTTTCCTCCTCTCATGTGTGCACTCACCAACCTGTGTTCCTTCAAGTTGCATGCTTGCAACTACACACTCGTATGCACCGACCAGCTCCTCCATTGTCCACAACCAGCAACTCAAGTGCACTCTCCTCATGGTGCACCCACGTGTGCACAACATCAACGGACAATCATTGCAGATCCTTCTCATGCACCATGCCTCCATCGATGGCCAATCCAATGGTCAGTGCTCACAAGGTCCTTTCTCTCTCTTCCTTTCTATGTCACTGACAATAAGAAATTTATTTCTCTGTATAACTTGTAGTGAAGAGAGAACTAACTTTGGAATCTTAACAGGACAAGATAGTTAATTTCAATAAAATCTTAAGAAACATATTCTATAAATCCTGGAGGTGTCCTGTATCCAGATATGAAATTCTCATTATAGCTCATAAGGTTCTCATATACGCTCTTGTACAAGTGTATTTGCTAATGAGTGAGAATTTTTCTAGCAAATTGGCAATTTTTCACTTGTTTAATGGTAATTACCACACTTCTTGATTAGGTAGTCTTTTTTCTGTAGCAAATAGAACTAGACTTCATTTATATCAGGGCCATACAAGTGGCTTTCACACTCTTTTTAAAAGGTAGCTCTTTCCATGTAAAATACTTTCAAAATGGAAAGCCAACAGTCAATTATATTGCAGTTTCGAAATCGACTGAGGCAGGAACATTACTAATTTGAAGTCATATCTAGTAGATGTTTATTCCTTATTCCTGAAATAATAACTAGAGAGATTACTAAAATCACATCCAATCCTTAAGATCCATCAATCAGTGTAAAGTGTGTGATACAAAGTTATAAGAGTTTAAGTTTGTCAACTGACTGAGAAATAGTATAAAAGACTTAATCATTACAAATAATTGAAAGAATTTTTATCATCATGAATCTTGATTATACCTTTGATAAGTTCTGATTTTAGAATTTTCAAAATCAGTCCAAATCAACCAGATTACCATGAATGCAAAAGAATATATACAAAAAAATAAAATAAAATAAATAAAATAAAATAAATAATCAATTAATCAATCAAATTGATACCGATAGATTTACGAAGAAATTCGAATCTAACGACATCAAGAGATTTTGTAAAAATATCAGCAAATTGATTCTCTATAGGGACATGCTTCAAAGTTATAACATTTTCTTCGACAAGATATCTAATAAAATGATGACAATTGTCAATATTTTTAGTTCTTGAATGTTGAACAGGGTTTTTAAATATATTTATAGTATTATCACAATATATCGTCATTAATCCTTGGTTAATCCCATAGTATGATAACATTTGCTTCATCCAAAGCAATTGCGTACAACAGCTCCCAGCTGCAATGTACTTGACTTCAGCAATAGATAATGAAATACAATTCTGTTTCTTGATTTGCCCGATGACAAGATTATTTCCAACATAAAAACACCCTCCGCTAGTGCTTTTTCTATCATCAACATTACCAGCCCAGTCAGCATTAGAATAACGTGCCAACTCTACAGTCGTATCAAACGAATAGCAGAGTCCATTGTAAGGAATATTTTCATATTCAATTTGGCAAAGATTTCGTTTGACATAAAAGCATTCTTGTAACCGTTCCTACGAGTACTAATGTAGTGTGAAGATGTCGTGGTACGCATACTTCGCCAACTACGTGAAGACTAATAGACAGAGAAAGCAAGAATCAGACGGTTGACGACAGGAGTCATCTGAGTAACTGTTGATTTGTCAGTTAACGATCGTGTACACTCGATTAGGAAGGTAAGCGACTTAGTGGCCATATGAGTTGGTTAAAATGAACAAAAATATAATGGTCAAACTTAGTCATTAGACAGATTCGAGTCTAAGTCAATTATATTGACTAATGGGATAGTCCAATCGATTGGACATGTATTCCCAATCGATTGGAGACTACTAGGTAGAAACTTATTTCAGCACAATCGATTGGAGACTCTGTGAAATCGATTGGAGCCTTCGAGACAGAAATCTATTTCAACACAATCGATTGGAGACTCTGTGAAATCGATTGGAGCCTTCAGGACAGAACTCTATCTAAGCACAATCGATTGGAGACTCTGTGTAATCGATTGGAGTCTTCGGGACATAAAGTTATATGAGTCAAATCGATTGGAGAACCCTGTGCAATCGATTGGTGCCTTCGGAACAGAAATATTATTGAGCATGTCCAATTGATTGGGGATAAGTGTCCAATCGATTGGACCATACACAGAATTGGTCTTTCTCAGATCTGAAATTCTTGGTTCTATCATCCCACGTTCCACACGACTTAGGGTCTTGAAATTCTATAAATAGAACCCTTCTAGGCCTTCTCTAAAGACACAGAGACATAGAGTGACTCAATCTTCAAGAGAGAGAAGAAAATGTTATATTTATTAGAGTGTCCATTCGAAGAGCAAGAAGCTTGTTTTTTATTCACATCTTGTGAGCTTGTTCTCTTCTTGATCAAAGCCAAGAGCTTGATCCTTTCCTCAGCTTAAGTCTTCCACTTCTATATTCGACCTAGTAGCTTGAGTGTACTAGTGTGACTCAACACTATTTAAGCAACTTAGGGTTCATGGTGTACTGAATCCTTCACCTTCTGCAAAGGCGGGAGTATTGAGAATTAAGATCGGATGAGCCAATCGACGGTAGGTTTGGGGTGTACCAAACTGAACAAGCGGATAAGGCTTCTTGGCTGAAAGGGCGCGCGTGGATTCGTAGCGTTGATTCAGAGGACGTGGACGCATCGGCAGTAGGCCTTGGCTAAGGTTGGAAGCTGTATTTGTAACGGTGCTGCATAGGTAACCTTTGTTTCATTTAACTTTTCAGTTAGTGATACTTTCCGTCTGGATGTGGTCCCG
This sequence comes from Euptelea pleiosperma, assembly GCA_035048495.1. Lineage (NCBI taxonomy): Eukaryota > Viridiplantae > Streptophyta > Magnoliopsida > Ranunculales > Eupteleaceae > Euptelea > Euptelea pleiosperma. The sequence continues at coordinate 3,176,463 of CM068551.1, forward strand.
TGGTTTTTCCTTGGCTAAGGTTTTCACGCAAAAATTTCTTGTCTTGTGTGATTGTTTGTTTGAATTCCGCAATCTATCCTGATTAGATCAAACGACGAAAAGAAAATATACCACGGAGGTATATTCGATTTGAGTCGGTTGTGATAATCTTTTATCAAACAACTAAGGCATGCGATTTTATTCCCTTACCATCGTCTAGTAAAACTATGTAGGTATAATTAATTTTAAATACCTAATCAACCCCCCCTTCTAGGTATATTGAGTTAAAGAGAACGGACCGGTGAAATTTCATCCATATCCTACAGTTCTACAGACATATCTAATAATACACTTAACTGCAAGAATATGACATTCCTTAAAATTTGCTTGGAATCTGGCACATGCACCAACACTAAAGGAAATGTCAGGATGACTCACAATGAGCTATAGTAAGCTTCTAATCATGCTTCTGTACAACGTTTGTTCAACATCTTTTCCTTCAGCATCTCTGCTCAACTTAGTAGTAGTACTCATTGGAGTACGATGATGTTTAACTGATTCCATACTAAATTTTTTAACTAAGTTTTTGTTGTATTTGGATTGAGAAATAAAAATTCTATCATCCATCTGTTTAACTTGAAAACCCAGAACATAACTTAGTTCACCAACCATACTCATTTCAAATTCTTTTTTCATTTGTTCAGAAAACATGTGAGCATGATTAACAGATGTGGACCCAAAAATAATATCATCAACATAAATTTGAGCAATCACATAAATTCCCTTAATATTTTTAACAAATAAAGTCTTATCTACTTCTCCTCTGATAAAACATTGATTGAGAAGAAAAGTGGTCAATCTCTTATACAAAGCCCTGTGAGAGCCTTTTTACGACGATACACCTGATTAAGAAACATAGGATCCTCAAACCCTTTGGGTTGTTCTACATAAACTTCTTCTTGAAGAATAATAACATTTTCAACTTGTCTCCTTGTTTGGACTCTACTAACAACATCTCCAATGATGTCATCACTAGGATGATTCTACTTAAGCCATAAGAGAAGAGATTTTTCAGTAGGTGAATCACTAGAAGATGGAGTTAGCTGAATGTCTTCAACTCCTGGACAAGTATCATCATGATTGTTATCTTGGGAAGCAATTCCCTCAATATTCAAGTCCTTAATTACCACATTAATAGATTCCATGATAGCTCTAGTTCTCTAATTGAAAACATGTTAAGCTCTACTATTTGTGGAGTAACCCAGAAATATTCCTTCATCTCCTCTCCTGTCAAATTTTTCCAGAGATTCTCTATCTCTAAGAATATAACATTTACTCCACAAAACCCTAAAATATTTGACATTAGATTTTTTGCTAGATTTCATAAGAAGTGTTCAAAGTTCCTAGTCTCAAGTATATCCGATTAAGAGTATAACAAGCAGTATTAACTGCTTCAGCCCATAAATTTTGAGGTAAATTTTTGCTGTGAAGCATAACCGAAGACATTTCCCGAAGCACCCTATTATTTCTTTTGACCACTCCATTCTATTGTGGTGTAATAAGTGTAGAAAATTCATGTTTAACCAATGGCATCACAATATTCATTGAAACAAGAATCCTCAAATTCTCCTCCATGGTCAGTCCGAAACCTAATAATACAATAGCTTCTCATTTTGAACTTTTTGGCAAATCTTTTTACATTTTCGAAAGCATCTGATTTTTCTCTTAGAAATGCAATCCACGTAAATCTAAAATAATCAACCATGACTAGAATGTATCTTTTTCCTCCCAGACTTTTACTTTTCACGGGTCCCATAAGATTTATGTGAATCAAATCAAGAACCTTGGAGGTAGTACAATAGAGATGTAGATTGGTCCCAAGTACTCACACATATTTTACGCTTTAAAAAGTATTTATCTTTTATAAATTGGCTACAAATTGAAAAAAGAAAGAAAAGATTTGAATGTTGCACGTGCATCTAAGATTATTTGCTTGGAATCAAATGATAGCACTTGTCAATGCTTCCCTTAAGAATCATAGGTTTGAGGCCATCTTTTTCTTGTTGAAGCACGATGAATCTATGGAAGCCCAAATTTGTAATAATTGCTTGACAGATTGGCTCACTTAAAAAGTGCATTGATTATAGATTCTAATTGCAAAGAAAAAGATAGAAATCGAAAGAAGGGTGGGTAGAGGGGTGTTGTACCTAAGCGAGGCTGATGCGGGAGCATTCTACTATGATCGTCCGCGCTACACCGATTCAATGCCTAATCAAGTGGATCCTATTTATTATTTATAGTAATTCACGTTTTTACTATTTATATTAAATCCCGAAATTACTATTTATAGTAAATCTCGTTTTTACTATTTATAGTAAATCCCAAATTTACTATTTATAGTAAATTTTGATTTTACTATTTTTAGTGGACCCCACGAAGATTTGTTTTAATTTATCTAGTATTTTCAATTGAGATTTTGTTTCCAATTAGGATTTTATTATTGATCGCAATAGTTGACTTGTATTAGGAGTTTCTAATTTCAATTAGATTAGAATTAGGAAAGTTCAAGTAAGGAGTCTATAAAAGGTGATGTACCCATATTTTAAGGATGAAAAATTATGAATGAAAAAATAGAAATCTCTTTGAGAAATCTCTCTTGTGGTGTGAAGCAATCCTCTCTTGATGTGAAGTCAAGCTAATTCAGTGCGAAGCCGAATGTATCTTTTTATCCATCTCTTTCTCTATCTCTATTTTCCTTTTTTAGTCAATTTCTTACCTAAAAAAAAACCAAATCATACAACATTGTGAATAGTGCCCCGTGAATAGTGTCACATGAATAGTGACGTGAATAGTAACCTTCCCTTTTCATTCCTTCTCAAATCGCGGAACGGTACTCCCGTCCTGCGTCAGAGGCATGTCATGAACCTAAAATTAAGAATTTTTTTATCACTAAATAGAAATGTTTCCTTTTTCTTTTATATTTTATTCATAGTCACATGGCACATGCAGTGGATTACTTACCCTTTGGTTCTTGAGCTAGGCTTAATCTAGGTTTTGATGGCTCATCCTTCGATTAAGTTACCTCAAACATGGTGGAGGATGTCATGTTAGTGTTCCTACGATGATGCGGAGCATATTTTTAGTGATGGTGAATTTTCACTAGAAGATAGTTGGAATGGTGACTTAGAAGGTCTCCAGACGGTTTTGAAAAATTATATACTAGGACTCTGGGAGTGAGATATTGCGCTATAAGGATACGCTTCAGCAGGGACTATTCATCTGTCTTGGGTGGTTAAACAATCATATGTCATAGTAACAGGGGTATTGTGGTCTTTCACTGAAGTGAGTCATGTGTATTTTTAAGTCATGAGAGTAGGGTTTCAATTTTGTAGTATAAGCTAATGTAAGGGTCATAATTACAAATATTTTTGGATGAAATCCTTTTTTCTCTTTCTGTTGGAGGACACAACTTGTATGAACCACATCTAGGCTTTCTTGGTGTATCAACACTCAACACAATCAACACTTACTGATTTGGCTATTGTGTGCTGATTTGTGTTAGTTTTTTTGATGTATGTGATATTAGAGCTTTGCTATTTTGATGTTTCGTTATTTCTAGGAACTAGAAGGAAGCAACCAGACAGTGTTGTGGATGTGATAATTTGCGTATGGATCTTCCACATGATACATGAGATGATGAACTCGAAGTGTTAAAGAGAATAAAGCTTACTTAACGTTTTGTTCGTCATGAGATCCAAGAATCAGAGGGTGATGATTCAATTCAAAAGATGAATATTATATCCCCTTTCATTGTAGCTCTTTGCATGAGGAGTCTAGTGGTAGGGGACGACACTATCGTTCTCGTTAGATGACTGAGAATTGTGAGTTCAATATGAAGTGACATTTCAGATTTTGAAGGAAAGATATATTTGGATTTATTTATTGATTGGCTCAACACCATAACACATGTTTCATTTTAAGGAGGTTTTGGAGTATAATAAAGTTAAGATTGTGGTTATGAAGTTAAAGCATGCTTCTGCTTGGTAGGAACAAGAACAACCGAGTGCTAGGTGAGAAAGGATGGGCAAGCCTAAAATTAAGTTTTAAGAGAAAGTGAATAAGAAATTGATTGATAGGTTAAACTATGCAAAAGGCTTGTATCGGAAATCACATAATCTCAAATAAGGAGACAAAAGTAATTGGCCACTTCAAGATGTATGTTAGGATGGACACATGTGCAGTCCTAATGGATTGTTCAATTTTCGTTACTCTCAATCGCTCCCTCCCTCTTATAGTTATTCGTTTTAGTCGACTGACTGACCCATAAGACTAGTATACTGCTACTTTTTGGTATGTCCTAAGTTGCATCCTTGTATTATGTTGAGCATGTGTTTGAACTCTTGTCTTCGACTTTGTGTTTGATCTCTCATTGGATACAGTCTAAGGCAGACTTCTTTTTTCCAAGATAGACTAATTCTATTTGAGAAGACCAATTCCTATTCGGTGGTGCAGTTGACAGACCTAGTTCGGATACAGGTGGACACTTTTTTGTCCTGCTTTGAGTATAGGGAGACACTTGTCTAACATCATTACCAAGAAGTGGTGCACTGGACCAACCTCGATTTTTCCAAGTTTGTTTGGCTCTGAATTGAAAACTCTTTTGGCCCCATAGCTTGGTTCGTTGAGAGGTTGAGCTGAATGCTCTTTTGGTTCCTTAAGTCAAATGGTTTGGGTTGTTACCTCGTAGGCTATAGATTTTTTCTATTCGCAATACGCATTGGGCGTTGAGTGACTACTTTGGCCAATGTGTTTTGAAGGATCTGAGCTTGAGCTCATTTGATCTCATTTCTAGTTGGTGTACTTTAGCGTTTTCTTTGAGAGGAAGGGTGCTATGGGAGTTGCTTCCTTTTGCCTTTTGTTGGGGCATCTGGAAAGAGAGGAATCGCAGAGTGTTCAAGGGGCGGGAGGAAGATCTGTCAACCATCATCCTCAACAGCAAGGGATTGTTGTTCTATTGGTCAAAATTTTTTGTTGAGTATCTGGGTTTGTTTTTTGAAGATTTTGTCTTCCTTTGGGATCTTATGTGCTCTAGAGAAGGGACTTAAGTTGTTTTGTCTTTTTGTTTTATTTAGATGTCGTTTTATTAGTTGGTTATCTTGACCACTAAGCATACTTTGTAACCTTTTACGCCCTTTATAAAATTTTATACTTACAAAAAAAATTTATCGGGTGGCTGCTTTAGCCATGTTGAATGTTGCAGTATTGGACAACACTCTTTTGGCATCTCACTGTCAGATACATTTGAGGAAGGCATGTGTCGATTTTGGTGAATAATATAAAGGACGGTACCAAGGCCAATGTATACACCACGAAGAAGGTTGACATTAAGGCATGATATGAGGAGAAAGGAATTTGTTTGTTATAAATTGAATTAAAAAGCAGAGTTGTTTTTTGAATAAAGTAGAAAAGATTGGTGTTGGTACCGATAATAGTGTAGCTAGGCCTTGGTAACAAGATTGTCAAATTTATATAATCCACAAAGAGATAAAAAGACAGGAAGCCAAATATATGAAGAGGGCCAAGATGCTAGTAAGTATATGTATTGTGACAAGATTTTTATTGAATTCTTGTTTTATCCCCGTTGAGCAATTATAATGAGAATGGGTTGGTCTTGGAACAATGTTCGTCGGGTCTTGGCTTTAATGTTTAGGGTCGACTGAGTTGACCTCACCAACAAAAGCCAAAGCTGAATTAGATCAACCAATTCAAGGTCCAATATATTGGCTAATATATCAGGTTGACTTGATCAATTCTGTCAACCCAACATCCCACAAATCACTAAATTAACAAATGAATTTTTTTGTAAAAACCCATTACGGGAAAAATCACGTGACCTAGTCCATGTGAAACGTGCACTATGAGAAGTTAAAAATGATTGAACAAAAGATTACCCAACGCAAGCAAAGTTTCTACCAAACTAAACCTAATCCCTAGAATTCTTCTGCCAATGCCATCTGCGTCTCTTTGATAAGCTATCCACACATCCACATCGGACCGACGCCTTCTCCCACAAAATCACCACTCACGATACATCCCGAATCGCACATGCCACTTGAAGAATGGCTAGGTTAGGTTTATTTGAGATCATGGTTGATCTGCAACGCAAGAATCATCCTCATAAATAATGGATTTCAATGCTGGAGGATGGAGTTCATCTCTAAGGCTCCAAGCTTTGAGTAAATCGGAAGCTGGAAAGCTCAAGGAGGCTCAGAGAAGAATTAGGGCTCAATTTTAGCTTAGGGTTTTCGTGCTCTAACTTCCTTTTTATTGTAGGAACAATCCTACAAAGGAAATCCCCGAATCTCAAGTAGTTATGGCACAAAATAGAATTAGTTATGCAAATCTACGCACATCGGATCAATCGATTTTGGAAATCAGATCTGGGAAACCAATACCCAATATATCAATCAGATCAAATCATCGAATCGATCAGATTTGGTCATACAGAAAACAAAAAGTTTTGTCCAATCGATCAGATTGATACTGGAACAATCTGATTTCGACTTATTTCTAGATTGATCCGATTTGGAAATCGGATTGACCTGATTTGTGCAATCTTGCCCAAATCAGTCTGAAATCATATCCAAAGGGCACAAAATCCCACTAAAGGCTTAGGAAATGTTTGGAAACCATTTTTAACTGTTAATTAATCTCCTACAGGGTCAAAATGGTCTCTGGTCACTTACCATCCTAATGTGTGAGTCGGTGAAGCTTTTTCAAGGTCTTTAGTTTGCATTGCTGGCTTCATATGACACACATACTCACAAGGACTCAAAGTGACATACTGAAACTATGTCAATAGAAATTTCCAAAAAATACAATGACATGATACATTGACTTTATAATCTCCCATTTTGGCAATTCAGACAAAACCAAATAAGAAATAAAAGATAGTACAACCACAAAGACTGACTAACATTTCTTATGAGGTTACAAGGACTCAAACACAAAGACTCAATACCACTCATGATATCTCTGAAGCTTATGTTAATGCTTCATATGCAATCCTGCACAACATTAGCACTCTCAACGTAATATAACCAAAAAAATGAAGGTGAAGCTAAAGTAAATATGCAAGTGCAGTGATAGTGAAGTGCATTGAACAAATATGATTAGTAAATTGAACACAACATCAGAGATACAACACTCTCTCAATCATGACGACAATGCACATGCTCTCTGCCTACGGAGACATGGTAAAAGTACTCCCTCTATGCAAAAGCATGTAAGCTAATGCCTTTCCCCCTATGATGATGCATATATAATGTATGAGAGGCAAAGCACATGTTCTCCCTAGCCCCATGCAATATGCACATGCCTTATGTCCATGTCTCTTTCCCTTTTTGTCATGAGATGGCAAATGTAGGAATCGAAACTAGTCTTATGCTCCATGGAGTGGTAAGAGTTCTACATGGGATCGAGATCAACCCTTGTCCTTTAGCTTTACACGGGGCTTGAATCTCTAACCTTTCTCTATACATGATGCCCGAGACCTATGTGTAACCATCTTCTTCCCTTAGAGAAACCAGAGAATTGCAGGTGAATTGAAAGGAAGTGATGAAACTCTTTAAACGTGGGAGATGCTGAGTTGTAGGGGAGAAAAGAGCGGCAGAAGAAAGAAAAAGAAGGAAAAATGGAAAAAGATTGGGTTTTAGGGTTATTTTGATGTTATAAGGGTATTTTGGTCATTTAATAAGCATTTAGCATCTTTGCAGCCGTGGGATTCACAGACATTTCATGTCAATGGCGTTGACTAGACTCAAAGGGGGAGACACAAATAAATGTAAAAGGTTGGGTGCACCGCAAATTCGATCAATAAATTAGGGAGTTAGAAGCAAAAAAAAATCCCTTAATTTTATGTTTGTTTTATCAGTTCCTATAGTTTGAACATAAATGTTCACAATATTTCAATGAAAGCTATCCAATTTTTACACACTCGAAATATTTTTATTTTCAAGCTGGTTCAAATATGATCCTTAAATCGAATTTTATACCTTTAGGAGTGGTATCTCCAATGGTTGACATTTAAGTGGTACTAAATTAACTTGCCATTGGGGTTAAGACCAAGTAGCCCAAGAAAATGTTAGACAACCCAAGCATAACATGGAGAGAATTTTTGAAGCGGCGAGATTTTTTAAGCAGTGATCAAGCGCCCAATGATCACAAGCCACATATTCCCATGGTTTAGAGGTTTTAAAAAGTAAATACGGGTATATGTGGCGTGCCGTCATTAGTGCATGATTGCGGCTTCAAAAATCCTGCCACATCAAAAATTTTCTCTATAGGTGGCAGGAGACGAACCAGGTAACTAAATTCACTAGCTAGTTTCCTTTTCCAACATGAAAAGAATTCAAGATAATGGGGAAAACGGAAAACAAGTAGCATGCTTCATGCTGCCACTCGGCACAATTCAATGGGGCTGTCCTAATTTTTTTATTGGACAGAATTGTCCTATACTAGTGGGTGGTCGGTGCCCACGGCACTCCCTAAGAAATAGGTGCCTTCGGCACTCAAATTCTGTTTTGTTATCAGACAATTGCCACTTTTTAAATATTTTTTCTTTTTCAGCTATCACCCAAAATTGCTAATGTGCAGCTACAAATCATCCCAAACAAGTAGGTTCCTTGTGTAAATGTCAACATAGGTAGAATACTAGAAATACAAATGCATGCAAGACTAAAATGATCATATTTCTTATTTGATAGGTCAAGCAAAGAGCATATATCAATTTATAAATGTAGTTAAATCTGAAAGCACCAACAACCCTCCATAAGTTAAATCTAATTACAAACTGATTGTATCTATACCTAACAAATCAAATTTCATAAGCAAAATATAGCAAAGTAGTTAACATCACTTCCAATCTCAAGCAAAAGTCACTATCCCTCTGTTCAAGGTTGTTATATTGTTATATTAAATACCCTTCTACACAAATACAAATCCACTGCATCAATACCTAATAGCCTGCTAAAAATTTATCCCCTGCAACCAGTATAAACTTGTGTTGCAAGATCAGATCCTGAAAAATCATGCATGATAACATTCGTACACCCATCTAAATCCGAGTGCCAAGTGCCACCAACAATGATCAAGAAAGAAGTGCTACCCTAACAATGATCTACATAAGCCCAAAAAAATTATGAGTATTGTAGCTAAATTTACTTTACCTTTCTACTCAAACTTCACTTGGCTTATGGATATATGAATCTTTTCACCAGGACGGAGGGTTGCCCTACCAAAATTTCTATAGCTAGACCAACTAAAGGCTCCTAGTGTATGGAGGAAGAAAAAGATGAGCATTTACCATTGTTCAGTCAATGTCATAGTGAGAATTGTAATATAAGAATTACCTTCAAGTATGACACTAGTGCATCCCCCTTTTTTTATTCCCATTTCTTCATCAACATAGATTTTCATGCGATGCTTTATCATTTCGGGGTCCTAGAAATTTATCACATGTGCTTGTTAGATCGTAATTTAACTATGATGCGAAATTATTACCTTCTGAATACCCATAGCTGAATTATGCATTAGCTATCAATATTATACATTAGGTTCTAGTAAATAGAAGCAATGTGACTGGTATCAAATCGCACAACTTACCACATGTCATTTGTTTTACACTCATTGATCAAAAAACTTCAATTGATAGGACATCTCTTGTGAAAAGTCTCAGTTGCCAATCCCAGAAAACTCTTAGTTCTTCAATAAATCATATCGCTAAGTTAGAAGTTTGCTGAAAACTGAAACATTGAAGATCAAGTGGACTTCATCAAATCAGAGAATATTTAAAACTAAAGAAAAATAACCCAAGTGTTCAAGCTCAACTGAAAACAAAAACAAGCTCAAACATGATAATTGAAGCAAATGATCATAAGTACGTTCTCACTCTACGAATGTTCAACTATCAAGAATCTCGTGTTGCGGTTATTTGCGTACATATATAGGTACATCGCATGTTGCCAGCAAATCAATTTCACCTTAGTTTCCCGGTTCTTTTGGTATCGTTTGGAAGTTATCCTAATGACATAGAATAATTATTGTCATGCCCGAAATCCAGATACCCAGATACGACCCTAAAATCCATGGATTGACTCATACCCGATCCCAGAGATGATCCATGAATGTATCCTAATGGTCCAAGAGTAACTCTAGACGTTAGGGTTCATTAAGCAATTAATCAGATTTTAGCGATGAGGCCCTAGTGTAAAGTATGGACAAGAAAATCCTCTGCTAGCATTTTCTAAACCCGTCCCAACCCAAAGTTGACTAAGGTGAGGGGCTTCAAGGTTTAGTTCGACCACAACTCCAGCCAATCTAGGTGTAGACTGTAGAGAGAATTTTTATACGTTCCTGAGACTTCCCCAATTATGACTACAAAGATGACAGGGAAGGTCACTACAAACATAATGTTCCAAACAAGAGCCACGGTAGGCCAAAAACCAACTTTAAAGTACAAAACTTATTTCTGCCGTATTTTAAGATCATCTTCTTGAGAACGGAGATGAATGAGAATCGACAAATTTAGCCTGAGAAAAATACTGCCTGTGGAGTGCATAAAATGCACCAAGGGACACTCTTTTCAGGCCCACCAACCAATGAATGATTGGCCCACTCTTGAACGACCTACACACTAACAATCAGCCTGTTTGATGATCTCTAGCCATTGGATTCAAACCTTTTTCATTGGGTGATTACTAGCAGCCAATAAAATGGATAGTGATAGATCACCAATCGGGTTGCTTTGCTGGAATATATCTAAAGTTGAGGAGGCCAATCTCCAACTTGCTTTTCAACGCCCAAGTCTGTGGTAAATAAAAGATTCCTCGGAGGTGGCTGACTAGATGAAAATTAATAAAAAAAAATGAAATAGAAAACCAGCTCACCACCAAAAAAGATTAGGTTTCTTATTAAAAGAAAGGGTCAAGGGGAAAGGAAATGAATGAAGCTGTCATTTTTGCTAAAAAATTCAAAAATTTTTTTACAATAAAGCTAAGAAAAATTTCATACAAAGAAAGAGGAAACCAATTGAAAATTTTGATAAATACAAAATGGGAAAGAACAACAAATATGAAATACAATGTTATAAATGCAGATGTTTGGTCACATCTATACTGACTGTCCTAACAATGTTAAGAAATGAAAAACTAAAGCTATGAAGGTTGTTGCTTGAGACATGAATAGTGATGAATCCGATACGGAAACGAACACATCCAGTAATAACGAAGAATCATCTAATGTTAGAGTTTTAATGACTATTGTTAATCTTAATGAAAATCGACACTCTAAGAATTCTGAAATTGATCATGAAACTGACTTAAGTGATGATGAAGGTGAAGAAAATATTCAAAATGCATTTAACAATTTGTATAAAAAAAGCTTAAATTTGGCAAAATCTTGTGATACCTTAAAAAAAGGAAAAGACTAAATTATGCTGTGAAAATGCATCACTAAAAATTGAATTGGAAAAACTATATTAAACAATGATGGATAAAGATAACGAAGTGACATTAATTTTGAGTAGAGAACAAGAACTTGAAGATAAAATTGAAAAATTAAGTCTTGAAAGAGATGAACTTGAAGTCAATAATACAACCTTAATCAGAAATATTACGCAAGAAAATTCTAGACTCAAAAATCTACTAACCATGGGAAAAGCAAACAATGATAGGAAATGACTCGGATACAAATAAAAGGCTACTAAAACTTTACAAGGTCCATGGTATCATCACCACAAACTTTACCAACTAAGCAAGCTGACACCTTCAACTTTATAAAATGTAACCAACAACATTTTGAGAACAAAATGACAGTTTCTTTGAACTCCTATAAGGGCCCACGTGCATTATAACAGTGGAGATAATATATATTTTTGGACCAACCCTAATATAACATTTAGGCTAATTTATTATTAGGTTGGTCTTCCTCTAAGGATTTTCAACTTGTAACGGGCTTGGGCCTTACTTGAGACAGAGCACATAGGCAGGGCTTGAGCAAGTCTTAATTTGTTCCATTTGAGAGATGTAGAAAATTATTCTTTTATCATTCATGACCAAGGTTTAAAATTTCGTTTCGGATGAATATCTCAATCAAGTGAAAAACCGAGACAACCTCCAAAACATTCACGAAACATTGAAAATGGCAAAGCAACGAAATTTCTGAAACATTACAAAACATTCATGAATCATTTCAAAATATTTTGAAACATTTTCAAAATCATGAAATCCTATTTTTGTATCTTTTTTTAATTTTTTTATTGTATTGTAATGTCTCGGCTTGTCTCTACGAAACAAACCGAAACATATGAAGCACTGCATTTTTCGTTTTCGATTCTCTTATGAAATGAAACAAAATATATGTAACATTCCGAAGTTTTAAATCATGATCATAAGTCACGACTTATGTTTCTTAAAATACAAGCGGACTATCCTTTTTCAAAAAAAAAAAAATGACTTTTCTGAAAATATATTTTTGAAAATGTGTTTTTTTCTTAAAAAAACCATTTGGTTTGTGTCATTATTACTGCAAAACATCTTTTTATCTTCTCTTGGTGGGACCTACCACTATAATTGATGAGAGTGATAGATGGGGAGGGGTGAGAGTTGGGTTGCTTTGTTTATTAAGTTCATTGAACTAGCAAGATTTTAAAAAGTCTTCTGACTTGAAAATTGACTTTCAGATAAATTTTTTATATAAAAAATAAAGCTTTTTGGCTTAAAATATATTTCTATGGTATAAAATTATATATCTATTCTACTTATTAATGGACGAAGGCCCTTCTTGCGTGCCTCATGCTAAACCCCAATATCTCACAAATGCCCTTATTTTTGCTTCCTTTCTTTCCTTCAATTTATTTACTTGGTAGGGGGCTTTTTGGTTGTTTTGGTGTCAAAGAATAGTCACCCTGCAATTAATTCAACGTTAAAAAGGTTAAAAAAAATCGTTATTCTTACTATGCCCTCAAGTTCCATAAATTGACAAAAATTATTTATTTTTGATTTTTGAATTTTTTTAAGTTTATTGATATTCGCTTAAAAGTGCATATTTTTCATTGTTATCTTCTAAGCGTTTTCACTCTCCTACGTTAAAATACTCTATTTATCTATTTTTCTATGTAAGAGTCTCTTTTGTTGCGTAGAACACATTTTTCTGGACGAAATGGTATATTTGCATGCATTAAACACATTTTCGGAAGTCTAAACATGAAGTCATTTTGATAGAGTCTCATTACGCGCTTCTTCTGTCGTAGGAAACCCCGATGGGACAATTCTCGAGACTTGCGAGCCCACATCGATCAGGAAAGCCCATTATCAAAGTTTAAAGAGCCCACATGCTATGACTAGAAGATATGGGCCAAATATGGGCTGAATAAGATGACCAAAAAGCCAGCCCAAAGAACGAAGAGAGTAGGAGAGCCAATGACCAAGAGATGGACCAAAGCGTTTAAAGCCACATGAGTCAGCAAGGAATGATAGTCTACTCTACTGGAGAAGCGTGAGGATGGTCACAGTAAAGACCAGGGTTCCAAACTTTCTGCCAATACTTTTATCTCTATTTTCTGATATTTTCTCTCTCATCTCTCCTTATTCTCTCTCTCTTCATCTCTCGGTCCTCGAATCTACTGACCTAACCCCAGAACTCCTGTCCATTGGCTCTGTCTCATCTCCCTTAGCTTTCTGACCGTTGGATCTTCAATCGGACCGTTGGATCTTCCACCGGACTGTTGGATCTCTCTAGATCCGTCGATCTACCAATCTGGGTCCCAATCAAGTCACCATCCATATGATCGCCATTAAATTATCTGTCACATCATCTTGTGAGACGATGGACATCATCAATCCATGTGGGCCAGTAGCCGGGCCCATAATCATCGACCCGCTGTCCGACCATTTAGTGGACCCCGTGAATTTCAAAATAATTTCAATTAAATTTTAAAAAAATGGGGGGTCCACTAAATGGGAAAATTCCCCTAAGAAAAGTAGTGTTTTACTTTAAAAAAAAAATTATTATTTTTCTTATTTTTTATTTTTAAAAAATCTCTATTTCCATTAAAGGAAATGGGGAGCTTTAAAAGGGGAAGGAGAAGGGTTCTTTGGAACCCTAATCCCCCTCTAATCCCTTCCATTCTCTCCCCCAACTCGCTTGCCCCTTCTTCCCCTCGGTTTTTGGCCGTTTTCCCTCTTCTTCTTCTTCTTCTTCTTCTTCTTCTTCTTCTTCCGTTAGCTCGCCGGACTGGTTCGTCTTCTACGGCGAGATCTTTCGGATACACCACCAGCAACCACCTCTCCTCCCTTCTTCCCCCTTCTCTTCCTTTCTTCTACTCCTCCTTCTAACGCTACTCCGACCGGCATTCCATCTCCTAACGGCACCACCTGCAGCAAACGCCGGTTGCCTCCATCTCCGCCACAATCACCGCCTGTCACCGCCATCCACCGTCCACAACCGTTGCAGCCCCACCAAGGGTCTGAGCAGCGGCTCGATTAGAGCCACCATGACCTGCAACTCCACCTGCTGCCTCTTACAGAACCGCTGCATCTTCCCCACCACTCTCCGATCATCACCACCAGCAAGGTTTGCTCTGCCTCCTTCAGCGCCTCCACCTCTCAACTTGCCCATGCACCTACCTCCCACCTTGCTGCCGCCCTCTCTCTGTTGCCACAATCAACAGGTTGCTGCCTGCAACCCTATCTACGTTTGACAAAAGAAAAGAAAAGAAAAGATCGAGAGGAGGCGCTCCTCCTCTTCAATACCTCATCACAGCACCAAGGAAGATCCATCAAGCAAAACCTGCAAGAGGTGCCACCGTTAGTTTCTCCCTCCATCTTTGCTCTAGTTTGCACCACCTGTACGTGGTGCATTCTCACTCGCTGGTGCGCCACCTATGCACACACCCACAGTGCAACACCGTGGGCTATTCCAGCCACCATAACGTTGGATCCTTTCATCTCCATCATGTCCCAAACCACCTTCATCAAAGCCCGATCTAGGCTGATGCGATCTCTCCGGTAAGTGGTAAGTTTCTTCACTTTCTCTCTCTATCCCTCTCTAAAAATCTCCTTCTATTTCTCTCTCTCTAACCTTTTCTCTCTTTTTCTCTCTCTAAAATCCCGTTTCTCTTACTAGATCTCTCTAGGAAGTCTCTATTTTTTTCTCTCTTTATCTCACTAGAACTCTAGATCTATCCTTCTAGAATTTCTCTTTCTAAGTCCTTACCAATTTCTCTCTCTAAAATTACTTTTTAGTTAGTTTATTGCAATGTAAGTTCTTATTGTATTTTGACATTTTTTATCTAATGAATGGAGTTTGTTTTAGCATAGTTGTTGCATGATTTTATTGCTTAAGTGTTTTTTGTTTTTGAATAGTTATAATGGAAATCTCAATCACAATGGATGTTTTAAAGATCGATATCACCATCCTCACCCCTCCGCATATCTTCTAAGAGAAATCCGTCATTTTATGTCCTCGAATAGTGCAAACTAACCCCGAGTGCGGATCGACATCCGACACGAATCCCTATGCTAGAATCTTTGTATTTTGCAGGATAAAATCGAATAAATTACAAAATCTTGTTGAGATTAGGGTTTCCGATCCGACGACACGGAAAAACCCTACTTTCATTTATAAAGATTCTTTGGTAAATCAACACTTTCACATTTCAATTCAATTGTGCAAGCAATTGTTGCATCCTAACGCGACACTTAAATTGTGTGGCTTTAAAAATTTAGATGATGGTTCCATCATCAAAGCTGATGATGGACCTATAATGTGAATGTTTAGTGATTGACTTATCCAACAAAAATAAGCCTGGTTAGTGATTTCTAACCTTTGGATCATAATGATCGAAATCAACAATTAAAAATAAACCAAGAAAAGAATTGGATATAAATTACTAATAAGGATTAAATTTTATATGTAAGTGCAAGTAGGATGGGCAAAACATCCATACGGTCAGTGGTTTCTAAGAATGTGACACATGGCCAAAAGCGTACCTCAAGCTGCATGCTAAATAGTAATGCTAAAAATCTACGGTGAAAAACAAACCATGAAAAAGACTCTAATCCAATGGATAGAAATTCCTAAACTGGAAGAATTTTCGTAGATAGGTCCACCTAGAGATGAGCAAAACAAGTATACGGTCCGTGGTCTCTAAATGTATGTCACGTGTAGGGTGCTGCCATGCGTAAGGTGCACGTGCATCGCACGTGGTGTCCCCCTAGTACTTCTTAAAAAATGATCATCCACACAATCTGTCATTATTTCACAAGAAGACTTTTTTAGGTCTAAAAAAGGCGATTCAAACAGGGCCCTAATCCTCTACATCTACATTATTTAATCGAGAGTTTTTTAAGATAAACATTGTACAATCTTATTTATAATCATATCAAAAAGTCAATTTTGTACTCTCATATAAAAAAGGCCAAAGTCTATGGGTCAGGCTCGGGGGACCCCCATTTTTGACACCCATTTTTGAGTACCCACATAGAAGATGAATCAATAGCTGATTTTTGGCGAGGATGATCTCCCCACCATATAGATCACCCCAACAAAAAATCAGCCCATTCCGAAATTTCTAACCCCGTCAAATGTGGTTTTCAAGTTACATGGATGATGGTCTATAATTCTTCAACTTCTAAACCAATCTATGAATATAAAAATGATTTGAACATTTGTGAGGATGATCTCCTCACCATAGAGATCATCCTCACTAAAAATCAGTGATTGATTCATCTTCTATGTGGGTACGCCAAAATGAGTGTCAAAAATGGGGGTCCCCCGAGCCTGACCCATTAATTATAGCTCGTTGTCCCCATATATCCATGTTAAAGCCTAGATACGAGTGACCCTTCACTCACTGCATGATGTGAGCGAAGTCAATCACAACACACAATATGAGCCACGTGGCACACTCTTAGAGAGCGCTGACCATATGGATGTTTGGCAAATCACTAGGTGGACCTACAAACCAAAAATAAACCTGATCAGTGATTTCTAAATATTAGATTGGAGTTATTTTCATGGGTTGATTTTAACCATAGGAATTCGAGCATTATTGAGCTTTTTTGGGGAGTAAATATCCAAAGGTTGTAAATCACTAATTAGACTGATTTTTGGTTTGCAGGTCCACCGAGGGACTGTCCAAACATCCATACGGTCAGCGATCTCTAAGAGTGTTCCACGTGGCTTGTATTGTGTGCTGTAATCTTCGCTCACATCATTCAGTGAGAGAAGGTTTACTCCCTAGATACATATTACACCCCTTTGATGACATAAGAAGGGACCTTTTTTCTATTTATCACGAGTTAGGCATGATTGGCTTGACCCGTGGCCCTTGAATCCACATGGCAATGACACAAGACGAATAAGTACGACATTTGGAAAGTTAAAATTAATCTCATCTATCATTTAAGATCATAACTGAACAATTACACCATTGGCATCAATGTCATTTACATGGACTAGGGGGAAGCCACGCGCATCGTACATGTACCTTACGTGCGGCAGCACCTTACACGTGGCACACATTTAGGAACCACTGAACGTTTAGATGTTTTTCCCATCTCTAGGTGGACCTACCTATGAAAGTTTATCCTAATTAGCAATTTCTATCTATTGGATTAGAATTTTTTTCATGGTTTGTTTTCAACCGTAGATTTTTAGCATTACTATTTAGCATGCAGTTTGAGGTGCATTTTTGGCCAATGACACCACCATGCACGTGCAACTGACCATATAGATGTTTTTCCCATCTCTAAGTGGACCTACCTACAAAATTCATCCTGATTAGCAATGAGTTTTGACACCTTTAATGATGGGCCATATTATGAGCCACGTGGCACTATCTTAGAGATCACTGACCGTATGGATGTTTTTCCCATATATCGTTGGACATACATATCAAAATTCATCATGATCAATAATTTATGACCCAATCTTTTATTAATTTATTTGTAACCATAGAATTTGATCATTATGATCCAAAGGTTAGCAATCATTAATCAGGTTTATTTTTGTTACATAAGTCCATCTAGGGATGGTCCAAACATCCATACAGTAAGGTGACATGTGTGAGTCCATGACTTTGATGATGGACTTCGTCATCTAAATATTTTTCCCAAAGAGTTTAAGTACCACGTCAGGATGCAATAATTATTTGCACAGTTGAGTTGAAATATCAAAGTATTGAATGACCAAAGCACCCTTTTGAATTAAAAAAATTTCAAAAACCAAAATAGACACTTTTTGTCAAAATAAAGGAACTTGAGGGTAAATTAGGAATAAGGATTTATTTTACTTTTTCAACATTGAATAAGCAGCAGGGTGACGTGTGCTAACAGGGTGACGTGTTCTATGGCACCAAAAAGCCCGAAAACCCCCTGTAAAGTAAATAAAATGAAAAAAAGAAAAGAAGCAAAAATAAAGGCATTTGTGGGATATTGAGGTTTAGCGTGAGGCACGCAATAAGCCTTTCGTCCGTTAATAAGTAGAATAGATATTCCAGGATTAAATACTTAAATTTTAAAATATGATCCGTTCAGAGTGAACACTGAGTCAACTCAGTATTCAAATCCAATTTTGTCAATCTTCAATATCATGTAGGTTTCGACTACCTAACTATTTTTCAATACCACGGGTATCTGAGCCTCTTAGAGCACCCCGACTAATTCCATAGGGCATGCAATTCAACCCCTACCCACGTGCTTGATGTACTGGGATAAATCCCAAGGGATATGACCTCCCAAAGAGTTGAACTCTGGACCTCTTGCTTACTAAGTCAGGATCCTGGCCATCCCCGTCCACTGGCATTATTAAGTTTCGACTAGATAACGATTTAAAATAAAAAAAAGTTTTACACCTAGTGTTTTTGTGAATTTTCCTGGTTACAGTCATCCAATCATGTTGATTTCAGGCCTGAACAATCCAATCCTGCCCTATGTATGCTTGACACTTGGATCTCCAAGACTCAAAAGCTATATAGATCATCCGAAGAAATGCCACAATCACATCTATTCTACTCTATACAATAAACATCCATACGGTCAGTGGTCTCTAAGAGTGCGCCACAAGGCTCAAACTGGGGTCCATTATCAACGTTGATGAGCCCCCACAATCACTCGGTGCAATGCGGCCTCCTATAGTTTTACCTTAATGCTTCTTCTTCCAATAAGGCCCCTAGTTGCTACACGTGCATTCCCCCCAAATATGACATAACTGGTAGTCTCATCTATCTATATAACAAAACAGGGAAGTTGTCTCCCCAATTGTACCCCCTCTTATCTATTTAGACAAAGAAGGGATGGTGGATCTCAGCCATTCACACCCAATTTTGATAAACGCATTGTTGGAGAGTGCCGTGGGCACTGGCCACCCACTATCTACATAACAAGTGACAGTGGTTGTCTTATACTCCTCTTATCTTATATGGCTTCAATAATGAGTGGCTGAGATCCACTATGCTTCATATCGATGGCTGAGATTAACTCTCACCCGATTTTGACAAACACTTTGTTGGAAAGTACTGCGGCCACGGACCACCCACGCATATAACAAGACAACTCAGTTATATTCTCTTATCTTATCCATCCATCTAATGTGGACAGTTAGATAAAGAGTGGTTGAGATCAAATCCATCGATCTAATGTGGACGGTTAGATTTCAGCCACTCAATCCGCCTCATTTGACCTCAATTTATTCAAAATTTTAATTTCAACCTGTTATTTTTTGTTATTTCTATCATTTTCTCATTTCTCCCTCTTTGCGTTACAATCCGTTATAACAGCTGTTATAATGGAAAAAAACGGTAACACCCCAATCCGTTATACTGTTTGAGTGCCGAAGGCTCCCAATTTTTGCACACGCTTTTGTCGGAGAGAGCCGTGGGCACGGCCCATTTACTAGTACTATTATAAAAGCAACAACCGGTAGTGGCACGCATGTGACACAATTGGAGACCTCACTACATTCAAGGTAAAACCTTCCCTCACTAAAATGTCCCTTCACAGTTCAGGTGATCTGGCACACCCACGTCCCTTATCATGATGATGAGGGACAATAGTATGCCGCGTGGAACACTATTAGAGACCACTGACCTTATGGATGTTTGTCCCATTCTTGGATGGATCTATATACCAAATATCAGTCTGACAAGTGATTTCAAACCTTTGGATCTGAGTACCCCAAATAATGCTTCAAATATATGGTTAAAAATCAATCCACGAAATGATTCCAATCGAACAGTAAAAACCACTAATCAGGCTGATTTTTCGCATATAGGCCCACCTAGAGATGGGCCAAACATCTATACGGTCAGTGATCCCTACGAGTGTGCCACGTGTAAGGTGCTTCCATGTGTAAGGTGTACGGCATCGTCTCATGTAATCTAACTTGGCCGATTCAACTCACACAATCAGAGTGACTAAACTGAGTCAAACATTATACAATATTTCGTTTTTTGCATTTTTTTGGCCAACTTTCAAAGGGTTTGGATTCTCTGCACAGTCGGTGTAGAGAAGAAGTCTCAACAGTCATGGAATTTTTACAAGTGGAAGCCAAAGTGGCTTGCCCGACTTGTTGACACATTTCACCACTTCACCCTACCCTTATGTGGAAAGTTTTGGTCCAGTATCCATCTGCCATGTAGCAAAGAGAGGCATGTTACACATTAGAGGGCCCCGCTTCAATTCTTGAATAAAATTATGAGAGTTTGGGTCACTTGGCTGAAGCTTGCCACATAGGGAGAGAGGAAACCATAAAATTTTTGAAGCAGTGGATTTTTGATGAAGCAAAGCAGTGGCCAATCACATGGTGCCACAAACGGCTGTTGCCATGTGATTGGCCACTGCTTCGTTGCTTCAAAAATTCTCTTAGAGAAAACAAGTTGGTTCGTTCGGTACTGGCACTGCCACCTCAGCATACACGTGTGAATATCCTGACAGTGGAAGCTTCTTCTCTACACTGACCGAGTAGAGAACTTTTTCCAGGAAATCCCCGAAAGATGCTAACCTTTTCCACTTCAGAAAAGGAGTCGTCCTCTTCTCGCAACAAGTTGTAGAAAAAGAAAAAGAAAATAAAAAATAAAAAAACTAAGCTCCAGTCCTCCATTTCCGTACAGATTTTCCTCGCTCTCTCTGTGGTCGTCAGCTCCTTCTCTCTCTCGCTCTCGCTCTCTCTGTGGTCGTCAGCTCCTCGTCGGTTCAGACTTCAGAGCTCCCTTCAGGCTCGTATATATATGCCGAGAGACATATATATTTGATTTTTTTTCTCTCCCTTTTGAAAATTTGATTTTTTTCACGATATTTATGGCGGGAAAAGCCGAATTGGCGGGAACTAACGGTCGAATCTGAGATTCCGAGAAGTGGGTTTTGGTTATTGATGGCTGCAAGTGCAAACCCATCTGGGAATCAAGAAGGGAATAGCCATGGTCCTTCTTCCTTCAACGGTGTCACGAGTGGCGGCGGAAACCCTAGTAATGGCAATTCGGGTCCGGCAGCAGAGAATTCGGGTACTGCGCAGGCGTTGAAGCACAACCCGGGTCTGTCGGTAGAGTGGACGGCTGATGAGCAGTCGATCTTGGAAGAAGGGCTTACCAAGTGAGTAGTTTTGGGGTTTCGCTGATTTTTTTTTCGGTTTCTTACTCTTTGGATTCTCTTTTGGGATTTGGGAGTCCCGATCTGTTTGATTGAATTGCGAGTTTTTTCTGGGTTATTTCTATCAAATCTATTGTAGGTTATCTCGCCTTTTGCGAGTTATTACTTGCTCTGACTTTGTGAAGTATATGTATTGATTTTGGGCGCAAAAAAGCTCTCAAAGATACTTTCTTTTGGCTGAGAAATGGCAATCAAGATAACCTTCAGTCTTAAAAAAGGAAAGAGAAATGCTACTTATAGGCCCTGTATGGACCACTAATTTTTTTTCTAGAAAACTTTATTAAGGTCAACCATACAGGGCCATAGTGTTTAAGAAGAACAACAGGAGTAGCTTTAAATCTCAATATTTGTATCGTAATTTAATTACATAAGGGGGAATTTATTGTAGTTTATTCTAATATAGTATACTTAATTATTGCAATACATATGATTTTTTGAGCCACTGATACACACAATATTGATTTAACACCATATTAATACTACTCTCATGTTTACCGACCAAAATAAAAAATAAAAAATACTACTCTCATGTTTCTAAGGAAATATGCACACGGCAGGATTTCAGAATCTTTGATCGGTTTGGTTGAATTTATTAAATGATACGATACGATATATAGGAGGAATTTTATCATAATTTTATTTATCTTTACATATCGCGATACATATCTTTTTTTGGACCACTGATATGCACAATGGGAATGGTATTTAGTAGTATCATAATATACTATTCTCATGTTTCTGAGGAAGTGTTTTTGCACCCTGAAACTGGTTTTTCTGTTAATGTGCTCAAGGTACGCGAGGAATTAGCTGACTTATGAAAAACTAGATATATCTGTAGTGACACCGACCTAGCTAGTAAAACACAAACACTCCCCTTGCTTGCCTTTACATTTATTTAATCATTTCCAGTTTGTTGGTAGGAATTTGGAGTTAAGAATTAAGCTGGCTTATCTAGTGGGCAAAACTCAAGTCTCTTTTAGAGCGTTTAGGCTCTGCTTTGATCTTTGGATGCGTTACCTTTAAGGATCTATGCTCTTGGGTGGTAGTTGGTAATTTGGTATAACCATTCTCCCCTAATAGCTTTGCATCTTGTCGGGCTTTATTACTGAGAGATGATGCGATTTTCTCTTGTTTTATGATTATGAACTTATGGTGTGGTAGTTTATAAAAAAATCTGTTTATCACTAATTAAAAAAAGATATTTGAATCTTAATCATATAGCGTTGCATTCACGATGATGGCTATATAGGTGCACATCTGCAGAATTTGACTAACACTCACATGAGTACATCACATAGTTGAGATTAACTCATTACTTTAAAGGTTACCCATCATTCTCAAGTAGATCATTCTGATGGTTTATCAACTAATGAAAATTACACATGGTGCAAATGAGGGGGGTGGGGAGATGGGTCATGATTCCTCCCATGTAGGAGATCTCTAAGGCCTTAGAGATCTCATTAGGCTATCCCGGTTTGTCAGGGATTCAGGTATCTTTTGGGTAAGGTGGGTAAGATCATCCATTTGTGTTCAAGTCTGTTAGGGGTTCAGGACTCAAACAAGTTTGAAGCTTTTGCATCCTCCCCTAAGGTCTTAAATTATCTCTAAGTTGGAACTTAAGAGAAGATTGTTGTTGATGGAGACTTTAGCAATGTCATTAGTTGGGTGTCCAATGAACCAAAAGGATCTTGGAGACTGTCTCATGTCATCAATTAAATCTGGGAGTTGTCTTTGCATTTGAACATCTCAGTTTACATTGTTCTGATGATGAGGCGGACCTCCTGGCTAAAGGAAGTATCCCCAGGACGGGCTTATATTTTGGAGTGGAGTTGCCGGTGTAATTTCTTGGTTGTAGTCCTTCTTTCCCTTTTCCTCCTCTTTCCTCTTCTTCTTCTTAAGCTTCGTTAAATTTTTTCTTGTTATTGATAAAATAACTTTTGTATCGACTCTGCTGACTCAGGAATGACTTTTATTGGTTTAGATGTGGCCCGGGTTGCATAACGAAACTGATTCTTTGGACTTTATTGATAGGTCGCACAACTTGCTTGTATGCCATGTTCACCACTTTGCTGTTAGTACACCATCCTTTCTCACTCTCTCTTTCAAATCTTTGAAAACCTAATTACTAAATTTTAGTAGGACTCCAATTTCAAATACTATAAAACCATACAAAAATGGAAGAAAAAGAAGCCTAATCCATCCAGAAATGAACTACTTTTGTCATGGTTTCTGTTTCTTTTGTTGAGTTTTTTTAATCAATCTCCTCCAGTGCACTTTTCACTTATTTCTTCTGTATTATACAAACATGGATAAAACCTTGAACAAGTTATGGAAAAGAATATCTCAATCCCTCTCTAAATCATTCTCATAATTGTTTAATTTTATTGCTTATCTAATTTAATTAATTACTGAAGCCCGGTTCTTTTATTTTTCATTTGTTTTTTTCCTTTGTTTTTGTTGAACTTGTCAGTTTGGGGTGGCCAAACATGGTAGTTCATTTCATTTATGCCCTTTATTGTTTGTGTAATAATTTTCTTTAACTTCCTGTATGAGCCAGTGATTTAACTGATTGGAGGTATCGTATTCTTTTCAGAGATACCACTGAATCAATCATAGTTCGCTATGCAAAGATTGCGATGCAGTTACAAGATAAGACGGTACGGGATGTGGCCTTGCGTTGCAGATGGATGACTGTAAGTTCTTTGAATTTCATTTCCAATTACTTGAAGCTTACAAGCTCATTGATAAACTCACCATTCAGATTGGTTAAATCTTGTAGTTGCTGACAACTATAAACTATTAACAGACAATTCATTCACATAATATATGAAAGCTTGGGATAATTCTAAGTCTGAGTAGTATGGATGGTAATTAACATCTATGCAGAATATCAGGTGGCCATATATGAGAGACCATGTGGCCGAGTATACGAAGACTTGTCTAGTGTGCCAACAAGACAAGATTGAAAGGGAGAAGCCATCCAGTCTTTTGAAGCCTTTGCCTGTACTTGAAAGACCATGCATGTGGCACACATACACGGTTTGGGAACATTGATTGATGGATCCCTCCTAGAAGATCTCCTTGGTAGGACATCCATCAATAAGATGAGCATAACCATCTGATCAACCATACTCCTTTGGGTGTTAAAAAAAAGATAAAATGATGAGCTGTTTAGAAAAGTCAACAGATTGGATGGTTGCAGTCATCTGATCAGGTTACTTGTTCTAGGAGATCTATGTGGGATCCATTGATTTGTTGGGTCAATTCTGCATGTTTAGATATTTCATGATATTCCACTTGTACTAGTTACTGTCTATAATACCTAGACTTCAGATAATACTTAATCTTTTTTTGATAAGTGTAAATTTTATTAAAAAACGGAAAATTTATGGGTACAAAAATCTAGTAAGTAATTTAAGTTCTTTCAATTATATTGGGATTCACAAATTTTAGTTCTCGAGTGAACTGGGCCATTTTGTCACTATTCCACTTTTCAGCAAAAATTATAATTTTTCCTCTAGTGGAAACAACCAAGAATAATGAAGATCTTTTGTATGACGTGCATGCGCATGCTATATTTCTACATGAGTTGGACCGAGACATGTCTTGTGTGAGAGATAATATGTGGTTTGGGACTTGATGGCTTCAGTATGTTCAATGTGTTGACACATTCTTGCAAACGTATTAACATGAACATATAAAAGAGGAAAGATGGGGTGTTGGTCAGTACCTGCAATAACTTTTATTCACTCCAACACCATCCAACTTACAAGAGGATAGTTTTTGGTTTGCCCTACTTAAAAATTTGGTGTGACACTGATACATGGTTCAAAGTAAAAAGTATTGTTTTGGTATTGTTCATGGGCAATACCAAACGTATCGGAAGTATCGTTCGATTTCGGACGAAACTTCGTGAAACCGAAACGAAACAATACGTTTTTTTATGTTTTTCCTCTCTCCCCTCATTTTTATGCTTTTTTTGTTGCTTCGGCGAATAATTGGTTGTCTTTTTGCTGCAAACAACGAATTATTTTTGAAAAGGATGCAATTTAATGGGAGTTTACTGTTTATAGTGATACGAAAGTTTCGGCTTATCCGAACGAAATGGAAGAAAATGATAGGGTGAAACGTTTCAGTATCGCCTGATACTTTAAACCATGCACTGATATAAAGTGAGGAAAGTCTGGTGTGAGAGATAATATTCGGTTTGGGACTTGATGACTTCAATATGTTCAATGTGCTGACACATTCTTTCAAACGTATTAACATATGGAAGATGAAAGCTACCTATGGGTCAGTAATACACTAATACCTACAATAACTTATATTGACTCCAACATCATCCAACTTACAATAGGATAGTGTTTGGTTTCACCTACTTAAAATTTGGAGTGATGCTGTGAGATAAAGTGGGGAAGTCACACTGCCCCACAATGAACTGAGTGGCCGTGGAGTCACCATTGAAAAGAATGTAGCGTTCAAATATAAAGTTCAAAAGAATAGTGACAAAATAGAGAGATTATCTACAAAGTATTGAAAAAAAAAAAACAAGAGCTGTGTAGAGTGGACTCTGGGTAGGTGCAGGATAAAGGGTTGTCAATACATATTGTCCTGAGCTACTAGACCTCTAAACATCGTGTCCTCCCTTAACAATCCTTATTTCTGTGGTCTCCTCATATGGACATTTTGTTCTCAAATTCACAATAACAACTGATAATTGATCAGTTTCTTTCTTCTTGAGAGATAAAATTCTTAGAAAAAGGAAGAGGGAACCCTAGTAAAAGATATCAATCAGGGCTCTGTGGACATAGAAGTTGGTATAAACTGCATTATTTTGGATGGGGTTTAGAGAACCCTAATGGCAGTAAAATTTAATGAGGACATAATGGATATTTTAAATTTTAAGTTCTCTCAAGACTGTTCTGGATGATTAAATCCTTTAACACTTTGAAGGTTTTCCACTTTTCATATTTCTAAGATGTTTCATGTTAAAGATCTGATAGTTGATCTCCTGCTTTTGTTGTGAAAAGGGGGTATGTTTCTTTGTTTTCCTATGATCATTTTACCCATGGTTCAAAGTTGTGATTTATGTTGTAACCATTGGAGTAAAGATTAAAGAGAGGAGAGAAATAGTAATGGAGGCGGAAGAAGATGGAGAAGGAGATTAGGGTTAGAGAGAGAAGTTGTGGGAAGAGAAGAGATTGAATTAATTCACAATCTCTCTCACTCAAGTATATATATATATATAGGGCCAGGATCGGGAGACAACAATTTTCTCACCATTTTTTACAACAAAAAATTGGTGCGGGCCAATATATAAATTATAGGATTTGGAATTGTATGATTTTTGGCGAGGATCGTCTCTGTGGTGAGGAGATCATCCTCACAAAAATTAAAATCATTCCGACATTCGTAGACTGGTTTAGAAGTTGAAGAATTATGGACCGTCTATTTTTACTGTTAACTTGAAGACCACACTTGATGGGGTTAGAAATTTCAGAATGGGCTGATTTTTTGAAGGGGTGATCTATATGGTGAGGAGATCATCCTCACCCCAAATCAGCCATTGATTCATCTTTTTTTTTTTGATAAGTGCCATTGATTCATCTTCTATGTGGGTACACCAAAATTGTTGTAAAAAATGTTGTGAAAATTGTTGTACCCCGATCCTGACCCATATATATATCATGGGTGAAAAACCCTACATGCCATGGGTTAAGTGGCTCGCCCACCTAACCCACTTACATCCGAACAAGGGGCCCACATGGGAAGTGGGACGTAGCCCACTTAAGGACACCTGCGTGGGCCTATAACATAAACTCCAACAAAAGTATCATTCCGTCTAGGAATGTCTTGGTCAAGATGTCTTCTTCTCGAGGTTGACGTTGACCAGAATGATACCTTCAGAGTTTGTCTCGGTTCGTATTGGTTTGTCTCGCCATTTTCTTGATTTGTATCATGCCATCTCAGTCAAGATGTTTGTTTTTTTCAATTGACTATGATGTAAGCATGTACGTTGAGACCGAGATTGTCAACCATGCTCTTAGCTCTCACCCAATAATTATGAACTCAAAAATATCAAAATCATGAATAAGGCACTTCTGGGTAAATAGCTATGGAGGTTTGGCAGGGAGGATTCAAGCTTCTGGCGTAAGGTAACTGTGGGTAAATATGGAGAGAAATTATATGGATGGGAAAGCGGAATGGTACGAAGTGCTTATGGATGTAGTGTGTGGAGGGGGATCATGAAGACATCGGTGGACTTTTTAAAAGGTACTCGACTTGGAGTTGGCTCAGGGGAGAGAATAAGTTTCTAGAAGGATGCATGGTGCGGAGAAGCTTCATTTCAAAATGAATTTCCAAATTTTTTTTCCCTTTCTGGGAGACTTGGTCGGTTCCAGACTGTGTTGATGAAGGGGGTGAGGTTATGGGGTGGAACTTCGGTTTCAGGCGGAATCTCAATGATTGGGAAATAGAGAGTCTAACTAAATTGCTTTCTCGGTTGAACGATGTTCATTTGCAACCCTTGGTTCAGGTAAGTGGATATGAATATGGGCAAAAGGAGGCTTATTCTCAGTCTGCTCGTTCTATGAAGGTATGGATAGAATTTCCGATGACAGCTATCCTATCTTGTTGGTTTGGTGTTCAAAAGTTCCGTCGGAGATTGCTTTCTTTGTTTGGCTGACTTCCTTGGAGAAAATATTGACAGTGGATCAATTGATTATTAGAGGCTTTATTCACAAGATGGCCAACGTTCATAGAAGAAGGAATCACATTGCCCGTCTTGAGATTAACTGAACCGTCCTGGAGGATGAGGAGAGTGTCAGGCAAGGGGTGGTGGACTTCTATTCTGGCTTGTACTCAGAGACATCTTATAGACCCCTTCTTGACGGTCTCCACTTTGATAGCATCAGCCCGGAAGACGGAGATTGGGTGGAAAGACCCTTTACGGAGGAGGAAATCAGGACTGCCATAGCCGATCTCGCAGGTGATAAGGCTCCTGGGCTTGATGGTTTTACTCTTGCTTTCTTCGAAGAGTGTTGGGAGGTGGTGGGCACGGATTTGATGAAGGTGATTAAGGAATTTTATGAAGAAGGTTACTTGGATTACACATCCAATAGCACTTTTATCGTGCTCATACCTAAGAAACAAGGGGTTGAAGACATCTCTGGGTTTCGACCCATTAGCCTGGTGGGCAGTCTGTACAAGATTTTAGCCAAGACCCTTGCTTCTCGCATTAGCAGAGTCCGTACTTAGGTTATTTCTCCGGCGCAAGGAGCTTTCGTGAAGGGCCGGCAAATCCTGGATGGCATTCTTCTAGCCAACGAATGCATTGACTCGAGAAACAAGTCCAACACCCCGGGAATTGTCTGCAAGATAGATTTGGAGAAGGCCTATGACCATGCTAGTTGGAGCTTCGTCGACTATATGCTAGCTAGGATGGGGTTTGGGTTCAAATGGAGAAAGTGGGTTGGCAAGTGTATCTCTTCGGCTTCTTTTTCCATTCTGGTTAATGGGACTCCGGCAGGCTACTTTCGCAGTTCTCGAGGTTTGAGATAAGGAGACCCGCTGTCGCCGTATCTATTCATCGTGATAGCGGAAGCCGTGGGAAGGATGATCAACAGGGCGACCGAGCTTGGTTTTCTCGAGGGCTTTAAAGTTAGTCCTAACATGGCTGCGATCTCCCACCTCCAATTTGCAGACGACACCTTGGTCTTCCTTGGAGACACTGTGACCCAGGCACGCTTTCTGAGAGGCCTTCTTGTCTGTTTCGAGGCTGTGTCGGGGCTTAGAATCAACATGGCTAAGACCACATTGTATGGGCTGGGAGAGGTTAGTAATTTGGGCGAGATGGTTGCTGTGTTGGGATGCGGAGAGGGCAATA
Organism: Euptelea pleiosperma; assembly: GCA_035048495.1. Taxonomy (NCBI): domain Eukaryota; kingdom Viridiplantae; phylum Streptophyta; class Magnoliopsida; order Ranunculales; family Eupteleaceae; genus Euptelea; species Euptelea pleiosperma. The sequence continues at coordinate 3,206,031 of CM068551.1, forward strand.
TTCCTACTTACCTTGGGCTACCTTTGGGCGTTAATTTCAGATCCAAAACTATTAGGGACCCTCTAGCGGAGAGGTTTGGGAGCAAGCTAGTGTTGTGGAAATCCAAGTACTTGTCTAAATGGGGTAAGTTGGTATTGTTGAAGCATTGCTTATCCAGCTTACCTATATACTTTATGTCCTTGTTTGTTATGCCAAGCTGCATCGCAAAGGCTTTAGAGCAAATCATGTGAAACTTCTTATGGCACGACCGTGATGGTAAGAGGAAGTTCCACTTAGTGAAATGGAATTCTATATGCCGCCCTAAAATCCAAGGGGGATTGGGGATCAGAAGCCTGACCACCATAAATATCGCGCTTTTGGGTAAATGGTTGTGGCGCTTCGGCGAGGAGACGGATAACCTCTGGAGGAAGGCGATGGCAGGCAAGTATGGAGTGTCGGATTTTGATTGGGATGGGAGAGCAGTCTTTTCTCCTTATGGGTGCAGCATTTGGAAAGGCATTATGAAGTACCTCGTTAAATTTCACGAAGGGAACTGGGGATAGAGTCCGTTTTTGGGAGGACCGTTGGTGTGGAACCAGCCCTCTCATGGCCGATTTCCCAGATCTCTACTCGATTTCCAACCATAAAAACTACGCGGTGATTCAATGCACGGTCCTTGAAGGGGAGAACCGGGCGTGGAATCTGGGCTTTAGGAGACGTCTTAATGACTGGGAAATTGAAGCGGTGTCCCGACTAATGTAATGTATTCAAGATTGTCATCTCTCACCTCAGATTCCAAATAGACGCATTTGGAAATGGTCGAAAGATGGCAAGATTTCGGTTAGATCTCTGTATAAGTTTCTTCTTCTGACAATTGCAGAGAGCTTCCCAGCCCCTCTCATTTGGGGATCCAAAGTGCCTTCCAAGATTGCTTTTTTCTATTGGGTGGCCTCCCAAAACAAAATCTTGACCGTGGATCATTTGAGGGCTCGCAAGATTGTTATTATAGATTTTTGCTCCATGTGTAAGCAAAGCGGAGAATCGATCGACCACCTTTTCTGCCATTGCACAGTGGCTAGGGCGATTTGGTCAGCCTTCTTATTCGATTTCGGCACGGCTTGGGTCTTTCCCCTCACGATGTTGCAGCTCATCCACAGTTGGAACTCGTACTCCTCCTCTAGAGGCTGTATTTTATGGCGATTGCTCCCTTTTGCGATCTGTTGGGGTTTGTGGAAGGAGCGCAACCGCAGGGTGTTCGAAGATAAAGAGCAATCGATGGAGAACATCATACTTAACATTAAGGGTCTCATGTTTCTGTGGTCCAAAGTCTACAAGGAATGCTGTGGTCTGTTCTTTGAAGACTTTGTTTTCCGATGGGACTTGATTTGTAAGAGAGATCTAGCCTAAGTTTTTCTTTCTAGTCTCTCCTTTTTGGCGCTGTTGTAGGCGTTTTTGCCTTTGGAAGGTCATCTTGACCTCCTAGGCCCTGCTTGTATGCTTTTTTCTCTTTATCTATGAAATTTATACTTATCAAAAAAAAAAATTATTAGAGGCTTTATAATCATTGATTACTGTTCGATGTGCAAACGACACGAGGAAACTGTTAATCACCTTATGTTACATTGTGCTATAGCCAGGGAGGTATGGTCATCTTTTTTTTTGGAATTTGGAATACACTGGGTGACGCCGGTCTCATTTATGGAACTTCTTGTCAGTTGGCAAACTAAAGCATTTTCGATAGAGGCCGTATTATTTGGAGGATGCGTCCCTTTGCGATAGCATGGGGTATTTGGAGGGAGAGAAATCAAAGAATTTTTGAAGACAAAGTGAAGATCTGGCTTCGATCATTCTTAGTATTAAAGGGATGCTATTCCTCTGGTCCTAGGTGTCTGAGGAGTGTAGAGGGATCTTCTTCGAGGACTATGTATTTCACTGGAACATTCTTTGTTCTAAGGATGTGTGATACTAGTTTTTTCATGTTTCTTGTTTTTGGATGCTTTTTGTTCTTATCTTATATCTGTCTATAGTAGGTCACCTCGACCTCCTTAGTTGATCAGTGTATTTTGTTAGGCTTTTGCCTCCTTAATGAATTTTTATACTTACAAAAAAAAAATTATGAACTTGAAGAAAATGAGAACAATGGATGAAAGTGTGGCAAATTGGGCGGAGAAAAATAAGTACAAAAAGTATTACAATACGGAAATCTATATGGCTGAAAACCCACAAGAATATTTCTAAAATTTTCATGTACATATTTACTCTTTGACGGGTTTCCCATGGGTCAAAATCTCAAGAAAAGTTTCTTATGCTGTTTGTTGAGATAATGCTCAATGATTTTCAAGTTTTATTTGGATTAGCCTAACTGATTTATTCTTTTTCCAGAAAAAGGAAAGCGGCAAGAGAAGGAAAGAAGATCATAATTTGACGAGAAAGAACAAAGATAAGAAGGTAAGGTCTATTGATGTCTACATGCTATTTTTGTGTGTTTGTTTTTGTCCCTATGAGAGAAGAATTGATTGCACCTCTGAAGTTAACAATTGTATTCTATGGCAAATATACCATTGCTGATTCAATATATAGAAAAAATAAAAATCCTCAATTAGTGCTCTGTGCGTGTGCTTGTGGGCAGGCGAGTGGGTGTGTATGTGCTACAGATGGTTGTAAAAGGGGATGAAATTGATTAAGCTAGAAGGTACCATTGGGAGGGAATTGATTCTGCTGGAACCTTACCAATTTGAATAGGGGTATAAGGTTTAGATATGTTGAACCTTACCAATTCAACTGAAAGGATGAGGCCTAAGTCCATATTTAGTTGTTTTAGTTATAGATGAAGTCACTGCTCATATCCAGGATTAGGTCCCCTGTCGTATATTATTTGTAGATGACATAGTATTAGTTGATGAGACTAGGGGTAAGATAAATGCAAAACTAGAACTCTAGAGGAATGCTTTGAAATCTAAAAGTTTTAAAATAAGTCGAACCAAGACAAAATATATGGAATGCAATTTTAGTATGAATTGACATAGAGATGATCTGTCTATTTTGCTACCTTGGTCTAGCCAATTTCAAGAAAGGGCTAAAAAACATGAGAGGGGTTTGTGAGCCAAGGCGAGATGTGCTGAAGGTCTAGCCGATGTAAAGAAAGGGCTAAAAAACCCAACCGAAAATCCCAAAAAACTCCAAAATAAGCCACCGATAGTCACGTAGGATGTATGAATCCTCCCATATGATCCAAAAAAACTATAGAAGAACTGCAAGAAGGTAGAAGGATTGCTGCACTGCCAAAATCGCAGCCCAATGAGCCCAATAAAGCCATCGGCGGTAATAGAGGAGGGTAGAAATCCTCACAAAATCAATAATCCTTCATGAAATTGAGTAGGGATTGATTTGAGAGATCCCGAGGATTGTATGGAAGCAAAAGCAACCAAGAAACCCCACCATAAAGCCCCAAATCGAACAGATTTACAGCTGGTTCGAAAAAACATTTTTCACGATTTTTTGGAGATCAGTCTTAAAAGCATCAAGAACTCTCCAAATAATTCCCAAAAATCCTAAAAAATCAAGATCTACTAGGGAGAAAAGTTTCTGACAGACCTTGAGATGTGTGTCCAGACCTCGAGATGCGTGTCTGTACAGCCTATGACATCAGCCGTATGGTACAGGGATGCATCAGCACTCCTCCAGCGATCTTCTCCGGCTGTTGATTCCAATTGTTAGCTCTGATACCAAGTTGTAATGGTGATTAGGATTAGGGTTAGGTTTAGAGAGTCAAAGAGAGGAGAGAGGAGAGAGAAGAGAGAAAATGATGTCATGTGTGTGGTCACATGACTCCATAAATCTTATTTATATGGAGAGCATTACAAAAGACAAATACCCATCAAATGTGAGTATTTATAGAACTACCCCTAATGCATGGAAATACGTATAAATACGTATCTGATAACAACGTCAGCATGACGTTAGAACCTCTCTAGATGTCCTCTGGTTTGATATTCTTCAGGGATGGCTATGATACCTAGTTGAATAAGTGAGTCTAGGGTTTGGTTAGGGTTTGAAAGAGGGAAGAAAGAGAAGAGAGAAAAGATGGGAAAAGGAGAGCATGTGTATATCCCACGACTCCACACTTCTTATTTATATAAAATACATTTTATGGACAAGTATGCCCTTACAATATAACGGGGTCCTTTATAACATAAAGGGTACACCCTGACAACATGAACCGCCTTCTCTCACATTTTGATGTGGCTAGGGAGGTTTGGGCCTTGTCCTTTCTGAGTTTGGGATGAGTTGGGTGATTTCAGGCTCTCATATGGGTCTCTTTCTCAGGCTCTCAGCTGGCACTCTCATGCCTTTTCGTCTAGAGGGTGCATTTTGTGGAGGATGCTTCCGTTCGCCATTGTGTGGAGCCTTTGGAGGGAGAGGAATCAGAGAGTCTTTGAAGGCAAGAGCGAAGATTTGGCCTCGATCATACTCAACATCAAGGGGATGATGTTCTTATGGTCTATAGTGTTCATGGAATGTGGAGGTTTATTCTTTGAAGACGTCGTTTTCCGTTGGGATCTTCTTTGCACTAGGGATGGTGGTTAGATGGTTGCTTCTCTTTTCTTTTGTTTCTTCCCTTGTTTAGCCTTGGCTTTTTGTAGGTCATCTCGACCACTTTAGCTTAGGCTTTTGTTTGTTTTGGCTTTGGCGTTTAATAAAGTCTACACTTATCAAAATAAATAAGTAACTAGAGAAGTACAAAAGAAGAGAAAGAAGATCAAAGGGAAAGAAAGACAAAAACAAGTTACGAAGGCCAAGCTATATCGGAATACATAAAGCTCTTATTACTCCATCTTCATCTAGGATGTCTACCTTCTAATTAGCCCACCTTTAGAACACTTGATCTATCTTATTTGGGAATGGATCTTACCAAGGATTGGTTAGGTTACACTACCCTTAAAGCTGTCTATATTGAGTCACCTACTTGGGGTGAATCAATTAACTGAATCCCTGGGTGTTTCAATGAATTGAAGCATTCATATGTCTGGAGTTTTTGTGTGAAGAAAGTCCCACATCATAAGATGTTCTGATTGTATTAAAAAAATGTCATTTTTATCTTTCAATTGCTTGGATTGTTAAACAAAGCGGAGGTCTAAGGTACTCATCGGCGATGGTGTACTAATGGCATACCTATAGAAATGGTGCACATGGAAGGGGTTGGGGCCCAACATTTGATGTGTCCCACAAAATGGGCCCAGATTGAATGATCAAAGCCATGCCACTTATGGGTTTTTCGAACCATTAGTATATTTTTTTGCAACTTTCAAATGAATGTAATAAATCGTTATGATGCTGATCGGGTCGATTTCTGGCGCAGAATAACTTCAAGGTACAACTTTTCAAATGGCGAGTTTCACCCCTATATGTGCACTTTGTGAATTGGTGTTGGTAGGCTGTTCTTATGGTCTACCCACAGTACCTTACATTTCCTCTAAAGCAAATTTTGTCCATTGATTCTTGATATAATATCATGTTCCAAAATAAGATCATCGACATCCTTCCAATATCGTTCAATTTTTATGCTCTCTGCTATTAGACTAGACTACAAATTGTTGTGCATATATGTGTTTTTTTCAGTGTTTCCAATTTGAAATTAATTTTTTTGAACTCTCCGAGTCTCGACAAATATTTTTGGCATCTCATTCTTAGGAAAAAGTAACGGATTCTTCAGCAAAAGCATCATCTCACTTAGCAGCCCGGCCCAATGTTCCTCCATATGCTCTACCAGTAATCCCTATGGACAATGATGATGGCATTTCCTATACAGGTATGGTTCGTACTTGTTTTTCTTGTTTTTCGTCTTAGCTTCAAAGTGGCAACCAAGGCCAAAGTTAATTGGAGATTGAAAGAAAGTGGAATCATTCATGATAGCAGTAGAATTGACATTAATACTGTTACAATGGGTTTGCTGGTGAAAGTGGACGCATTCACAATTGCTGTATAATTTACATTAATACTGTTACACTGGGTTCCAGAATCAAGTCAAATCTTGAAATAAATTCCAGTTTGTTTCTTTGATTGATTGTTACTCGTTTGGCTGAAAACTCTAATGGGGATTTTTATTCATTATAGAAGTTCATGAAAAAGTGTTCGCCTCGCTAAAGAGGGCGCTTGTAGACCATCTTTGTATGTAGGGGAATGCTTTTCCCTAATAATTTCCTCTTTGCACTCTTAAGTTTTTTCATTACCTATCATTTTCCATCATCATTTACAATGCCTTATCCCAACTATTTGGGATAAAGCATTGTAAATGATGATGATGAATGATAGGTAATGAGCATTTTTTTTTTGGATAAATTATAAGTGTGTAATTAACAAAAGGGGGAAAACCCCACAAAATACAATCTAGGAGGTCTCCAGAGAAAAGCCTCAAAAAAAAATATACACAACTCAAAAGGGACAGGAACCTCCTATTCCTATCAACTCATCCCATTTGAACACAAAAGTCTCAAAAAAACATCCTCCGAACTCCGGAGAAAAAGAGGACTAGAGATACAAATAAGCTTTGACCCTCAACAAAACACTAGGTATATCATCTTCTTTTCCTTCAAAGATGCAGGAATTCCTCTCTTTCCAAATGGCCCGCGTAATTGCAAATGGGAAGAATTCGCCAAAGATATCTCCCTCTCCCCCTAAAGACTTCCAAAGAAAAGCCTAAAGCCTTGGACCAAAATAAGCACATGTTCTGGTATCACATAGGTAATGAGAAATTTGATAACTGCAAAGAGAACCTATTAGGAAAAGCATTCCCTATCATAAAAGGGAAAAAATATGTATACAACACCATTTTATTATTATGTTATACAGGTACTCGACGAACATATAATGGCTAACCTTAAGCAGTTGTTTTTACAAATTACAGCCACTATAAATGTGGACACGGACAAAACAAACTGTCTTTGTTTGTGCAGTGACTCCTGACAACTGCACTCAGTCTACCTTGTTGATGTTAATTATCAAAAAAAGAAAAGTATATCCTATTGATGTTAATTTTGTCAATCAATCGTGTAAATCAATAACTGTTTTATAGTTTCCTTCTATTTTTTTTTTCAGTAAGCATAACTTCGTATACTACTGATTGGATATTAATATGATAATCATGGAAAATGTGGAAAACTAACTTTCGATGAAGAGGAAACCTGATGGATTTTCACGAATGTAGAAATTCCCATTTTGTCTCTTTGGGGACAAGTGGTGCAAAGATGGGTTTCAAGACCCACCGTTTGATGCGTCCTACCCATAAGGTTTCCTTGGTCAAATATCAACTTAACCAGACGATAATAACTGTCCTATGTGTTCTTATTTCTTTTGTAAGTTTCCTCAGTAGGCAAGCAATTTAGTGGTAAGTGGTCACTGGGTGAAAGTTGGTTTTGAACCCAGCTGTAATATCCACACTCATAGACTTACCATCCTATGGTTGACTTTCTCTAAGCTGTTTGTCTTACGTTCTTTTGGTTGCCCAAAAAAAATGTGATAGATCAGATGATACCCTAAATATCTTGAACGAGATAAAAATTAATGTTACTTCAGTTTTAGAAATAAATAGGAGGGTGAAGCATCTGGTTCATGGTCAAGGAAAGTTTAAGAAGCCAAAACCAGTTTGGTCAACTGAATTCCAATTGCCACAACTTGTTCAAACACTTACGAGTGACTAAAAATAGATTCAGATATAGTCACATTTATGCACAAAGATACACTAAGATACATTTCACTAAATCATGTTTAATGCTTAGATAAGCAAACATTGTGTAATAAGTATTTCGTGCTGGGCTGGAGTTCCACTGATTGAAAGTTGATAAGCACCATTCTATAATATAGACGAGGTTGTTAGTACTAGACTCCCATAGTTTTAGTAGTACAGGCACTTCCTATACATTGGGGAGTATTTTGATCAATCCAAAGTGTCCAACTTTTAGACCCCATCTAGAAGATTGGTCGGGCCAAAAGTAATCAATGATCTTATCCACCCAATCAAATAAATCTTTTTCAATGGTTAGAAACACAAGTGCAATAGTCTTAAAAGAGGTCAAATAGTTAAATCATCGATCAAGCTGATTTTCAGTCTAAGAGGTCTCCCCCATGGGTTTCGCATATTAGAAGGTCCAAGTTGACGAGAAGATGCACCATTCATGTAATACAGACTTGGTACTACCATAAGTATGATGGTACTACGGCTACTTAATGTTTACGTCTATTATGGGCACACATGGGGTGGTCCCTGTGTTATTCTTTCTATAGTACTGGCTTCTACTATACAAGAGTTACATATTCCTTTCAATTGAAGATGTCCTTTTCGTAGGCCCCACCTGGAAGATCTGCTAGACCAAAAATCAACCCAATTGGATGATCGTAACCACCTAACTGTTGCACCATTTTTGGTTGCCAAAAATACAAAGCAGCAGTCAAGAAAATAGATCTATTTATTGCAGGCTAAGTCATTTGATCAAGCTGATTTTTCGTCAAAGGGTTCTCCTACATGAGATCAATTGGACAGTACAGATTGATTGCCATTTTATAAAATTTATTAGGTATCATGATACGTATGGTAGTATAGGGAGTACCTAATCTTTCACCATATATCTCTGAAGAGGAAACCCAAGGTGTAGGTCACTACTCACTCACACCTGTCCTGCGTGTAGGTCACACCAAATATTACCACGTGGTACGCACTTTGGGTTGCCTGGCCCTCGGACCAAATGAATGCTTGGCGCACCCCTGGTGAACCTACACACCAAAATTTAACCTGGTGGCTGATTCCTAGCAATTGATTTTTGCAATTTCATCATGAGCTTTATGAACAGGCCCATGAGTGATAAACTTTTGGTGTAGGTCACTAGAATCACTACTCACCCATACCTGTCCTGTGTGTAGGTCACACCAAATATTATCACGTGATACTTGTTTTGGGTTGACAGGCCCACCGACCAAATGAATGCTTGGTGCACCCCTGGTAAACCTAGACACCAAAATTTAATCTGATGGCTGATTCCTAGCCAATGTAGCCATTGATTCTGCAATTTTCATCACGGGCTTTATGAACCGGCCCATTAGTGATAAACATTGGTCCAAATACATGATGAAAATGCTCGCTTCCAATGGCTAAAAATCACCTATCAAGCTATTTTTAGTGTATGGGTCCATCAAGGGGGGGTTGTGCCTAAAAAATGTGCCATGACAATAATACAAGAAACTTTTTATGTTGCGTTGCATAAAAAAATAGATAGTTTTTTCTGTTTCACAGTTTTTCTGAATGTTCCGTATCTTCTTGGTTTGTCTCACTTAGAGAAACTGAGAAGTCCAAAACATGAAGGAATTATGATACTTTCATAATGTTTTGTTCTAGTTAGGCAAGATAGCTAGATGTCTTTATTGAGACAAACTAGGACGAAACAATATCATGAACCATGCTTGTCAAATATTTAGTAGGAGTTCTTGGGTTTTTGAGTTCTAGATCGAATCAGTTATAGGTTTCTTTAAGGGGAGTTTATATTAGGTTGGTTGGGAAAAGTTTGTATTTTATTTTGATATGGAGTTTGGAAAATTGGAAGAGAGAGTAAGAAGTTGTGTTATAACTTTAGTTGTAATTTTCAAGGGGTGTACCTTCTAGCTTAGAGAGTTTATTACTTTGGTGGTTTCTTTGCAACCTTCTAAATTGGAGATCCCGTCTTCTATTTGAAGAGATTTGTGGATATTGTGTAATATTTGGTGTTCTTGATTTTTTGAAATGCTTTCTTGCATTAGAGTTCTAGAAAACTAAGTAGTTTAATGAAATAAAAATTCATGAATATGTACGGATAAAAAAATTATGAAAATGTGAACTCGATATCTTTGAGAAGTTTAAGAAATATAAATAACATTTAAATGGTGGTTTTGTGAAACCTTGCCCATAATTTGGTGAAAATGAATCACTGTAAGAACTTGTACCGGAAGTATAGAAGATGTCTTGGGAGTTGGATTTGGATTACACTTTGCGTATAGGTGGAGTATATTTTAGAATAAGAAAAAGTGGAACCTTACAGAGTTAGGGGGAGAAGTCTATGTGATATGCATGCCGATTTTGAAGGTTAAGGTCGTTTTGGTCCATAAAAAATGACTTAAATACTTGAGAGTTAATTGTGCATAAACAATTAAGAACATTTTCAAGTTTTGTGGTATTGATAAAGAATTATGTAATGCATCAGCTAGAAGTTTTGTACATTATTTTGCTAGGGTGAAACAAACATATTACAAGAGCATAATGTGTGTGTGTGAGGGTGGGGGGTGTAGGTGGCCATGTGCATGGATATACGTTCACAGGTGCATATTTTTAGGCATGGACTTCTAAGCGTAACATGTTTGCTATGCTGTTATGGCAACTAAGTGTTGTTTGACATGGGAAGGTAGACCTCTCATATCCCATCTTCAGTTTTTCGATGATACCTGGATCGTTTTAAAGTCAACTCATGAGCAGTTGCAAAACTTGAGATGCTTACTGGGTTGTTTTGAAGCAGTCTCAGGTCTTCATATCAACCTCGCAAAAGTGAGGTGATCGGCGTGGGGGAGCAGAACAATGTAGTGTATCTTGCTAGTGCATTGTGATGCAAGACATGTCGTCTTCCTACGACGTGGCTTGGCCTTTCAATAGGTGCAAATTATCATCCCAACGCTCTATGGAAGCTGGTGACAAGAGTGTTTTGAGAGAAGTCTTTCATCATGGAAGAAGACTACTTATCCACAAGTGGAAAGGTAATTCTCATAAGAAGTGCGCTATATAGCCTCCCAACATATTATCTCTCCCTCTTGTCTATTCTGGCTATTGTGGCTTCTAGGATTGAAAGACTGGAGAGAGATTTCTTATGGAATGACAAGAGGGAAGTCCACAAGTTGATGGAACAAGATTTGTATTCTCAAAGATGCTAAAGGTCTAGGCATATGGCCATTAAGAGTGATGAATAAGGCCCTTTAGGGTAAATGGTTGTGAAGATTCAAAGAATAAGAAAATAGCATGTGGAGAAGGGTCATTGATAGCAAATATGGTGTTGGGACAAGAACATTATTACTTCTTAAAGAGCCAGTGTATGGAGATGAGTTACATATCTTTACAGAGAATGAGCTTGGGGGGGGGGGGGGGATCAGACTCTAGAATGATTCATGATGTAGAGCCTATTGTCACGAATCCACTAAATCAGCTTGTTACAAGCCCACGAACAAGTCCATTTATGGACAATTCCTATAGTCTACGATCTTCTAGAGTATTTCAAGGAACCTTCCAGCAAAGGAAAATTCTAGACTACTCTTATAGATGTAAATATTGGTGTATAGAATAAAAGTCTCTAGATTGTGTAGAAAATTCTAGTGTACTATAGCTGTTAAATTCTGCCATGTGGTAAGATCACAAGTGGTATAAGAGCCAGGTTCGAGGGAAGCTAAGTTGTCTGAGATCTAGAATGTAGCTTCTGTTGTGGAGCAAAAGAAGGATCAAGCCCCTAAGAATAAGCGTGACAAGTCTTAGGAATCCAGGATGGATCATTCTGTGGAGCCTATGGGGGTACATTACAGGCTAGAGTTTCGCTTTGGCAAGCTAGAGTTTGCCTTTGTTGATGGAGAAGAAAAGATAGATGAGTTGATGGCACAACAACATGGGTGCTTAGAGGCCATTAGAGAACTCGATGTCAATATGAGTACGATGGATGTACTCGAGGCATAAATGAAAGAGTTTTTCAAAACTTTGAAGGATGAGACCGTTGGAGCGGTTGAGAACTTTACAGCCCAGCTCGAAGAAGTGAAGACCAAGGTGGTGGCCCTAGAAAGGTCGTAGCCAATGGCACAACACAAACTCGTGAGACCCCCAAGCTACGTGTTCTGGAGTCTTAAGTGCTACGGTGGGAACTGCGATGCCAAGGAGCTGGAAAATTTCTTGTGGAAGATGGACAATACTTCAAGGTGTCCAAATTAGAGGACGAGGAGGCGAAGGTTGACACGGCAACCACGTACCTCACCGGTGACGCAATGTTGTGGGGGCGTAGGAGTTACAGACACATCAGGAGAGGACTATGCATCATTGATACTTGGGAAGACTTCAAGAAGGAACTAAAGGCGCAATCCCCCCCTGAGAATGTGGGATACCTTGCTTGGAAGAACTTGAAGCGACTTAAACACACAGGATCAATCAATGATTACATGAAGCAGTTCACATCACTAATGCTCGATATCCTTGACATGGCGGAGAAAGACCGTCTCTTCTTCTTCATGGACGGCCGACAACACTGGGCAAATCAAGAACTTCAACGACGCGGTGTGCAAGAAGTTGGTAGACTTCTTTAGAAGAGGATTGTATTATTCTCAACTCGAAACTCTTGGATTATTTCTTGGATAGTTTACAAATGAGGATGACTCCCTATTATATAAATTTTGGGATGAACAAATGTGATTAGGAATTTAGGATCTTGCCACATGGCAGAGATCTAACGATTAAAGTATATTATCGAATTCTCTACATAGTATAGAGACTTCTTTTCTATACACCAATATTTACATCTATAAGAGTAGTCTAGAATCTTCCTTTGATGGATGGTTCTTTGAAAAACTCTAGAAAATTGTACTGTAAGAATTGTTCATAAATGGACTTACTCGTGGGCTTGTAACGGGCTCATTTGGTGGCCTCATGACTCAAATCGAAATTTGTGAATTTATATGGCTTACCGGTCCACAAAGAAGCTCTTGTTGCCAATTACTTTGAGAGGGTTGGAGGTCGGGTGGTTTGGAACCCCTATATTTAGAGAAATTTAAATGATTTGGAACTTGACGGCTTGACCAGTTTCCTAGCTCGGCTTGAATAGGCTCCATTCTGTGAAAATTGGAGAATAAATGAATTTGGAAATGAGAGGCCAAAGGAAAGTTTACTGTCTGATCTTTTGATATTACCCTTATGAATCTTCGAACCATTAGTCATCAATCCAGCCCTTTCCAAGGCCACTTTCTTCGTTTTGACCACCCTTCAAGATAGTATCCTCACGGTGAATCATCTAGTTAGTCGTGGAATGGCAATGCCTTATATGTGATGGTTTTAAAATTATCCCAAGTTTTGGTGAATTTTGTTGAATTGTCTATTTATGACCTGTCAAAGTGAAGTTTCCCTGTAATATTTCGACGAATTTTACTATTCAGGATAAGAACTTAAAAATAGATAAGAAGTGTTTAAAACACATTTATCCCCATTTTTTCCATATTTCCTTACTTTTGGGAGGTTCTTTGGTAAAAAACGATCAGTCCATTAAGAGTTTTCGAGTAAAGAACGACTTGTAAGGTTTGAAACCAAGATCAAATGCTCATTGCTTGCATATTTTTAAGTTGTTCATTGGAGGAAATTAAATTCTCTCTAGTTTCATGCTTCTTTCATATATTTAAGCTACATTAGTATGAAAAATGTGTAATGTATCACATCTCCAAACTTCTCTATGTTGGCAAACTTTTACAAAACTTCTCCGTGTCGAATTAATCTGAATTTTAATTGAGCAAAGTTTAGTACCTTTGCAAAAGGGATGGCGAATCCGTAGATCATCTTCTCATGTATTGCGCTTACTTTGGGCAAGTGTGGCAACCTTCTTTTAGGTTTTTCATATAGCGCAATTGATGCCTAGAAGCCTTAAAGAAAGGAAGGATCTGCCCTAAATTTTCCTAGAGCTCGAATTCTTTGGAGACTCCTTCCATATGCCATTTGTTGGAGCTTATGGAAAGAGAAGAACTGCAGAATTTTCTATGATAAATCTGAACCTGCAGGCCAAGTAATTAGTAGGGTTGAGGCTTAAGCTTTTTTGGTGGACCTCTATCTTGAAAAAATTTAAAAGAATCTCATACATATCCTTTTGTTCTTCTTAGAATACTTTTTTTTAAGTTGCTTGCCCTTTCGGCTGTTTCCCCCCTCTTTGGAATAGGATCCTCTCTTTCCTATTCCTCTCTTGTACAATTTTTATTATTTATTTATTTTTTATGTTGCACCCTTAATTCAAATACAATTACCTATAAAAAAAAAAAAGGAAAAAAAACTATTTTAGTCCTTTGCATGGACTTTGGATGCAGGGAGTTGATGTCTGATGTGTTCGAGGGTCAAACTTGAACGTCTGGACTTGCCTGCTCATCATATGCGTGTGTGTGCGTACGTACATGTATGTGTAAAAGGAAAAACTATAATAGTGAGGAAATGTAAAATAACAAAGATTACGGTTATTTCTCAACAACTATTCTGCAATATTTGTAACATATAAGAATATACATAGAAAAAAACTTCAACATTATAACATCTTATACACACACACATACATATATATGTATAATATAGTATATAGTATATGTATATTATAAATATTATAATTGTAGAATGTGTCAAAATTAATGGTCATTGCACTTGACTCGAACTGACCAATTGTCAGACAACTGTACGAAGAGTCTGACACATTTCAGCTCGTGGAGTTGTGTGACTCAGTACTCCAGATTCCCATGGGTAGAGTCCAGGTAACACTCATTTGAAGTATGATTTCGTAAAAGAACCAGTGCTAACTTATCAACCAACTAAAAGAGGAGACTTTTTCAGCAAGAACTAATATTGCTCGGAGGTCGGCCTCAAATTGACCAATCTGTTCAATGAAACCAAGTAACACCGAGTTGAGACTCTTAATAAACAAATTGTGCAACTGTTACTTTTTGGATTGCCGAGGAAGTATAATATGTCAATTGCTAACTATGTAACAAGCACACGGACACGGGTGTCGGTGTCCGACACTGATACGAGGTGTCCAACACGGCAACCTAAAAAAATCCGATACGGAGACACGTCCGTACATATATTTATTAAAATATATTAATATATATGAATGCTTAAAATTATTAATAAAATAACAAAAAATAGAAAATAAAGCAGAAAATATTTATTAGTTTATTATTGTATGGAGGATGGAACACACCAGCCCGCTTTTAGAAATCAATTTTATACTAAAAGTTATTAAAACAAGGGGTGACACGGCCATAAGTGTCCAGATGTGTGTCGGGAAGTGTCGACACGCGTGTCTGGGTGTTGAGGTGTCCGACACGGCAAAACCCCTAAAAGTGAAGTGTCCTTGTTACATAGATTGCTAAGCTTCTTGTGAATAAAAGTGTCAGTCAATCTCTATGTGCGTAATCCCACTAATGGAAAACTCGCTCTAAGAAAATCTATATAAGAACTGATCTTATCTATCGCAATATTTATTTGGAGTGTTTGGATGGTTCCTCCAAAACTTGGATGCTGCCATAGTTTATGCTCCTATATTAATGCACTGACTTTTGATGACTGCACAGAAAGAGGCCTACTGTGTGGACAGATACGGGTCAAACAATATAAAACAAATGTAAGTTATCTCACTCATAGTACACAAACCAGGACCTGTGCTCGGACTCTGCCACTTACCAAATCATGTCAAACGCGGATGTTGCATGGGTTGACAAGGGGGCAAAGAACCTTGCTCTTATATCTATTTTAATTTTAACTCCACCTCTGTAATGTCTTTGTTTACATTGCATTGCCGGTCCCAAGCCCTAATAAAGGAGGAGGATTACGTCAAGTCGACAGCCAGTATAAAATCATGTCAAATATCTTCACATAAATCGAAATTTGTTCATTTTGACTCATGCACGTTGCATTGTAACTTGGGTGGAATGAAGTGTTACTGCGGCGTCCCCTAGAAGTGACGAGCTGCAAAGATGCTTGCAGTGAAAAGTAGGCAAGAACACATCAGATTAGACACTGCAGGTAAAGAGGCTACTCTAGGAAAATGTGATTTGTTTGGCCACTTGGATTTCAAGGACTTTAAAATGTAAGGACTAGGAGTTGGATGATGCACCGAGAAGAAAGAGAGTTAACAAAGCATGCATACAACAGATTAAATACACAGGAGATAAAATCAGAGGCCATGGGGAGGGCTACACTTTTTTTTACACAGGAAATAAAAATTCTAGAAATGAGGTAGGTATAGCAGTAGAGAAAGGCTTGATAGATAGTGTTGTAAATGTTGAGAGTGTAAGTGATATGCGTGTCAATTAAACTAGTTTTAGGAGAGGAGATAGTTAACATTATTAGCGCTTATGCACCCTAAGTAGGACTTGATGAGAGTATTTAGAGATAATTTTAGGAAAACATACTTATCAAAAAGAATAATAATAATAATAATAATAATAATAATAATAATAATAATAATAATAATAATTTTAGGAAAACATGGATGAAGTAGTACATGAAATTTGCAATGGAGAGAGGATATCTATAGGAGGAGACCTAAATGGGCTTGTAAGAAAACACATTAGAGGTTATGAAAGATTGCATGGAGGATAAGGGTTTGGAGAAAGAAAGGAGCTAGGGGTTTCAATTCTTGAGTTTTCCATGGCATATGATCTGATAGTAGGCTATTAGCAAATCTGTACTTTAAAGGGAAAGATGATCATCTAATAACTTTGAAGAGTGGATTGCGCATCAGTCAAAATAGACTTTTTTTTTCTTTTGAGGGATTGTGCGATTTGCAAAGATGTTATGATCCTAGGTTAAGACCTTAACTTTCTGCTCCACTATTACCAAGGTGCTTTTGGAGTATTGGTTTGGGTCTTAACATTTGGTATCAGAGTCAACACCACCTCTAGGGATCGAGTCACGTGAGAGGCAACTATGGTATAAAAAAAAAAATTTACACCATGGGCTTGTCGTATTATGGGATATGAAGGAGCTCACCATAGTATGGGAAGGGCCCGCCATAGTGGCCTACTGTGATCAGTCTCAGAAGGGGCGACCTAGGGAAAGGGCTACCTGGGGGCTTGCTCAAAGAATGAGGAAATAGGGGTACCGGAAAAAAATGCCGGGGCCCGCTCACAAAAAAAAGTGAGAAAATAGGGGTACCGGAGTGAAAGCCACCTTAGAGTGGGCCGCCGTGGACGTCGGCTTTGAAGGGTGGTGGAATGTTATGATCCTAGGTTAAGACCTTAGCTTTCCGCTCCACTATCACCAAGGTGCTTTTGGAGTATTGGTTTGGGTCTTAACAAAAGACTATAAAGTCATCTCAGGAGAGAGTCTGACTATGCAACATAGGCTAATGGTGTTATAAATGTTTGCATTAAGAGATGGAAGAGAAAGATTCAAAGTAAAAGGTGCGTAAAACTTATATGGTGAACTAAAAGGAGATAATGTAACATCTTTTAGAAATAAATTGATAGAGGGAAGATGGAATTAGACACCAACTACGGTGCTAGATGTAATGACTAGTTGTATTAAAAGAGTGGTGAAAGAAGTTCTTGGAGAATTTTAAGGGACAAGTGACTCACAGAAGAAACTTGTTGGTAGTGTGAGAAAGTCCAAGAAGCAATTAGAGAGAAAAGGTCATGTTACAAGACTTGGAAATTAACGAGAAACAAAGGAAACTTTGAAAATTTCTGAAATGCGAAAAAAGCAAAGAATGGAGTAAGGCTGGCATGTGATGACTTATATAATAGGTTGAGAACAAGAGAGGGTTAGAAAGATATCTATGAACTTGTAAAAATGAGAGTGAAAAACTAGGGACAGAGATCATGTTAGATGTGTTAAGATTGAAGATTGGAGAATCTTAGTTAGGGATAAGGAGATTAAGGAAAGATGGAGGAATTACTTTAAAAAATTATTGAATGAGGGCTGCATAGGAGCTTAAAACTTAAAGGAGACTCCAGTTACGCTACTCCTAAAGAATGGAGTATTGAGAAAGATAACTATAAACTTGTAAAAATGAGAGAAAGAAAAACGAGGGACATAAATCAAGTTAGATGTATTAAGAGTGAAGGCCAGAGAGTCTTAGGTGGCGTTTGGTAAATTAAGTTATCGGATCTAAAAGCTTAAAGATCTTAAGGTCTGATAGCTTAATGACTTATGTCTGAATTAGATTGTTTGGTCAAGGTCTTAAGTCTTAAAATTAAGTCCAGGGCATTGTGGGTATTTTAAAATGTTTATTAGGACTGGAAGTTTTTAAAAGAGAAAGCTTTCAGAGAAAGGGCATTGTTGGTATTTAAAGAGAATCTAAGAATCTTTAAAAAGATTCTTTCACTTAAGTGAAGGGAGGGCCACTTTTTGCTTTTCACTGAATCTCAGTGATTGTGCTGATAAGTGCTGAGAATAAGTTGTTTACCAAACGCCACTTATTCACCAAAATCACTGAATCTCAGCCCATTCAGACTTAAGGTCTAAGAACAAGTTTTGCCAAACGCCACCTTAGTTAGGGATAAGGAGATCAAGGAAAGATGGAAGGATTAATTTAAAAAATGATTAAATGAGGGTTACATATGAGCTTACAACTTGAAGGAGACTCTAGTCACGCTACTTTTAAAGACGGGCATATAATCTCGTAGGATTATGGTTACAGAAGCGAAAGAAGCTTTGTCTAAGATGGAGGAAGGTGTGAAAGGTTCTAGGCCCGATGGTATTCCAGTAGAGGGTTGGAGGTGCAAGAGAGAAATTGGATTATATTGGTTCCCTAAGGTGTTCAATAAGATCTTGGAGACTAAATGTTAGATGAGGGGAGAAGTATTATTTTACCTTTTTACAAAAATAAGGGAGATTTACAAATTTGTATTGACTATTATGGGATAGAACATATGAACCACACTATGAAATTATGGAAGATAGTCAGAGAGAAAAGATTTAGACAAGAAATAAAAATATCAGAAAACTAGTTTGGTTTTATGCCAAGCTATCTTCTTACTTGGAGAGTTAATGGAAAATTTTTGCTAGATGTTTCGGAGGCTAGCGGGTTGGAAAAAGTGGTACCTCTCGAAAGGTGGCAAAATTACCCCTATCCAGAGTACTTTTGCTAGTCTTCCTATCTACTATCTCTCTATGTTTACCATTCCAGCTAATGTGGCCCAAGATCTGGAGAAGTTGATGAGAGACTTTCTGTGGCAAGGAAAGAATGATGTCCAGAAATTTCACTTGGTGGAGTGGGCTAGTGTATGCAAGCCTAAGGAGGAAGGTGGTTTGGGTTTCCGTCACTTTCGAGATATGAATGTGGCGCTTCTTCGAAAATGACTTTGGAGATTTGGGGAGGAAGTAGAGAGTCTATGGCAGACAGTTGTTGCGGGAAAATATGGGGAGATGCAACTTGGGAGGGGCGGTTCTTTGGTATTACACTCTCATGGGACCAGTTTGTGGAAAATGAATTTTTAGGACCCATGAGCGCTTTGGCATGGGTATCCAGTTCAGAGTTGGAAGGGGCGACAAGATTCGATTCTGGGAGGATATTTGGTGTGGAGAAGAACTACTACAAAGTTCTTTCCCTTTACTTTATCATATTTATTTATCTCAAAGGGGCATTGATTCAAGATTATGTTCTGAGGAATGAAGATGAGATAGCTTGGAATTTCGATTTTAGAAGAGACCTAAATGATTGGGAGGTAGATAGAGTCGTAGCTCTTTTGTCTAGAGTGGGCAATGCTCCCATGGCTATTGTTGAACCAGATGAGAGGGTTTGGAAAGGGGATCCTAAAAGCATTTTCTCAGTCAGTTCTTTCTACTCATATATTAACCCGAGGGGTCAGTGCCTTTTTCTTGTGGTATCAGTTTAGGGAGCCCCAATCCTATCCAAAGTGCTCTTTTTTGTTTGGACAACCATCTTGGACAAGATATTGACCATGTACCATCTGAATAGAGGGGGTTGATGTTGCCAAACAGGTGCTCCTTGTGTAAGGAATATTTTCATATTCAATTTGGCAAAGATTCCGTTTGACATAAAAACATTCTTGTAACCGTTCCTACGAGCACAAGTGTAGTGTGAAGATGTCGTGGTACGTTTACTTCGCCAACTACGTGAAGACTAAAAGACAGAGACAGCAAGAATCAGACGGTTGACGACAGGAGTCATCTGAGTAACTGTCGATTTGTCAGTTAACAATCGTGTACGCTCGATTATGAAGGTATGTGACTTAGTGGCCATAGGAGTTGATTAAAATGAATAAAATATAATGGTCAGACTTAGTCATTGGACAGACCCGAGTCAAAGTCAATTTTATTGACTAGTGGGAAAGTCCAATCGATTGGAGACACTATGTAATCGATTGGACACTACGAGGCAGAAACATAATTGAGCCCAATCGATTGGAGACACTGTGTAATCGATTGGAGAATGCGGGACAGAAATCTTTCTGAGTCAAATTGATTGGAGACTCTGATTAATCGATTGAAGCCTTCGGGACAGAAAGTTATAAATGACAAATCGATTGGAGACTCTGATTAATCGATTGGAGCCTTCGGGATGGAAAGTTATAAATGTCAAATCGATTGGAGAACCATGTGCAATCGATTGGTGCCTTCGAAACAAAATTTATTGAGTCCAATCGATTAGACACTTGTCCCCAATCGATTAGACATGGCCCAATCGATTGGACCAAGTGTACAATCGATTGGACTTTGAACAGAATCGATTTTATCAGATCTGAAATTCATGGTTCCATTATCCCATGTTCCACACGACTCAGGGTCTTTGAATTCTATAAATATAACCCCTCTATGCCTTCTCTAAACACACACAGATACACAGAGTGACTCAATCTTCAAAAGAGAGAAGCAAAGGCTATATTTAGTAGAGTGTCCATCTCGAAGAGCAAGAAGCTTGTTTTCATTCACATCTTGTGAGCTTGTTCTCTTCTCGATCAAAGCCAAGAGTTTGATCTTTACTCAGCCTAGGTTTTCCACTTCTATATTTAACCTAGTAAGCCTGAGAGTACTAGTGTGACTCAAACACCTTTTGAGCAACTTGGGGTTCAGGGTGTACTGAATCCTTTACCTTCTGCAAAGGCGGGAGTGTTGAGAATTAAGATCGGAGGAGCCGGTCGAAGGTAGGTTTGGGGTGTACCAAACTTGTCACGCCCCCAAATCCGATATTTGGTCATATCGACCTTTCTCGTATCTCGAGGCGCGATCTGATCATACAAACGTACAATTAAACAAAACTGGTATCACGATGCATCGAAAATACACCGGATAATTTTTTTCATTTTGTTTAAACAATCCATAAGACGAAACGCACTTCATTGACACATTAATAATGTTAGAGGATCTCTCACCTCAAACAAAACCGTAATATGCTCATCCAAAAGAAAATATTGTATATATATCGTACTCCCAAATACATGTTACTAAACGGTCAAACGACCTACATAACTTATGTATCCTTCTACAAGATAGAAGAATTAAACAAAATATAACATCGTCTCTAGCACAAGTCTATCAACAGAAATGCTGAAAGCATCAGACCAACTTCCCCTTATTCTTTCCTGAAAACAAAATATTTTAAAACGATGAGTTAGGGCCTAGTAAGTACATGCGTAAAACTACTTAAATCAACGACTTTTGTTTATTTTAAAACAAATACGATTTGCAAATGAGTTTCACATATAATTCGATAAAACTCAATTTTCCATCAATTACTTACGTATAACTTCGAATATAATGATGACTTTTCACATAACAGTCAACTTTTCTCTTATCAGAATACCCGTGACCATTTCTATACAGTCAAACTATCAATTCTGATGTATTCAGTACCAACATTCCATCGGTTCTAGTGTACGATGTCAACACTTCTAGTCCACAAGTAAACTCCCTAATGTGCACACTAATTGTTTCATTAGGTATCCTCTCTCCGGATTCCTTAATTTTCTTTTAGGTATAAATACCCGAGGGGTCTCATGAATGAGACGCCTTTCCTTTAGAGGACTGGAACCCCAAGGGGTCTTAAGGAAATAAGACAACGCCTGATACTTTAGGGGACTAAAATCCCAATGGGTCTCAAAGAAATGAGACAACGCCTGATTCCAACTAATCTGATATTCCACATTCCCAATCACGTTCTTATTCATGTCCTTTATCGTATTTATATGCATAAAACAATAATGTTTATAGAAACATTCATATTTTTTGCATTTTGAAACTAAAAATAAGAACAGTTAAGCCCTATTGATATCTTAGAAAGCGAATACATAAAACGGATGAAAAGCACATATATCTTATTTTAAATGAATTTGAGCATGACTTTATCCAACTAAATAGATTACACATGTCCTCATCTATCATAATTTCATGCATTTAAGATTACAAGAAATTATCAATGTATTTATACATTTTATGTGGAAAATACAAGAATTGGGATTTTTCATTGCTAAAATTTAACAGATAACAAGAATAACATTTTCAGACATTTAATAATAGAATTTTCTAGAATTTTTCTACAATATTCTGTGAATTTTCTACTATTTCCAAAATAAAATAATATTTATAAATAAATAATAATTAATCAAATAAATAAATAATTAAATAAATAGTAATTAATTAATTAAATAAATAAATAAAGGCATAAAATAAATAACTATGTACTTACCAGTGAATACGCTAGAATCCTAAATCCTTGAAACTCGTACGATGCGAATCTCGATGTAGCGCGTATCTCGAGGCAGTAGGCCCTACAAAAACTTTTCAAAAGACCTGAATATTTTCAAGAATTCTTAGGAATTTTCTAGAATTTCTTCTAATTGAGGGATTTTTTTGCAAATATTCTTACCTCAGGGGTTAGAATGCAAATACCCAAACTGATGTAATTTTCTCAAGGCATGGCCTTGTATTTATAGAGGTTGAAAACTCAGAACTTTTCATTCCTATCCGGTGTGGGACTATAATTTTGAAAATTGTCTTTTTTTTTTCAAATTTTATATTTTTGATATCAAATTATAGCATGTAAAAACTTAAAATATTGCCCAGAACTAAACACAATAACTTTTGACTCGCACGTCCAATTTGGACAAACTTGATACCGATAGAAAGTTATTGTTGAGACCTTTAAAATAACATACATATAATGTTCAAAGTATTATAAAAAGTCTACTATAATATTGCTAAAATAGGGTCATTACAAAACTGAACAAGCGGATAAGGCTTCTTGGCTGGAAGGGCGCGCGTGGATTCGTGGCGTTGACTCAGAGGACGTAGACGCATCGGCAGTGGGCATTAGCTAAGGTTGTATGCTGTATTTGCAACGATGCTGCGTAGGTAACCTTTGTTTCGTTTAACTTTTCAGTTAGTAATACTTTCCGTCTGGACGTCGTCCCGTGGTTTTTCCTTGGCTAAGGTTTCCACGTAAAAATATCTTGTCTTATGTGATTGTTTGTTTGTGTTCCGCAGTATATCTAGATTAGATCAAACGACAAAAAGACAATATACCACGGAGGTATATTTGATTTGAGTCGGTTGTGATAATCCTTTTCAAACAACCAAGGCATGAGATTTTATCCCCATACTATAGGACCAGTAAAACTGTATAGGTATATTTAATTTTAAATACCTAATCAACCCCTCCCCTCCCCCCCTTCTAGGTATATTAAGTTAAAGTGAACGGACCGGTGGAATTTCACCTTGTGCAAGTCAAATTCTGAGTCAATTGAGCATTTGTTGATCCATTGCCCATTCACTTTTACTATTTGGTAGATATTTATCTTCCTTTTTCGTATTGATTACGCGATGTCGGGTCACGTGATCAACCTGGTCCAAGGAAGTGGGTGTGAGATGTTTAGGGGGAGAGGGCAATTCCTTTAGCTTATCCTTCCCTTTACGATCATGTGGGTTGTTTAGAAGGAGAGGAATCGTAGTATTTTCGAGGGCAAAGAAGAAGATATTGCTGGGGTGGTGCTGAGAATCAAAGTCCTCTTGTATCTTTGGTCTTCAGCATCATTCAATTTTAGAGGTTTTTTTTATGCTTTTGTCTTTAGATGGGAAGAGTTATTAGGAGGCTCTTCTCCCGTATGATGTGTACATAGCTATGTTGTAAGCCTTCCTCTGGAGGTCCTTCTAGTTTGTTTTTGTTGGGGTTCTCCCCTTTAGTTCAAAACAATTATAACTTATAAAAAAAAGGAAATTTTTTGATAGAAGAGATTTGAGAAAAGAGGAAGAATCTACAAATGATTTTTATTGACGTAGAAAAAAACATACGAAAGAGTTCCTAAAGAGTTAATTTGGTGAGTATTAGGAAAAGAAGGATTCTTGAGTGATAATAACATTATTAAGGACATTCTATGCTGGAGCAGTAACTAGTGTGAGAAAAGTTGGTGGTGAGAAAATGGATTTGCACTAGGGATCAGCCTTAAATCCGCAATTCTTTGAACTAATTAGAAATGGATTAATTGCTCATATTCAAGGAGTGGTCTCCTTGTGTACATTATTTGTAAATGATGTAGTATTGATTGATGAGACTTAAGAGCGAGTAAATGCAAAATGAGAAAGGAATGATACTTTAGAAACTTAGGGTTTTAAGATAAATAAGACCAAAACGGAATACATACAGTGCAACTTTTTTTTTGATAAATAAATAAAGTGCAACTTTAGTGCTGTATGGCTAAAGTGGATATACACTTAATATTATATGATCAATTTGTACCTATCTAACAAAGGGAAAATTGTACAAGACAGCTGCGAGACCAGCTTATGCTTTATGGAGTTGAATGCTGGGTAATCAAGCAACATCATGTTTATAGAATGAGTGTGGCAAAGATGAGGATATTGAGATGGATAGGTGGAAAAACTAGGAAAGATAAATAAAAAAATGAACACATTAGAGGAAATCACAAAAAATGAACACACTCACTAAAAGCATCATTTTTCACTTTGCTTCATTAGTGTACTTGGAATTAGTTTCTCATTTCTTAGTCATCTAAAGTGAGAGCTGTGCCAAGAAATTTCCAGTGACCCATAGTAGAGTCAATCAGTCAATACATGTTTCACCTTGCCCCAATCAGGATCAATGTAGTTGCAGATCAAGGGGTGAATATAGGTCATAAGAAGATTACATCCTAATTATCAGTAAAGATTGAATAATCCTAGTATCAGCTGACAAATGAAGGTGATGTGCTCCACTCTGATTAAAGGCTTTAGGATAAATGGCATCCCAAAATTTCTAAAATTTAGCTCAAATAGTTTGTTTGAAACCACAAACTTTCAAAAGTCAAAACATGGTAGGTGGAGATGGTATATGGAAATGTCATGGAAACCTCCTTATCAAGATCCCATGTAGGAATTTTTCACATACATTTGATACACTTACCACTTTCTGATGGCAGCAAATTATAGATGGTTCTGCTTACAATCTGTTTGATATTCCTACGAGGATCTGTTGGCAGCAAGTTCATCTTTGTCCCTGCCTCTAGTATTCCAGTCCACGAGTCTCAACCAATGACACATTCTCTGGGAAGCAGAACTTGTTTCCACATGTAATTTTGGAAGAAACTTCAATGCTTGTTTGTAGCAATGGGGAAGAAGATTCAAATACAAAAAATGAATCTGTTAACAGGCTGAGTGAAAAAATTCTAAGAAAGCCATGAAGAATGGGTAGATTAATGGAAAATATGAAAGAAACCTCTGGGAGACCTATTTTTATTCATCTGGGTGATGTGACAGTATTTTTTGTTTGAGAAAACTATACTTTCTTTTTGGTTGGATAAATTTCTTAGCCTTGGAGACCTGAATGTGTGCCATATATATGCATCATCGCTATGTTTTTTGTATATCATAATTATAGTCTATAAAAATAAAACCATAGAACATCCTCTTGCTTATAATCTGTTACTGATAAAATAAGTGTATTTGTTGTTTGCAGCAATTGGTGGTACTACAGGAGAGATGCTTCAGCAAAATGCACAGGTGTTCAATAAAATTTCTGCTAATCTCGCAGCTTATCAGGTAATGTTTCATTATTGATATCAACTCTATTCCAACAAGCAACTGTTGATAAAACGCAAAGCGATACACTTCTGTGATAGACATGTGTCATACATGGTTGTCTGTTTTATTAGACATTGGTATGGCCATTCAAATGAAATCTCCATGTACCTTTTTACTTGGGGACACAACACTCTTGGTTGGCTACTAAGCATTATAAATAAACATTTTTCCTTGCACATTGGGATGGTATAGTCCTGGTGGTAACTGGTAAGTTGATATTATACCACTTAAATGCAAGCAATTTGCCATGGGAATAATGATGTCATAAACCATTTTTTGACGTCATTATTAAGGTGGTGTTATCTTAACTTTAACTTTTAGCACAGGGCCTAAGACATCATTGGCTTTTTTCTTTTATTTTTCTCTTAGTTGCAGCATGCCCATCCATACTTACTGGATGAGCCGAGCTAACTACCTTTTTGTCTTGTTGCAGTTTCAGGAGAATATCAATCTCTTCTGCCAAACACGGGATAACATTCTCTCAATCTTGAACAAGTATGTAGCAAACTCATGCTTTATGTCCTTTTTCTTCAATCCTTGAGTAATACACATGCATCGCACACATATGTTGATGTATGTGTCTAGAGGTGATAATACTCATGATTTCGTTCATGCTAATTACAATGCACAAATGGTCATTCTCCAAGGCACGAGGTTCACGCTAATGGAACAAAACTAGTAATCCTGTTTCTTCCAAAAAAAAAAAAGGAAAAAAAGAGCGGTTTTAATTCTCAAAATGATCTCTACTTTTGATATTTTTGTATTGTTGGCAAAGTGTGTTCCATAACTTGCTTATCAAAAAAACGTGTTCCATAGCAACACCCAATATCAAATCCTTTGCTGTTATTTTAAATCATTTTTGCCATCCATATAAAGAAGTGGCCACTAAAATATTCCTTCTTTTACTTATCAAAAAAAAAAAAAAGAAATCCTTCTTTGTCCTTTTTGACTCCATATTGGCCATGTTTACACTTCTTTTTGGAGAGAGAAAATGACCCTTCTATTTTTATTTGCTTCAGACGACGCTCTATACCGTGTTCTTCAACTACTTCAGGCTAAATCCGTGAAAGTCCTTAAACCTGCTTTTTGTTCATTTTATCTTTCCCATAATAAAGGGATATATAAAGTAGAAGGTGATAAATAAATAAATTCCACTTTTTCATTTTCTCGACCATTACTTTTAACTCTTTTATTTGGTCCTTTTTTAATCCCCACTTTAAATGGGATGTCTTATTTTATTCAATAAAGTTTCTACATGTAGTCTACTTACCTACCCACCTTTTTTTTTCTTCTCTTTGATAACTATGAAACTTTATTAAGAAGAGGAGAAAATACAAAAGGCACTTAACAATCTACCTAACCATCCTTCTTATGTAGGAATAATTGGTCTAACAAATGGGAAATGACTGTTTCTAATCCCAGTATAAGGGATATTTGGCTCACTTACAGGGGAACTAGACTCACCGATCGGTTGGATTAAAAAATCTACACAATTGGATGATCACAACCACCTATCTGTTATTATTTTTTGCACTTTGCTAGAGTTTACTGAACCATACAAAAAAATGGAACTGACCAGATGGTTTGATCAAGATCACAGGATCATGTTGATTTTTTATGTAGGAGAGCTCTTAGGTGGGATTCCTAAAATAGTGGATCTCCTGCCTGGAAGCCACTTATCATAATATTATGCTTTTAGACAGTCATTTATTGCCCATAATACTCGGGCTCTCTAGATTTACCCCTCTGCCTAACTGTCTGTTTATCTCATATGTCATGACATAAATGCTGCACAGCTTGAACGACATACCGGGCATAATGAAGCAGATGCCGCCGCTTCCAGTGAAGGTGAATGAAGAACTCGCCAACACCATCCTGGGAATCCATCCCAGGACGACCCATACGATGCAATCATGATCCTGACCCTCTACTACTCGATCCGGCCTTCGGAACCCAAGGGCCCGACCAATTCTCTCCAGTTCAGATATCTCCAACCAAAAAAAAAAAAAAAAAATCTGGAAAGGAATAAATCCATCAGTCAATCAAGTTGATCCAGGTCCATTTTTCGATGTAAAAAATAATTAAATGCCTCCATTTGTTTCAAAATCTGAAAAAGGTCTTATTTTGCTTGTGTTGTATATGGATACTTAGAAGTTATTTAGAGGTAGAATTGATTACTGATGGTAGAATTGATGGAAAGAACAAGTAATTTATTATCTCTTTTATGCTTTTTATTTTCGTAGGGATTTTATTTATTGGCTAATCCATACCTCTAATTCCCATATCCAACGGCTTGCATTTGGTTCTATACTAACTTGCCAACAGGAATATGACATCATCATCTTTATTTACTTATTATCCTGGCTTCTCTAGTAAGAATTCCTAACAATAGGATGATCCGAATCGTCCGATCTGTGGTCCCCTTTTCTTTTTTGCATCTTCTTTTAACCAATTCAAGTTTTAGCTCTTAATTGGATGGTTCAGATTGCCCCATTGGTTGGACTAAATATATTTTCTTTTTCCAAAGTGGAGTTGATGAAAGGGGGGTATTTTTTTTTTTGGCATTTTGGGAGTGTTTGGTTTCTTATTTCAAAATTGGAACGGATATACCTGGAATCGGAACTGACCAGAACCAAACAATCAATTAATGGTGGCTTCCATACTTGATTGTTGTTGTCAGGTTATCATTCGACAATCGGATGGTCGTAAGAGCATCTCACATGACACTATCAAAATTCAGTTCTACGATATAAAAATATTTTCCCCTTGAACATTCTTCCTCTGTATGTAGCACATTTGAGTTGGTAACATGCACAAAAATCCATGGTTCGAAGTCTCGGCCGAT
Source organism: Euptelea pleiosperma (assembly GCA_035048495.1). NCBI lineage: Eukaryota > Viridiplantae > Streptophyta > Magnoliopsida > Ranunculales > Eupteleaceae > Euptelea > Euptelea pleiosperma. The sequence goes on from CM068551.1 coordinate 3,234,674, forward strand.
CCCGTTCTGGATTGGGCAATCCAGGTTGGTATCGGTGGCCACCGAGATGATCTGAAATGGGGTTCTCGCCCGAGATGCACTGTTCTTCTTCCACCCTCACGTAATCTCGAGCGAGATGATCCAAGATGAATGATCTACCCTCCGATCTGGATTAGGATAGGCGCCCACCGATCCAGTCTCCGATCCCGAGATTTTCAACCATGGCACAATCACAAGCATTTCCATTCTTTTAAAAGATGCCGTCTTTACATACACGGGAGTCAAAAGGTAAACAAAGAAGAAAAACATCTCTCCCTGTTCTTGAAAAGAACTTAAAGAAAAGATTGACTACACCGTTCTTTTTGGTGTTCCGGGTCAGGATCAGGGGACTAACTTTTTTGCACCAATAAATACACGTTCTCTCTCTGGCGTTGATGCCGAGAATCGACGGTGATTTTACGTGCTGAGCTGGCATTCACTGGATTGACTTTATGTCAAATCACCGTTAGATTCTCGGAATCAATGCCCAAGAGCATAGGTGTTTATTTGTGAAAAAATGTTGGTCCCCGGAGCCTGAACCTTTAAAAAAATTAAGAAAAAAAAAGATTTGAAGACTTATGCTTTGACAGAAAATATAGTTTTAAACATAGTTGAAAGACAAAAAAGTCCATATTTCTGACCCCAAACATTTAGGATAAGGAGTAAATGACGGAAATGTCCTGCGTGTAATAGTTTGTCCGGAAAAAAAAAATATATTAATATTTTCATGTCGTTTTCTATATTTTCAGGCCACTTTAATTGCATATGGACCAAATTGCACATGTAACACGAAAAGAGCTAATTTTGTAATTACGGCGCCCATCACGTTAGCAAGTGGACAACAATAAGGCGGTTTTTTGGACCCAACTTTTAACTGCTACTTTCCCATTTTACCCTCGTAGAGTTTGTATTTGTGCAGCGATGGGCACAGGTAGGAGTCTCTTTTATGTAATTTAAAAAAAATAAAAATAAACCTTTTTTGTAGAGAAAATAAACCAGCAAACCACCTTAGAGATGGAGATGAGGAAGATGAAGAAAGACAATCAAAATTATGTGGAGAATTTTGAACTTATAATTCTTGTATGAATAAATAGGTGGAGACTTCTATGCGCCACGGACCAAACAAATCGGCCCTACACAAGTTGTGCCACGTCAGCAAAAAAAAGCTAAAAGTAACCGTGCCCCGACGTAACCCACTAACTTGGGTTGCGGTTGTGTTTGTAATTGCAAAAACTTTAGTTTTTTTTTGCTGATGTGGCACAACTTGAGCAGGGCCGTTTGCCCTGGCGCATGGAAGCCGCTCCCGAATAAACCTTTAAAGATGATAAATATATATTGCTAATTTGGTCCTATTTAATAGGACGTGGAAATGAAATTATTACATATGATTAGCATTATGGTCATTGTATTGGCCAATAAGCAATTTTAATATGAAAAAATTTAGAAACCTTTCAAATCAGTAAAAAAATATTAAGAAATTAACCAACCCGACTAACTTGACCAATCCGATAGTGTTGGGCTCGGGCTGTGAAATCTAGGCCTGCCCTCGGGTTGGGTTAGATTAGGGTCGAACAGTAAAATGTGGCTGTTTGGGTTCTAAATACAGTAATTTCTCCAAAAAGTTTTCTAGATGTAGGCAGGGCCGGCTCTACCTTAAGTCCATTAAGGCGGTCGCCTAAGGCCACTGGGTGAGAGAAGGCCCTCAGCCCAGGTCCCACTAACCGCATGAATTTTTAGCCCACCCCTTATTGAAAATACAAACAAAAAATCAACCTGATTGATTATCTCTAACCATAGATTTTAGTACTTTTTAGGACATGATTCTAGCCAGATTCAAACATTTTTTTTATTAGTAAATCTAATGGCTAGAAATCATCAATCAAGCTGATTTTTAGAGTGTTTATCAACGAATAGGTGGGCTGAACATCCATGCAGTCATGGGACTGAAAAATTCAAGTAGAACCATGCATGCCTTGGAAGTATAAACCCAAAACCAGCATGGAAGTATCACTTTCCAAAAGAAACTGCTATTGGGTTTGACATAATACATGGAGTGGTGGTATATGTGGGGCCTCATCTGATTCATGTAGTAGGTGGTGGATTTTGCAGCCCCATCAGCCCTCCACCCTCATTCGATCTTTCTCTGATGATCCAACGGTCTTAGATGTGATATCACATACCATCATCACATTTTAACAGATAGGTGATGGACATGTTGTACCCAAATCTCAAAACTTGTATGGATTAAATTTGTGCTATATCAACTTTAGACACATGTGTTCACACAATAACTTTCCTCTTGCAGAAATAAGATTTTTCCGGAAAAGGAAATAAATTAATATTTTATCGAAAAATTCGACCTCGTGTTCAAATTGAAGATGAAACTGACGCTTAGTCGTTAGACGTCGAATTTGATTGAAAGCGAAAATTTCTTGGGAAAAAGATGTTGGAGTAAAACTTCTGTAACAAGGTATGCCTGAAACTTTTTCAAATGGGGAAGCACTATTTTTATACTCACCACTGTCCTCTGGGCCCACTGACCACCCACAATATAAGCCACGTGACAATTTATTAGAGGACACTGACCGTATAGATGTTTGACCAATCTGTAAGTGGACCTACAAACCAAAAATCAGCCTGATTAGTGATTTCAAACTGTTGGATCTTTATACGGAAATAATGGTAAATAATGCTCAAATTCCTACGGTTAAAATCAACCAACGAAAATGACTTCAACTAACGCTTAGAAATCACTGATCAGGTTGATTTTGGGTTTGTAGGTCCACCTAGGGATTGGCCAAACATCTATAGGGTCAGTGTCCTCTAATAAATTTCCAGGTGGCTTATATTGTGGGTAGTCAGGCAATTAAAAATGGCCGTTTAAACGGTTTTAACCGAGTTTAAATATTAAAACCCCAGACCCGTTTCTGTCAAAACCGTTAAAATGCATTTTGACGCTTTGAAAAAAACAGCCCTTAAATTCTGGAATTTTTTGTGAAGAAAAACAGCCGTTAAATTCCGTTTTTTTTTTTTTTTTTTTTTTTTTTTTTAAATTTTGAATTTCAGTGCCATTTTTTTCAGTTAAAAATCGTTAAATTCCGTTAAAATCTAATTTTTTCCATTTTTGCCCCTGGCCGTTTCAATCCGTTTTAACAGTAACGCCCTCAGTCCGTTACACTGTTAAAATGGCCTCCTTTAAACCTTAATTACAACTACACATAGTCTACATGTGAGTCATCACTTGATAGGTCCCATCTAAGATACGATCAGACGGTTATAACCATCCGATCCCTTGATTCTTGACACAATTGAACAGTTATATCTGATCCATAGTTTCTAGTTAGCATTTTGGAGTGCTGCAAAAATACGGTACGGGAAATGTTAGTACAATTCGGGTTTGTCATTAAAAAATGTGTTATAAAATTCGATAAAAATAATTTAAAAAAGTAAAATATTGATACTATTTTGTCGTATAAAATTGTTTTCATGTTCATCGCTGAATAAATCAGAGATAATTTGGAAAAGTTTGTGAATTATTCAAAAAAATGGCCGTTATAACAGATTCAGACCTCCCCCATTACGTTATGTACCGTTAAAACGCTCAAAAAAGAACAGCCGTTATTGTTCCATTATACTGAAAATAGCGACCGTTATTTTCTGAAATATTTTGTGAAAAAAGCAGGCATTATTTTTTGTTATGTTCTGTTATTTTCCGTTTTTTTTTTTAATTTGAAAATCAAAATTCAAAATTAAAATTTTGAATTCCAGCGCCATTTATGTTTTTTTTTCCCCATTTTTTGCCCGAGCATTACAATTTCTTATAACGGAAAAAAAAAACGGTAACGCCCCCAGTCTGTTATACCGTTATAACGGCCCCTTTTAAACCTTGGTTCATATCAAGGTTTAAAGGGGACCGTTATAACGGTATAACAGACTGGGGGCCTTACCGTTTTTTCCGTTATAATGAAAAAAACGCTCAGGAGCAAAAACGAAAAAAAATGGGAAGAAACTGGAATATAATGGAAATTACGGAAAAAATGGTGCTGAAATTCAAATTTTGAATCTTAAAATTTCAAAAATGGAAACTAACGGAAAAAAATGGAATATAACGAAAAAATAACGGGAAAAAATGAAAATAATGGCCTTTTTTTTTTCACAAAATTTTCCTGAAAATAAGGTCGTTATTTTCTGGGCGTTTTAACGGTCCATAACGTAACGGGATAGGTCCGAATCCGTTAGAACGGCAGTTTTTTAAACCTTGGTTCAGATCATCCAATTGTATTTCCTTTTGGGGCTTGCGATCTTTGATGCAGGAATCAACGGTCATCAAATTGTAGGTCCCAGCTCCCAACATGTCTGCCATGCGTACCGATACGACAGGTTACGATACCATCCTTATAGGAGAATAGTCATAAAAGGAATTTAGTTGACAAAAAGAAAGAAAAAAGAACCGCCTCTGAGCTTTTGTGCGTCAGGTTTCACACCTGAAAAAAAAAAAAAAAACAAGGTCTGACGACTATATCCATGACCATGACGAGAAGGTGGTTAATATTGACCAATAAATCTTGTTCTTTTTTTGACTTTTTAGGGAGTTTTTGTTGAAACCAGATACATTTCTCCCAATCCCACAAGAACTGAGTGATGATGTTTGAAACTTTTAAGAGTGGTTGTGGTTTGACTGTTTTGAAAGGTGGATTAAGTAAGAGCTGATGAAGTCGACGTCGATCTCCTTCTGAAAATATTTCTTTAGTGAGATTAATGATGGACGTATTTGACACGGGTCTTTGAGCTTCTGTTGAAGTTTTTGACATGGGTTTTGTTTGTTTAATCATAAAGGGAATTCTGAGGTTCTAGCCAGATTTATCGTACAAGTTCATGACATGGGTTTTGTTTATTTAAGAGGTTTCAGGCTGTACAGGTAGAAGGATTCCTGGGTTTTGATTGTTTAAGCTTTTCAGAGCTGGGGTTTTAGGGATTTTTATATTGAAGTTTCTCAAATGGGTTTTGTTTGTTTGAGCATCTAAGTACTTTGATTGAGAGATTTGTGGTGCAATAGACATTGAAGTATCGTAGTTTAGTGAGTTCTTGTTGTCCAGGCTTTGAAGGTTGGCAAATCGAATTCCGACAAAGATCGGTTTTCTTCGGAGGATTTGATTAAGTTTTGAGAATTTTTTTGATATCTGGTAAGTTCATGCATGAACAAGATATTTTCTTGTATCTTCTCGTCCTCTTTTTCTTTCTTTTTTGGTTGATATCTGCTAAGTTTAAGTTCATACATGAAATCTCTCTCTCTCTCTCTCAAGGTTTAAAATTTTGGTTTCGCATGCCATTTTTGGTGAGGGCCGAAATCGAATGTGAAATTTTGGAAAATTTGAAATTGAGATTAGTAATGAAAATTTCACGAAAAGTTCGAAATTTCAAAAAAAAACTAAAATTTTCAAGAAATTTTAAAAATATCCAAAATTTCGAAAATTTTGGAATTTCTAAATTTCGATTTTTATGGATTTCGGTTTCGGCGTCGAAGTTTTCTCTCTCTATATCTCTCTCTCTAGATATGTATAAGTTGACACACATGGCTGATTTTTGTTGTGGATAATTTCTTCACCTTTGTGATGATGCCCATTCCAACATTTGAAGCCTTACGAAAAGTGGAATGCAAGTTGAAAAATTCTGAATCGTCTTTGAAGGGATTAGAAGTTTCAGAAAGGGTTGATTTTTTGTGAGGATGATCTCCATAGTGAGGAGCTAGATCATCCTCATGACCAAAAACAAAAATCTGACTTATTCATCTCTGTGTGGGGCCCCACGACCATTTGTCATTATACGTGTTGAAAAATATGTCAACCTATATATCTATAGTTTGCTTTTCCAACTAACTTGTCTGATGGGTTAGGTCCTCTCTCTAATTTAAGTTTTTAACTTGGTTCATTGGTTGCTTTTCAAAAAAAAAAAAAAAATTTGTTTCATGGGTTAGCTAGAAAGCAATAACAGGGGTAGTTTGGTCATTTCGATTTTTTCTTTTTTTTTGACCTAATCAATTATTTACTTTGACAGGTTTGAAATGGGGTCCCCAAAATGCACAAGATTGGTTCTGGACTTGAGTTTCTTGGTGGTACTTATAGCCTTGAATTTCAGAACAATTACGAGTTATACCCCTAGAGAGACGTTGCTCAGGCAAACTTACATGGCAAGACTAACAACAATATCTAGCTTTGAACCAGGTGAGAACTTTAATCTGTAATCTTACTCTTATCGTACTTGGGAGATCTCTAGGTTGGAAATCAGCTTGATCGGATGATTGCAACCATCCGATCATGACTTGGTCGGGTCGACCCATGGGCCCTATGATATGGGTTCTGAGTCAGGTCTTTAAACACTTGAAATAAATAACAAGTGAACAAATAATCTGATTTTACTTAAATTGATCTATTAATCCTGTTATATAAAATTTTTTCCCTTTTATGTTTTTTTTTTTGGATTTCATAGGCATGAATTTGCTTGAAAGAGAGAATGTTTCAGAGCCAACGAGACACTTAGCTGATACAGTAAGGGTGGATCCTTTGGATAAATTCAAGAAATATAGAGGAGGTTATGACATTACAAACAAGCATTACTGGAGTGTAATCTCTCTCTCTCTCTCTCTCTCTCTCTCTCTCTCTCTCTCTCTCTCTCTCTCTCTCATGTTTTATTGATGAGCCTAAAAATCAAAACTGGTCAAATGTTCTTGACCACCTGATCATGGTTTTGGAGAATCAGAAAATGAATAACAATCCACTGATCTGAGGGTTAAGATAATTCGTTCAGGGTCTGATCGATGGATGTCTCGGCTTGACACACCCAGTTTCGGTATTTTTGACTTACCACTCTAATTAAACCCAAAGTGGGTTGACGTTAGAAAAAGAACTAACTTGTTATTTTTCTTGTTTTTTGCTATTTTCTTCAGTCTACAGTATTTACAGGTATTTACGGATATGCCATTGGGGTAGTTTGGCTTTTGTGTGGTATGATTTATGGCGGGTTTCTGCTGGCCACCACTCTGTGTTGCAAGAAAGAGGAGAAAAAGCTAAAGAGACTACCTTGCTCTAGGCAGTGTTATCTCTGGCCTATTCTTTTTGGGGCTTCCTTCACAATTCTAGCCATGTAAGTTGTGCATTCTGTACCCATGGCTCATGTTAGACGTAACCCTGCACTCAACTTTTACTTAGTGTGTTTGGCTACTCGGATACGGACAAGAGTGTCTCCTTGTCCCTAGAAAAGGGGAAACTGTTTTTTTTTTTTTTAACATATTTTCTACTCGATACGTCCAAAACCCTTTGTTTTGCGGATAGCATATTCCTCATCCTTCATTTGTCATAAGGTGAACATTCAGATAAGCTCTTATGCTGGAATAGGACAGAGCTTCTCTACGCCTGGATTAGAGCTTACCGACTGTTTGGCTTGCAGGTAATTAAGTTACAAGGGATATGCAATCCACAAAGATGTATTTTCGGTCATGCGTGTACCCAAAAGAACAATTTCATACTTCTCAGAATGTGATTCATCCACAGAAATCCCTCTCTTATTCCTCCAACCAAACATGCCCATATTCATGCTACAGTTCACGTGTGACCCATTGTCTTGTCTAAATATATTTGCAGAGTTGCATCTGGAACTGTTCTTGGGGGAAGCTCAAGATTCCATTCGAGAGCGAAAACAGTGATGAACATCATCATAAAGACAGCAGACGACGCATCAGATACGATATACAATGTGACAGGAGCAATGAGAGACATACGTGATAACTTAAGGCCCACCGACGAAGCTGGTGAGGCTTTCAGCTTTCTCAACTCCACATCCCAGACGCTCGATAATCAAGCTGCAGAACTAAGTAGACAGGCGAAGAAAAACCGGCGTTTGATCAACAAGGGTCTTAAAATAGTGTAAGTCTCTCTTCCTCTCTCATTATGAACACTTCAAACTGAGGGTCTTAAGATTCAACCCCTTCTGATGATTATAACAATGGTTTAGAAAACAGCCGTTAGATCATTCCATGACAAGACCATGAATTTTATCCTGCCATTTCAACTAATTTGTTTCTGCTCTGCAGGTATATAACAACCACCATCGCCATTTCATTGAACTTGATTGCTGCTATTGCTTTGTCAGGTGGGTGTATCGAATAATGGTTACAGTTGTTTATCCTAAATTCATAAGTTTATCAATTCATACTTGATTCTTGTACCAATTTCTGAGATTTCTCTGATTGCAGTTTCTGGATTTCTGAAGTTGCGGCGGGCATTTTACCTGTAAGTAAAACTCAATCCTTCTTGCATTCCTACATGCTGGAAAGAAAAATATAAAATCAAAATACTCTCAAATCATTGAGGCCAATCCACTTCATGTTCCCATCATGATGTCACAATGTACACATGAACATACAATTATGAAGTATTAAAACTGCCTGAGTAGTGAAGATAAAAGTTCTGGAGATGTCTAATGTATTTCCTTCTCTCTTGGCAGGTTTATTGTCCTATGTTGGTTACTGGCAGTCCTGGGCTGGGTGTCCTTCGGGTTGTACTTTTTCCTAGAAAAGTAAGGCCAAGTTCTTCGCCTTCCATGGTTCCACATTTCCTTTCCAGGGTTTTACCCATAGAAAAGATAGAGAAAATGTTCTAAGGGAATGAAATTGATAATTTTCAGGTTTGCTGGCGATACATGCACCGCTCTTGAGGATTTTCAACAAGACCCCCACAACAACAGCTTGACCTCAATCCTCCCGTGCGACGAATTGCTTTCGGCAAAGTCAGTCCTACTCGACACCAGAGTAGGGATCTATAACTTCGTAAATCAGGTAAGACAAATCTATTGGTTTTTATTACAAGTATAGGACTCTACTCTCTCTAAAAGTTGCCTGGTCAGATTTTTTCCATTTGTTCTCACACCCTCTTATTTCAACTCATTAAAGTTCTACATGCTTGTATTTTGTATGTAAACACATGATTACTAGCAAAAGTTGCATATATAGATGTTATAATAAGACTTGGGTAAGCAACTTCATAATTGACTTGTAACAGTGTCCCCTGAAACTGGAGCCCCACTGCATGAGGGGGGCATTTAGGTGGGGTGGAAACCCTTTTTCTGTTCTCCCATCCTAATCCCAAATTCCCAATATTCTTGTTCCTAAAAGGGGCTTAATCAGTCTGCCTCTAGATCTTTACTAACTGTTATTCCACTTGCAAAAATTTCAGGTGAATGCAAACATATCAGGCTTCCAGGCATCATCCATTCCAAATCTGATCCAAGTCTGCAATCCTTTCTCGGCGCCACCAGACTACCATTACCAGCCAGAAAACTGTCCTGCCAATACAATCCGAATTGGAGACATTCCCCAGGTGAGCTTAAGTAATGGTGAAGCAATCTAAGGTGTCCAAGGCAGGGAGGATCTGATAGGCCCCACCTAGTGGACCTAGGAAAAAAATTGATCTAATAGGATAACCCCAACCATTCAAATCTTGCATTCTCTTGGATAGTAAAGAATAGGCAAAACCTAGAAGATCGGCGCAGGTCGGAGTGCAGATATCTAAACCTAATTATTCTTATACGCGCGCATATAGGCTAAACATCCAAAACCTGCTAATATTTGTTCTTTTTTCCCTTCTGTTTTGAAGGTCTTGAAGATATTCACTTGTTCTAATGGGGATGCTGGAAATTGTAAAGAAGGGGAATTCATCTCCACCAGCGATTTTGAAACAGTGCAGGCTTACACAAGATCGATTCAGAATCTACTAAACGCCTTTCCTGGTATGGAAAGCCTCGTAGACTGTCAGACAGTAAAAGATGCTTTTACTGAGATCCTTTCCAAACACTGCAAACCGTTGAAGAAATATGTTAGAATGGTCTGGGCAGCAATGGTTGTTCTCTCAACAATCATGGTGATTTTGGTTCTAATATGGGCAACAAAAGCTCACCATGACAAGAAACGTCATTTTTCAGATGGCTCCGTAAAACCCCATTCATTAACAGCCAATAAGATGGAATCTGACATAACCAAGGCCGGCGTTTATCAGTCAGAAATTGCATTGGACCCATAATCAGAATTCAAATTCTCAGGAAACATCTGGAAACTGAAAGTGCCAGTGATTTCCAGAGACTTGAAGAAGATCAAGATACAAATTTTTGAGGGAAAAATGAGAAACATAAAAAAGGACTAATTGACCATGGGGAGAGATCAAAGAACAAATGGATTCGATAAGTCCTAGGTCGAGGTAAGAGACTTGAATCCGAAGGAGAGAGTCCACCACGGCAAGTCCTTTTGAACTAGGACAAATGATATAACAATTCTTTCTTTCTTTCTTTTTTCTTTTTCTTTTTCTTTTGTAACAAAAAGGCAAATCTGAAATATACTCCAGATGGACTAAACAAGATTTGTAAAGCATAGAAAATTATGATATTGCATTTTGATAATAGTTTTAATCAAATAATTGAAAATATTAGGCACCATTAGATTATAGTAGCTAGTAACCTATGATGCCTGAATACGGATACGGACAAGGATACAGGAAGCGGGGATATGACTCGACATTTTGTTAGGTAGAAATATTGGAAGAAGTTGACATACTATATACCCACAAGCCTCCATAAAAACGTATGGAGCAAAGATGTTTTCCCCTGCAAACAGTAACACAAAGGCTTTCTCTGTTTATTTTCTACATGCCTACAAGCTAACACATACATATAATGGTATACAAGCTAACTCCGCTGGTGTAATGCTTTACACTGCATTGCCAGTCCAAGCCTGGATGAAGGAGGAGAATTACATCAGGTTGGCAAACACTGTAAAACTTTTGCCAAATCATACCATGAGTTATTACATTTAGCTCAAGCTAGGGTGTTCCTCAGAAGCGGTGCACTACAGCAACACCCGATTGCAATGAGAAGTGGGCAAGGGTTGGCTACGGCGTACACTAAAAATGACACATTGCAAAGATAACCAATTGCGATGAAAAGTAGGCAAGGGTTCCTGCATCGTACTCGACAAAGTTAGTGCAAGAAAGTAGGATTGTCTTGTCACTTGGAATGTTGGGACTTTAACACGTAAGAGCTTAGAGTTAGTAGACACAACGAAAAGAATGAGAGTTAACATAGTCTGTTTATAAGAAACAAAGTAGGATGGGGCAAAAGCTAAGAAAATAGATGGTCCACACCTATGTATTGCACCATCACTTGAGTCAAGGATTAAAATCTCGAACGTTACAGACTCTTCTAGAAATCATTTCAGACCAAGACAAGTAACTGTCATGCAAAAAATTGTATAGGTCACACATTTACTGGCCGAATAACACTTTGCACAAACTTAGTCAGTCTCGAACAACTGAGGCTGCCTGAGTCCGATGAATTCTTTTATCCACATTGTCTTGTTCACATTATATCCTACTCCACTAAGTCATACCATACACATCTCTGTATCAGCTCCATAAACATTCCATTTCCATTTTTCTAAGGCAACAAATTTAATTTGTGTAAAGGAATAAAACCACTCATTAATTCTGTAAACCTTTCATATTGCTCTTTTCTTGTTCTTCCAAAGTGATGATTACAGAAACATGGTCTTTTTTTCATTTCCTTGCAACAAAGCAATAAGCAAATGCTTCTATCCATTGATTAAATTCCAGGATGCATCTCAATGCATATGGAGTATCTGCCGCAAGAAATATTGCACAAATTATTATCAGGAATCCAGTACAAGTAGTAAAGGATCAAACCCAAACATGTGAAGCAGAACAGTGTGCTTCAGCTTTAAATTAGCCTTCATCCTGCCATGGAAATACAATACAACAATTGTAAGACACAGATTTGAACTAGGAAATATATAAGGGAAAATAAATAAATAAAAAGCAGGAAAAGAATCCGAATTCAATTGACCATACTCAACAAGAAATCCACTTGATTGTTTATAGGAAAACTAATATGTGGATAATTCACTAAACTAAGCACTCATATTCAGACAGACATTTAATCTGTTTTAACACAAGTTTATTAATATGGGTAGAGAAGCACAGAGGAAACCAAGCTTGAGGAAGGTAATCAAGCGAAAAGAAAAAGGAAACCAGCAAGTTATACTCTAGGATTAACATACAAAATAAATATTTATTCACTATGACATCTCTTGAAGAATGTGATGGAAGACTCGAAATTCTGCAATCAGAATCAATATTCAAAAATATTATAAAACAAAATTTCGTTTGCTCTTGGTAAGTACGTGCGATAGTATTAATAGCAAATGGGTAAGAACCCCGTTTTTAAAGGAAATAAGGTTGCCACCAGCTAGAGAGGAAGACCCTCACTAATAAAGCAAGATTATACAAGAAGGTGCCTACCTACGGATATCCAAAAACAATCTCATCCCAGCTGAAAGCAAAGTCCTTGAATCGAAAGCCTTTCAACTCAATGAGAATGGAAGACCAGTAATAGATAGTAGCCTGAATCTTCTTGGCCACTGAATTGAACAACTCAACTTGTCCTCAAATATGAGATTGTTCATCCTTCCATATAAAACAACTAATGGCAAATGGAATGAGCCTCCAAAGACAATGTCCCCAGGGATGGAAGGAATCCGTGTACCACCCAAGCAAAAGATCCTTCATGCACTGAGGAACTACCCAACTAATACCACAGAGCTAAAATAAAACCCACCAAACCTTGCTAGAAAAACAACAATGGATAAACAAGTGATCAACTGTTTCCTCACTCGCTCTGCACATGAAACACATGTCCAGTATGATCTTCTTTCTGCTTATCAGATGATCCCCCATGGGGATTTTGTTATGCAACACCATCCACATGTGGATGGAACTGGGAAACCCCACACAGCATTATCAGGAAATGAAGCCTAAGTCGAAAAGACAGGAGAAGAATAGAAGGAACAAATAGAGAAACACCTTTGCCATCCAACTTAAATACTATGATAGCATCCGAATATTCTTCCCAAAGAAAAAGCACATTTATAAAAACAAGATTTTCATTAAGGTTGTACTTAGTGTATATCAAAAATTTGGGAAAAATAATTGGATGCTATCATACTATTTAAAAAATAATAATAATAATAAACTCTCTTCCATACAACTAGTGCACACCCTCATTGATCTAGAGTTCTAGACTTTTCATTTCATGAGCCCAACTCAAGAGAACTCTTAGATCCAAACGAAAAATCGTAACCATCTGATCATATACATCTTTTTGAATGGGTAAAGATACCAGTCAACAAAAAGTCCATTCAACAGATGGATAAGATCACTTGCCCAGCTTGATTTTTGCATTAGAATATCTCATATGTGGAGCCCCTCCATTGGATGGTTCAAAACCCTCGAATGTGTGCCATACGTATAGTATTACAAGTATAATCCTACAGTAGCATCATATCATTTCCCCAAAACTAAAATGCTCGGTAATTTCTTAAAATAAACCAATCATCTTGTGAAAGATTATAAAACATTTTTCTTTGATGAATGGCATATTTACTCACAAGACAGAGAATTTACATTAGGAGAATAGAATCCCCCTACTATGGCAAACATGTGTATTTACATTTGCAACAAGGCTTCGTTTGTTTTGCAGAAATTTCTTTTTCTGGAATCATTTTTTTTTTAAATTTGGTTTTCCACGTGTTCGTTTCATGGAAAAAATCTATTTTGAAGTTGATTCCAAAGAGCATAAACCGCAGAAAAATAACACACCAATTTTAAAATGGTATGTCATTTTCCCAAGAAAATGGACACTTATTTCCACTTTTTACCCCACAGCTTCTGCAACCAAAATCTTACCACATGTCAAGTGACCCACATATCAAAACCACACATGCCAAGTGGCCCTACATATGGGTAGGCCCCACATATGGGTAGGCCCCACACATTAAGAGGGTCACATATCAAGCCACACATTGGGCATGGAATGGGGTGAGTCAGATTCAAGATCCACCTTGATTCAAACCAGTATTTAGCGGGTTTGGATCATTGAGATGAGATATGAATAAAAATGGGTCAGAAAAGGTTCCATGTTGCTTACAAAAAAAAAGGTTCAATGTTATATCAACTTGTATCAAGCTCAGGTTGAATTCAAATCTGATAGTAATAATGTATTTGGATCGGATCGGATCGGACGACGGGTTTGGGTCATGGATCCTTACTAAAAACTTGTCATTTTGCAGCGGATCCAACCTATATTTGACTCATGTTTCACAGATGTGTCAGAACCAGAATTTCCCATATGGATAGTGGTTTGGAATTTGGATCATGTGCACAGAACTGAGCCGAATCCAAATCTAAATACAAATCATGCTATTCAAAGTCAAATTCAAATCCAAATCTAACTAGATCAGACCCATATCCGACCTGTTTATGCCTTATCCAGGTGGTTACCCATGTATGACCCTAAATGTTAGGTAGGAACCACATATTTGGGCAACCCATGTCAGGTGGACCCGACATATCAGTATGCCCAAGGTTTAAAATATCGTTACATTTCCTTGTCTTGGTGAGCTGATATAACGAGATGAATCGACCGAAACGAAATGAGACAATGGAAAAAACACTATATGTCTCAATAAGGTTAAAATATTTATTCTTTTTGATAAGTGAATTTACCACGATTTTCAACCAAATAGATATTCACGATTTAAACTAAAAAATGATGCAGACTGAAAAAAAAATCATGGAATGAATAGATTCACTAACCAACCCATTTTACAGGGAACTCTGAATCAAACTCAAATGAGACCGAAATGCTAACGTAGAAATGATCCTAACCATAATTAGCAAATTGTGAAGTGGCAAAAATTCGACCACTGAAAAATGCGAGTTTAAAACGATTTGGGTTCCAAAAAACAAAGTAAAAAAACAGTAAAAAAGATGAGAACGTCAAAAGATCGATAAGAGAAGACTTCAGACTTGATATTTTTTTAGTTCAAAACTACGCACTCAAGAAAACGTATACATATATGTGCATATGCCCATAATGCATGTAGATTGGGTGGTAATATAAGTATAATAGAATCGAAACTATATGATATTTCCCTTAAATCTAAATAATATAAGCAACACTAATAATTTTCAAAACTATTTCTCATTTATCAAGGTTTCCAAATGCGTAGGAATCTGTTAATCTTTTCTAAAAATATTTTTTTAAACATAAAAATTGGTGATATTATAAATAAATAAATATTCTTTAATTTTTAAAACAAGAATAAGTTTTATTCATAAGAATTTTTGAAAAATTTAAAATTACGAGGTTGTTTCGGATTATTGAATATTTCGTTTTTTTTTGCGATGTTTTGAAAACACTGTGATTTGAAATGTGTTTTTAAGAGATTAGGGTTTTTTTTTCTTGAAAAAGTCGAGTTTTAAAAGGAGATTTGCTAACTATGATCCTAACCATTTGATTAACTGCTTGGGGGCTGCCCTCAAATTACGCATATCGTTCCATAAAATGGTTCATTAATGGAAAGATTTAAATAGAGGTGACACTTCAATAGACAGTACATACAGCATATGCATCTAACAGATGGCCAATATCTAAATAATAACATTTCCTCAATGGTCTAAGACTCTCAGCCAATTCTTCCTATAAGCTACATCTAATCAATGTGATATATTTGCAAGTAATCCCAGTACTACTGTAATTATGATAGTATCTAGTCTATATTACATACATTGCAATTAGTATACCGTTATAAAGATACTCTTAAACTCTATATTCTCCAAAGTAGGGGTGCAACTTGGGCGGGTTGGGTCGGGTTTGGAGTCAACCCGAGCCCAACCTGACATCAAGACCCTCTAGCTTGAGCCCGAGCCCGACCCGATCGGGTTGGTGTTTGAAATAGAAAGAGATGAAGGCTTATCAGTAAAGAGGGAGAGAGTTAAAGAGATATAAGCCAACCTCTACTGCAAAGGAGAAGCAGCCATCAAGAAGAAGGCTGAAAATGCTCCAATTGCAAAGAAGAAGGCCAAGGAGGAGAAAAAGCTCCCCAAGGAGGCGATTTCATCCGACAAGAAGAGGAAGCGATTACATCGAGAAGCTCGCTCAAGAGGCTTCATGACTCCAAATTGTTGTTTGTTTGGTGTTGCCAAGGAGCTCGCAAAAGCATGTTATGCCTATGTCAGAAGGGACCAAAATCGTCACTAATTTTACATGTTCTTAGGGTTTCTAGTTTTGGGGGTTTTATTAGAAGTTAGGGTTTCTATATTCTGCATTTTGGGAGGGAATCGGTGCTGGTGAGATCCCGTCATTGGGTTAGGGTTTCTTCTCTTGTAATTTCATGTGAGATTGGGAATGGAAAGAATATGGGAGAGAGATATGGAAGGAGAGATACCAGATAGATTAACAGAGGAGAGAGAGCAGAGAAAGGGGAGAGGAGGGAGAGAAATAAGGAGAGATGAAGAGAGGAGATTTGAGATACAAACTGGGAGTGAGAATTTGAGATGGGGGAGATCAGGCTCGGGTTGGGTTGGGTTGGGCGAGGCCTCAACCCGAGCCCAACCCGAGTTCATATATCCAGACCCGAGCCCGAGTATTGCCTAAACTAGCCCAAGCCTGACCCAAAGTCGGGTTGAGCCCATCGGGCTTGGGTTGGACCCGCCCAAGTTGCAGCCCTACTCCAAAACCTATGTTGTGGTTCAAGGGATATTTAAAACTTCGGATCTTCCAAAACAAAAAGAAAGGTGAGCAAGAAATACATTTTTCTGAGTCTCACTCCGCTCCTTTTTCCCTTCTCTCCTTGATCATAGTTGGCCATCCCAGGTGTTGGTGTTGGTTTCAACATGGATCAAACACCTGATGATGCGGTTGGTACCATACATGTGTAGAACTTTTATTGGCCAAGGTCTTCATGTGGCAGCAACAACGTGGATATGCACATACTTGGTGTCACTAGGTAAAATAGAAATAGTAAAAGATGATTTATTTCCCCTTGCAATAAGTCCATTCCTCAACAACTCTCCAACCCAATAGATACATAATGTAGATGCATAGTACAAGAGGGAGCTAATAACACTAGGACATCAAATTCCAGAAGGACATCAAGTTGTTGATGAGCTACCATTCACATAGTTATTACAAACATTCAACCAACCTTACCATTAGAAAACCACCTCATGGTGGATGAAGGCGAAGTATTTTTGACTCCATACTAGTAAAAAGAGTCAAAGGGGCTTGCTTCCATTGAGCGCTCACCCGATAGAGGGTGGAATAATATTTTTTTTTTGATAGTATAGAAATTATAAAAAGGGCAAAAGGTCAAACAAAACAAGCACAATAGTAAAGAGGTCGAGATGACCTACAAAAGGCTAAAAGCAAAACAAAACACATGAAGAACTACAAAAGAGGAAAGAGGGAGCAATAATATCACCTTGTACAACTGACTCAGACCTTGTACAACTTTTTAAGTCGTAGATTTATGATTTGTCAATTCCATGCCAGGTGCATTCGTATTTGTATATGTTTTAGTCTAGTCCTTGCACTGGTAAATCTATAAGAGACGAGACAAGAAGATGAATGTTCCAAAGCTTCAAAGGTCAAGGAAGGATACTTAAAGTTGAGCATCTTACTTGATCCTATTCTGATCAAGATCAAGTCATATCATTACGGCTGGAAAGCTCTCATTTAGAGGCACTATGCATAAAGGTATAAGGGTAGGACTCAAGGTCCTCATATGAGTTTTTCCTCATGTTTAGTACTTATTGGTATACCTGGTGGTAGGTTCAAACGCATCCACCTCTACTGAGTAACAACTTAGGCCACATCAACTTTCAACTCTTGCATTTGGACAGGCCTAGTTAGCATCACCTTCAAAGACACAAAGCACAGCC
Source organism: Euptelea pleiosperma (assembly GCA_035048495.1). Classification (NCBI taxonomy): domain Eukaryota; kingdom Viridiplantae; phylum Streptophyta; class Magnoliopsida; order Ranunculales; family Eupteleaceae; genus Euptelea; species Euptelea pleiosperma. The sequence continues at coordinate 3,252,529 of CM068551.1, forward strand.
TACTTTGATAGTGCATGCGGCAATAGGATTGCCCAACCAGGATAGCCAATAAGTCTTCATTGGTTTACGCCTTATCCGAGTCGATGTCATAACCCCTTGGTTGTAAACTTACGCCGAGTGATGCATCTCCCTTTGTAGCTCTAGGACACATTCATAGAGCCTCGTATGTCTCATGCTAGGCACAAGCAGATTTGCATTCATCTATTTGGAAGATTTCACGTGCCAAAATTGTTCTATATTAAAAAAAATTGAAAATGTGCGAGTATTCGATTTTATGTTTTCAAAAGAATTTTATTTTATAAATTAGCTTTATTTTTATAAATAATTTAGTGATTTTGTCCTACATCAATTATGTAGTAATTTAGTTTGGCTTATATATGTTAAAGAGAGAATGACATAAGCATCGACATATTGTGATATTACAGCATAGCATGCACACACATATATGCTCTTCGGTATAATCGATTTTGACTATGGTTCAAGTATAGTATTAAATCACAACGCTGATCGAAATTAGAATAGATTAATCTCTTGGTCGGCTAATTCAGATCGTAGCCATTGATTATCATTGACCTCGATTAGATCACAACAGTAAATATTAATCCATCTTCTAAAAATGGACCATCGTAATTGATGCTTCCTGAACCGTTAGATAAGAGGTAATGCTTCAAATTGATTACAGAATTCCAATCAAATTAAATAGTTGCAATGGTTGGTTGTTTGAAAAGGTTTAATTTAAAAATTGTAATTCAAACCAACCATTAGAATTCCACACCTAGACATTGGTTGGTAATTAACAAACAAAAGGATGCAACAGTTCAAAGGATTCAAATTTTAAAAAGTGAGCAATGCAAGTCACACTAAACAATGAACAAAAAATACCTTAGATGGAAATATAGACAATTTGAAAAAGTCATCAATGTCTTAATAGGCAAAGGACACCAATCAAGAGATAGCACCAAGGGACACGCCCATATTGAAACACATCTAAGAATTCTCTCCTTTAACATAAACAAGATTTCTCAAATATCTCCTATAACTTTGGCGTAAAGTGGTGTGTTGGAACTATGATCGACGGTGAAAAGTTGATTGAGTAAGAAGCTTTGTTGTATCCTAGAAGTAAAATTGCCAAAACCCATTTGCATGCTCTAATTGCCACAAGAGTCGAGGGCAATTGTTGCATTTGCACCTCAAAGTTTTAGGGTTTTAATGGTACCTGATTCTAGGTTTTCTTTCACAGTTCTGTAAATTTCTCAAACCATAAAAAAAAAACCTAAAACTCCAATCCCACCATGGCACCATCAATCTATGATAAGAAACACTAGAAAATAAATTCCTACAAAACAAGAATTGGGTACTCGTTGTAATGATCGCCAAAACAAGACAAGAATACCTGAATTGATTCCGATTTCCGATAAGCGAGTGATTCAAGCTCCGTGATTCTGGCTCCTAGTGCATCAAATTTCTGCTTCACCTACAAAATAGAGAAGTTCGAAAAATAAACGAAAAAGAAGAACACGACACCGAAGGTAAAATCGAAGGGTTGGATTTTACTTCGGAAGAGAGCGAGTATCGATCGGTCCATAGATCTCTCCACACCAAGTGCGAAATCGCAGCTCCTGCAACTGAGAAACCCAACGCGAACGAAAGCAATCGAGTTCTCAACATCTTCAAAAGGCGCGAAAAAATAAAATGCCGAAGGAAAATTCTCTTACTGAACCGAAGAACAATTTATAGAGGCAAACGAGGGATATATTCGTCATTTATTGGTTTGAAACTTTGAATCCTTGGAGCAGAGTAAAACTTATATGAGCCACGTGGCATACTTTTAGGGGACTGACCGTATGTATGTTTGGCCCAAGGTTTAAAAGGGACCGTTTTAACGGTATAACGGTCTGGGGACGTTACCGTTCTTTTGGCCGTTACGGAAAAACGCTCAGGGGCAAAAACGGAAAAAAACAGGAAAAAAACGAAAATAACAGAAAAAACGTAAAAAGGGCGCTGAAATTCAAAATTTTAATTTTTAATTTGAATTTCAAAAATTCAATAACAGAAAATAACGGGAAAAAATGGAAAAATAACAGAAAAATGGAAAAAATGGCCGGTTTTTTCACATTTTTTCCAGAAAATAACAGTCGTTATTTTCTTTATAATGGAAAATAACGGCCGTTATTTTCATTATAACTGCCGTTATTTTCTGGGCGTTTTAACGGTGCGTAACATAACGGGGTAGGTCCGAATCCATCATAACGGCCATCATTTTCGTTATAACGACCGATTTTTAAACCTTGGTTTGGCCTATGGTTTTAAAATGGCTATTATAACGAAAATAACGGCGTGATCTGGACCTACCCGTTATGTTATGTACAAATCCGGCTCAACCATAAGGCCAGTAAGGCGGTCGCCTTAGGCCCCAGGTGAGAGAAGGCCCCAGCCCACTAACAGCATGGATGTTTAGCCCACCACTTATTGGATATACAAATAAAAAATTAACCTGATTGGTCATCTCTAGCCTTAGATTTTAGTACCTTTTAGGATTTGTTTCTAACCATTGGATTCAAGCATGCTTTTTGAGTAGTAAATCCAATGGCTAGAAATCATCAATCAAGCTGATTATTAGTGTGTTTATCCACCAATATGTGGGTTGAACATCCACACAGTCATTAGGCACAAAAAATGATCTATGTAGGGCCGCGAGAGTCCTCCTCATGGACTACAAGGGAAGTCCAGTTCATCTAAATTTTTTCAATAGCTTTTGATTATCGTAAATAATTGTTAAATAAGATTTTCTACCATATAGAGAGTTAAAATTTTTAATTAATACTATCTATTAATAAATTCATGTGGAGTTTTCGCATTAGGCCTCAACTTGCATCGAGACGGCCCTGGTTATAAACCATTAAAACACTCAAAAAATAACAGGTGTTATTTTCCTCTGATATCTCGAAGCCGGCCATAATATAATCGTAACGCCCGTTATGACAAAAATAATGACCATTATTTTCTGAAAAATTTTGTGAAAAAAAAAGGCCGTTATTTTCTGTTGTTCTTCCTCTTTTGAGGCGCACAAAAATATTGAACAATAGAGATGCGGTCTCATGTGGGATCACATTCCGGATGTGGATTTCACAAATCCAACGTTATTTGATATAGCTGCAAAAAGTATAAAAAGTGAATGCCAGCTCAGTACTATCAACCAAGGTTTAAAAAACTGCCATTGTAACGAAAATAACGAACGTTATAACAAAAATAACGGCCATTATAACGGTTTTGGAACTCCCCCGTTACGTTATGGACGGTTCAAACGCCCAAAAAATAACGGCCGTTATAACAGAAAAAAATGATCGTTATTTTCTGAAAAAAAATTGTAAAAATAAAAAGGCTGTTTTTGCGTTATATTCCATTTTACCGTTATTTTCCGTTTTTGAAATATTGAAATTCAAATTTTAAAATTCAGCGCCATTTTTTTCCGTTATTTCTGTTATTTTCTATTTTTTCCGTTTTTGCCCCGGAGCGTTTTTTCGATATAACGGAAAAAATGGTAACGCCCGTGGTCCTTTATACCGTTATAACGGTCCCTTTTAAACCTTGCAATCAACCATTGTTGGATTCTCGGAATCCACGGCCGAGAACACAACTCTCAAGAGGGGTCCGAAAAAGGGGTCCCGTGAGCCAGTCATTTTTACTAGATCTCTTGGCTATTTTGAAGAAGCAAATGGATATATCGCCTTTTTGTCAAAGCACTCATCAGTGAAAAGAGCTAATTGTTAACCAAATATGACAACAGGGTCAGACATGCTGGACGGTTCACAACTTGCACCTCACAAACCTCGAATTTTGGCAACTCTCGTAGAATAAATATTTCTCCTGGGCCTCTTTCTTGCCTACGAGAATACCTTGTCAACAATCCAACACATGGAAGAGGATCATGAAAGCTACAGCAGTACTCTGAGATGCGGGCTGCACCGGAGGACAGTCTAGGGGGGCATCCATAAATGCAGGCCATGACATTCCCTAATCTACAACAGATTGGGCTCAAGTCAGGCTTGCCTAGCGATTCTGTTAGGCAAGGAAGCCACACCAGATTGACTTCTTTGTGGAGCCACCAATTCATGATAGTTCATAGTGAAATTAGCTTATAATAACATGCTTCATCCGATATATATGGAACAAAATTTGGAATATTGAATGCATGGTTTAAAAAACGGCCATTAACGGATTCAGACCTACCCCGTAACGTTATGTAACGTTTTAATGTTCAAAAAATAACCGCTGTTATCTTCCGTTATAACAAAAATAACAACCGTTATTTTCTGAGAAAATTTGTGAAAAAAAAAATGTTATTTCTGTCATTTTCCATTCTATACCATTATTTTTTTTTGTTGAAAATTTGAATAAATTTAGAATTTTAGAACCCTTTTTTCTATTATTTCCATTATTGACAATTATAACAGAAAAAATGGGAGCGCCCCTAGTCCGTTATACCGTTATAACAGCCCCTTTTAAACCTTGATTGAATGCACCCCAAAAATAAAGAACTTCCAACAGAAAATGTTACACAGGTTTCAGACTTAAGTCAACACATCGGGGCCTAAATGTAGACCCAATCTGAACTTTTTGCAAAAATCATGAAGAAATACCAATGCATACGCTCCTAAAATGCTCTATCGCCTGAGCTTTATGGTTGGATTCTCCTTGGGGTGTCAAAGTCCAAGAAAACACTCATCAATGTTGTCAGAAATGTTGAACAAAATACTCCAGTGATGAGGTTTAGGGGCTATCTGGAAGAGCATACATTTCGTGGGCTATCCAGACGTCGATCAGTTGTTGAGCCAATCCCAAAGTGATCACCTCTTGTATCTTAACCTCCGTCACAGAAGGTTGAGAGCAACTCCAACCAACGTCTTCAAATTTTGGCTTCAAAAAAGAATCTTCTTCAAATTTGAAGATGGAGACACCCTTCAAAAAGTGTTGAACTCCAACAAATCCATCTCCAAAAAAATATCTTTCAAGTCAAATTGACACAAAATGCATTTAATTTTTTCAAAAAGCTACTAAAAGGATAAAGATAGAAATTGAAAAAAAAGATAAATCTCTATATTTGGAGTGAAAGAATAGTGATCTATATATTTGGAATCACAAATAGAGATAAAGGGGTTGGCTTCAAATTTGGAGTAGGATATAGAGACCAGTTGGAGTTGGATTTCAAAAAAGCATCTCTACATTTGAAGATATAGTGAACGGTTGGAGTGGTTCCGATAAAGATTAATATTGGACCAATTCGATCTTTTTAGCATCCTCTGCCGGAAGCCTAAACTAGAACAACCACACTTAGTTGTAGAAGCTTCAACAATTCATGATGGTGTGCAGTTAGTTATAGATCTCAACCTGGGCTCAATTTGGATTGAGAGTAACTCCTACTTTCATCATCTCTACCATCCAAAAACTAAACCATAATCACGATGTTCAGCCTAGACCAAAATGAGTTGACAGGTTGGCTCAAGTCAGGTTGGGCTTAAGTTAGGCCTAGGACTAGGCTTATAGGCCTATGCTAATAGTTTGTAGGCAGGGTCTGGCCGTTTGGGTGTACCTAGGCCCTACCCAAACCCATGCCATTAATCGGATTAGTTACAAGAAAAGGAGGCGGGGGTTGGACGATAAATAAATATCTCCATTACCAAACAAAAAAAATAAAATTTTATTGATTGAATAGATAAAATATAAATAGGTAAAAAATAGAGATATAAATACTTCGAACTAAAAGGGCAAAACTTGTATATTCAAGTTAAAACTTTCTCAATGGAATTTTTTTATAGACATAGACCCCAAAAATAGGTATTCTCAACCACCATGTAGCATTCAAGTCTTAGAAACAGTTGGAGCCTATGGTGTATATTTTTCACTGTGCAATTCAAAGGGTTTTCAAGAAACTAGTTAGCAATTTGGCATATGGCAAAGATATGGCATGAAAAGTTATTTGAGTATGACCAGGTTACAACTTTCAAAAATCCATTCAAAGTTTAGTTAAACATACAAGAAATGCCAAAAAAAATCAATAAGGGATACATACGCATATAATATAATTTTATTCTAAAAATCTGGTACAGGCATTTCGGTGTATTTAAGTATACTAGTTGGTGCATACGTGTGTTGCATGTGGACAATATTCAAACTCTTATTTCCACATAATACAAGTCCAAAACAACCTATAAAAAATTTTAAAAAAAAAAGAGCATTATCTGCCAATTGATCATATATTGTAACTCTACTAAATACACATACATACACACATTCTATATCAAGTAGTTGTGATTATGATGATTATACACAAACACTCATAAAGCTACTTTAATCGCATCTAAATAAACTCGTGTTATTATCGAAAAGGTAGGATTTCTAATCGTTTGAGATGTTGCATGTTTATTTTTTAGGCTTTTGTAGCTCTAGAGCTTTGGGATTTGTAGGAAACCCTTGTTCTTCAAGGACTTGTTAGTCATTCGTCTGTGATAAATTGGGCTGAGAGTCTCATCGAGAGGAAGAGATCGGATTTGCTTTCTCTGTATCAAGCCCATTTTGGACCTTTGGTCTTCACACTGCATTTTGAAGTACTTCTCCACCTAAAGGTGCTTACAATATTATGCTTAATATGTGCAAAGAATGGAAAATCTAAGCTCACTTAGCCATGGAGAAAGCAACTACCCAAAACCCATGATGAACTAAAAGCAAAAGAAGATATGTTTTAGGGTTTTGAGGGGAAGGATTCTAACAGTTTAGACAAGGGAGTTGATTTTTCTGAAGAATTTTTTTTCCATTGTTTTTTATGATGTTTTATCGAAAATAGCAAAGCCAGAGGGGAAGCGCACCAATTAGGTCAAGGTGAAAGACAACTAACCCGAAGGAAACTAAAAACTCTCATACACCAAGAATTCTCACTCATACACAAGGTCTTTGAAGAAAACCCCCTTAAACTCCTTAAAGAGTTTAGGCCACAAAAACATAAGCCTTGATATTGATGATGATAGCATGCAAAGCCTCCTTGCTACATTCAAACACTCTAGGACTTTGAGATGGACGAGTTGAAAAACCAGGAAAAATAAAATCGGAAATGCATTTGTGAAAATATTATGAGTAGACCCAATAAGTGATAAAATAATGGAGATTATATCTTGATGGTTTATCGTGTACAAGTACAACGAAAACCAATTACAGCACTAGTGAGAAGGAACTTGCAGATTGAAGGTTAAAAATGGGAGAGTGGAAAGCCAAATAATACATGGATTGAGGTATTATGAGTATATTTGGAGACATGGCTTGAGATGCAATTAGATTGATGAATATGATTTATACATCTGATTATATAACTGGGTTAAAAGGCTTTTGATGATAATGGTGATTATGATAACCTACAAGGTGATGTTATGGTCAATAAACACATGGATGGGTTCGGTTGCGAAAGGAAGTCAAGGTTCTTTGCTTGAGGGACAAAGAACCTTTTCCCTAACTCTCTTTGTTGGGATTAATGGGTTTGAGTTTAGTTTCATTGAACATCATACGTACGAAATAAAACAATTGGTGGATTGTTTATGCAGCAGTGCGATGCAGTTGAAAAACATAAGCGCCAGCAGCTAGCGCGCAACGGCTGAAAAGCCAGCAAACTCCGGAGCACTTAATCCAATAGGGGGACCCGGGGGCCTTTGACTTTGTAGGTTCCGTTCCGTCTTGTTCTAGCCGGAGTGCGCAAGAGCGCACTTCAATTTTTGGAGGTTTTTCGGAGGAATATGTATATTGATATGTCGTTTTTATCCCTTGTCTTTTTTGTTCAACTGGTAAAGGTCACCGCCTGTCTCAAAGAGTCAGATCCGCGTTAGTCTAAGGGCGCCGAGATTGAGTTGGACTTAGTGAAGGGTTGAGAAAGTCACCCTTCGATTTGGCTTGTGGACCCTGACGGAACGGAATTCAATATAATTTTTGATCTAGGAATCTTATCGTATATTATTGGTTATCACGGCACTAATGAAGTACTAGATTTTTGATGCTTCATGGTGATTCACTGAAGGAATGCGTACTGAAGTTAGAGTTGAAAACTAGATGAAATAGGGTGACATAATCAATTTTCTGGTGACTCAAGTGTAGCAGTAGATTAGGAAGGTTATGTTATGCAGAGGAATTTTTTACAATACCAGTTTATATTAGGCTGTTGTTACTATTAAGATGAACTTCTTCCATGCTTGTGCTACATGGTAGATGTGGTGCATTAACAGATGCATGATGCATGTCACATTTTAACGTTAGTCAAATGATAATTAAAATTGGTCAAGAGGGTAATCCCAAAGTTTTAAAGCATACGGGGGTATTACTTTCAAATTTCAGAGGGGGGGTATTAGTAAAATACCCTAATTTATCCAGCATTCCTATCCAAACTCAGGTTACCATAGCAGTATAGTGAAAGCTTGTTGATCAGGTGGCATTAATATTTAGCCTAGTAAATGCACCAAAGTTTATAATAGGGTTTTGTTGAAACTTATAAAGTAATAAATGTTACATGTCTATTGAGTATGTAATTCTAAATTATATATCTCTGTGGCCTCCAATGAACTTGGGAGGGCCAAAGGCCCCCCAAATCCCTTCCTCCCAAATGGGGTTCTAGGGCAGCTCTTCGAAACAAAATTGTATTGGGTTTTCCTACTAGGGTTAGAAATGCTCTTTTAGGGATGTATGCTTGTACTCTATTCATTTCACATTAGGAGAAGCTTTCAATTGTCATTGCCCCGTGACATAGCCCTCTGTGGTGAACCATTGTGATTTTCCCCTCGCTGCTATTCATGTTGTCACCAAAACTAGTAAATTATGTTCTAAGCTTCCCATACCTAGGGTTTAAATTAAATCAGTAGAGTGAAAAATAAAGTAGAAATGATTAGGAGATAAGAGAAGAGCAATACTAGAATGCTAATGCTAATACTAATAATGTAGAAATACTAATACTAATGCTAGAATGTTGCATTGTCAGAGATAAGAGTTACTCCAATGTCTAGACAGCGCAACCCTTTGTCCTCATGACAACTGCCAATTGTATGTCTGACCTCCAAGTCTTAAACCACGCAATGAGAAGGGAAGAATGTGACTATAATTCATTTTTTTTTTTTTTTGTGATACTACTAACAGAAAGAACATTAATAATAAACTTAGGAATATGAATATTGAAAGCCAAGTTTAGAGATGGTATATTGCTGCTACACTACCTTTCATAGATACTAAGGAAGGAGTGCCATCAATAATTTAAACTTTGTCTTTACCAAAACAAATATTGTAAGACAAAAAAACAGACGGCATACTAGTCATGTGATCAAAGACCTCAAAATCGATGATCTGGGAAGGGCCATAAGGTGTAGAGAATATAAGAAGAACTAACCCAAAAGTACTTAAGTGAGGGAAAATGAAAGTAAGAGAACTAGACTGTCCATTAAGTTGAGACATCACCTAGCTCAACTTTTTCATGCCATCACAATAAAACGTGACCATACCCCCAAGAGATGTAGAAGCTGGCTGAATTGCATCATGGGCTACTAAGTACATTGTAAATGTCCCTTGTATGAAATTGGAGATAAATAGAGTTAGGTGACTGTGTAAATCCCAACATGTCTCCTTCGTGACGTCTTAGCCTATAGTGCTCATACTTCAGCTAGCTGAAGTATTTCAATTTTTACCATTGCCTCATCTGAATTCTTTCGAGGCAGACTTGCTCATTTTTTGAGTCATCGTCGCAAGTGTAGACTTACCATGATAAATAGGTAATTGTCAGGCTTGGAGAACATAGTTCGTCGCTTTCTTCACTCAAAATATAGGCATAAACACGAGACAATGCAGAAGATGGAGGATCTATTCCCAAAATCTAAACTATATAGCATGCATGTAGTTCATACCATTCATCACTCCGGATGTGACAGATGAATCGCCAAATGAACTATTAATGGACATATTTCAACATAAGATTTGTATTAGATTCCCAAAAAACTTGTGACATGACCTATGAACATGCAGTATTCTCGGGAATAATAAACACTACTACAAAAATCAAGAAAGATACAACTTATAAAAATTAGAATGATATCGATTAATAAAAAATCAACATAGAAAGCTTTGTGCACAAAATTATTAGACATTTTATCTCGGTATAGTAACTAACCGGAATATAAAATTTTAAGAAAACTTTATATTTCGGTCCTTAAAAAAATTGAGATAAAAAGTGTACATTTTTTTTAACAGTTCCAATTAAAATCGAGATAGACACCATCTCGGTTATTTTATAGACTGAGATGGACACTTTATATTTCAATTTTTGGGCAACCAAGTTAGAAGGCAAATATTAGTAACCCGCGCTTTCTGAAAACACAAACCTAATAAAAAAGGAAGTCAAGGTTGAAGGACACTAGTACTAGGTGGTGGCTTGTGAAACTTGACAAACATAATTAGAAGAGAAAACCTTTTGTTGATAACAAAGTAGAATAGAAATAAGACCTATACTCTTTGTTGGGATTAATTGGTTTGAGTTTAGTTTCATTGAACATCATAGATACGAAATAGAACAATTGGTGGATCACTGAAGTTAGAGTTGAAAACAAGATGAAATAGCGTGGCATTGTAATACCCTGACTTATAACCAGGGGTATTTTCATGAAATTATTTTTATTTTTTTATTTTTTGCACACTTTTGACTTCCAACTTTGACCATACACCGATTATGAACTTGTTATTGTTTATCTGGAAATTTAGATAGAATTTCGTGAATAGTAGGTAGAACTCAAACTACATGTCACATGATTGCTGCTTTTCGCTAAATTACTGAATAACGAGGATGACACACCAATTTTATCAGAGTAAATTCAACTACACACTGTTGACGAACTTAACTTAACATTAACATAATGAAATATAGTGATACAAATGAGAACTCTAGTGACACATCGGCACGTGCGCATAATTACAATTATCGTATAATCAAAAGAATCCCAGATAAGTGCAAGATTCATAAGTTGTTGAATTAAGTAGACCCTAGACACCTTGGTAGTACACCTAGGGGGCATTGAAGTCAATATACCACTATTGTTAGAACCATGAGAACCCATGTCAGAAATATAGAAACTTTTTGCACATGACCAACACGTCCATAGATTTTAAGAGATCGTGGGCCCCACTGGCCTACACGCCACATCAGCCCTAGTACAAGGAGGAATCATCCAGATTCTTCAAGGATATTAGGTAGCAACATGTTGTCAAAAGGATAAATTAGAAATAAACTTTCCAACAATAAGAAGTATATAATGTATAGGAGTCATTTTGAGAAAATAGGAAAGAAGGATTTCACCTAAAGAAACAGGTTTTAATTTCAAAAATCAATGAAGCTATCATTAGCAAGTAACGACAATAAAACTAGCATATTTGGAAACAATTCAAAACCAATCTGAGGACAAGGAAAGTGCTGACCATAAATAATCAAATTCCATAAACTACTCATAACTATATACTTAGAAAGTTAGGAGGAAATCCTCATAATTTATATCCTTAATCCCCATTATTAGGTAACTCACCTTATTAAGATCATCTTGGGAAACCACAAAAAGAATTCCACATATTATATAACTGTGCCACCATTAGAAACTTGGTGGAAAAACCAAAAAAATAATCGACGTAGCTTTATAACGAGAAAATGTTAGAAGAAAGAGGGGGAGAGGGAGAAAAACGTTAGAAGAAGGAGAAGACGTGGGAACTTAGAGCCACATCCTCGTACTCATTCAACGCACACTATTAACAGGTAGGTATCTCTACCTATGTGATATTCGCTCAAAAGTGCTTATTTTAAGCAATTATTCTTTTAGCGTTATCGCACTCTTCTACGTAAAATGCTCTATTTATCTACTTTTCTACGTAAGAGTCTCTTCTGTTTCGTAGAACACATTTTTCTGGACGAAATGGTATATTTGCATGCATTAAACACATTTTCAGAAGTCTAGGTAGGAAGACGTTATGATCAAGTCTCATTACGTGCTCTTCTCTTGCAGAAAACTTGATCGGGCTATTCTCGAGACTTGCGGGCCAAAATCGGTCATGAAAGCCCATTATCAAAGCTTAAAGAGCCCACAGGCTATGACTAGAAGATATGGGCCAAATATGGGCTGAATATAAGGACCAAAAAGCTGGCCCAAAGAACGAAGAGAGTAGGAGAGCCAATGACCAAGAGACGGACCAAAGCGTTTAAAGCCACACGAGTCAGCAAGGAGTGATGGTCTACTCTATTCGAGAAGCGTGAATATGGTTACAGTGAAGACTAGGGTTCTAGACCCTCTGCCAATACTTTTATCTCAATTTTCTGATATTTTCTTTCTCCTCTCCTTAATTTTCTATCTCATATCTTCTTATTCTCTTTCTCTTTATCTCTCGGTCCTCGGATCTACTGACCTAACCCCAGAACTCCTGCCCATTGGCTCTGTCTCATCTCCCTTAGCTTTCTGACCGTTGGATCTTCAATCGGACCGTTGGATCTTCCACCGGACCATTGGATCTCTCTAGATCTGTCGATCTACCAATCTGGGTCCCAATCAAGTCACCATCCATCCGATCGTCATCAAATTGTCTGTCACATCATCTTGTGAGACGATGGACATCATCAATCCATATGGGCCAGTAGCCGGGCCCATCATCATCGACCCGTGGCCTGACCATTTAGTGGACCTCGCGATTTTCAAATGCTTTAAATTAATTATTTTTAAATAAAAAATGGGGGTCCACTAAATGGGAAAATTCCCCATTTTCCATTAAAGGAAAGTGGGAGGTTTAATGGGGAAGGAGAAGGGTTCGTTTGAACCCTAATCCCCCTCTTTTCTTCTCCTCTCTTTCCCCGAAAACTCCCCCCACGTTCTCTCATCCTTCTTCTTCTTGTTCCTCTTCTTCCTCTTCTTCTTCTCCCTTCTCTTCTCCGGCGAGTTGCTCCACCAAGCATCTACGCCCCTCTCCCTTTGCTGCAACGCCTCCACAGTCCATCCACGACCGCCTAGTGCAGCCCATCATCCAGCCACGACTGCCTGGTTGCAGCACAAGGTTTCACACCGCCTTCCTCTTCTCACGTTTTTTCGGAGTTGCAGGCTGCAACTCTGGCCGGTCACGAACTCCACCACTAGCGCCTCCATCACCGGTTCTCTTCTCCAAGAACCGTTGCTGCATCTCTAAGCCATCACTCCTCTCAGCCCATCTCTCTTTCAACCCTAAACCTGCAACTCTCAATCCCTCTCTCTCCTTGTCAAACCAGCAAACATCACCACCCTCCTCTCTCCACCGGACCTGCAACTCCAGCAGGTCCATTTTCTCCAAGAAAAAAAAAGAGACCAGAAACGAAAAGAAAAGAAGAGGAAGAAGGAGGAGGTCGTAACCTCACCTCCTTGCTGCTGGTGTACCCCTACAGGTGCACTGCCCATCTCTCGCATGTCCCCACCTACAACTCATCTTCTCCAACGCTGGTTCGGCCTACAACACCTCCGTTTTCTCCTCCATAGTGTAGGTTCGACCTGCATCTCTCCCACTTTGCTGGCTGAACCAGCAACACCACCATCCCCATCGTCTTACTCCCTTGCAGGTTCGGTTTGCAAGCACCACTACTTGCTGGCCGTCCGCTCACCTTCTCCTCTCTCCCATACATGCTCTCATCCTCTTCACCACCACGCCTTCACCGCTCAACCACCACAACGCCTCGTCTTGGGGATCGTGTTTGCTAGTTGCTACACGATTTCTTCAATCGTGTACCCACACCACCAGTGCACCGCCTTCTCCTTCTCCCACGAACCACTAGCAACCTCCTCTTTCACGCTCTAGTTTGACGCACCAAACGGCTGGGCCCTCATCATCTTCCAATCGAATGTCTTCTCCATTGGGGACCTTGCTTGACCTGCAACCATGTCCTCCAAGCCTGCATCGCACCACCATCTCCTCCTTTAGATGTGCAAACCTCCTCCCATGCACAACGGTAAAGTTTCTCTCTGTCTCTCTCTCTCTCTCTAAACCTCTATTTCTCTCTTTATCACTTTCTCTCTCTTAGTGCCTCTTTCTCTCTCTATTTTCTTCCATCTCTCTCTATAAAACTCTAAATACTTTCTCTCTCTTAGATCTCTCTACTTTCTTTCTCTCTTTAGCCTTCTCTCTAGGATTAGGTCTTTTTCTCTATCTCTCTTTTATTTCTCTCTCTAGTTTTATTTCAGTTCTTGATTTCTATTTCTACTTTTAGTTTCATTTGAATTGATGATAGATTGTAATGAATATTGTTTAAGCATCAATGAATAAATTCAACTAATATTTAGAGTTTATTTTGTTCTTCATTTTATTTCAATAAAATAATTAGCTTTGTTAATCTCTAAGTATTGAAAAAAAAAAAATCAATCAAGTTTTAATCTTAAATCCATCACCACTCTCACCCCTCCATCTCTCATGTCCATGCTCTTCTAGCAAAAATTTCATCATTTTATGTTCAGAGTTGCGCTAACCCGACTAATCCCGAGTGCGGATCGGCATCCGACACAAATCCCTATACAAAAGTTCATATCTTGCAGGATAATCGAATAATTTATAAATGTGTTGAAATTAGGGTTTCCGTAACCAACGACGCGGAAAAACCCTACTTTCACTATGATTAAAATCCGCCGTTAATGTTTTGCATGATGAGATTTAGTGATGTTGTGTATATGATTGGAAATGAATGTCACCATGATTTTTCGTGATGCCTGTGTTGTATACCATGACTGAATGTTCAAGATATGCGATGAAATGTCTGAATCAGTAAAACACATGATTATGATTGTTCATGCGAGTACAAGGAGGTGGTTAGTTTGGTAACCTTGGCCCTCGTTGGAATGGTTGTACCCTCAATAGGAAATACGACCCTTGGTGGGAACAAAGGTTATACATCCCCATCATTTTTGATATGTGGGAAGTAATGTGGACGGCTGGATCTTCATCATGGGTTGATGCGATGTGAACTATTGAGCTTTAGCTCACGGTTGTAAACCGATGTGCCATGCAAGTGAACGTATGGTTGGGGAAATGAATGGAGTAGGCGAAGATGATGAGGAAAATGGTATGGTGTATGTGAACGATCCTACGATTGACAGCTATGAAGTGGAGGCATAGACCCTCATGTATTCCTTTACCGTTTAAGAAATCTTCTGTCATTTGAATGTTGAATATGGTTCGGTTATTGCAAATCTTATTAAAGTATGTGGTGAGATGAATACTCTTATTGAGTTGAACGCATGGGATGAAATGGAGATTTGTTTTATATTACCTTGATTGTTATTATTTTATGCATGTGAAGTGGACACATGGCTGTTGGTATATTGAATGGACTGCTTGGTAATGGAATTTATGTCACATTTGGGACTAGCCAGCATGGTTTGGATAGTGTTCAAGCCAAAGTCTCCCACAATGGGTTGACTTGGACACTATGCAAATTAGCGGACGTAATGCCCGAAGCAAGATGATATGAAATCTTGTGGATTTTTTATAATGAAGGTACATGAGAGACCTCGTTATCAAATACGATGATGACACAATTCAATCGCCGGTGAGCGATTTGTTATACGTATTTTAGGTCCACTTATACGTCTTAAAATCAATTTATTAATTAGGTCTCTGCCTATTTTTTGATTAATTAGGTCAAATTTTTTAAAATCAAAAGCTAGCTACACAATTGAAGAATTAACGGAATATAGAATTGAGTGAATTATGCTGTTCTAAGAGAATTATGGTATATTCTTCTGATCATTTCTATTTTTTTTTCGTCTCTAAACATATACATGTTCATTTTCTAACTCTATCTAATTATATTCTTCTGATCGGTGATCATTTATATTTTTGTAGACGATTAGCCATTTTTCTAGGAAAGGTATATATCTTTAACCTTAATTAATTAAGCCCTTCTAAATCTGTATGACATGGCATGTCCAGCATTGTTTAACTTTAACTTTAATTTGTGATAGATCACGGGCTGCTTAATTTTCTTATTGATATATTGTTGAAGGCATATATACTTGTTTGCAATCTGCTAGCTGATGAGTTATTGGGTACATACCTTTTCGTTTCAATTTCTTATGTCCATAGACACAATTTACCTTTCACTTGAAAATTTTTAAGTATATCGACTTGCAGCATGTTTGCATGCCAATTGTCAAGCATATAGTCTTGTTAGTCAAAGAAGTTAGCTGTAGTCTTGTACAAGGACTATATATGTTATGTCCTAGGAAGTATATAGTATAGTTGAATGATTTGAATGTATGTTATTTGTCAAGGAAATGACTAAAATTTTTAATGTATTGCAGGTGGGTATATAGGAGACATTGCAGAAACAAATAGGATATCAAAAAAAAATATTTCATTTGGCGTCGATTTTCGTCAGTTTTTTGTAAAACCGACGCCATATCCTAACCTTCTACGTCGGTATATGACCGACGCATACCCTTCCACATCATTGGTATTCGCGTCGATTTTTTATGAAAAAAAACCTGACATTAAATGTCTGTGGCGTCGGTATGTGCTTTTTCTAGTAGTGGTAGTGCTAAACGAAGAGTAAAATTTCTGTCACAACGCATTGTGACGAAAGCTGGTCACAACTCACAACGCACAATATGAGCCACATGGCACACTCTTAGTGGATGCTGGCCGGATGGATGTTTGGCCAATTACTAGATGGACCTACACACCAAAAATAAACATGATCTGTGATTTCTAAGCGTTGGATTGAAGTTATTTTCATGGGTTGATTTTAACCATAGGAATTTGAGCATTATTGCGCGTTATTGACGGCAAAGACCTATAGGTTGTAAATCACTAATCAGGCTGATTTATTGTTTGTAGGTCCGCCGGGGGATTGCCCAAACATCCATACGGTCAGTATTTTCTAAGAGTGTGCCACGTGGTTCGTATTGTTTGTGATCGGACGGCTTTTGTCACAACGTTTTGTGACAGGTTTTACTCGTGAGGAAGAATGCATCAAGCCCTTTGAGATCACAAGATGAGAGAGGGAGGGCAGGTCGTTGGGGTTCTCTGTTTTGGGTTTCTTGAGAGAGAGAGGTACACTATTAAAATTCGGCGACGGCAAGGTGGTGGAGGCCGGCTCCGGTGTGAGAGTGGAACCTAAAAAAAGTACAGAACAAGAAAGAAGTGGAAGAGGAAAGGTTTATTTTTGGAAGCACCTTTGTAAGTTAAAATAATATAAAATAATTTTAAATTGTTAATAAATTCTATTTTAGAATTTATTGTAGTAGCTACTACGCAGCCCGAGGTGAGTTGGTAACTAATCAAAAGTTGCCAACAATGGGCACCATGGACGCGTTGATAGAGCTCGGCCATGTTAATTAAAGTCGACAAATGTCAGTCTGCAAGCAAGCGGGTCATCTGCCCTATTGCCCTGCATTTTAGGTCATCATTGAGGTTTGTGGTGGGCCCCACCATGGTTCGCTCTTGTTTAATCTCACATCTTCCTTTTGCTAAGTTAATTGATGTGAAATGATGAATCGGAGAGGAACATTGCTCAGGGTTGGGTAGAGCTATTATTGGAGTAAAACTTGTGTCACAAGATGTTGTGACGGAAGCCGGTCACAGCACTCAATACGAGCCACGTGGCATATGATCAGAGGGTGCTGACCGTATGGATGTTTGGCCAATCCCTCGGTGGACCTACAGACCAAAAATCAGCCTGATTAGTGATATACAATCTTTGGATTTTTGCACCCAAATAACGCTCAATAATGCTCAAATTCCTACCGTTAAAATCAACCAATGAAAATAACTTCAATTAAATCGGTTAGAAATCACAAATCAGGCAGATGTTTTGTGTACCAGCCCACCGAGTGACTGGCCAAACATCCATACGCTCATCGTCCTCTAATAATATGCCACGTGGCTAGTATTGAGTGCTGTGACCGGCTTCCGTCACAACATCTTGTGACACAAGTTTTACTCCTATTATTGAGTTTGCCCAAGAAAGAGCTAATCTCATCCCACTGTATGTCTCACATATACATTTGAACCCTAATGTCAGGAGGAGGCCCCCTCTCCGACCCAGTTGGGTCAGAACCTTACGCGGGCCTAAGAACCAATAATGATAGAATCCGAGACACCCAATCCGCATACAACAAGATGATGATGATGAAATTAGCTTAAGATATCTTTTCAAGGTGACCAGATATCAGCCCGATCAATGATTTCCAGGTGTTGAATTGGAATTATTTACATGGGTTGATTTTAAACTGTTGGATTTTGAGCATTATTGATCATTATTTGAGGTACAAAAATCCAAAGGTTTGAAATCATTAATCAAACTGATTTTTGGTTTGTAGGTCCACCTAGGGATTGGCCAAACATCCATACTGTCAGAGTCCTCGAAGAGTGTGCCATGGTGGTTGGTATCACGTATAAATCGTGAACAATTGGGCAGATCAATTATTGAGCTAGCGTTTCCCCCGAGAGAAAGCTAATCTTACCAGTCCACACCTTATGTCTCAAATGCGAGGGTACGTGGCAAATAGTAGAGTCGTTCAGGACCTTCAGGTCAGACATTATGACCCAAGTGGCACACTCTTAGAGACCACTGACCGTATAGATGTTTGGCCTATCTCTAAGTGGACCTACATATCAAAAACTCAGCCCGATTCAGGATTTCTAAACTTAATGCCGCTATAACCTCAATGATTTCAAAATCCCACGGTTAAAAGTAAACCAAGCAAAAGATTAATAAACGGCTAGATCAGTATTTATGATTTGGTATTCACTATTTACCTTGACAAGTCACGTTCTCATATTTATTTGTTGTAATACTCCCTGAAAAACCTTCTATATTAGTGGCCTACTCAGTTTTCATTTTTTCAGTCGTACACCTTGACTATTTTTTGACTATCATTGGCTGAGTCAGCAAAATTAAGGGGGTGTTTGGCAACATTAAAATAAGTAACTTATTGAATTTTATAAGTCAAAAAGTTAGTTTGGATGTGTTTCATATTTTAACTTTTGAAAAGTTAAAAACTAACTTAAAACTGAAACTAAAATTTTTAGCTTTTAACTTCTAAGAGAATTACTTCTCAAAAATTTGAAGGCATCTTAACAATCTTAATTTCTATGACTTTTTTAATTTGGAGGTAAAAAATCAACTAGTAGCTTCTACTACAAGTAGAAATACTTTTACTTTTCGTTCCCAACGCCCCCTAAGCCAATTACCCAAACTACAAGACTTTTTTTTTTCCCTTTCTATTAGTTCTTCCAATTTTTAGGTGACGGTGTTAATGTTTCTGACCAAGTCAAGAACAGTAAGTGGGCACGACCAAAAGAATGAAACCTCAAGGGATTATATTAGGGTCGGGCTCGGGGAACACCCATTTTTGACACCCATTTTGGCGTACTCACATAGAAGATGAATCAATGGCTGATTTTTGGTGAGGATATGAGGGGCAGCAAAGTGATGACAGGATTACTTCGACACGAGCATGCAAATTTATATTTGAATCATCCGGAGTGACAAAACTTAAAGCTTTCAGCTTTCACAGCAGGTTGAATATCCCATTGTAGGATTGAATATCCCCTTATACTTTCAAACTTTAGGATTACCCCCCTTGACCTAGTTTAACCATCATTTCACTAATGTTTTAACTTGACATGCATCATGCGCCTGTTAATGTACCAATGAAAGGACCATAATATTGCTAGTATAATGCTAACTATGTGTGATTCAAGTCCGTTATAACTAAAGTCAACCACTGTTAAATTAGGTCAAGGGGGTAATCCTAATATTTGAAAGTATAAGGGGGTATTACAAATTACTTTCAAATTTCAGGGGGTGTTAACAAAATACCCTATAAAAAAGTGCTTATAATAGCGAAAATAAGATCGGTAAGCAAGTGGGTCATCTGCCCTACTGCCCAAGATTTCAGGTCATCGTTGAGGTTTGTGGTGGGCTCCACGATCGATGAATATCGACTCTAATCCTGTGGTTGTGCTCCAGTTAAAAAGCATCTTAATTGATCTTTTAGGTAAAATAGTTGCGTGGTCGTGATGCAATGCTGATCATCCAAATTTATCATAATTTCTAGATGCTGGTTGGTTTCACTTGTACATCAAGAACAACACTTGGGCAGATCAATTATTGAGAGATTTTCCAAGAGTATAACTTTGCTGACCGGCACTTACGGACCCCAATGAATCTGTCATAATTTCTAGATGGTGGTTGGTTTCACGTGTACATCATCAATAGCTGGCATATTAATTATTGAGAGTTTTCCAAAGAGTATAACTTTGTTGACCGGCACTTACCGACCACAATGAATCTATCATAATTTCTAGATGGTGGTTGGTTTCACGTGTACATCATCAACAGCTGGCATGGGAGGAAAACTTGTGTCACAAGATGTTGTGACGTAAGCCAGTCACAGTACTCAATATGAGCCACGTGGCACACGATCAGAGGCGATGACCGTATGGATGTTTGGCCAGTCCCTCGGTTGACCTACAAACCAAAAATCAGCCTGATTAGTGTTTTAAAACCTTTGGATTTTTGGACCCAAATAACGCTCAATAATGCTCACATTCCTACAGTTAAAATCAACCCCTGAAAATAACTTCAATAAAATCGGTTAGAAATCACTAATCAAGTTGATTTTTTGTGTACCGGTCCACCGATGGACTGGCCAAACATCTATACAGTCATCATCTTCTAATAGTATGCCAAGTGGCTCGTATTGAATGCTGTGACCGACTTCCGTCACAACATCTTCTGACACAAGTTTTACTCAACAGTTGGTATATCAATTATTGAGAGTTTTCCCAAGAGTAGAACTTTGCTGACCGGCACTAACCAACCACAATATGGGCCACGTGGCACACTCTTAAAGGACACTCTTAAAGGATGCTGATGGTATAGATGTTTGACCGTATGGATGTTTGCTCAAATTCCATATCAGCGTCCTCTAAGAGTGTGCCACGTGGTCAGTCCTCTAAGAGTGTACCACGTCTCTCATATCAAAGTTTTACTCATCCAAATTTATCGTATTTTTATTTATTAGATTGTGGTTGGTAATTGGTATCACGTATATATAAAGGGTCAGATATAAAATGACAAGGACACAATATAGGCCAGTTGGCACACTGTTACAGGACTCTGACCGTACGGATGTTTGTCCTATCCCATGGTGGACGTACAATCCAAAATTCAGCCTGATTAGTGATTTATAAGTGTAGCATCTTTGTACCTCAAATACTGCTCAAATTCCCACAGTTGAGATCAGCCCATGAAAATAAGTCCAATCCAAAGCCTATAAATCACTAATCAGGCTGATTTTTGGTTTGTAGGTCCACCTGGGATAGGACAAACATCCATACGGTCAGAGTCCTGTAAGAGTATGCCACGTGGCTTACATTGTGTCCCTGTCATTTTATCTGTCATTTTAGCCCGACCCATATATAAATCATGAACAGTGGGCAGATCAATTATTGAGCGTTTCCCCCAAGAGTAGAGTAGTTTCAGCACCTTGAGGTTTAAGAGTAAATTTTGATGATAGACGAGGTCAGACGTTATGAGCCAAGTGGCACCAAATATAAGCTCCTATAAGCTCCCAAGTTGCTATAAGCAAAAGCAGTTTCTAAGCAGCTTCCGTGCCCTCGGCACTCTCCTACAAAGTATTTCTCAAAATCGGGTGTGAGTAGTTGAGATCCATAGTCCATTTGGGGGATATGATCTCGGCCATCCTTTGTGAAGCCGATAAGGGTATAAGTAGGGAGACATTTTTCCTCTTTAATTAATCCATCCCTCTAAATTTTATTTTATGTAAGGGTTAATTGGGCCTTGGATATATGAAGCCTATAAGAGGGGAGACAACCACTTTTTAGAAAAGTAAGTTACATTACTTAGATAGGGCCCACATTTTGGACACTATAGAGTAGACCGATAAGAATATTTGCTTGTAGAGGGACCCAATGTCCCCCTTAAAAAGCTTATAGGTCAAAAAGTTGATGTCGTCGAGGTGTGGTTCTGATCATAGGAATCTATCTTATTTTCTAGATGCTGGTGGTAGATTTCTATTCCTCTCTCCCCCTTTGCGAGAAGTTTCTGTTGACAACAACCCGTCGCAGCCCACGAAACTTCGTAGAAGTTACACGGGTTGAAAAGCTTCTTGGGTTGAAAAGCTTCTTGATTGATCACGTAGGTCAAAAAGTTGATGTCATCGAGATGTTGTGCTGATCATCCGAATTCATTGTATTTTCTAGATGGTCGTTGGCAAGTTATTGTAGATTTCCATTCCAAGGTTTAAAGGGGGCCGTTATAACAGTATAACAGATTGGGGGCGTTACTGTTTTTTCCGTTATAACAAAAAAAAAATGCTCAAGGGCAAAAAAGGAGTATAACGGGAAAATAAAGGAAAAAAACTGAAAATTGGCGCTAAAATTCAAAATTCAAAATTTGAAATTTGAAATTTGAAAAAAAAGAAAATAATGGAAAAAAACGAAAAAATTACTATTTTTTCGCAATTTCTAAAAAATAACGGCCATTATTTTCTAGGCATTTTAACGGTACGTAACATAACGGGGGGCCTTAATCCGTTACAACAGCTGTTATTTTAGTTATAGTAACAGCTGTTTTTTAAACCATGTTCCATTCTTCTCTCTTTCCCTTCCCTTTGCGAGAAGTTTCTGTTGACAACAAAAAGGCTTACGCTGCATTCAAATAAGCTTAAAAATCGCAGAAAGTTAGCTTTCAGTAGTTTTTAAAACGGAAAATTGCAGAAAAGAAAACCAACTTTAATTCATTTACAAAAAAGAATACAAGTTTTCGCAAATCCCAAAAAAGAAAACGAAACGCTCTTTAAAAGGGCGTTTCATGACGTGGCACATGTTTATTAAAAAACGTTCTTTAAAAGGGCGTTTTTTCTGAAAAACGCTCTTTTAAAGGGCGTTTTTCAGTAATAAACGCCTTTTTGAAAAACGTCTGTCAATGTCGGTCCGACATCTGACAACTTGACAGACGTTATTTTAAAGGGCGTGTGTCAGTAGAAAACGCCCTTTTAAAGGGCGTTTTTTACTGACAAACGCCCTTTTAAAGGGCGTTTTTTGATACCCCAAATTTTTTCGCCCATTTTGGCGTACCCAGAAGATGAATCAATGGCTGATTTTTGGTGAGGATGATCTCTACGGTGAGGAGATCATCCTCACAAAAATTCAGATCATTCCGATATTCGTAGATTGGTTTAGAAGTTGAGGAATTATGGGACGTTTTTTTTAAATTTCTCAAGAATAAACGCCCTTTAAAAGGGCGTTTGTCAGACGTGACAGCCATCAGTCATTCGAAGACTGATTGGACTGACAGCAGAAGAAACGCCCTTTCAAAGGGCGTTTCGTTTTCTTTTTTGGGATTTGCGAAAAGTTGTATTCTTTTTTGTAAATAAATTAAAGTTTATTTTCTTTTCTGCAATTTTCCGTTTTTAAAACCTTATAAAAAAACTGTGTTTGATAGAATTTAAAAAAAAAAAAAAAAGACTTTAAATAATGTCCTATAAACTCCCAAATAGCTATAAGCAAAAGCAGTTTCTAAACAGCTTCTTCTAATTATTTTCGTGGGATTCTGCACTTAAAACATATTTATTTTTAAGTTTATTCTTCAAAAAAATTGTAATACCAAATATTTTTTATTTTTTGACTTTTGCTAACAAAAAAGAACTTTTTTTTACCAAATTCCTTAGGACTTTTTATGAAAAGTACTTTTTTGAATGGATACCAAACTGCCAAAACAACCTAATAAACACTTTGCATATAAGTGCTATTGGATAAACACTAAAGATAAGCTTTAAACTTATTACCCAAATAAAATGCGGGTTATTGTTTAGGTGGTGTTTGAATCGCCATTTTTAGACTTGAAAAAGTCTTTTGTTTTTTGTTTCCACAAAAAGACTTTTTTCAAAATAATAGATTGTTTAGATGACCATTTTAAAAAAAAAATATTTATTTTATAAAAATATATTTTTGAAGCCAAAAAATCTTTTTTATAAAAAAAATAGATGAAAATTGTTTTTCAAGTAAAAAAAGACTTTTTAAAAATTTGCTAGCTCAATGAACATAATAAACAAAGAAACAATTTTTGATAGAAGTCCCCTTCCAAGAAAAAATGAAGACATTATATTGGTGGGGCCAACTAAAAGAAGATAAGACATTTTGCATTAATGATGATACAAACAATCATTTTAAGAAAAACATATTTTCAAATAATATATTTTTTCAGAAAAGTTATTTTTTAAAATAAATATTTTTTAAAAAATGACGATCCAAACACCACCTTAATTTTAGA
This sequence comes from Euptelea pleiosperma, assembly GCA_035048495.1. Taxonomy (NCBI): domain Eukaryota; kingdom Viridiplantae; phylum Streptophyta; class Magnoliopsida; order Ranunculales; family Eupteleaceae; genus Euptelea; species Euptelea pleiosperma. Next base: position 3,276,887 of record CM068551.1, read on the forward strand.
TCCACTTTTAGAAAAGTAATTAAGTCATGTTACTAGATGGGCCCACATTTTGGACACTTTAGATTGATGTCATTGAGGTGTGGTCCTGATCATGGGAATCTATTTTATTTTCTACATGGTGGTGGTTGGTGATGTCATTGAGGTGTGGTCCTGATCGAGTAAAACTTCTGTTACAATGGGATTGCAAATCACACAAAACACAGCCAATGAGTTCTCGGCACGTACACCTAAAAAGCAAAAGCACATGGTACGTTGCAAGCACTTGTGCACGTGCCGAGAACTCATTGGCTGTGTTTTGTGTGATTTACAATTTCGTGTGATGGAAGTTTTACTCGTCCCGATCATGGGAATCTATTTTATTTTCTACATGGTAGTGGTTGGTGATGTCATCGTATACGTCATGAACTGTTGGGCAGATCAATTATTGAGAGTGCCCCAATAGAGTTCTCACCACTTCAGGTGATGGTACAAAGACAATAATAGAGTAGCTCAGTTGATATGTCATGCATCCGGTGGGCCTTAACGGTAAAATAACGGACTCTTCTTTAACAACTTGATCATAACGGAAATGTAGTGGCACACTTTTAGAGGACGTTGACCGTATGGATGTTTGGCCAATCCCTAGGTGGAGCTACAAACCAGAAATCAGCCTGATTAGTGATTTCAAACGTTCCGATCTTTGTACCCAAATATTGGTCAATAATGCTCAAATTCATGGTTAAAAATCAACCCATGAAAATAACTACAATCCAACACTTAGAAATCACTAATCAGGAAATTTTTGGTCTGTATGGATCCGTCTAGGGTATTGCCAAACATCCATACGGTCAGAAATCTCTAAAATCATGCCACATGGCTCATATTGTGGTCGGTCAGCAACTTTACTGCCTGGCGCGGGTAAGCAAAGTTCTCCTTGCCCAACAGAAAGCTAATCTCACCACACGTCTACACTGTATGTCTCACAACAAATAAGTTCTGATCGCCGAAGAGGGAATCTTGAAGAAGCTGGGGTCCATTCATTTTCCATTCCCACATGATGAAATACTTTTAATTAATTTGCTTTCTCTGAAAGTTTTATGGCAACGCCATGTGGTGTGGGCTCCTCCAATTCCAAAAGCTAGGTTCAGTCTTTGTATATATGTTGCAACCATTTTGAGTCGGTCCATTCCCCTGTCTGCAAATTGCAAGTCGTTTCAAAGAGTTTGCTGGCACTTCATTTTACCAAGTAATTAGGATGGCAGCTGAAATACTTGTTTCTCCTATTCTAGATGCAACCGTGGGGAAGTTGATCACCATTGCTTCCCAAGAGATTGGTCGAGTGTGGGGTTTCAAGGGAGATATGAAAAAGTTCCAGCGCACCTTAACCATGATTCGAGCTGCAATACGGGATCACGATGCCTCAAAGCGACAAGTGGAGGGTGAGGCAATGGGACTTTGGTTGAAAAGTCTTAGAGCTGCAGCTTACGATGCGGACGACATATTGGATGAGTTCGCATACGAAGTTTTGAGACGTAAATTGGAGAACCGCAGGAGGAACAAGGTACGCAACTTCTTTTCGCCCTCGAACCCACTTGCATTTCGTCTTAAGATGGTTCATAAAATTAAGAATATGAATCAAATGTTCGATGAAATTGAAAAGGAGGCTGTTAGGATCAAACTTATAGTCGTTGGACCCGTGGGTACAACTTCTAGAACTATAGAGGCAAGTTCTAAAACTATAGACGACAGAGAAACCTCTTCTTTTATAGATGAATCAAAAGTTGTTGGAAGGGTCGATGATAAATCAAAGATAGTAAAAATGCTAATTAGTAAAGACTCTGTTTCTGTGATCCCCATAGTGGGCATGGGGGGCTTAGGCAAGACCACACTTGCTCAATCGGCCTATAATGATAAGTCAGTGGTGGATCATTTTGATAAACAAATGTGGGTTTGTGTGTCTGATGATTTTGATGTCAGAAGGCTTTTAAAAGAGATCATACAAGCTAGTACGGGAAACAAATGTGAAGATAACTTGAGCAAGGATGTCCTAATGGGTAATCTTCAAAAAGAGTTGAGTGGGAAGCAATTTTTGCTTGTATTAGATGATGTATGGAACGAAGATGATAGCAAGTGGGATGAGATGAAAACTTTTATCGAAATCGGTGCTACCAGGGGAAGTAAAATCCTTGTAACTACACGCAGTAAAAAAGTTGCATCAATTATGTGCCCGGAGGATTTTATGCACCACCATTTGGAACCATTATCATATAATGAATGTTGGTCTATATTCGAGCAGAAAGCATTTGCTATTGGAGGAGCGGAAAGGACTCCAAAATTGTTGGCAATAGGAATGGACATCGTGAGAAAGTGTGGAGGTGTACCACTAGCAGCAAAGACTCTAGGGGGCTTGTTGTACCATGAAAAGGAGGAACGGGAGTGGTTTTCTATCCAAAATAGTGAAATTTGGAATATTGGTGAAGGTCAAAATAAAATCATAAGGGTGTTAAGGTTGAGTTATGATCATTTGCCATCAAATTTGAAACAATGTTTCTCATATTGTTCCATATTTCCCAAGGATTACAAGATCGAAAGAGAAAAGTTAATTCGGTTATGGATGGCAGAAGGGTTTCTGATGGAGGAGGATATTGGTAACAAATATTGCAATAGCTTGTTCCATAATTCCTTCTTCCAAGATGAGGTGAGAAACGAGTTGGGAGATATATTGATGTTCAAGATGCATGATCTTGTACACGATCTTGCAATATCTGTTGTTGGGAATGAGTGCTCAATTGTGGAGGTTAGTAAGATAGGAGACATTTCGGAAGTTCCTCGTTTGAGATTGTTGTTTGATGAAGTTATGCCAACAATTCCAGAAGCATTGTCTGAGGTAATAAAGAAATTGCGCACGTTTTTTGTGCATAATAACAAGATCGAGAATGTTCCTAATGATATGTTGTTGAACTTCAAGTGCTTACGTGTGTTAGATTTGAGTCGCACGTATACCAAAGAGTTACCGCCTTCAATTGGAAAGTTGAAACATTTAAGGTACCTTGACCTCTCAAGGACTGACATTGAAGTACTACCTGAGTCTATCACTAGCCTCTACAATTTGCAAACGTTGAATCTCAACTACATGTATAAACTTGAAGAGCTTCCCAAAAATATGGAAAAGTTGACCAACTTGAGACACTTTATAATCACAGAAGTTCGAGACTGGGCTGAAAAGCCACCAAGAAAGTTAGGACAACTAAGTTGCCTTCAAACATTATCGGTTTTTGCTGTGAGTAAGGAGAGGGGATGTAGTATCACAGAATTGAAAGGCCTAAACCTTCTCAGAGGTAAGCTGAATATTTGTAATCTGGAGAATGTGAGAAATGAAAAAGATGCTAAGGAAGCAAATTTAAAGGGGAAGGAAAACATTCATCAATTGGAACTACATTGGAATTACGTTGATGAGGCTGTTGATGACGTGTTGGAAGGCCTCCAACCTTCCACTAATTTGAAAACATTGCGTATTGACGACTTTCCGGGTGTGAAACTTCCCACATGGATGATGATGAGTATTGCTTCATCGCTCCCCAATTTGGTCAAGATCTCACTAATCGACTGCAGCAGATGTGAACATGTCCCGATGCTTGGTCAGCTCCCCTTACTCCGGGTTCTTGAACTAAACGGAATGAGATCCGTGAAGTGTATTGGCCATGATTTCTATGGCAATAGTAGTGCAGAAAAATCAAAATCAAGTCGAGAAGTACCAACAGCATTCCCTTCATTGACAAAACTTGTACTATTTGTTATGGATAATTTAGAAGAATGGGTGGAAGTGGACCCGGTGTTATTTCCTTCTTCTTTCCCTTGTCTCGAGAAATTGGAATTCTCCTGGTGCCCTAGTTTGAGAATCACGCCAACTCTGTTTCCTTCTCTTAAGAACTTGGTGCTTAGGAGGAGCAATGGCACGGGATTAATGTCGCTGACAAGCAAGTTAACCTCTCTCACCTCCCTTGAGATAAAGAATTCTCCAGAGCTTGTTTTTCTGCCACAAACGTTGTTACAAAACAATAAGTTTCTCAAATCTCTAGTTATTAAAGGTTGCCCCACGTTTCAAGGTTTTCTTCCAAACGAGGATGAGGGATTGCAAGGCCTCCTTAGCAGCTCTCTCGAGACCTTGGAGATAGAGGGTTGTCCTGATCTAGCATCTGTGCCGGACTTACAGGGCTTGACTTCTCTTCGAAAGTTAGCTATTATTGGTTGCAAAAAATTGAAATCCTTACCGGAGGGTCTGCTATGTCTCACCTCCCTTGAAAAATTGGAAATTCACGATTTCCAATTGGAATCTTTACCGGAGGGTCTGCTATGTCGCACCACCCTTGAGGAATTGAAAATTCACGATTTCCCTGTTCTAACATCTATGCCGGATTTACAGGGCTTGACTTCTCTTCGAAAGTTAGATATTATTGGTTGCAAAAAATTGAAATCCTTACCGGAGGGTCTGCTATGTCTCACCACCCTCGAGGTATTGAGAATTGGTGGATTTTCAGAGGACCTGGATTATTTTCCTTTTCCTGCAGTGGCTGAACAAGAGGGTACCATCATCCAACACTTTATCTCCCTTCGGCAGTTAGAGATTTTTGGCTGGTCTACACTCAACTCTCTGCCTCACCAAATTCAATACATCACCACACTACAAGATCTGGATATACTTGACTTTGATGGTCTAGTGGCCTTACCGGAGTGGCTGGGAAGCCTTGCATCGCTTCGATCCTTGATGATTGATTCCTGCAATAATTTGAAGTATCTACCGACTGAAGAAGTGATGCAGCGTCTCACTGCACTAGAAACGATGAAGATATATAATTGTCCCCTTTTGAAAGAACGATGCAGTAAGGAGAATGGCGAGGAGTGGTATAAGATATCCCACATACCAAACATCTATATTGAGTTTGAGACAGTTCAAAGACTCAACTAACATCAGGTTTGTGTCATTTCCAATCTCAGGTTTGGTAATCTTGTCTTCTTCTCTTTACTTTCACAAAATCACTATTTATGCTATGGTTCTCTCATATTCTACTTATAAATTCCCATGATTTATATGTTTTTTTTTCTTTTTAACTTAGATTCATTTACTTTAATATTTGGAGTTTATTTCATTTCCTATTTCTCTTTCCATGGAAACAAAATGTTAGTTAATTTTCTTCTATTCTTCTGTTTTAAGGGTCTTGCATAGCTCTTTTTTGGGCCCACTAACCACATGGACTAACCGCATGGATGTTTAGTGGTGGATATACATACCAAAATTCAAATTCAGTGTGATTGGTTTTCTTTAATCATAGATTTTAGCAACTTTTTAAGATTGATTCTAGTTGTTGGATTCAAGCATTTTTTTTTTTTGCATATTTTTTTGGGTATATAATCGAACGGCTAGAAATTATCAATCAAGCTAATTTTTGGCATATACATCCACCAAGGAGTGGGCTAAACCATGGTTTTAAAAATGGCCCTTTAAACGGTAATGCCCCAAGCCCGTTTCCGTTAAAACTGTTTAAACACGTTTTATCGGGTTTGAATAAAATGGCCGTTTTTTTGTTTTAACGGCCGTTAAAATCGTTTAAACAGCCGTTTAATTCTGAAAAATTTTGTAAAAAAAATGGCTGCTAAATCTGTTTAATTCCGCTAAATTTCATTTTTTTCTAATTTTCAAATTTCAAAATTTGAATTTCAGCGCCATTTTTTCCATCAAAATCGTTAAAATCATTAAAATCCGTTTAATTCCGTTAAATTTTATTTTTCCATTTTTTTCCATTTTTGCCCCTGGCCTTTTCAATCTGTTTTAACCGCCGTTTAAATGGTAACGCCCCCAGTCCATTTAACCGTGAAAACGGCCTCCTTTAAACATTGGGCTAAACATCTATTCGGTTATTGGGTCCAAAAAAATGAACTATCTAGAGCTACGACTCACGAGAGCCTCTACATCGACTATATCCAAAGTCCTCTGCATCTAAATTTTTTTCGGTCAGGAAAAATTTCATCTAATCATTGAGGTTCGTGGTGGGCTCCCCTAAAAAAGCTGATTGATTGGTCTTTAGGAAAAAAAAAAAAGTTGGTGTTTCGAGTAAAACTTGTGTCACAAGAGTTGGGACGGAAGCCGGTCACAGCACTCAATACGAGCCACATGGCATACTATTAGAGGACGATGACCGTATGGATGTTTGGCCAGTCACTCAGTGGACCGATACACAAAAAATCAGCCTGATTCGTGATTTCTAACGGATTCAATTGAAGTTATTTTCATGAGTTGATTTTAACGGTAGGAATTTGAGCATTATTGAGCGTTATTTGGGTGCAAAAATCCAAAGGTTGTAAATCACCAATCAGGCTGATTTTTGGTTTGTAGATCCACCGAAGGACTGACCAAACATCCATACAGTCAGCGCCCTCTGATCGTATGCCACGTGGCTCGTATTGAGTGTTGTGACCAGCTTCCGTCACAACATCTTGTGACACAAGTTTTCGACGGTGGTTGGTTTCACTTTCACATATATATCATGAACAGTTGGGCATATCAATTATTGAGAGTTTTCCCAAGAGTAGAACTTTGCTCACTGACACTAACCGACCACAATATGTGCCATGTGGCACACCCCTATAGGACTCTGACCGTATGGATGTTCGAGCAATCTATAGGTGGTGCTACAAACCAAAAATCAGCAGGATTCGTTATTTCAAACCTTTGGATCTATGTACCCAGAAATTGTCAATATTGCACCGTTTTGAGTTGGTCTGTTCCCTTCTGCAAATTGAAAGTCATTGCAAAGAGTTGTTGGCAATTCTCCTTTTACCGAGTAATTGGGATGGCTGAAGCGTTTCTTTATGTTGTTGCAGAGGAAACCTTGGGGAAGTTGATCTCCATTGCTTCGCAAGAGATTGGTGTAGTGATGGATGTCAAGGGAGATATGAAAAAGCTCCAGTGCACCTTAACCACGTTTCTAGATGCACTACGTTAACCACCTTAACCACCTTAAACAAGGTATGAAACTTCTTTTCGCCCTCGAACCCACTATAGAAGATAGAGAAACTATAGAAGCAAGTCTTCTATTTCTAGGTTTTTGTCTTTGATCCTAAATAAATGGAACAAAAGGGGATTGGCTATGCTATTCAAGGATATTGTTCTTGTTCATGGTGGTGTGTTTCCTTACCATAGCATGTGAGTTTTGATAAATTTTTGTTCCCTTTAATCGTTACAAATTAAAATTTTATCTCATTATATTATATGGTTTAGAATTCATTTATTTTAATTTAATTTTTTGGGTTGATCACCTATTTTTTAATTTTTATTACAGTTAAGTTTTATGTTATATTTTTCAAGTACCTTCTATTTAGTTTTATTATCTTCATTCTACGAGTTTTGATTTTGGGTTTTTGGTTTCTTTAGTTGGATTAATCTATAGTTTTTCATTACTCTTTTCCTCGAACTTTTTTTTCGTATCCGAACTTAACAACTAGGCTGGGGAGTTCAAGATTGAAAAAGGTCTAGGGTTTGGTTAGTTTGATTTACTAATCAAACAATGGAAAATCTGTCAGAAAAGAAATTTTTTCCTATGAGAAATTTAATTGTAAGTTTTTTCTTCTGGGGTGTGTTTTCATACAGAGTTGATATCAATGAGGACCTAAAGTGGATGGTGTAATATATACCAAAATGTGTATTGGGGTTATATCTGCCTTGAGCTAAGGGACCAAAGTGATGCTGAAAGAAGAGCTCAGTACACACCCCAGGTTAAGAAATAAGATTGGGTAAAGTTTGTTGAAATTGAGTCAATTGATTTGGCAAAATCTCATCGGGAGAGAGAGGCAAGGCTTCAAGGGCACAGATGAAGACTCTACAAACGTCCGATAGACGAGGAGCAGCTTTGATAGTTGACGACTTGGTAATTTTTATTCTATATTAGGTTATGATGATTTCATCAAAAAAATTAATGTTAGCGTATGTATTTGATTATTTATAGAATAAGTGTGATCCTACTGCTATCGTCACTAGGACGGATGTTTACATTGCTACTCACTCTAGGAAAGATGGGTCTTATTCCTCACTAAAAATGAGCAAGACACTAGTAAGATACTAAAATTTATTCACTTAACATTTATTTAGTCAAGTAATTCATTTCAGTTTAACTAATTATGTATTCAATTATTTGACAGGAGAAAATAAAGTCAATTATTGTCAAGGCCATCCCTTCAGCACACAAAATGATATGGACCACAACCCAGTTGCATAGGTTTGTGATACTTCATTTTCTCGTTATTATATCATTCATCATTTCTTTATTCTTATAAATTTTCATATGAAAAATGAACTGTTGAACAAGTATGTGGTACTGATAGAAAGGGCCGAGCAACAAGTTTAGGTACTGGTGTTTCAAAGACCACCTTCGTGGCATTGGTTCCTATATCAAAATTGCCAATGAAGATAAGAGAGTTCAAATGGGTCTTGAGTGTAATGTTAAAGTTTTGATGCATGAACTCAATCAACGCAAAAAGAAATTCGCGGATCTTGAGAGAACATTTATTAGATTGGAATAATATTTTCCTTCTACTTCAGCATTCCAAGATTCCGTTGATGTTGTCGCCTCCCGTGTATGAATTCTTATCAATTCTAGAGTAAAATCTTTTATGTTTAAAAAAATCAATTTCAATTTTTCTAATATTTAGTATATTATTTGTAGGCAAGGATGCACTCTACCTCATCACTTGTTGTTCCCGAGGCACCTAGGGATCTATCTCCATGTACATATCACACTTGTGAGCTGTTGAGTTTGGGGGGCTGAGTACTTGCTATATATTGGACAGGTGATGAGAGATGCAGAGGAGATCAATGGAGATTTGCATTATGTTGTATTGGATGAAATCCTTGATCGAAGTGGAGAAGTGTTTGGCAAACACAATACAATATTTGACGATCTAGATGTGATCGACATCATAAAATAACCCAGATGTTGTATTCAATTTAGATTTCCATTTGCCGATCAGTGATAACTTTGTTATGATCCATGAGATATATAGTCTTTTATAAACTGTCACTCATATACTTCATACTATTTTATCCTATTGTATGTGTTTGACGTATTCCTATTTCTACTTTGCAATTATTTGACTAATAATTGTTATTTTAGTTCCCTTTTAACTCTGCCTATAGCTTTACATTGCCGGTCCCAAGCCCGGGTAAAGGACAAAAAAGAGGGAGCGGGACCTTCTGCAATGATCGCGTGAGTGTTGTTTCTTTGGAAAGATATCTCGATATGATTAAGTTTCTTAATTGCATCTTTCATTTAATGCTTTTTCAATTAGGTTTCTTTAATGTGGCGATCGATGAAGAAAGAAGACACCCAAAAGTGAAATAGTAATTTACATTATTGTACTTATGTGAATTTGACTACCTCAATCAAGAAGGGAGATGTGTTGTAAGGCATGCTTCATTGCTTGCTTTTTAGTTTTCATATCCAATGTGTGTATCTCTACGTTTCCCGTTTCGAACTTTTGTCATATCAAACTAGGATGGGGAGTTCAAGATTGAAAAAGGTCTAGGGCTTGGTTCGTTTGATTTACTAATCAAACAATAGAAAATCTGTCAGAAAAGAAACTTTTTCATGTGAGAAATTTAATTGTAAGTTTTCTCTTCTTGGGTGTGTTGTCATATAGAGTTGATATCAATGAGGACCTAAAGTGGATGGTGGAATATATACCAAAATGTGTATTGGGGTTAGATCCGCCTAGAGCTAAGGGACCAAAGTGATGCTGAAAGAAAAGCTCAGTGCGCACCACAAGTTAAGAAATAAGATTGATTGATGTTTGTTGACATGGAGTCAATCGATTTGGCAAAATCTCATCGGGAGAGAGGCAAGGCTTCAAGGGCACAAATGAAGACTCTACAAACGTCCGATAGACGGGGAGCAGCTAGGATAGCTGACGACTTGGTAATTTTTATTCCATATTAGTTTATGATGATTTCGTTAAAAAAATTAATGTTAGCATGTATTTAAATATTTATAGACTAAGACTGATCCTACTGCTATCTTCACTAGGACGGATGTTTACATTGCTACCCATTCTAGGAAAGATGGGTCTTATACCTCACCAAAAATGGGTGAGATTCTAGTAAGATACTAAAATTTATTCACTTAACATTTATTTACGCAAGTAATTCATTTCAGTTTAACTAATTATGTATTCAATTATTTGACAGGTAAAAATAAAGTCAATTATTGTCAAGGACCCCTTCAGCACACAAAACGATATAGACCACGACCCAATTGCATAGGTTTGTGATGCTTCATTTTCTCGCTATTATATTATTCATCATTTCTTTGTTCTTATAAATTTTCCTATGTAAAATGAACTGTTGAACATGTATGTGGTACTGATAGAAAGGCCGAGTAACAGGTTTAGGTACTGGTGTTTCAAAAACCACCTTCGTAGCATTGGCTCCTATATCAAAATTGCCAATAAAGATAAGAGAGTTCGAATGGGTCTTGAGTGTAATGTTGAAGTTTTGATGCATGAACTCGATCAACGCAAAAAGAAAGTCACAGATCTTGTGAGCACATTTATTGGATTGCAAGAATATTTTCCTTCTACTTCAACATTCCAAGATTCCGTTGATGCTGTCGCCTCCTATGTATGAATTCATATCAATTCTAGAGCAAAATCTTTTATGTTTAAAAAAATCACTTTCAATTTTCTAATATTAAGTGTATTATTTGTAGGCAAGGACACACTGTACCTCATCACTTGTTGTTTCCGAGGTACCTAGGGATCCATCTTCATGTACACATCTCACTTGTGAGCTGTTGAGTTTGGGGGTCCGAGTACTTGCTATATATTGGACGGGTGATGAGAGATGCATAGGAGATCAATGGAGATTTGCATTATGTTGTATTATAATGAGATCCTTGATCGAAGTGGAGAAGTGTTTGACAAACACAATGCAACATTTGACGATCTAGATGTGGGAGACATCATAAAATAACCCAGATATTGTATTCAATTTAAATTTGCGTTTGCCCATCAGTGATAACTTTGCTACGACCAATGAGATATATAGTCTTTTATAAACCGTCACTCATATACTTCGTATTCTTTTATCCTATTGTACATGTTTGGTGTATGCCTATTTCTACTTTGCAATTATTTGACTAATAATTGCTATTTTAGTTCATTTTTAACTCCGCCTATGGCTCTGCATTGCCGGTCCCAAGCCTGAGTAAAGGAGGGTAAAGGACAAAAAAATAGGGAGAGGGACCTTCTGCAATGATCGCGTGAGTGCTGTTTCTTTGTCAAGTTTCATTGTTAGTAAAATATTATATTAATTATTTTCTTATTTTATTTGCTTACTTACACATTCCGCATATGCATTGAACCTTGTTGGCTTTGTTTTTAATCTTCTTTAACAATGGAAATCATAACTTTACTGCCAAGCATGTTCAATGAAGAAAACAAAGAAGAATCAAGGTAATACTTGATGTAGAAACAGTGGTTGAAGTTGACTATAAAAGTAGGTTTTATATTTTTGAGTTTGGATTGACATATCATTATTGAATCTCCCACAATATTCCTTTCTTCTATGTTCTTGTTAGAAATGCTTGAACTAAACATGCATATGAACGACTTTGCATTAAGCATTGACTGAAGCATAAACCTACTATGTTTTAGGTAGTACTGCCAGATGGATCAAAAGACCCATACGCCGTAGTTCCTTTCTCAATGGAGCAACATCTAGAGGTAATTGTTTTCTGACATACTAACTTATCAAATATGTGTGTGCATGTTGACTGCTGCTTGGTTTTTAGGAAATCATAAAGTTCTGTCTTGTCATGAGATTTTTTAATTGCTTTTAGAAAGTAACATGTTACTTGATTCCATAGAAATGTAGTATTTATTGTGTATGTATTTGTGTCTATATTTATATTGCATCTTGACTAAACTACCACTTTCATGTGAGCTTCAGCAAACAAGTTATTCTTATCTTGATGTTGTTAGAAGGATTGTGATGGTCTTTAAAAAATAAAATATAGATCCTAGGTACAATACTCCTGAGGCAATGAACATCTTCAGATTTATGAAGATATGTGATTGGACCTCATACTCAAAGCCCAACCAAACCAAGTTGTCTTAGCTGACTTTTGAGTTTGATCATCATCGTCATCCAAGCCTTGTTCCAAGTGTAATCCATTTATGGTCATAATGTAAATTTTTTTTTTATATTGATAATTAGTATCTTATCTCTTTTTTACTTCACTCCCTTGAGGATTGACTTTCATTCACTTTTAAAATTCATAACCCTAATGCCTTGGTAATCTTTCAAAATGGAAGCCCAGTTTATAAGCTTGAATTTTAAGCCTATGGTAGTGGAATAATTGAGTTCTTCTTATCAAGTTTTGACATGAATATTTATTATAAGGTGCTTGAGTTGGATTGGGTTGTTAAGCATGTTTTAAGTAGAGCTTCGTGGTATAGATCATTTGGAATGGATGTTCAATTTAAGGTGGTGAGGGGTGTAGGATTTAGTCTTTGCAAGACACATGATGCTAATGCTGTATTGTGTTAGGCCTTCATGAATTATTTAGGTCTAATAGTGTAAGAGGTGTGTTCTCAATGGGTGTTTGGAAGGTAAGAAGAGGTTTTTGTGAAAAATTTATACTTATCAATAAAAATTCTTGAAACACTTCCTGATTTGAATTATCCAACATATGGTAAATGTTCAACTCTCACAATGCTTCCCATGTACGATACTAGTGGGTGGCCCGTGCCCACGACACTCCTCGACAAAACATTTGCCAAAATGGGGTATGAGTGGCTGAGATCTCGACCCTTCTTTATTGAAGCCTATAAGAGGGGGTATAAGTAGGGAAACAACCACTGTCACTTGTTATATAAATTATTTGATAAGGTTGTATCTTGCTGTAGGTTGTTGCCAAGAAGCAAACGTTGAAAAATGTTACAGACTACATTACTGATGTGACATGCAAACGTATAGAACTTGGCCATAACTATGGTGTTATACTCATACCAGCGGGTCTAATCATTTTCATTCCTGAGGTAATATTCTAAATCATAAAACTTCTATGTTTTTCTTTGTGTGTATCAATGTATACTTATGAAGTATAAACCTTGCCATATTGGAGTTCTAACCCAGTGCGTTGTATTGATTGTCATGTATTGAGCTACTTTAAGAAATTTGAGTTTGTCAATGGTACTATTGCAGGTACAACAGCTTATTGTAGAGCTCAATGAAATCCTAGCTCATGATGTTGTGGATGAAGGTGGGTTGTGGAAAGAGAAACTCTAAAATCAATCTCAACAACTTTTTGAATTTTTACCTCAAGCAATTCAGGGGGGATTGATGCTTGAAAGAGATCCACATAGAAATGTGCATGACTACTTTATATTTTGTTGGTATCTTTGTTCTCCAACTTGCCTAGAGTTGATTTGGCATCTCTGTTGATATGCTTTATAATGTTATTTATCTTTCAACGTGTTTAAGTTGCCAAAATATAAATAAAGAAAATGCTTATTCAAATAGTTGACACCGAATTGGAGAAAAAGAACCAAGAGAGTAAATATTGAGGACAATTCAAAGGGTAGTCACACTTTTTGGGTAACCACTATCTTTGGGATTAAAAACCATCTTTTAAATTTAAATAACTAATTTCACCCTGATAAGTAATGGCAGGAATATCAGCTTAAGATATTGTTATCACAAATTTAGAACGGAATATCAATAGTTCAAAATATGTTGAGATTCCAAAATCATCATCCATACCACATAAAGGCTAAAATCATAAGGTCAAAAGAAACGGTGATTTACAAATCACGAATCATAAAAATCTCATCTATCCTGAGATCTAAGTGCTATAAAATGGTGAAATGTATTACATGAGTTCATAAGCAATAAAAATAATAAAAAGACTAATAATGTTCATCTTCAAGGTTCGGCTCCTACTCCTCGGGTTCGTACGTCTCCTCTCCCAATTCATCAACGAGTTGCAGATCCTCCTCGTACCCTTTTTCGAATGTCTCGGTCCGATCTACATCTGAAAATGTGGTTGTAGGAGTGAGCCAAACGCTCACTCGAGTTTTTCACCCCGAATATGATTCAAGCAATATAATTTATAGTAATGTTAGCACAAATTGAATTGTCAAAAAGTAATATCATAGTCATAATGAATGCATGAACAATTAATCTAAAGTAATACGTAACCCACACGGGGGGTCTCATTCACCCACACAGGAGGTCTTATTAGGGTTTTCGGGTCTTTCACCCTGGAGAACTCACTCCCAACTTGCTTTATTGCTTCTGAATCAGAAATACAATACATGTCTTCATTTATATAAGAAATTACTGAAAATGTAAATATCCACGTAGGGATCTCAATTTTTATACAAGCTATCATTTCTAAATAGTATTGTAAGAATCGTGGGTGTACCTACTTGTTCTCGCGGTGCCTTTATGATGACTTGGGAGTTCATAAGCTTGCGTGGATCTCCTCTAGCTTAAATCCCAAGGTTTCAAGACCTTCAATATAGAATGATTCCCTCAATGCAACTAATGAGCATAAAATAAATTCTTGCTTGTTTTTGTTATATATGCCACCTTTTAACTTATTAATTATTTTTCTATGAATCAGATGACGCCAAGATGTAAAGTTTATACAACCCACATTACAACACAGGGACTCTGACTTATTAGATTTTATAAACCACACGGTAGCCTCACAACTGTCTAATGGGTTCACCAATTCGTATCTCGAAAACTATAAAAAAATTAAACAATTTCAACAAGGGAGTTACTCTGTTCAGTTTCAGATTTAATAAAAAGAAGTTTCTACCCATAAACAAAAACTTGAACATGGTGGGCTCTACTCACTGGGGTCCACCAAAGCATGCACCATATGGCATCATCAAAGGAATGTTAATTACTTGGTTGCATGTCCAACCCATAGGTGGTCTTGCACACCAAGATCAACTATGAACGTGAAACGAGGTTTCCGTCCCGAGAAGCAATGGTTATCCCATGGTGGGCCCTACTTGGTGGGGTACACCCTAATTCATGAGCCACATGGTAAATTCTACAGGGACCACTAACCTTATGGATGCTTGGTTTATTTTCAAATGGACCTCCGAATCAACATGACACATGGATGGTGAACTGTACAACCATAAGATTGGAATCCAAAATGTGGTTTTGTCTTAAGTGTTGGGTTTGAGGCGTTTCTAAGGAGTGGATTGAAATCGTAGTTTGGAGGAGAACTAAGAAAACAAAAGATTATAAAACTATACCTGGATGGAGAGTGACTCAATTAGGTTTAGGTTCACAGGTTTAGGATGGTGGGAGTCTCAATCCAACGGTTTGGGTTGTTAGTGTCTAGGTGTAGTAGAAGGAGTCAACAAGTTGGGAATGGGTGAGAGGGTTTGCAATGGTGTTTTTTGAAACATGAAAGGATAATAAGGCTTGGGTTCGACGTGTATGATTTATGTAGTTTGGTTTAACCATTAGTTTTGAATAAAATATGATACATTAAAAAATTTTGATTAAATTATATTATCAAAAGTTTTGAATAAAATATTATAGATTAAGATTGTTTTAATTAAACTATGTATTATATACAAAGGTTTGGATTTCACTATTCCATTAACTTAATAATCATGTATTACATAATACCAAGTATGTGTATTCGTTATACATTAACTTAGTTTAACTAATATAGGCTAAGCATTATTTTACATTTGTACATTATAATTAATATGTCCAACCTATAGTGTCATTAATTGATAAGTCTCATTACATAACAATTAATAGTACTAATACATATAATAATGTATATAGGATCATACACACGAACACGCATTAATCCTACTGTACACCCGCATACGCCGATATTAATCTACAGTACATTAAATATTTCAAGTAACCTTTTAAGGTTTATTCTAATCACACTTAATATTACTTACAACTTAAGGGACCCGAAACAGTCCAAAATTTTCATTGGTTCTAACGAGTCTATGTGGGCCCACATGGGCTGGCCTTGAGACCAAAAGTAAAAAATATATATTTTTTTGGAATTGGTCGAAATTAAACGTAATTGTTCTAATGAAGAAAAATGCATGAAAAAAAAGTCTAAAAAATTTCATATGGACCAAAATACCCCTTTAAGGACTTTTAGGGTTTTACACACTACTACAAGATGAACCATCAGGTCATCCTCAAAGGTAAGACCCAGTTCCTTAATATTAAGAACCAAGTGGGATAACTTGAGAATGTGTTGTCGCACGTCCCCACCACCATCATACTTTAACGAAATCAACTGTACTAGATTTGTGTACTGACGAGCTCTAATAAATCCTTTAAACTACTTCTTTATGACCTCTAGCAATTCCTTGGTGGTTTTCGTAGAAGGAATATCGCCCTATATGGTATCATGTATTGGAGCTCGAATAATCAACATAGTCAGCTTATTGACCTTCTTCCACTTTGCATGAGCCACTTTGGTAGACTCAATGAATTCAACAGTGGGAATATCTGGCTTGTCCTTTGTAAGGACAAAGTCATAGTCCAGACACCCTAAAATAATCTGGATCTGGATTGGCATCTTCTAAGATGTGGTAATTCGAACTAGACAATGGATCGATCCCAGTCATGCGCCTCTGAATAATAGATCCGTCCATGGCCGAAAGCACAAATGACCAATATAAATTATATGTATTTTAACTTTTCTTAGTCTTGATGTCACTTTAGTAATTAGCCTTCTCAACCAATCCAGGGGTTAGGATAGATGATTAAGAGTGTCTTACTGTGTTTATCCTTCCACTCTATGAGAAGGGTGGGTGCATCATCTAATCACACCTTTGGGCAAGAGATTTTGACATGCTATTCGTCTCCCATTTGGTGACAATCGTCACACACAAACCAAGAATTGGTTGATATGGAATTATCATGTTAACGTTGATGATGCGTGTAAGACACCATAATGACACTATCCTCCTCGTACCAATTCTCTTGGTTTGGATAGTCCTTAAGAACACTAGTTGGGCCCACATTAGCTTGTTTATTGTTAAAAAATGACCGTTATAACAGTTTAGGGCCTCCCCCGTTACGTTATGTACCGTTGAAACGCTTTAAAATTAACGGCCGTTATTTTTTCATTATAACGAAAATAATGACCGTTCTTTTGTGGAAAATTTTGTTAAAAAAATGGCTGTTATTTCCGTTATTTTTCCATTTTCTACGTTATTTTTTGTTTTTGATATTTTGAAATTTAAATTTCAAACTTCAGCGCCATTTTTTTCTGTTTATTGCCCCTGAGCATTACAATTCGTTATAACAGAAAAGACGGTAATGCCCCAGTTCGTTATACTGTTATAACGCCCTGTTTAAACGTTGGTCTTATTTTTTCAAAACCGATAAAACGTGTTTAAACAGTTTTAACGGAAACGGGCTTGGGGCGTTACCGTTTAAACGGCCGTTTTTAAAACATGCTTATACTAACGAAAATCATTCTATAAGAACCGAAAGCAAATGGGTCATCTGTTTGTGGTGGGCCCCACGATGGTGCGGTCTTGTTTATTCTAGCCATAAGGAAAGTAAAAATCTATGATTCAGAATACTGTATCAAAATTTTGACGTAGAAGTCCATCAAATTGACATGTGCCACACTCTGAGGCCCATTGCCCATGAACGTTTGTCCAACATATTGGTGAAATTATTACATACCGAAAATCAGCACGATTGGTGATTTCTAACCATTGGATTTGAGTACTTTTTCATCATGAGCTTAAAACCAACTCATAGGTCTGTTCATAAAGCCCATAATGACGCCAAGAAGTCCATAATAACTAATCACACTGATTTTTGTTGTGTAGGTCCACCAAGAATTGGGCCAGCATTAAGGGGTCAGCGGGTCAAAATAAGTATGACATGTGGCAATTTGACGTACTTCTGCATCATAATTTTGATATAGAGTTCTATATCATAGAACGGCTGATAAATAAATTGTGGCCAAGATCGATATTTTTCCACTCTAAGAATGGGTCATACGTCGCCTGCCCTAAATTTCGTTTGTGGTGGGCTCCACTATGGTGTGCTCCAGTTAAAAAGTGACAAATCTAGTATGCAACTGTTTTAAGTATGCAAACATTGTCAGTACTGTTGGATGTCCCTTGAAAAATGTATTATTTCAATGTATTCAAAAAATATATTTTATAAATTACACACGTTTTTCAAGGAGCATTCAATGATGGATACAATGTTTGCATACTTTTAATTATGGAAACAATGCTACTACATTTGTCCGTAAAAAAGCTTCTTGATTGATGCAGCCTTTTTTTTATTTGAATGATGCAGCCTTAAAAAAATAGAAATTAAAAAGGTTGATGTCATTCGGATGCGTGCTGATCATCCGAATCTATCGTAATTTCTAGATACGTCATGAACAGCTAGGCAGATCCCCAAGAGTAGAACTTTGCTTACCAGCACTGACCTATCACAATACGAGCCATGTGGCACACTCTTAGAGGATGCTGACCGTATTGGCCAATCCCTAGATAGAACTTCAAACAAAAATCAACCTGATTAGTGATTTCAAACCTTTGGATCTTTGTACCCAAATAATGGTCAATAATGCTCAAATTCCATGGTTAAAAATTATTCCTTAAATTAAAACAACTCCAATCCAACACATAGAAATCTCTAATCAGAAAATTTTGTGTCTGTATTGTAAAGAATATTTTC
This sequence comes from Euptelea pleiosperma, assembly GCA_035048495.1. Classification (NCBI taxonomy): domain Eukaryota; kingdom Viridiplantae; phylum Streptophyta; class Magnoliopsida; order Ranunculales; family Eupteleaceae; genus Euptelea; species Euptelea pleiosperma. The sequence continues at coordinate 3,295,641 of CM068551.1, forward strand.
ATATTTTAGTTTGGCAAAGATTCTGTGTGAAATAAAACATTCATGTAACCTTTCTTACGAGTACCAATGTAGTGTTGAAGATGTCATGGTACGCATACTTCGTCGACTACGTGAAGACTAAAAGACAGAGACAGCAAGGATCAGACGATTGGCGACAAGAGTTATCTGAGTAACTGCTCATTTGTCGGTTGTAGTTCGTGTACGCTCGGTTAGGAAGGTAAGTGATTTTGTGGCCATAGGAATTATTTTAAAATGAATAAAATATAATGGTCAAACCAAGTCATGGACAGACTCTAGTCAAAGTCAAGATTATTGACTTCTGTGAATGGCACACTCTTAGTGGACGCTGACCGTATGAATGTTTGGCCACTCACTAGGTGGACCTACACGCCAAAAATAAACATCATCAGTGGTTTATAAGCATTGGATTGAAGTTATTTTCATGGGTTGATTTTAACCGTAGGAATTTGAGTGCAAAGATCCAAAGGTTGTAAATTACTAATCATGCTGATTTTTTATTTGCAAGTCTACCTAGGAACTGGCCAAACATCCATACGATCAGCGTCCACTGAGAATGTGACACATGGCTCATATTGTGACAGAAGTTTTATGTTTTAATGGGGCAAACGTCCTTTTAAAAGGCGTCTCACAGTTTTTTTAGCTTTAATTTTTGTCAGACAGAAAAGGGCGTTTAGTTACTTTTTTTGTAAATGTCAGAAAGTTGCTTTCAGTTTTGCAAATACATTTAAATTTATTTTCGCTTATTCATTCTTTTTAAATTTTAAGATTCAGTAATTGATCTATAGTCTATACCTAGTTTTTCTTTATTTTATTCTTATTTATTGATCAGTGGAATAATTTTTGAAGCTCTGATGAAGGTTGTTGGAAAGAAACTCTGATTAATTGATTAAATAGCTAACAAACACATGCTAATTTGAACATCGTATATTACTTGGAAGCATAGTTAGCAATTTGGCATATGGTAAAGATTCGGAAAGGGAAAAGTTTGAGTTTAATTCAGTTTCAGGATACAAAAATTTGGTCATTGTTGAAGTTTTATTTTCGTTTAGCCTTAAAAAGCCTGAATTTTACCGATTTTTTATTTTATACAGCCTTTTAATATGTTATTATTTAAAAAAAATTAAAATTCTTATATTAAATGCGAATAGCACGCGTTTTATTCGTTTAATCTTAAAATGTGTGATTTTTCTGATTTTTTTTATTTCATACGGCCATATTAAATGTTTCTTAAAAAAATAAAAAATTCATGGATTAAATGCGAATGATAAGCGAATGTACTACCTAGGGTTGGAATAGAGCATTAAACATTGCTAGTATAATTTATTATGCTGTATTAATGGTATAGAGCCAAAATTTTAGAATAAATAATAAGAGAAGAAGAGAGAATGGAGAAGAAGATGGTTGTATTAATGGCAGTGAGGAATATATGCAATTGCCTGCATGACTAAACTTAACAAGGAAATGGTTGACGGCAGCACAATCACCTGCCACAACCCTAGCTAAAAGGGAGTTAATGTTCTGTTCAACAATAAACCTAATACTAGGGGTGTCAATTTCACCCGTTTAGCCAGAATCGAAAATACCGGTTCCGATTCCACCTTTTTGGGAACCGATTAAAAAGTAACTGAACCGAAACCAAATTGACAATAACGGTTCCAGTTCTGGGTAGCCTAATATGGAATCGGAACAGAACCGATACCAATAAATAAATATAGTATAAAAATTCTCATATTCTTAAGATTTGGCCCAATATACCCAGAACCGGAATCAGAACCGACATAAATTGTAATAACCAGAACTTTCGTTCTAGGGTATTATGGTAAATTCACCAAACCTAAACCTTTTTCAGACTTCTATTATTATTTTTATGGTTTAATATAATGCTTGAGTATGTGTATTTAATTTGGTTTCATTCCGACAACTTTGAAAAAACTTCTATTTTTGAAACTCGTTCTTTAGGGCTAAATTCTTGCTAAAAATATTGAACCATAACTTGTAGGGGACTTTTTTTTTCTCCAGCTAATAGTCCAGAACTTTTATAAAATTTGTGGGCCCGAGACACCAAAAATATTCATATTTTATCCTTACCAACATACTTGTGAAATTTGGAACTTTTCTTGAGACATAAAAACCCTAGTGGGAGATTTTGACAAAAATAGTATTTTCGTAATTTTTAAACTTTCCTACTATTCTTATATTTTTAAAATTAATATTTAATTATATTTTATTTATTTAATAGGAACGTGGGACCCGCAAATCACTTTCGGGTCATTCCAATGTCATTTAACACTTTTCTAGGGTTTTGAACATTTTTATGATTTGTGTGTGTGACATGTGTCAATACCTTATTGTATGGACTTTTAAATTATATAATATAGTTTGATTGAATTATTTTATAATTATTTGTGTTATGATTGTTGGGTGGGCCCGTATGACCAATCTAAAGGTCTTTTGGGCTTAATAATATTCTTAAATGAGCCTAATTATATGGGCATTGGGCTCATTTCTAACCCATTAGTATTGTAAAATATGGGTTTTTGAGGGTTGAAAAAGTCATCCCTTTGATAGTTACGAATTTCAACAAAATAGAAACTCTAATCATTCCCTTAACTTATTTATGAAAACCCTAAAACTTTAGAAGCTTTCGCAAACTCAACTCCATTGAAGAATAGAAAAAATTTCATTAAACCTTCATCCGGGCACCGATAGCACTCGAGCAGGAAGGAAAAATTGACGAGGACTCCGATTAGAAGAACATACTCCGAAATGAGGACGATCCGACGACTTTCAAATTTGAAGAAACTTTTGATTTTCATTAAAGTTCAAGAAATCTTGAAGTAAGTGTGTTTGATCCATCCTATACTTGTTTTTCTTCAAGATTTTGTTTCTCTTTCATTAGATAATGGTTGAGACTCATTATAAATTAATTTCAACAATATTTACTTTATTCTTATTGGGTTGATCTTTATTTTGGGGCACCAAGATGGGTTTGGCCATGGTTTATTTTGTACCTATAATGGATAACTATGTTCTCTATCATTTTTGTTATATTTTTATGAGTTAAATATTTTTATAATTATTTTTCTCAAATACCTCTATGAATCTATTTTCTAAAATCGTTTAGTTTGTATTTTTTTTATTTATATTTATTTAATTCTAATTTTTTTAAGTTGTTGAACTTTACAAACAAACCCAGAATTTCAGATTTTACATGGTCTATATAACTTGGGATTTCGATCTATATTTTTAATCTAAATATTTTTTATTTATTTTTCATAGATACCTCTATCAATCTAGTTTTTAGAACCTTTAAGTTTGTATTTTTCTGATTTATATTGATTAAGTTATGATTTTTCAAACATGAAGGACTTTTCTATAAAACCCAAAATTTCAGATTCTACACGGTCCACTTCACTTAGGATTTTAATCTATATTTTTAACATAAATATTTTTTTAATTATTTTACAGATACCTCTATCAATCTAGTTTTTAGAACCTTTGAGTTCGTATTTTTCTGATTTAAAATAATTAAGTTATGATTTTTCAAACGTACTGGACTTTTCTGTAAAATCCAGAATTCTAGATTTTACATGGTCAATTTCACTTGATATTTCAATCTATATTTTTAACCTAAATATTTTTATAATTATTTTTCATAGATACATCTATCAATCTAGTTTCTAAAACCTTTAAGCTTGTATTTTTCTGATTTGTATTGATTAAGTTATGATTTTTCAAATATGCTGGACTTCTTTGTAAAATCCAGAATTTTAGATTCTGTCTAGCCCACTTTATTAAGGGTTTCGACCCATATTTTGAATCTGAATATTTTTCTATTTATTTTTCCTAAAATACAAACTTAAAGGTTTCCATTGCTGCTACAAGTTGAGCACGGAGATCTTGCACATCACGGTTGAGGTCGGCATTACTCACCGTCTTGATACGAGGATGAACGGCTCTGATACCAAATTGTTACAATACCAGATCTGGAATCATAATAATTAAAACTGATACTTAAGAAAAAATAGAAAAATAGAGAAGCAAGAGAGAAAATGATAAACTTCGAGGGTGATCGGCTTCCTAATCCTTCATAAACCAAAATTCATCATGTCATCTCCTTACAACTTCCACCATTAAATAGGTGAAGAGTTTCTAAGAATTGGAAACTAATAGCTAAAATAGCAACTAAAAGGAGAAAATTAGCAAACTACTAATAATAGAAATAGCATATCCAACGTTTCCAAGCTCCAACAATAGGTTTTCATTGACGTGGTGTACGTGCCATGTACGGTGCGTAACATTCTGATTCCGATTACACTCGTGTTATGGTTGAAAAGTTAGGGATTTGGAGTAAAACTTGTGTCACACGATGTTGCGACGGAAGCCGGTCACAGCACTCAATAAGAGCCACGTGGCACACAATCAGAGGACACTGACACAAGTTTTACTCATTTTAGAGGCTTGTGTAGCTTTCGAGCTTTGGGATTTGTTGGAAACCCTTCTTCTTCAAGGGCTTGTTGGTCATTTGTGTTCAACGAATTTGGTTGTGTGTCTCGTCGAGAAGAAGAGATCTGATTTGCTCATGGTTTGAAGTCTCAGGTGATCCTGAGTTGGATCGGGCAATCCAGATCAGGATCGGAGGTATCCGAGACGAAGATCCAAGGTTTGTCTTGGATCGCAGTGGATCGCCCAATCTAGCGAGTTGGATCGGCTAGATTGCCCGATCCAACCGAGTTAGCCGATCCAACTCGTCAAGTTGAACCAGCCATGTTATAAAAACCTGATTTTTTTAAATTTTTTCACCTCTTCACTCGTTTTCCTCTCCCATTTCCTCCCCCAACCCTTCTTGGAACCTAAAAATAGCTTAAAAAGATAGATCTACCTTCGAAACACATAGATCTATGAAGATCATGGGTTTTAGTTTAAATTTCTTCGAGTTGGGTTGAAAATCCGATGAGTTTTGGGCAAAATCTGGTAAGATCCGACGCTTTTAGCAGGTATATTTCCTTCAAATCTCAGTATATTTGTCATTTGCTTCGAATTTTGCAAACATTATTGAGAATCTTGTGATCTGCCTTAAGTTATGATTTTTTCACATTTATTTTTTTTCTTTTTTATACTTTTCTTTCATCACAAGAGGCTAAAATATTTATTTTTCTAATCTTTTATGTGTTTTATGATTTTTTTATGAATTTTTGTGATTTTTCTACAATTTTTTGAATTTTTCTACAATTTTTTGCATTTTTTTGGATTTTTTTTTCTCATCTCGGGATCACGATGGATCGGATCGATCCAACCGATCCAGGCAATCCAACTCGGGATCGGAGGGATCCGATCCAACGTCCGATCCCGAGACTTTGATCCTTGGATTTGCTTTGTGTTTGTATCACGCACGTTTCAGACCTTCGGTCTTCGGATCTTCTCTACATTTTGAAGCACTTCCTCTCTCTACCTAAAGGTGCTTACAGAACTATGAATAATGTGCGGAAAGAATGGGAAATCCAAGCTCTCTTAGCCATGGAGAAGGCAACAACCAAAAACCTCCCCGATAAAAAATCTCGCTTGGCAGAGCCGGCTTTAATCCTGCTCATGATTGCCTACGATGGGTTCTCTGTGTCTGAACTCTGTATGCATTATCTGTTTGTATCCTCAAACCTTGATGAGCTGAGATTGTCATCATCTATTGGTAGACTGGACAGATCGGAGATGTTGATTTTAATTAGGTATTTTGGGAAATGGCTGCGAAAGAATCAGAGGTTTCCTCAAGCGGGTCCTTTCCCGAAAGCGGCATCTGCATTGGGATTGAAAGCCTGTGAATGGGTCCCTTCTCTTGAATCCGTCGTAAAGTGTCTCTGGTTAGTGCTGGATGAGCATTTCTTTTCTTAGTGTTATACTGTGAGTTCCGTGAAGAGCTGAGGTCGATAGAGGGAGTCACGAGGTCTTTGGCCTCAGAAGCTAGATTGTGTTGTTCCATGGCTGATAGTATTGAGAATTTGAAATCACAGGTTGGACTCCTTAAAGGTGTGCAAGTTGAACAGGTGCGATGCGGTTTTTTGTAACATTTGCACTAATTTTAATTCTTGGTGTGATCTGAATACCCTTTTGGATGAATGAAAGAAAAAAAATGTTATTCAGAGTTTGCAAAACAGCTTTAAATTGGCTCAGTTCTTCATTCAATCACGCCAGGTACATGTTAGTCTTCTTGATTTTGCAATTTTACTAGTTTTCTATTAATGGGTATGTGCTTGTTTAAGGTTTTATTGGTTTTTTTTTTTTTTTACTTTGATGGGTCGTTTAAGATCAGTGAAAATGATTCTGGATTGGAGATGATCAACATTTTATCTTGATTGGATTATTATTTATGTTTGGAACTCCAGTTGTGTTCTACTGATTCTTTTATGTTAGTCTTCTTGATTCTGCAATTGTTCATGGTCGAGTTTTGTTTCTGTGATTTGGGCTGATATGAGATTGTTGAATATGTTCTATTTTTTATGGTTTTTATGGATGGTCTGTCTTTTGTCTGCTACGTGATGTATATTTGGATTATGAAACTTGTAATATGGTCATACTCCTTCAATCAAGGTAAGGATTCCACAGCCAATTGATATTCTCCATTGTGCTGCAAACCAAATCAGGATTCGAAGAAGTTATAGAATTTGTACTCTTACAGCTGATTGAAGCCAATTTAGTCCGTAGGTTAAGACTGTTAATATCTGTTTTGCTTTCTTATTGTGAGAACATTCTAAATGTCTTGAACTGAATGTCGTAATGTCTCTGTCGTGTTTTATGTTTTAAAGGTTATATTGGAATTTTTGACACACTGGATTATTATGTCCTGGTTTATGTTCTAGATATCTGAAGTTCTGTACATATCATTTTGAATGGTCTCCTTCTATGAGTTTCTTTTCGAACGCTGCATTTTGCTACTATAGAAGTTGAAGATATAAAGTTTAAAGGATTTGACTCCATGGTATGCAAGTTGATCCACCTTACACCTTGCAAAATATAATACGGAAAACATAAACATTTTACTAAATTTACTAATTTGTATTTCTGCAAATTTTGTTGTTCAATTATCTACATTTCTTACATTTTTCATTTGCTATGCTTGAGTTAATTTCATTAACAAAATAGAGAAATATGTTATTTATTGTAGCCTAAGGGGGTGTTTGGATTGCCATTTTTCAAAAAATATTTATTTTAGAAAAGTGACTTTTCTGAAAATATATTTTTGAAAATATGTTTTTCTTAAACAGGTTGTTTGGATCATCATTAATGCAAAATGTCTTTATCTTCTTTTAGTTGGCTCCACCAATATAATGTCTTCATTTTTTTGGAAGGGAATTTCTATCATAAACTGTTTCTTTGCTTATTATGTTCATTGAGCTAGCAAAATTTTAAAAAGTCTTTTTTTACTTGAAAAAAAGCTTTCAGCTATTTTTTATAAAAAGACTTTTTGGCTTCAAAAATATATTTTTATAGAAGAAAGACTTTTTTAAAAATGGTCATCCAAACAATCTATTATTTTGAAAAAAATCTTGAAAAAAAGACTTTTTCAAGTCTAAAATTGCGATCCAAACACCCCTTTAGAGTTCTCTGGAAGATGCATTGGTTCTGCATATGTTGTTCTTTTGCTACTGCTCCACCACTATCAAATAGCATAAACACTGGATGTACCAGTTGGAAGGGATCTTCCAATTGGAGTACAATTGTTGACCCTTTAATTGGAGAACCATTCATTTAAGTTCCCGAAGTTGATGAAACAGGAGTTTAATGGGTTCCAGTACCGTGGCGCCTGCAATTGTTGGCCAAGACTAATGGCATGCAATTTAGGGTTTGTCTTCAAGCCGACTTCTGTGATCATGGTGTTTTTCTTTGCATGGTTTACCAACACACAGAACTTATCAAGGTAAATTTGTCACTTCATTCAAGAAGAAAATTTACAGTTTGTATAATTTACACAGAACTTATGCATTTTAAGATTCTGAAGCGTTACCAATGTTATGACTTGAGCAAGACATATCTTATTAGTTAACATTTGGGATCATTTCTCTTTCTCATGTTTCATTTTCCCTTTAATCTTGTGTATCTTTTGATCAAGTTCGACTAGAGAACAACTGCTTTTCTTAATTGTCAAGATGTTCTTGGTGAGGCTATTTACATGAGCGTTGCCTACTGTAAAATTATTATAAACCAATACCAAGGTCGGGGTTGCAAGCAAGGGCCGCTCAATTGGAGGTTTCAGGCCTGAATTTGATTTTCATTGTGCCAGCTCCAAATTTACGCTTGAGCACAATGTTGCAACATTGACCACCATCCAATTGAGCTACAGGCTTAAACCTAACTATGGGCCTTGGCAACGGAGTGAGCCCTCCCGCCAACCTGCGACATATTTCATTCTGAAAAATGATTTTCATTATTGTAAATTTGCATGATATGGAACAGTTGAGAAAATTTAAGTGATCAGATTGACTATTGCATTCTTCGGATCACCCAATTATGTTAAGACTTTTTTGCTCTGGGTTGCGATCATTGACCAGACCCGACCAACAACCAACCGTAAAGGTTGCTGGTTTCTGACCGATGGGCTGAGATTAGGTTTACCCATCTCAACCTGGCTTTGGGTCTGGTTCAACAAAGGATCACAAGAACGTCCATTTTTCATTCATTTATCGACTTCCAGACTACCATCCATGATCCATCCATCATTTCTCCTCATAAGTTTATGCGAATTTATCTGAAAATCATTAAAAATCTAAAGGAGAAATCATCCCATGGTTGGTTATGTGGAGGAAGGATCAATGCACTTTGAACTTTTCTTCATTTTCTTCCTTTTTCTTTGTGCACGAAATTATAGGGAGAAACAGAAAGGACTCCCTTTGCCCAAAAGAGCAGGGCACTTTGCAGCTTAAATGCAGAGATGCAGCAGAAAAAAATACAATCAATTCCCCACATTTTCCCTGGCCTCTATATATTGCTACAGTTACAATGAAATTTTAGAGGTTCTCCCTCTCTTCCAGTCACGTGTAACCCTAACTCTGTCGGTAGTATCCCTGCCAAACATTTGTACCTCTAGTTCATAGTGCATGGTCTATAAACTCTTAGAGACCACTGACCATATGGATGTTTGGCCCATCCCTAGGTGGACCTACAAACCAAAAATCAGCCTTTAGTAATTTCTAACCTTTGGATCTAAGTATCACATATAATGCTTAAATCGACGTCTAAAAATCAACCCATGAAAAAGACATCGTTTCTTGTTTAAAATTTTCAGAGGAGATCATCCAATTTAACAAACCTTGTGCCTTCTCTTAATAGATTAGTTCATTTTGTTTATCTTGGGCTTTTGTTTTTAGCAGATTTTCTTTATTCAGTTGATATGTTTGGGAGGAAATTGCTTGGACTCTATGAATAAAATCATTATTTGTATCAACTAATTATGGGCTGGGATAAAATGACTCATGTTAATCTTCCTAATATAATGACTAATGGATGTGGGGCCCACATGCAGATGAGTTAAGGGTTGATTTTTGGCAAGGATATGATCTCCTCACCATGGAGACCATCCTCACTAAAAATCAGCAATTTCTAAAACTTCTAACGGTGAAATTGGACGGTCCAAAAAAATTTCAACTTAAAATCCACTTTTCTCATAATACTACAAATGTTGGAATGGGCTGATTTTCGGTAAGGTTGATATCCATATTGAGAAGAATATCATCACCAAAAATTAGCCCTTAACTCATCGGCATGTGGGCCCCACATCCATTAGTCATTATATTAGGAAGATTAACATGAGTCATTTTATCCCAGCCCATATTTATATATATGTGTGTGTTGGTGCGTTTAACGTTTCTATCGATCGGTCCAAGTGCTTATGGCATAGTTTTTAAACTCGATGAGTCAAATTCGAACCTCATCATTGTGCATTCAATAGGATATTGATAGTAAATTAGATAAAAATGGAGGAATCAGAAGACATTTGCACTCAAAAACAATATGATAGTTGGCTTTTGACGTAGAAAATGCTCAAATTAGGGCGTGTTTGATTACCAAGTGGGAAAATTGCATTTTCCTTAGGAAAATACAATTGTCCATTGTTAGATAGCCAGTATAAATCTATATAATTTTCTCTAACAAACCATTTAAATCTGGATAATGTTTTCTACTAAGCTAGGAATTTGTTTCCCATCCAGATAGGTGAGAATTCATTTTCACCTGAAAATACACCTTTATTTTCTCACATAATTGAAATATGTGTTCTCAATAGCAATCAATCAGCCATTTAAGGCATTTCCTAGATGTATTTTCTCGGGAAAATTTTCTGTGCAATCAAACACGGCCTTAGGTTTCACTAAATGGAGGAATTAGAAGATGCTTCTAGTAATAAAAATCATAGCATTAGCTTGTAAGCAAGTGGACATCTCAGGTCATCATTTAGGCTGTGTTTATTTTTTACAAATGTGCGCGTATTGACTGTGCGGGTATTCAAAGTGCGCACGATGATGGCTCTACTAAAAGGCTTCTTCTTAAGTCTTAAACCCACCTTTGCTAAGCTAATTGATTTTAACTGTTAGTAACAAGTTCTTAAATGGATTTTTATTACGATGTAACGGCTAGTTATTTTTAGTGCTAAATAACAAATAATGTAATGGCGTTAAAACGTTACCCTTATAATGGTGGTGTTGACGTTGCATTCCCGTTTTAACATCTGAATAATTTAGTTCCTTTTGAATGATTTTGGTGTCGCATATACATAGGGGTGTCAATTTTACCCGATTTAACCGGAACCGAACAGGAACCGGAACCGAAAACACCGGTTCCGGTACTACATTTTTGGGAACCGATTAAAAAGAACCGGAACCGGAACCGAACCGGAAACGAATGGTTACGGTTCCGGTACTCAAATATGGAACCGAAACCAATAAGAACCGGAACCGAACCGATAAGAACCGGAACCAATATATAAATATAGTGTAAAAATTCTCATATTACCAAGATTGGACCCGTTATACCCGAAATCGGAACAGGAACCGACAAAAACTACATAATCGGTTCCGGTTCTGGTACCATCACTTTGAGAACCGGAACCGATAAGTACCCGAACCGATAAGAACCGGAACCGTTTGTTCCGGTTCTGGTCACCTTAGGAACCGAACCGGAACCGACCCGTTGACACCCCTACATATACATCAGGAAAATTATTGGACAAATGAATTATTGAGTTTCATCTAGAAAAAAACTAGTGTTCACATTAATCGATCAATTATTGAGTTTGCTTAAGAAAAATCTAACATTCAAATTAGGTCAACTAATAGCGCACCTTCTATATATTAATGAAAAATGTGAATTTTTCCTTTATTTATTTTTTGTATTGCATGAGGGCTGATTTGTCATGTTACACCATTGTTCTCTAATATAAATACATGGCAGCAACCCTACTTAGGGTGTATGTTCCTCTCTGAAAATGAACCAGACACTAAGGGGGCGTTTGGCAACATAAAAATAAGTAACTTATTGACTTCATTTAAGCTTTGGTTCATACTCGGATAATCTTTTCTTCTTCTCTGTACCTTCACAAGTCACTTTCTCTTTGTAATACTCCCTGAAAATATTCTATGTTAGTGGCCTACCGGTTCTCAATTTTTCAGTCGTGCCCCTTGACTATTTTTTACCATCATTGACTGAGTCAGAAATATTAAGCCTATTACCCAAACTAGAAGACGTTTTTTTTTCCTTGTATTAATTATTCCAATTTTTAGGTGACGGTTTTAATGTTTCAGACCAAGTCAATAACAGTAAAAAATAGTCAAGCGGTACGACCAAAAGAATGAAAAAAACTAAGGGATTCCATTAAGGGGTAAGGGACCCCCATTTTTTACCCCCTTTTTGTACCCCCATCTTAGCGTACCCACATAGAAGATGAATCAATGGCTGATTTTTGTTGAGGATGATCTCTATGGTGAGGAGATCATTCTCAAAAAAATTCAAATCATTCCGATGTTCATAGACTGGTTTAGAAGCTGAAGAATTATGGACCGTCAATTTTTACCGTGGAACTTGAAAACCACATTTGATGGGGTTAGAAATTTCAGAATAGGCTGATTTTTTGTTGGGGTGATCTATATGGTGGGGTTATCATCCCCACCAAAAATCAGCCATTGATTCATCTTCTATGTGGGTAAGCCAAGATGGGGGTAAAAAAAGGGAGTCCCTTCAGCCCGACCCTTCTATTAAAGGTCATCATTGAAGTTTTGTGGTGGGCACCATCATGGAGAATAAAACTTTGATAACAGTCCTGTCATCAAGGCCGATGACAGGGCACAGTATGAGCCACGTGGAACACTCTTAGAGGACTCTGACCGTATGGATGTTTGGCCAATCATTAGGTGGACCTACAAACCAAAATCAGTACGATTAGTGATTTCTAGGCGTTGGATTAGAATTGTTTTCATGGGTTGATCTTAACCATGGAAAATTTGAGCATTATTGACCATTATTTGAGGTACAAAGATCCAAAGGTTTGAAATCACAAATCAAGCTGATTTTTGTTTGTATGTCCATCTAGGGATTGGAAAAACATCCATATGGTCAGAGTCCTCTAAGTGTATGCTACGTGGCTCCTATTGCACCCTGTCATCGGCCTTGATGACAGGCCCTGTCATCGGCCTTGATGACAGGCCCTGTCATCAAAGTCTTACTCCAAAATGGAGCGGTCTTATTTAAAATCACGTTCTGGGTTGTGTCACGTATACATCATGAATATTTGGGAAGATAAATTATTGAGTTTGCCCAAGAAAAAGCTAATCTCACCAGTCCCTCGGTGGACCTATAAACCATAAATCAGCCTGATTAGTGATTTACAACCTTTGGATCTTTGCACCCAAATAATGCTCGAATTCCTAGCGTTAAAATCAACCCATGAATATAACTTCAATCGAATCGCTCACAAATCACTAATCAGGATGATTTTTGGTTCATAGACCCACCGAAGGACTGGCCAAACATCCATACGGTCAGTGTTCACTATGAGTGTGCCACATGGCCTGTGTTTGCATTGTGACAGAGCATCTGTCAGAATGCTGTGACGGAAGTTTTACCCAAAACACTGTATATTAAGTTTGCCCAAGAAAAAAACTAGTCATACGACTCATACCATATACTGTATGTCCTGTATAAATCTGAAGCCTTCAGAATATCGGGTCCCAGCTAGCGGTGACTCGCATTTGGTTCAAAACATGTAGTAAAATTTCTGTCACAGCGTTGTCACAACGCACAATGGGGTTAGGTCCACCAATCACTAATCAGGCTGATTTTTGGTTTATAGGTCCACCAAGGGACTGCCCAAACATCCATACGGTCAGAGTCCACTAATAAGTGTGCCACGTGGCTCATATGCTTCTGTCACAACGCTGTTACAGAAGTTTTACTCCAAAACATTATGCAGGTCCTAGAACCAATAATGATAGAATTCGAGACATCCAATCCTCACGCATTAATCTGTAGGAAAAAGATGTAACAAGGTATGCCTGAAACTGTTTCAAATGCGGAAGCACAATTTTTGTTACTCACCACTTTCATCTGAGCCCACTCACCGCATGGATGTTTATCCTACCTCTTGGTGGATATACACACCAAAAATCACCCTGATTGGTAATCTATAGCCATTAGATTTTAGCACATTTTAGTATTTTTTAAGGTATTCTTGTAGCCGTTGAATGCAACCATGTACTAAAACCAACGGCTAAAAATCATCAAACAAGCTGATTTTTAGTCTGAATGTCTACTAAGGGGTGGGCTAAACACCCATGCAGTCAGTGGGCCCAGATGGCACCAAAAATGCCGCTTCCGCATTTGAAAAGAGTTCAGGTATAAGCCTAATCTGTAAGCAAGTGGGCATTTGCCCTACATCTCAAGTCAACATTCAATTTTGCAGTTGGCCCCACTCTCGTACGATTCCATTATAATAAAAAGGCTTATGCTGCATTTGGATAAGCTTAAAAACCGCATAAAGTTAGCTTTCAGTGGTTTTTAAACCCTTATTAAAAAAACTATGCGTTTGATAGCATTAAAAAAAAAATGTAAAACAGTCTATGAATATCATAATGATTTGAATTTTTGTGAGGATGATCTCATCACCATAAAGATCATCATCACCAAAAATCAGCCATTGATTCATCTATGTGGGTATGCCAAAATGAGTGTAAAAAATGGGTGCCCCCCCCGCAAGCCCAACTTTTTTTTCTTTGTTTCTCTTATCTTTTTTTTTCTTCGTCTTCGCCAAAGCTTCCCAGTTCTCATACGCGGAGATCATAATACGATAAGAAACATTTTTCATTTCTTTTTTTCTTAATTTTTATCTTCATCTTCACCGTAGCTTCTCGTTTTTCTATTCTTTTCCTCCACAAACCTAAGGCAAGATGTGTCGTCTTTCTTCATATTTAACGATTATCTCATTTCTTAGTTCTTGCCGTCTTTTGTCTCACTTACTATCATTTATTCCTTTTATTCTATCTTCTATCTCTCCTACTATGTCGTCAATGTTCACATTAACTTTTAATTTATTTCTCTATTAATAATTGTGTTATCTTTTTCTTCTTCTACTTTTATATATTTTCTCATGTTCTATCATTTCTTTTGCATCGTTTTTCTTCATATTTAACGATCATCTCTTTTCTTTTTTCTTGTCGTCTTTTTTCTCTTTTACTATCATTTATTTCTTCTTATTCTATCATCTCTTGTCTCCTACTGTATCGTTAATGTTAATTTTCAATTCATTTCTCTATTCTAATTGTGTTGTCTTTTTCCTCTTTTACAATTATCTATTTCCTCATGTTCTATCATCCCTTTCATGTCGTCTTTCTTCAAATTTAATGATGATCTTTTTTTTATTTTTATCGTCTTTTTTCTCTTTTACTTTCATTTATTTCCTCTTATTCTATCATATTTTATCTCATACTGTGTCGTTAATGTTCATATTAACTTTCAATTCATTTCTCTATTCTAATTGTGTCATCATTTTCCTCTTTTATAATCGTTTATTTCCTCATATTCTATCATTTCTTTCGAGTCATCCTTCTTCATATTTAACGATAATCTCTTCTCTCATTTTTTGTCATCTTTTTTCTCTTTCACTATCATCTATTTCATCTTGTTCTATCATCTCTTTTGTTACTTTATTATTTTTTAAGATCATTTAACAACTTATTGTAGATAATGTTTTTTAAGCATTAGATACCAAATAACCTATCATGGTTAGAGGGTTATCTTTATCGCGACATTGTAGACTACAATGTTGTGTTCCATTCGAATAAGAAATCAACAATGATGGTTGTCCAAATAATTAGTTATCAACGAAAATAAAAGTAGTTAGTATTTGATATCAATGTAAAACTCTCATCAAGAGCTTTTTAATAGATCCATATTTAACTTTAAGGGCCTGCTTGGTATGTGAGAAAAAGAGTTCCAATAGCGAATAGCCAGTCTAATATTATCTTGGCTAAATATTTGAGCATGTCAATATTTAACAACATTTGGTACGTGTAATACCTAGTTTATTTCATTTTCTTTCAATTTATGTGGGTCCCACATATTAAAGTAAGTCACATATGGGTTAAGCGAGTGTGGGACCCACATATTAGATCAAATGAGTCCTCTAAGAGTGTGCCACGTGTCTCATATCAAAGTTTTATGGGTTAAGCGAGTGTGGGACCCACATATTAGGTTGAATGAGTCCTCTAAGAGTGTGCCACGTGTCTCATATCAAACTTTTACTCGTCCAAATTTATCGTATTTTTATTTACTAGATTGTGGTTGGTAATTGGTATCACACATATATAAATCATGAACGTTTGGGCAGATCAATTATTGAGCGTTTCCCCTCTTATAGGCAAATCATGAAAGCTTCTTGATTGATCTTGTAGGTCAAAAAGTTTGATGTCATCGAAGTGTGGTGCTGGTCATGGTCATGGGACTCTCTCTCTTATTTTCTACACTAGTAGGTGGGCACTCTCCGACAAAGCGTTTGCCAAAATAGGGTGTGAGTGGCTTAGATCCACCATCCATTTGGGGTGATAAGATCTCGGCCATCCTTTGTGAAGCCGATAAGATCGGGGGAATAAGTGACTTCTCTGTTTTGTTATATAGATGTACTAGTGGGTGCCCCGTGCCATCGGCACTCCTCGACAGAGAATTTGCCAAAATCAGGTGAGTGGCAGAGATCCACCGTTCATTTGGGGGAGCATTAGATCTCCGCCCTTCTTTGTTGATGCTTATAAGAGGAGGTATAAGAAATGGGAAAATGGGAAACGGACTTCGATACTCATACGGTATAACGGACTGGGGCTTTACCATTTTTTCCATTATAATGGGTGTTATAACGGATTGTAATGCATAGAGGGAGAAATGGGAAAATAACATAAATAACAAAAAATAACGATGTTAAAATTTAAATTTTGAATAAATTGAGGTCAAATGAGGCGGATTGAGTAGCTGAAATCTAACTGTCCACATTAGATCGATGGATTTGATCTCAACCACTCTTTATCTAACCATCCACATTAGATTGATGGATAAGATAAGAGAATACAACTGAGTTGTCTTGATGTATGGGTGGGTGGCCCGTGCCCGCGGCACTTTCCGATAAAGTGTTTGTCAAAATCGGGTGGGAGTTAATCTCAACCATTAAAATCCGTTAAAATCCATTTTTTTATTATTTTTGCCCCTGCTGTTTCAATCCGTTTTAGCAGTAACACCCCTCTTGAGGCATAAAAAATGGGGCTCCTGAGCCTGACCCTTGGGCTATATGTAAATCCAACCCATTTCATTCCTTGTATTTATGTAAATAGTAGGTGACACATGCCCACAGCACTCATCAACAAAGTGTTTGTCAAAATTGGGTGCGAGTGGTTGAGATCCACTGTCCATTTGGTGTGATAAGATCTCGGCCATCCTTTATGAAGCCAGATAAGAGGGGGAGACAACCGTCCTGTTTTGTTATATAGATAGTGGGTGGCCGGTGCCTTCGGCACTCTCCTACAAAGTATTTCCCAAAATCGGGTGTGAGTAGTTGAGATCCGTAGTCCATTTGGGGGATGTGATCACGGCCATCCTTTGTGAAGCCGATAAGGGTATAAGCGGGGAGACATTTTTCCTCTTTAATTAATCCATCCCTCTAAATTTTATTTTATGTAAGGGTTGATATGGGCCCTTGGATATATGAAGCCTATAAGAGGGGGAGACAACCACTTTTTAGAAAAGTAAGTTACATTACTTAGATGGGCCCACATTTTGGACACTATAGAATAGACTGATAAGAGTATTTGCTTGGAGAGGGACCCAATATGTTCCCTTAAAAAAGCTTATAGGTCAAAAAGTTGATGTCATGGAGGTGTGGCATGGGAATCTATCTTATTTTCTAGATGCTGGTGGTAGATTTCCATTCCTCTCTCCCCCTTTGCGAGAAGTTTCTGTTGACAACAACCCGTAGCAGCCCACGAAACTTCGTAGAAGATACACGGGAATTGAAATGCTTCTTGTCTGATCACGTAGGTCAAAAAGTTGATGTCGTCGAGAGGTTGTGCTGATCATCCGAATTCATTGTATTTTCTAGATGGTGGTTAGCAAGTTATTGTAGATTTCCATTCCAAGGTTTAAAGGGGGCCGTTATAACGATATAATGGACTGGGGCGTTACTGTTTTTCTGTTATAACGAAAAAAATGCTCAGGGCCAAAAAAGGAATATAACGGGAAAATAACTGAAAAAACTGAAAAATGGCACTAAAATTCAAATTTTGAATTTTAAAAGAAGGAAAATAACGGAAAAAACGAAAAAAATGGCCAATTTTTTCGCAATTTTCTAGAAATAATGGTTGGTATTTTTGTTATAATGGAAAAATAACGGCCATTATAACGAAAATAACGGCTATTATTTTCTGGGCATTTTAACGGTACCTAACGAAACGGGGAGGTCCGAATCCATTATAACGGCCGTTATTTCATTATAATGGCTGTTTTTTAAACCTTGTTCCATTCTTCTCTCTTTCCCTCCCCTTTGCGAGAAGTTTCTGTTGACAACAACTCCATTGTTACAAAAAGGCTTATGCTGCATTTGGATAAGCTTAAAATTCGCAGAAAGTTAGCTTTCAG
Source organism: Euptelea pleiosperma (assembly GCA_035048495.1). Taxonomy (NCBI): domain Eukaryota; kingdom Viridiplantae; phylum Streptophyta; class Magnoliopsida; order Ranunculales; family Eupteleaceae; genus Euptelea; species Euptelea pleiosperma. The sequence goes on from CM068551.1 coordinate 3,313,809, forward strand.
TAGTTTTTAAACCCTTATAAAAAAAAAACTGTTTTTGATAGAATTTAAAAAAAAAAAAAGACCTTAAATAAAGTCCTATAAGCTCCCAAATCGCTATAAGCAAAAGCAGTTTCTAAGCAGCTTCTTCTAATTGTTTTCGAGGGAATCTGTACTTAATAAATATTCTTAAAAAAAATTGTAATACCAAAATATTTTTTATTTTTTGACTTTTGCTAACAAAAAAGCACTTTTTTTTACCAAATTCCTTAGAACTTTTTATGAAAAGTACTTTTTTGAAGGGTTACCAAACGGCCAAAACAACCTAATAAACACTTTGCATACAAGTGCTATTCGATAAACACTAAAGATAAGCTTTAAACTTATTACCAAAATAAAATGCGGGTTATCGTTTAGGGGGTGTTTGGATTGTCATTTTTAGACTTGCATTAATGATGATCCAAACAATCTTTTTAAGAAAACATATTTTCAAAAAATATATTTTTTCAGAAAAGTCATTTTTATAAAATAATATTTTTGGTGACCCCTTCTATGTGGGTACGCCAAGATGGCGGTCAAAAAAGGGATAAAAAATGGGGTCCCTTGAGCCTGTTTTGAAAAATGACGATCTAGACACCCCATTAATTTTAGATCCACTTTTAGAAAAGTAATTAAGTCACGTTACTAGATGGGGCCCACATTTTGGACACGTTAGATTGATGTCATCGAGGTGTGTCCTGGTCATGGGAATCTATTTTATTTTCTACATGGTGGTGGTTGGTGATGTCATCGAGGTGTGGTGCTGATCATGAGAATCTATTTTATATTCTATACATGGGGTGGTTGGTGATGTCATCGTATACGTGATGAATTGTTCGGCCGGAAAATTTTCGAAACGAACCCGAATTTTAGGGTATTTTCCAAAAAGAACCGTATTTTTGTATATTTGTCAAAACAAACCTAGAACGCCGAACCGTTGGGCGGATTTTAAAAATACCAAAATTGCCCTCGGAATAAATGAGAATGTTGGCGGTGCAAAGATACGCCAAACGGTATGGCGTATCGCTTAGAATATCGCCTAACCGTCTGGCGTTTTTCTTAGAATATCGCCATACGGTTTGGCGGTTTCTGAATGGATACGCCAAACGGTTCGGCGGTTCCTTTTGTTATACGCCAAAGCAAAAACTCTTCCGGCGACTTCCTCCGCCTCCTTGTCCGCTGAAAGCCCGTCGTAACTCGGTGGTTTGTGCTCCCGAAGAAACTTTCCGGCCCCTCAGGTAAGTCAAATATTTAATATTTTTACATCTTGGTAACAGTAATAAAAAATTTACTGTTAACCAACCTTTTTTTTTTTTAACTTTTCACTGTTAATATTTTTTTACTTCTCTAACTTTTAACCCACATTTTTTTACTCTAAAGTTGGGGTTAAAATTGTTTGAATGGAATCATTGTTGGTGAGGATGGTCTTTATGGTGAAGAGATCACCTTAAAAAAAATTCGGATCATTCTAAGATCTGTAGAATATTTTACAAGTTGAAGAATCCGTGGACCGTCTATTGTATACCTGGGATCTTTTCATTTGCTGAAGCGGCATTTTTGGTAGTCACCACTGCCATCTGGGCGCACTGACCGCATGGATGTTTATCCCACCCCTTAATAGACATTCGTACAAAAAATCAGCTTGTTGAATGATTTTTAGCCGTTGGTTTTAGTACTAAAAAATAGTTGCATTCAACGGCTATAAGAGGTATAGCCCCTCAAAATTTTCTAAAAAGTGTTAAAATCTAATGGTTATAGATTATCAATCAAGGTGATTTTTGGTCTGTATATCCACCAAGGGGTGGGATAAACATCCATGCGGTCAGTGAACCCAAATGGCAGCGGTGACAACCAATAGTGCTGATTTTTGGTCTGTATATCCACCAAGGGGTGGGATAAACATCGATGCAGTTAGTGAGCCCATATGGCAGCGGTGACTACCAATAATGCTGCCTCCGCATGCTCAGGCTCTACTTACTGGACACAATATGAGCCACGTGGCACACTCTTAGAGGACTCTGACTATATGGATGTTTGGTCAATCCCTAAGTGGACTTACAAACCGAAAATCAGCCTGATTAGTGATTTATAGGCATTGGATTGGACTTGTTTTCATGGGCTGATCTCAATTGTGGGAATTTGAGCAGTATTTGAGGTACAAAAACGCAACACTTATAAATCACTAATCAGGCTGAGTTTTGGTTTGTAGGTCCACCATGAGATAGGACAAACATCTGTACATTCATAGTCCTGTAACAGTGTGCCATGTGGCTTATATTGTGTCCCTGTCATTTTAGATCTGTCAATGGAGCCCGATCCTAAAGGAGAAAAAAAAGAAAAAGCAAAACTCTTAAGAGGACACAATATGAGCCAGGCACACTCTTAGAGGACTCTGACAGTATAGATGTTTGGTCAATCCCTAAGTGGACCTACAAACCGAAAATCAGCTTGATTAGTGATTTATAGGCATTGGATTGGACTTGTTTTCATGGGCTGATCTCAACTGTGGGAATTTGAGCAGTATCACTAATTAGGCTGAGTTTTGGTTTGTAGGTCCACCATGAGATAGGACAAACATCTGTACATTCATAGTCCTGTAACAGTGTGCCATGTGGCTTATATTGTGTCCCTGTCATTTTAGATCTGTCAATGAAGCCCGATCCTAAAGGAGAAAAAAAAAAAAAAGCAAAACTCTTAAGATGACACAATATGAGCCAGGCACACTCTTAGAGGACTCTGACAGTATGGATGTTTGGTCAATCCCTAAGTGGACCTACAAACCGAAAATCAGCTTGATTAGTGATTTATAGGCATTGGATTGGACTTGTTTTCATGGGCTGATCTCAACTGTGGGAATTTGAGCAGTATCACTAATTAGGCTGAGTTTTGGTTTGTAGGTCCACCATGAGATAGGACAAACATCTGTACATTCATAGTCCTGTAACAGTGTGCCATGTGGCTTATATTGTGTCCCTGTCATTTTAGATCTGTCAATGGAGCCCGATCCTAAAAGAGAGAAAAAAAAAAAAAGCAAAACTCTTAGAAGACACAATATGAGGTAGGCACACTCTTAGAGGACTCTGACAGTATGGATGTTTGGTCAATCCCTAAGTGGACCTACAAACCGAAAATCAGCTTGATTAGTGATTTATAAGCATTGGATTGGACTTGTTTTCATGGGTTAATCTCTATTGTGGAATTTGAACAGTATTTGAGGTACAAAGGTCAATGCCTAGAAATCACTAATCAACCTGATTTTAGGTTTTAAGGTTGACTTATGGCTGACTTTTTTATTGGGGCAATTTATTTGGTGAGGAGATCATCCCCACTAAAAATCAGCCATCGATTCATCTTTTATGTGGATACGCCAACATAGGGGCCAAAAAAGGGGGTATAGGGGTCCCCAAGCCTGATCATTTTTCTTTTTATTGTTGATTTGAAACTCATATTTGGGCTGATTTATCTTCCGTGTGGGTACATTGATTTATCTTCTATGTGGGTACATTGATTTATTTTCCATGTGAGCATATGAAAAAAATGTCAAATATAATAGTTACAAATCACCACTTAGACTAATTATTGATGTGAAGCATGGCATACATTGTTAACGATGGTCGTATTCCGGGTGGTCCCACTACCCCTGATGTTCAAAGTGATCGATTACGTCATCGATGTAATGACATTTGGAGTGGCAAGGTTAGTATTTTATAAATTTTTTATTAAGTTCTAAATTATTGTATAATATGATTAGGAGTTATCTCTTATATTATAATAATTGATGTAGGTGGATTATAGTGATTATCGGGCACGTTTTCATGGGAGATGGGTTGATAATTGGGATGAGTTGTCACCCGCTCAGCTTGAGTTAGTAACACAAGCAGGTTTTGGTTATTACCATCATCTTCGATGGTATAACACTGATCTGAGTTTGTGTTATTGTCTTGCTGAGCGTTTTTGGCCAAAGACATGTACATTCCATTTTCCTTTTGGAGAGATGTCTATTACACTAGAGGACACTCTCCATTGTCTTGGTTTGAGTATTGTTGGTCGTCCTCTGATTCTTCCTCCTTCTGAGGAAAATGAGGACTACACATCACTTTTGATACGTTTACTGGGTGTCCCGCCGGAGGATGAAGAAAGATCAAAACATGGTCAAATTAAACTTAGTTGGCTGCAACAAAATTTTGCCGTATTACCTCCAGAGCCGACTCAATATCAGGTAATATTTATAATCATTAATGAATATAAAATAATAAATTAATGTCACACTCGTGCTTATATAAAATAATTGTGTTTCTTTATTGTAGATCGAGTGTCACACTCGTGCTTATTTATTAGCACTATGCGGAAACACTATGTTTCCCGATGGCAGCGGCAATAGAGTTTCAGCGAAATTGTTGCATTTATTAGAAGACTTCAAAACAGCGGGCGAATATGCGTGGGGGGCTGCGGTCTTGGCATATTTGTATAGACACTTAGCATGTTTTTCTTTGAAGGAGAAAAAAAGCCTTACTGGGTGTATTGTCCTCCTTCAGGTAATTTGTTTTCAAATTATTCAACAATTCATTTATTATTCGATACATTTTTATTAATATATTTTAATCTTATTTATTAAGGTATGGGCACACGAGCATTTTCCATCTGTTGGGAGACCTATATCTAATCCGGAAGCACGTACGTTTCCACGATTCTTCAGATGGATGATGGGTAATAGAGTATATAATAGTGATCCTACCCATAGTGTGCCATTATATCGTCAAGAGTTAGACATGTTAACTCGAAATCACGTAAGTAAAATTTTAGTATTAAAATTTTTATTAATTAAAAATTGTTAATCTGATTTTTTTAAATTTTTTATTTTTCAGGTTATTTGGCTTCCCTATTATCCCATATCTGATGATGCTCTACCGATATTGCGGATGGCACGGGATGCTAGTCTTCATCGTGCATGTGTTATATATTTAGACACCGCTGAATTTCATCCGGCAGATCGATGTATGCGACAATTAGGCCTGCACCAAAATATTCCAGTGTCTCCCTTATGTTGGTTGAGAGCAGGTAAAAAGACTAAGTTTGATATGTCGCGAGCGATATCAGATTGGATGAATAGGTTTGAGCGATTTCGAGTGGTCGGTGAAGTTTGCACTAACTTACAAGGTAAACTGCAATAACGTAATTGTTTAAAATTAGTATTTATTATTCTCAGATAATAATGTCTTACATAATTTGTATTGCAATTATTTGAGCAGATGAGAATTTTGAACAATGGTATGGTTGTCCTCGTATCTATAATGTGAGCATTCAATATCAGGAGCCAAGATATATGCCAAGGGGATACTCGGATGGCTTGCTTGATTGGTATAGGTCAACAAATGAATATGAGGTAATTCACAGATCTATAAGTCTTTTTATTATATTTTAGAATTTAATATATTAATAAAATATTTGGTTTATTTTTATAGGCGGCGTATTTGTCAAATGTGATCACAGATCTACATCTTGAGCCTCCTGTTAGTGATCGCATTTCGATCTCTATTGAGAGATTGAGGCGGGACCCACCCAGTGAATTTTTCCCACAGCATGTTGATCCGCCTCCTCAGGCCCCTTTTGTCGTTGTTCGACAGTTTCCTCAACATCGTCATCCTCATCAAGGTAATCAAGAAGGTGGTGAGTGGGATGATGTGTTTGTAGATGATGATCAAGAAGGTAATGATCAAGAAGGTGATGATCCACAAGAAGGTGATGATGTTCAACATCAATCGGCATGTGATGTAGGATCATCTTCTGCCATACATCATCCATCGACGCCGTCGTCTATTATACCTCCATCCCATGTGCCAATAGAACCATCTCAGGTTGAGCAAAGATTCCCACAGAGAGAGAGACTAATTAGAGGGGCATTGGAGTTATTAAAGGGTGGGAGGAGTAAGAAAGGTAAGAAGTGTAAGCATTAGACTGTGGGGAGTTTTCTTTTGTATTTCTTATAGTATAGCTACATATGTTGGGTTTGTTGACTTTTATTATCATTTTTTGAATCACTTCATATTCGGTTTGAGCGTGTTTAGGGTGGGATTCCCTCCACATTAGGATAGTTTCAAAAATTTATACATCCATAAGACCAAATGTTGATAGATAACTGTGGTCCACATGCAGACGTGGGACCTACATGCAGATGAGTTAATGGCTGATTTTTGGCGAGGTAATCTCCACACCATAGAGATCATCCTCGCCAAAAATTAGTCATTTTTAAAACTTCGAACCCTATCTAATATGGACCTTTTTTAACGGGGAAAATGAACGGTTAAATTTTTTTTTTTATTTGCAATCCACTTTTCACAAGGCTGCAAATGTTGGAATGGGCTGATTTTTTGTGTGGTTGATATCCATCTTGAAAGGAATATCATGATCATCAAAGATTAACCATTAACTCATGTAATTGTGGGCTCCACCCCACAAATCATATAAAATAATGATAAATTCTTATTAAAAGATCCTAGGATAATATCCATTCTATGTTCACATAAGATACATTCTGAAATTTCCATGTCTCAACCATGGATCACCTATTGAAAGTCAAATGCTTAACACATGCTAAAGACATTAGACGTCATTCCCGATCTCCTCGTCATTTTCGTCTTCATCCATGATCGTACCAACAACTTCAAACGTCCCTTCTTCGTCTGAAAGTTAATCGGTATAATACCGTGAGCCGGAGCCTAGTAACAAGCAACTACATGGTAGTAGTGATGGCATATCTCATAACTACAGTCAGTGTTACTTACCTTATGATGAAAGACGTTTACCGATTTGAGATTCAAAATACTCACAAGCTAAAAATTTACAAAATTACCCTAGGGTGCGGGTCAGGGTATTACACATACTCCAAGTTGAAACTCCTCCACCTGCAAAGAAACCACTCCGACGCTCAAGTTAGATTATGTAGTGAAAAATAAGACTTTAGAAAAGATATCGTACCTTTTATCGTAGTCATCTCTTCTGTAGGAAATGTTTTTTTTCTTCAAATAAGGCTTTATTTTCAAATTGGATTTGTACAAGTTGATCGGTTATGTCCAATACCACCACAACGACTACAATGTAGTGGTCGTACTTCTCGAATGTCGGTGTTTCGTCGATTTACCTTAGGACGACCAGGACGACGTCGAGTCAATGGTGGTAATATTTGCATTGAACTCTCAAAAGAATTTTGCAATTGATATGGGCTTGGGATTCCTTCCATACAAGTTGCATAAACTTGTTGGTACCTTTCAACTGATAGTTCAGGAGGACAAAATTGATAAACATCCCATCTTTTGTATCTAATTGCAGCTATAGCATGTGGACACGGAATCAAAGTGTCCTGCCATTCTCCACATGTACAAGTTCTGTTATCTAAGTTTATCACTTCATCTCTTGATTTTTCATGATCTTTAATCTCAAATTTTATGTTATCAATAGCCAAAATGGTCATAGTTCTTGATTTTTTTATTTTGCTATCAATTTCTTTATGAGCAGTTGGGACAAGTTGTGTTGTCCATTTTTTGCTTCTCTTCATTCTTTTTTCCATACATTTTATTATTTTACACCTAATTCCATCTAATAATCCTGTTATTGGTTTGGAACGCAGTTTCTTAATCCATACATTAAAGGATTCTGCAAAATTAGATGTTAATATCTTATGTCTTGGAATAGGAGAATGAGCTGTCGCCCAATAACTTAAGTTGTGTGACTGTTGATTACCATTAATAATCCATTCAAAAATTTCTAAATTCTCATTTTTAATGGTTTGTAAAATATTTTCACAATCTATTAAATTATATGCTTTAGCTGCTCTCATTAATAACTTACAAAACATTGGTTCTTTATATCGTTTTTTTAAATTTTGTTCAAAATGTCTCATACAGAAAAAATGGTAATGTGAAGGAAAACGATTAGCAACAGCCTGTATTAGCCCTTTTTGTCTATCAGAAATAAACGATAATTGAGAATCCACAGGTCTAATAGCCATTTCAAAACAATTTAAAAACCAATCCCAAGTATGTTTATCTTCAGCTTCAACTACTGCATATGCCAATGGAAAAGTACCACCATCAGGATCAACAGTAGTAGCTGCAAGCAAGATACCTTGATATTTTCCCTTTAAAAATGTACCATCTAATCCTACAATAGGTTTGCATCCATTTTTAAATCCATTAATACTTGCTTTAAAACAAATAAAAATTCGTTCAAAATTTCCATTTTGGTTAGTTTTAAGAAAACAAAAACTACCAGGATTTGTTTCTAAAATGGTATGACAGTAATGATCCATACTCCTATAAGCCTCTATTATACAACCATGAATGTCTTCTAGTGCTTTCTCTCTAGCTTTCCAAGCTTTGTTATAGGAGACTTCTACCCCATATTCGCGTTTCATATCATTTATAATTTCTATTGGATTATAAAATTGGTTATCAGCTAAACGACCTTTAATTTTTTCTTTTATCCAATTAACAGTTGCTTGAGGATGATCGACTGAATCACTCCTCCCTAAACATGTGTGGCTATTGTTAAAAGTTATAATGCTAAACATGTCACCATTAGCCATTCTTTTAGCATATACACGCCATGGGCAATTTGGATCATCACATGTAACTATAACTTTTTCTCTATTATTTATCACATATTTTACTGTAAAATTATCTTTTACTGCTAAATTTAAAATTGAAAGCCTAAATTGAATTACATTATCATAAACTTTACCAATATATATAGCATTCACATTAACATTTGTTGGTGATGAGCAATATCCATAGGCTTGCGGATCATCATCTGTGTCTTCTTCTTCATCATCAACAAGATTTTCATTTTCATTTTCATCATCTACAATCGAATTGTGGTCATCAGTTCGAAATTGATTTGATGAGCTAGGCTCACATTGAACACTTGTGTGACCATAATTCGATCGATTTTCAAAAGTAATATTTTCAAGTGGTATTGGACAAACATAAAAAATTATATATGGAGAAGTTAAATTAATGTCAAATATATGTTGTAAAGATTGATTGTTAACAATGTCAATCATATGTTTTTCTGAACCAAATGTAATAACTGACCGTAGGATAAAATTTTGCTGAATTTCACATTGCATAGCAACTTTCTCTCGAAATTCTGACAACGCGATCCCCGGCGACTCGAATAACATCCGTTCAAATCCATCAACATATGTTTCCCCTTGTAGTTGGCCTCCGTATCGACAAATAATCGCTTTTGCCGTCATTTTTAATTTTGAAAAAATAAAAAAATTGTAGGTAGTGAATTGTACAAAATATGAGAGAATTAGAAGAGATTGAGTATAAGAGAATTTGAGAGAACAATTGAGAGTTTGAGAGATTGAGAGAGAACAATTGAGCCAAGAGGAGTAAGAGTGAATTTAAATTAAACCTTCCAACGGATATATTTTTAACGTTAAAAAAACGGTCAAATTTGGCTGTTAGTGGAAAGAATTGGCGAGGGTCGTTAACTGCCGCCGAACCGTTTGGCGTGAGTTATAAACTGTCGCCGAACGGTTTGGCGTTCTCTTTCAAAAGTCGCCATACCGTATGGCGATATTTATTAAGATACGCCGAATGGTATGGCGAGTTTTATTAGCTGACGCCGAACGCTTCGGCGACAGTTAATAACTCCCGCCGTTCAGTTTGGCGAATAGTGAGGGCAAAACTGCCATTTCCTTAATTTCCCGAAGATACGCCGACCGGTTCGGCGTCCTAGGTTTGTTTTGACAAATTTTAAAAAATACGGTTCCTTTTGAAAAATACCATTAAACTTAGGTTTGTTTCGAAAATTTTCCGTTGTTCGGCAGATCAATTATTGAGAGCAAGGTTTAAACTTTTAAAGGAGGCCGTTTTAACGGTTAAACGGACCGGGGGCGTTACCGTTTAAACGGCCGTTAAAACGGATTGAAACTGTCGGGTAAAATGGAAAAAAACGGAATTAAACGGATTTTAACGATTTTAACGGAAAAAAATGGAAAAAGTGGTGCTGAAATTCAAAATTTAAAATTTGAAAAAAAAAATAAAATGGAATTTAACAGATTTAAACTGAAATTAAACAGATTTTAACGGAATTAAATGGTTTTAACGGCTATTTTTTTCACAAAATTTTTCAAAATTAAATGGCTGTTTAAACGATTTTAACGGCCGTTAAAACAAAAAAAACGGCCGTTTTTTTCAAAACCGATAAAACGGGTTTAAACGGAAACGGGCTTGGGGCGTTACCGTTTAAACCGTTTAAACGGCCGTTTTTAAAACCATGATTGAGAGTGGCCCAATAGAGTTAATCTCACCGCTTCAGGTGATGGTACAAAGACAATAATAGAGTAGCTTAGTTTATATGTCAAGCATCCGGTGGGCCTTAACAGTAAAATAAGGACGCTTCTTTAACAACTTTTTTCATAACGGAAATATAGTGGCACACTTTTAGAGGACGTTGACCGTATGGATGTTTGGCCAATCCCTAGGTGGAGCTACAAACCACAAATCAGCCTGATTAGTGATTTCAAATGTTCCGATCTTTGTACCCAAATATTGGTCAATAATGCTCAAATTCCAAGGTTTAAAATCAACCCATGAAAATAACTCCAATCCAATGCTTAGAAATCGCTAATCAGGACATTTTTGTCTGTATGGATCCGTCTAGGGTTGTGCCAAACATCCATACAGTCAGAAATCTTTAAAATCATGGAACATGGCTCATATTGTGGTGGCTCATATTGTGGTCGGTCAATAACTTTACTGCCTGGCCCCGGTAAGCAAAGTTCTCCTTGCCCAAGAGAAAGCTAATTTCACCACACGTCTACACTGTATGTCTCACAAGTAAGTTCAGATTGCCGAAGAGGGAATATTGAAGAAGCTGGGGTCCATTCACATGATGCGATCAGTCTTTGTATATATGTTGCAACCATTTTGAGTCGGTCCATTCCCCTCTCTGCAAATTGCAAGTCGTTGCAAAGAGTTCGCTGGCACTTCATTTTACCAAGTAATTAATTAGGATGGCAGCTGAAATACTTCTTTCTCCTATTCTAGATGCAACCGTGGGGAAGTTGATCACCATTGCTTCCCAAGAGATTGGTCTAGTGTGGGGTTTCAAGGGAGATATGAAAAAACTCCAGCGCACCTTAACCATGATTCGAGCTGCAATACGGGGTCACGATGCCACAAAGAGACAAGTGGAGGATGAGGCAATGGGACTTTGGTTGAAAAGTCTTAGAGCTGCAGCTTACGATGCGGACGACATATTGGATGAGTTCGCATACGAAGTTTTGAGACGTAAATTGGAGAACCGCAGGAGGAACAAGGTACGCAACTTCTTTTCGCCCTCGAACCCACTTGCATTTCGTCTTAAGATGGTTCATAAAATTAAGAATATGAATCAAATGTTTGATGAAATTGAAAAGGAGGCTGTTAGGATCAAACTTATAGTCGTTGGACCCGTGGGTACAAGTTCTAGAACTATAGAAGCAAGTCCTAAAACTATAGACGACAGAGAAACCTCCTCTGCTATAGATGAATCAAAAGTTGTTGGAAGGGTCGACGATAAATCAAAGATAGTAAAAATGCTAATTAGTAAAGAGTCTGTTTCTGTGATCCCCATAGTGGGCATGGGGGGCTTAGGCAAGACCACACTTGCTCAATCGGCCTATAATGATAAGTCAGTGGTGGATCATTTTGATAAAAGAATGTGGGTTTGTGTGTCTGATGATTTTGATGTCAGAAGGCTTTTAAAAGAGATCATACAAGCTAGTACAGGAAACAAATGTGAAGATAACTTAAGCAAGGATGTCCTAATGGGTAATCTTCAAAAAGAGCTGAGTGGGAAGCAATTTTTGCTTGTATTAGATGATGTCTGGAACGAAGATGATGGCAAGTGGGATGATTTGAAAACTCATCTAGGATTTGACACTACCAAGGGAAGTAAAATCCTTGTAACTACACGTAGTAAAAAAGTTGCATCATTTATGTGCCCCGAGGATTTTATTCACCATTTGGAACCATTATCAAATGATGAGTGTTGGTCTATATTCGAGCAGAAAGCATTTGCTATTGGAGGAGCAGAAAGGACTCCAAAATTGGTGGAAATAGGAAGGGACATCGTGAGAAAGTGTGGAGGTGTACCACTAGCAGCAAAGACTCTAGGGGGCTTGTTGTACCATGAAAAGGAGGAACGGGTGTGGTTTTCTATACAAAATAGTGAAATTTGGAATATTGGTGAAGGTCAAAATAAAATCATGAGGGTGTTAAGGTTGAGTTATGATCATTTGCCATCAAATTTGAAGCAATGTTTCTCATATTGTTCTATATTTCCCAAGGATTACGAGATCGATAGAGAAAAGTTAATTCAGTTATGGATGGCAGAGGGGTTTCTGATGGAGGAGGATATTGGTAACAAATATTGCAATAGCTTGTTCCATAATTCCTTCTTCCAAGATGAGGTGAGAAACGAGTTGGGAGATTTAAAGACGTTCAAGATGCATGATCTTGTACACGATCTTGCAATATCTGTTGTTGGGAATGAGTGCTCAATTGTGGAGCCTAGTAAGATAGGAGATATTTCGGAAGTTCGTCGTTTGAGATTGTTGTTTGATGAAGATATGACAACAATTCCAGAAGCATTGTCTGAGGTAATAAAGAAATTGCGCACGTTTTTTGTGCATAATAACAAGATCGAGAATATTCCTAATGATATGTTGTTGAACTTCAAGTGCTTACGTGTGTTAGATTTGAGTCGCACCACGTATACCAAAGAGGTACCGCCTTCAATTGGAAAGTTGAAACATTTAAGGTACCTTGACCTCTCAGGGACTCGCATTAAAGTACTACCTGAGTCTATCACTAGCCTCTACAATTTGCAAACGTTGAATCTCAACTACATGTATAAACTTGAAGAGCTTCCCAAAGATATGGAAAAGTTGACCAACTTGAGACACTTTATAATCACTCAAGTTGGAGGGTGGACTGAAAAGCCACCAACAAAGTTAGGACAACTAAGTTGCCTTCAAACATTATCGGTTTTTGCTGTGGGTAAGGAGAGGGGATGTAGTATCACAGAATTGAAAGGCCTAAACCTTCTCAGAGGTAAGCTGGAAATTTGTAATCTGGAGAATGTGAGAAATGGAAAAGATGCTAAGGAAGCAAATTTAAAGGGGAAGGAAAACATTCATCAATTGGAACTATGTTGGATTGGGATTAACAATGATAACTATGAGGCTGTTGATGACGTGTTGGAAGGCCTCCAACCTTCCACTAATTTGAAAACATTGCGTATTGGCTACTTTCCGGGTGTGAAACTTCCCACATGGATGATGATGAGTATTGCTTCATCGCTCCCCAATTTGGTCAAGATCTCACTAATCTACTGCAGCAGATGTGAACATGTCCCGATGCTTGGTCAGCTCCCCTTACTCCGGGTTCTTGAACTAAACGGAATGAGATCCGTGATGTGTCTTGGCCATGATTTCTATGGCAGTAGTAGTGCTGGTGCAGAAAAATCAAAATCGAGTCGAGAAGTACCAACAGCATTCCCTTCATTGACAAAACTTTCAATATCTGATATGATTAGTCTAGAAGAATGGGTGGAAGTGGACCCGGTGTTATTTCCTTCTTCTTTCCCTTGTCTCGAGAAATTGGAATTCTGCGGGTGCCCTAGTTTGAGAATCACGCCAACTCTGTTTCCTTCTCTTAAGAACTTGGTGCTTTGGAGGAGCAATGGCACGGGATTAATGTCGCTGACAAGCAAGTTAACCTCTCTCACCTCCCTTGAGATAGAGAATTCTCCAGAGCTTGTTTTTCTGCCACAAACGTTGTTACAAAACAATAAGCTTCTCAGATCTCTAGTTATTAAAGATTGCCCCACGTGTCAAGGTTTTCTTCCAAACGAGGATGAGGGATTGCAAGGCCTCCTTAGCAGCTCTCTCGAGACCTTGGAGATAGAGGGTTGTCCTGATCTAGCATCTGTGCCGGACTTACAGGGCTTGACTTCTCTTCGAAAGTTAGCTATTATTGATTGCAAAAAATTGAAATCCTTACCGGAGGGTCTGCTATGTCTCACCACCCTTGAGGAATTGAAAATTCACGATTTCCCTGTTCTAACATCTATGCCGGATTTACAGGGCTTGACTTCTCTTCGAAAGTTAGATATTATTGGTTGCAAAAAATTGAAATCCTTACCGGAGGGTCTGCTATGTCTCACCACCCTCGAGGTATTGAGAATTGGTGGATTTTCAGAGGACCTGGATTATTTTCCTTTTCCTGCAGTGGCTGAACAAGAGGGTACCATCATCCAACACTTTATCTCCCTTTGGAAGTTAGAGGTTTTTGGCTGGTCTACACTCAACTCTCTGCCTCACCAAATTCAATACATCACCAAACTACAAGTGCTGGAAATACGTGACTTTGATGGTCTAGTGGCCTTACCGGCGTGGCTGGGAAGCCTTGCATCTCTTCGATCCTTGATGATTTATTGCTGCAAGAATTTGAAGTATCTACCGACTGAAGAAGTGATGCAGCATCTCACTGCACTAGAAAGGCTGGAGATTTATCATTGTTCCCTTTTGGAAGAACGATGCAGTAAGGAGAATGGCGAGGAGTGGTATAAGACATCCCACATACCATATATCATAATTGACCATCGCGTGGTTCAAAGACCCAACTAAGATCAGGTTTGTGTCATTTCCAATCTCCTCTTTCTCTCTCTCAACTCAACTCATCTTCTCAGGATGTTGACCAAACTTTTTTGCTTTGTTTTTGTTTTTTGTATAAAGATCTGTTGGGGATGTTGCTCGTGTTCATCATGAATGGGGTTTCACTTTACTATAGCATGCTTAGTTTGATTTTGGTAATCTTGTCTTCTTCTCTTTACTTTCACAAAATCACTATTTATGCTTTGGTTCTCTTATATTCTACTTATAAATTCCCATGATTTATATGTTTTTTTTTCTTTTTAACTTGATTCATTTACTTTAATATTTGGAGTTTATTTCATTTCCTATTTCTCTTTCCATGGAAACAAAATGTTAGTTAATTTTCTTCTATTCTTCTGTTTTAAGGGTCTTGCATAGTTCTTTTTTGGGCCCACTAACCGCATGGATGTTTAGTGGTGGATATACATACCAAAATTCAGTGTGATTGGTTTTCTTTAACCATAGATTTTACCAACTTTTTAAGATTGATTCTAGTTGTTGGATTCAAGCATTTTTTTTTTTGCATATTTTTTTGGGTATATAATCGAACGGCTAGAAATTATCAATCAACCTAATTTTTGGCATATACATCCACCAAGGAGTGGGCTAAACCATGGTTTTAAAAACGGCCGTTTAAACGGTAACGCCCCAAGCCCGTTTCCGTTAAAACTGTTTAAACACGTTTTATCGGGTTTGAATAAAATGGCCGTTTTTTTGTTTTAATGGCCGTTAAAATCGTTTAAACAGCTGTTTAATTCTGAAAAATTTTGTAAAAAAAATGGCCGTTAAATCTGTTTAATTCCGCTAAATTTCATTTTTTTTTAATTTTCAAATTTCAAAATTTGAATTTCAGCGCCATTTTTTCCGTCAAAATCGTTAAAATCATTAAAATCCGTTTATTTCCGTTAAATTCCATTTTTCCATTTTTTTTCATTTTTGCCCCTGGCCTTTTCAATCTGTTTTAACCGCGCCGTTTAAATGGTAACGCCCCCAGTCCATTTAACCGTTAAAACGGCCTCCTTTAAACATTGGGCTAAACATCTATTCGGTTATTGGGTCCAAAAAAATGAACTATCTAGAGCTACGACTCACGAGAGCCTCTACATCGACTATATCCAAAGTCCTCTGCATCTAAATTTTTTTCGGTCAGGAAAAATTTCATCTAATCATTGAGGTTCGTGGTGGGCTCCCCTAAAAAAGCTGATTGATTGGTCTTTAGGAAAAAAAAAAAAAGTTGGTGTTTCGAGTAAAACTTGTGTCACAAGAGTTGGGACGGAAGCCGGTCACAGCACTCAATACGAGCCACATGGCATACTATTAGAGGACGATGACCGTATGGATGTTTGGCCAGTCACTCAGTGGACCGATACATAAAAAATCAGCCTGATTCGTGATTTCTAACGGATTCAATTGAAGTTATTTTCATGAGTTGATTTTAACGGTAGGAATTTGAGCATTATTGAGCGTTATTTGGGTGCAAAAATCCAAAGGTTGTAAATCATGCACCAATCAGGCTGATTTTTGGTTTGTAGATCCACCGAAGGACTGACCAAACATCCATACAGTCAGTGCCCTCTGATCGTATGCCACGTGGCTCGTATTGAGCGTTGTGACCAGCTTCTGTCACAACATCTTGTGACACAAGTTTTCGACGGTGGTTGGTTTCACTTTCACATATATATCATGAACAGTTGGGCATATCAATTATTGAGAGTTTTCCCAAGAGTAGAACTTTGCTCACTGACACTAACCGACCACAATATGTGCCATGTGGCACACCCCTATAGAACTCTGACCGTATGGATGTTCGAGCAATCTATAGGTGGTGCTACAAACCAAAAATCAGCAGGATTCGTTATTTCAAACCTTTGGATCTATGTACCCAGAAATTGTCAATATTGCACCGTTTTGAGTTGGTCTGTTCCCTTCTGCAAATTGAAAGTCATTGCAAAGAGTTGTTGGCAATTCTCTTTTTACCGAGTAATTGGGATAGCTGAAGCATTTCTTTATGTTGTTGCAGAGGAAACCTTGGGGAAGTTGATCTCCATTGCTTCGCAAGAGATTGGTGTAGTGATGGATGTCAAGGGAGATATGAAAAAGCTCCAGTGCACCTTAACCACGTTTCTAGATGCACTACGGGATCGTGTTGCCACGAAGAGGCAAGTGGAGTGTGAGGTGATGAGATGTTGGTTGAGAAAGTTTAAAGATGCAGCTTACGACGCGGACAACATATTTGATGAGTTCGCGTACAGAGTTTTGAGATGTAAAATGGAGAACTGCAGGAGGAACAAGGTATGAAACTTCTTTTCGCCCTCGAACCCACTATAGAAGATAGAGAAACTATAGAAGCAAGTCTTCTATTTTTAGTTTTTTGTCTTTGATCCTTAATAAATGGAACAAAAGGGGATTGGCTATGCTATTCAAGGATATTGTTCTTGTTCATGGTGGTGTGTTTCCTTACCGTAGCATGTGAGTTTTGATAAATTTTTGTTCCCTTTAATCGTTACAAATTAAAATTTTATCTCATTATATTATATGGTTTAGAATTCATTTATTTTAATTTAATTTTTTTGGGTTGATCACCTATTTTTTTTTATTACAGTTAAGTTTTGTCATCCGCTTTTGCTGGTTCCCCAATTTTATACATTTTTATTTTTATTTTATGTTATATTTTTCAAGTACCTTCTATTTAGTTTTATTATCTTCATTCTATGAGTTTTGATTTTGGGTTTTTGGTTTCTTTAGTTGGATTAATCTATAGTTTTTCATTACTATTTTCCTCCAACTTTTTTTTCTTACAATGTTCCATACATTTATATTAAAGACTTGATGCAAAAAACAATTTGTGGCAATCTGAAATGTACCAAGCATTATAAGCGTCAAGATGGAGAATTTT
This sequence comes from Euptelea pleiosperma, assembly GCA_035048495.1. Classification (NCBI taxonomy): domain Eukaryota; kingdom Viridiplantae; phylum Streptophyta; class Magnoliopsida; order Ranunculales; family Eupteleaceae; genus Euptelea; species Euptelea pleiosperma. The sequence continues at coordinate 3,331,430 of CM068551.1, forward strand.
TTTTTTTTTTTGGAATCATACTATGACTACTTACAGAAAGTCATAATATGTCAATTGTGGAATGTCAGTCCCCTCAAGTAGGTCAAATGACCTTTCTAACCCCCTATGTAAGGGAAAATCACCACATGCAAGGGTACTAGCGTAAAAAGGCATTAACCTTTGTCCTTTTGGCAATAAATGCCAACATTGAGGATGTGATTCCTTTTAAATGAACTAAAGGTCAAAAGACCTTTTATACCTCATTAGCAAAGGGTACGTAGGATATAATTTAGCAGTGGTATGTAAAGATCAATTTGAATGAAACTCAGTACATATCTACCATTGCCAGAATATCCAATATGGGCACCAATTTTGAGAGGTTTACCCATGAGGGAACTGATGTCAATCAGTGTTTAATGGTCTTAATAATCAACATGGATATAGGAGTAACATTAGATTAAGATGTGGTGTGCTTACTTTTCTCTTCAGCTTCACTATAACTAAAATTGTTCATTAAAGATATTTATTTTTGCATGATTTTAATCTAGGTAGCTGTTGAAGAAGAAAATAGTGCTTGAAGGGAAAGTAAGAGGAAAAAAGATGTTAAATGAAGATTAATTTGGCTAATGAGGTTGTTATAGACACGTTCAAATCTTTAGAAATGCCCATAGGAAATTTGGGATCAAGGGTCTTTTTTTTATCTTGCATGGATGAATTGAAAAGATATCTCGATATAATTAATTTTCTTAATTGCATCTTTCGATTAATACTTTTTTTTTTTCAATTAGCCGAATTAAGCACGAATGATGCAGATAAACTTTTGTCGTTCCTCAAATTTTTGACCGAATTTTTTAAGCTCAGAACCGAATTATACTCGAACGTTTCTCGTCTCAAACTTTTGTCGTATCCGAACTTAACAACTAGGCTGGGGAGTTCAAGATTGAAAAAGGTCTAGGGTTTGGTTAGTTTGATTTACTAATCAAACAATGGAAAATCTGTCAGAAAAGAAATTTTTTCCTGTGAGAAATTTAATTGTAAGTTTTTTCTTCTGGGGTGTGTTTTCATACAGAGTTGATATCAATGAGGACCTAAAGTGGATGGTATAATATATACCAAAATGTGTATTGGGGTTATATCTGCCTTGAGCTAAGGGACCAAAGTGATGCTGAAAGAAGAGCTCAGTACACACCCCAGGTTAAGAAATAAGATTGGGTAAAGTTTGTTGAAATTGAGTCAATTGATTTGGCAAAATCTCATCGGGAGAGAGAGGCAAGGCTTCAAGGGCACAGATGAAGACTCTACAAACGTCCGATAGACAAGGAGCAGCTTTGATAGTTGACGACTTGGTAATTTTTATTCTATATTAGTTTATGATGATTTCATCAAAAAAAATTAATGTTAGCGTATGTATTTGATTATTTATAGAATAAGTGTGATCCTACTGCTATCGTCACTAGGACAGATGTTTACATTGCTACTCACTCTAGGAAAGATGGGTCTTATTCCTCACTAAACATGAGCAAGACTCTAGTAAGATACTAAAATTTATTCACTTAACATTTATTTAGTTAAGTAATTCATTTCAGTTTAACTAATTATGTATTCAATTATTTGACAGGAGAAAATAAAGTCAATTATTGTCAAAGCCACCCCTTCAGCACACAAAATGATATGGACCACAACCTAGTTGCATAGGTTTGTGATACTTCATTTTCTCGTTATTATATCATTCATCATTTCTTTACTCTTATAAATTTTTATATGAAAAATGAACTGTTGAACAAGTATGTGGTACTGATAGAAAGGGCCGAGTAACAGGTTTAGGTATCGGTGTTTCAAAGACCACCTTCGTGGCATTGGCTCCTATATCAAAATTGCCAATGAAGATAAGAGAGTTCAAATGGGTCTTGAGTGTAATGTTGAAGTTTTGATGCATGAATTCAATCAACGCAAAAAGAAATTCGCGGATCTTGAGAGAACATTTATTAAATTGGAATAATATTTTCCTTCTACTTCAGCATTCCAAGATTCCGTTGATGTTGTCGCCTCCCGTGTATGAATTGTTATCAATTCTAGAGTAAAATCTTTTATGTTTAAATAAATCAATTTCAATTTTTCTAATATTTAGTATATTATTTGTAGGCAAGGACGCACTCTACCTCATCACTTGTTGTTCCCGAGGCACCTAGGGATCTATCTCCATGTACATATCACACTTGTGAGCTGTTGAGTTTGGGGGGCTGAGTACTTGCTATATATTGGACAGGTGATGAGAGATGCAGAGGAGATCAATGGAGATTTGCATTATGTTGTATTGGATGAAATCCTTGATCGAAGTGGAGAAGTGTTTGGCAAACACAATACAATATTTGACGCTCTAGATGTGATCGACATCATAAAATAACCCAGATGTTGTATTCAATTTAGATTTCCATTTGTCGATCAGTGATAACTTTGTTATGACCCATGAGATATATAGTCTTTTATAAACTGTCACTCATATACTTCATACTATTTTATCCTATTGTATGTGTTTGACGTATTCCTATTTCTACTTTGCAATTATTTGACTAATAATTGTTATTTTAGTTCCCTTTTAACTCTGCCTATAGCTTTACATTGCCGGTCCCAAGCCCGGGTAAAGGACAAAAAAAGAGGGAGAGGGACCTTCTGCAATGATCGCGTGAGTGTTGTTTCTTTGGAAAGATATCTCGATATGATTAATTTTCTTAATTGCATCTTTCATTTAATGCTTTTTCAATTAGGTTTCTTTAATGTGGCGATCGATGAAGAAAGAAGACACCCAAAAGTGAAGTAGCAATTTACATTATTGTACTTATGTGAATTTGACTACCTCAATCAAGAAGGGACATGTGTTGTAAGGCATGCTTCATTGCTTGCTTTTTAGTTGTCATATCCAATGTGTGTATCTCTACGTTTCCTGTTTCGAACTTTTGTCGTATCAAACTAGGCTGGGGAGTTCAAGATTGAAAAAGGTCTAGGGCTTGATTCGTTTGATTTACTAATCAAACAATAGAAAATCTGTCAGAAAAGAAACTTTTTCATGTGAGAAATTTAATTGTAAGTTTTCTCTTCTTGGGTGTGTTGTCATATAGAGTTGATATCAATGAGGACCTAAAGTGGATGGTGGAATATATACCAAAATGTGTATTGGGGTTAGATCTGCCTAGAGCTAAGGGACCAAAGTGATGCTGAAAGAAAAGCTCAGTGCACACCACAAGTTAAGAAATAAGATTGATTGATGTTTGTTGACATGGAGTCAATCGATTTGGCAAAATCTCAACGGGAGAGAGGCAAGGCTTCAAGGGCACAAATGAAGACTCTACAAACGTCCGATAGACGGGGAGCAGCTAGGATAGTTGACGACTTGGTAATTTTTATTCCATATTAGTTTATGATGATTTCGTCAAAAAAATTTAATGTTAGCTTGTATTTAAATATTTATAGACTAAGAGTGATCCTACTGCTATCTTCACTAGGACGGATGTTTACACTGCTACCCATTCTAGGAAAGATGGGTCTTATACCTCACCAAAAATGGGTGAGATTCTAGTAAGATACTTAAATTTATTCACTTAACATTTATTTACGCAAGTAATTCATTTTGGTTTAACTAATTATGTATTCAATTATTCGACAGGTGAAAATAAAGTCAATTATTGTCAAGGACCCCTTCAGCACACAAAACAATATAGACCACGACCCAATTGCATAGGTTTGTGATGCTTCATTTTCTCGCTATTTTATTATTCATCATTTCTTTGTTCTTATAAATTTTCCTATGTAAAATGAACTGTTGAACATGTATGTGGTACTGATAGAAAGGCCGAGTAACAGGTTTATTAACTGGTGTTTCAAAGACCACCTTCATAGCATTGGCTCCTATATCAAAATTGCCAATAAAGATAAGAGAGTTCGAATGGGTCTTGAGTGTAATGTTGAAGTTTTGATGCATGAACTCAATCAACGCAAAAAGAAAGTCGCGGATCTTGTGAGCACATTTATTGGATTACAAGAATATTTTCCTTCTACTTCAACATTCCAAAATTCCGTTGATGTTGTCACCTCCTATGTATGAATTCATATCAATTCTAGAGCAAAATCTTTTATGTTTAAAAAAATCACTTTCAATTTTCTAATATTAAGTGTATTATTTGTAGGCAAGGACCCACTCTACCTCATCACTTGTTGTTCCCGAGGTACCTAGGGATCCATCTTCATGTACACATCTCACTTGTGAGCTGTTGAGTTTGGGGGTCCGAGTACTTTCTGTATATTGGACGGGTGATGAGAGATGCATAGGAGATCAATGGAGATTTGCTTTATGTTGTATTATAATGAGATCCTTGATCGAAGTGGAGAAGTGTTTGACAAACACAATGCAACATTTCACTACAACAAATAATGCCTTTGATGGCATTAAATTAATGGCTTTTAGAGAAATATGCTGTAGATTTCTAATTTACTATGGCATGCGCTTTCGAAACGTCATTAAGACCTGATTTTAACTCGTCGTGGCTTTAAAAAATATACTTCACAGCATTCATTTATAATGAACGCCAATAAGCTTTTATCTATTTACTACGACCCACGTGTTATAAATTCGCCTAACAGCGTCTTATTATTAAACGCCTTGAGTTTTTATCAAAATATCCCGACATATATTCGTGGGGCTACAACTCTCTGCCCCTTTCTTTGTTGTTTGTAGCCCAAGCTTCCTCCTCTCTACTCTTCTCCCTCAGTCGTCTCTCCTCTGACGCCACCATCAGACAACGCGACTCCGGTAAGATCTCTCTTTCTCTCTCTCTCTCTCTCTCTCTCTCTCTCTCTCTCTCTGTTTCCGTCTCTCTTTTCTTCTCTTTGTCTCACTCTCTCTATTTTCCATTTGGGTTAAAGGTCTGTCATTTGCAAGACCCCTCTCCCTTTTCTCTCTGTGTTCCCCTCTCTCTCTCTCTCTCTCTCTCTCTCTCTCCTTAGAGAAACTCTCTCAGTTCCTCTCTTGGTTTTCCATTTGGGTGAAAGCTCCACCGTTCGCAAGGCCCCTCTCTGCTTCTTTCCATCGCTGTCATTCCTCTTCTTGAGTGAAAGGTCCACTGGTCACAAGCATTGCCACCATTGCACATGCTCGTCGCCCCTCTCCTCTGTATCAGCATCATCGTCGCCGTCCATCACCTAAGCTGTCTTGAGCCACCACTAGCCTTGAAAGTAAATAATTCTCTTTGTAAATTTTTTTTCCATTTTATTTATGTTTTAGGCTAAGGTTAGGGTTTTATTTCTGTTTTAGGTTAGGGTTAAGGTTTTGTTGTATTGTTTTAGGTTAAGGTTAGGGTTTTTTTGTTTTGTTTTAGGTTAAGTTTAGGGTTTTTTAGTTTTGTTTGCAGGCCATGCTGAACAGGGCATGAAACCTGAAGCATGCACCCCCTTATCTTCTTTTGTCCTGATCTTTATTTGTGTTTATCCTTGGGAGGTCCTTTCTTTTTTGAAATCTCAGCCCCGAAAACTTTATCTCTTTTTTTCCCTAAAATCTCAACTCCAAAAACCTTCTCTTTGGGGTTGCATGATATTGTCTTTCTTGCTGGTATGGCTAGACAGCAGGTTGCATCAATGCTGACAATGTACTTATGTGTTTTGCAAATTTGCTATTTTTGCAGGCTTTTGATATCAAATGTTGATAAGGCACTCTTAAGCAAGAACTTGGTAACCTTGTTTGTCTTTTCCTATTGCTTGCCTTAGTAAACAATACTTAATTTGGTTGTTGGAAACAATTGTTTTTCATCATATTTGTTGAGTTTTAGAAATTGTGGTTGGCTTATTAATGCAATGCTATAGAGGATCTTTACCATACACATGGTGCGCATGCAAGTGGCTCGGGGTCCCAGTAGATGATCCAAATCATTTGATGATGGACCTTTTCTTGGGGTGCTGCCCATGAATGTCAAAGAGAATGCAATCGGTCAGATGGTTAGGATTATCTAATTTGAATTGATTTTTGGAATTTACTACTAGGAGATTTTCTAAAATTAGGGGAGTTAGTTTGATTGGGCAGTCATGATCAATGAGCATGTATGCGACCAGTGTGATGAAGTCCCTGTTGTCTTATACCTGAAAAAGAAAATTAAGGCTGTAATATTTAGGTTTCGAAACCTATAGACCATATTGAGAGCCATGCACGATGTCATGTAGTTATATATTGATCCAAACTGCATGAATGCTAAATTGTCCATTAGGTTGGTCACACTCCAAAATTCATTATTCAAAGTTTTTAGGGTCGTGATGTAACAAGGTATACCTGAGATCTTTTCATTTGCGGAAGCGGCAGTTTTGGTAGTCACCACTGCCATCTGGGCCCACTGACCACATGGATGTTTAGTCCACCCTTTAATAGACATTCATACAAAAAATCAGCTTGTTTAATGATTTTTAGCCGTTGGTTTGAGTACTCAAAAAGATGGGTGTATTCAACGGCTATAAGAACGCCTAAAATGGTGCTAAAAAGTGTTAAAATCTAATGGTTATAGATTACCAATCAAGGTGATTTTTGGTATGTATATCCACCAAGGGGTGAGATAAACATCCAAGCGGTCAGTGGGCCCAGATGGCAGCGGTGATTACCAAAAATGCTACTTCTGCAAATGAACAGTTTCAGGCATACCTTGTTACATCTTTTTCCAAGTTTTTATCACTAACATTCATTTTGAAAGGTCCAACAAAAGTGACATGGAACTACACATCTGGTCATGGTCATTGATCCCACCATCTGAAAAGTAGGCCTCCCCTGGATTGGATAAACCCCAAGTTTGCACCATCTCTGATGGCACAACATACAGCACATAGCTCATTGATCCGAAACAATTGATGGAAAGGACCACCTATTCTATTGCACATATCCTTGATATCATTTTGGTAGGATCATCTTAACGAATTGCACAATAGACTTTCTTTTTGGACTATTTGCATGAATTTCCTTAACTTCGAAAAATGGTATTTGGATTGAATGCTTAAGTATATTCTATCAATAAATTTTTTGGGCCAATCGCCATCAAAGAGATTCTCTACTAACTGGACAGCTTGTATTGATGAGCATGTGCACCAAATGTACAGTAGAGTGAGGTCATTGTGGTGCAATGACACTGCTATGACACGCCATGTCTTTATTTTCTTAGTATAGGTTGATTCTTTTGATTAACTGATTTCATTTTTCTTGGTCTAATTAGTGGAGTTACCCTTTTAATTTTTCCCGGGTCTTGTTTCAAGTCTTGAAAGACACATTTGCAAAAGTAAAAGTTTTTCCGGAGCTACTCCCCAGTAGAACTCTTCTCTTGTATTGCAGTGTTTATTAGCCATGTAGAGGGCTGACGTGGTCAATCCAGATCATCTGAGAGAAATTCTTCAGATTTGATAATTTTCTTATGTTGGAGGCTCCACTTTTTGTTGGCTTGCATGATTATGAGTGTCCATGGATGTTTATTGATATCTTTTTTTCTTTCTTTTCTATATGTTTTAGATGAATATTGTTAAATTCGTGTGCTTTTTTGCATGTGGCTGTGGTCAAAGATTGAATGTCCAAATCAGTTTCTCCTCGTTCCATTATTTCTCATGTATTGTAACTTATCAAAAATTTTGAAAGTGTATGTTTGAGCAATGTTTTAAATGGTTAATTATAATGTTATAAGACAATGTTACTGTTATGTTCGTTATAACATGTCACATCACTCGCATTAGAGTCCAAAAAAGATGAAAATATTATTATTTTATTGTTTAGGAGCTTGTGTGTTAGATGGTTCACCCAACTTTGTGCCAAACGCTAATCAGTTGAGAAAGGTCTCACTTTTCAAAGAATTCATAGTATGGGTTTTCCATTCCCCTTTTATTTTTCCTTCTCCAACTCCAAGGGGAAAATTCGCGTAGTAAGATTTCTCTCTTTCTCTTCTTCTCTCCCTGCATCTCTGTTTGAAGCCATTGCCACTTGCATGTGTCACTTGCCTTCTTCTAGTTGCAGTTATGAAAGTTATCTCTTAGTCTTTTTCTTTGCTGAGCTAGGGACCTTGAGATCCAAAAATCAACAATTTTATGTCATGAACTTGATCCCAATCAATGTCACTGGAAGTCTCAATCAGGCTTCCATTTCTAGATGTTTCTAGCATACATACATACGTTTGAATGTTCTTGGTTGTATACAAAGTTAGTTTTGACGTGTTTCATATTTTTAGATTTTTAGATTAATCAAACTGTAAAACATTGAACAAATTTTAATTATTTCCAATTAAGCGTATTGGCCAATTCACTTTAGGACTGTAGCAACATAGAAAGACTTGTTTCTTTTCTAAGGTTCTAGAGGCTGATAAATTATAACCCTGGATGAGATATTAAGATGCCTTTGGAAAAGATGCCTTTGCTATTCTTGTGGTGGGAATCTCCATGTGCAGCCTTGATCTCGGGACGACGATGCTACAATAATGCTAGCACTCTTGGTCATCAATGTGTTCAAACCATTGGATGTCGATGCATGCTATAGTAAAGTCCTATATATGGACATTTTAACACTCAACGGTGGCTGTATGTGCTATGTGGCACACTCTTCGAGCCATTGATTGTATTGATGTTTGGTCCTCAAACACTTTGCTGGACCTACAGACCAAAAATCAGCTCAATTGGTGATTTTTAGCCGTTGGATTTGAGTTATGGTCTCATACAAGTGAGCCCAAAAATCAGCGTGCGTGAAATTTTTTTCTTCTTGTATATGTAGTAAATTTTTATATTGATATGTAATTGTCACACTTCACTAAATTTTGGAAAAGAATACTGTGCCAATGAAGACAGTGAACCGACAGTGTGCTTCTGGGCTTCAAGCAGTAGCTGATGTGGCTGCTGCGATAAAAAACTGGTTTTTATGACATTGATCAATGAATTTTAATCTAGTGGAGTTATTGAGATGTGATTGCGATGTTATTTTGAGATTTCTATGGTTCATGGGTCTTACTGCAGGTCAGAACTAAATGAGAATGTTGGGACTTACTGCAGGTCATTGATAACAAAAAGTGGAGCTGAAAATCTCTCATTGTTTTAGTTGATGAAGGGATTTTGTCATGATTCCTCCCTTCCTATCTTAGCTAAGCTTAAACCTTCATTTAATGCAGGTAAACTTTCATTAATCTATAGCCTCATGGTTTGCTTTTGCATTGTGATTCCAAGTGTGGGATGTATTGTTATTAAGCCACCATTTATAGTGGCGTAAGTGGATTATATATGCCCATTTTCCTCTTCCACTATATTCAGGCAATTCAAGTCAAATAAGAGATGGAGCATCAGCTATCCTGCTCATAAGAAAGGAAGTTGCACTGCAAAGATACTTGCCAATACTAGGAATTTTCAGATGCACATTTGTTATATGATTAAGCTCTTTTGGTCTCCAATGCTGATTTTTTAACCCTGTACAGGAGTTTTTCTGTTGTTGGAGTTAAACCAGTAGTCGTGGGCGTTGGTCTTGCATTAGCAATACATGTTGTTGTTGATGCTATAATTTATATTTGGCTTATAACATTTTTAAGCAGCGTCTATCGTTCTAGGATTTTTCTACTTGTTTCTTAATGGTTGAAATTTTGATAAGTTAACAACTATAATAACAGAGCAGATATTGATGTTCTAAACCACAGCAGTTGGTTTTCTGAAATGCTCTAATTTTTAATGAAACATATGTACTTTGATCCAGCAAGGATTCTTGAATTAGAGTTGAAAGTGACTTGTTTTGGTTTGGTTCTTCTTCTAGTAATATTTGGTGCCATATGAAGTTACTTCCATCTAGTGTACACCTTTTAAAGTGTATAGCAATATGGTGACTATGTATTTCTTTCAGCATCTTCCCTTTGCAACAGTGGAACTAATTACACCTAAAATTAACAGATTCAAAGATTATACATGTAGAGAGCCAAGTGCTAATCTTATATGACTAAGGCTCCAGGGATATTCTTCCATTTTATTGCCCATCTTGGTCTTTTCAAAAGGTTGTTATTAGCTTGGCTTAAAATCCATGAAATAGAATTCCGTTTTTAAAGTTTTTTTGGTGCATTATTTCATGTTAATTGGATAGTTTAATCTCTCAAAGCTTCTCATTTCTTTGTCATTGATGGAAATTTACACTTTCATCACCAGTAACCTGGCAGCTTTTGGATTTTAACTTCCATTGAACCATGTAACCTGGTAGCTAAGAGAGGATTAAAACACTTCAAGTTATTTTCTTTGTTTTTCGCATCCCACATTTTGGGGTCTTGGCACGGGAGAAACTCACAGATAGTGATGGCTCTTTCTTAGATCAGGCTTCTTGTAAAGTGCACTAAATGGAGGTAATTGAGAGTGGTTGTTAACTTTGTAGAGTTCTCTTTTGTGGCAGTAACAACATGTGAGGTAGTTGTTTAGGGATTTGTTGTTGACCCATTAGAGTAGGGTTGGCCTACTAAATGATGGAGAATTTCATGTTGTTAGGGTTTTAGTAAATACCCATTTGAGGATATGTCAAAAGGGTTTCTACTACTGCCCTTTTTTTTTTTTTCTTTTGGTGAGGGTTGTTGGTTATTAAATTTGAACCTTCAACAACTTTTTTTCTTTTATTAGGGTTTCTTTGAACACCATTGTTGTTTGCTCTCTCTCTCTCTCTCTCTCTCTGTTAATCCTCATATGTCACCTACGCATCTTCTTTGTATTTCTATTCATGCTGTGCATGTTGGTTCCACTTTCAATATCAGTCATGTAGCATCTTATTTTTTGTTTTATTCATTTTTCTTATATCTCATAAGCATCTTATTGCAGGCAGCAAAGTCTTAGAGAAGTTGCATATTGAGGGAAGTGGCAATGATGTCCAAGAAGAGTGGGGAGAGGTGGGGGAAGAGATGAGTGAAGCAAAAAATCCTTTTGGAGGTAAAATCAATCATTCATCTCAGACCCCCATTGCCCCTAAATTTATTTTTGTATGTCCAAATATGTTTCCATTTTTGGTTAGGTTTTTCTCATTTTTCAGCCAAAGGCAAGTATTAATGCCTTCTTAGAATTTCTAAGAACATACATTGTTCTAATTGCTAGCATTTACTAATGTTTCATGCTCTAAGTTAAATGTTTATAAATGAACCTTACCTTCTTAGTTATTTTTTCAGCCTTTATGGTGTTATTTAGCAAGTTAATACCTCACAAGCCCTTTTTTGTTCTTTTTCACTTCACAGAGGTTAGCCAACAGAGTAATAATAGCTATATATTTATTGGTGGAGAGAGAGGGAGAGCATGTAGACCCCACATCAGAAAAACAACTTTTTTTTAGTGACACAAATGGCCCTCCTTTTGCCCCCATTAACAATCAGTGTTCTCTTAGACTTTTAACCTCTTTTCTCCATCACTCATGAAGAGAAAACTACCTTATGCTTGCTTAAGATCTAAATCCCACTATTCTTCAAAGAAGAAAGTTAGAAAAAATAAAACAAGGATAAGAACGAAATCCATCTTCCCAGGCCATAACACCCTTTTTCTTATGGCCTAAAACCACATATCCTTGACAAGATCCAAACCCAAAAAAAGAAAGAAAAGAAGGACAAAAATAGTAAAGGATAAGAGCAAAACCAATCTTCTCTTCTCTCTAAGCATTAACTGAAAGATGCAATGTTCTTTTGTATTTTTTTTCACTTCTTTTTCTTGGTGAGAGGAAAAAGTTGTTTCTTAGTTGAGAGAGTTGGAACTTGGACAAGTTATTTATGTTTTTGTGGACAGGTTGTTGATACAGGTCATTTTGATGATATTGATGGTGTCATTTTAATGATGTCGATGATATAGGTTGCTGTTGATTACAGTAGCACTTTTTGTGTACAGGTTGTTATATGAGAATATTACACTTTCTGTGGACAGGTTGCTTGAAACTACAAATCATATTCATCTTCTCGTAGTTTTCATTGTCGATTTGGTGTTATTATTCTTAGTTTTTATGGACTGGTTTTCTAAAACTCGATGATATCGAACAAAAGATCAAAAACAGTGTACAGATCTAGTTTTTTTTTTGCATTTTGCTTGATGAAAATTTGTTTTCTCCTTCATTCTTTAATCAAAAAGATGAAACAGTGTGCTAATCTTGTTCTCTGCATTTTACTTGATGTCCTTTATACATTTTTGTCGCTCTCCCATATATGATTGATCAAGAATGTAACACACCAGAACATGGCCAACCCGGAGTCGATAACACGAAGAGTGACACCTATGCCTTTGGTGTGTTTCTTTTGGAGCTTCTAACTGGAAGGAAACCTTTTGACAGGTGAGGTGAATTATCAATCTTAATATGGTATACAAACACTTCTTACCATCTTTTTATGTTATGTTTTTTTAGCATGGGGCTTTTAAGTCTTTTGGCCTTTTGTTGGCTGAAAGTGATAGCAAAAGAAATGCTATTCGTGATTGTTATTGACACATAATAGTTATTAGTATATGCTTTCCTTCAATTTCAGCTTGGTCAACTATTAGCTAAAGCCATTCTTTTCTTCTTTGTCTACTTTGTTTGTGGGGCATTTTCTTACCTTGTGCAGGCATGATTAGGATTTTAGTTGGTAGAAAATTTTACTAAATTAGATCATTAATTCATCTTTTAGGATTTCTGTGCTTGAATAATTCAATATTAGAAAGTAGATTCTGCTGTATATACATGGCAAGAAATGATTCTCTATATTCTTAGTTATTTTGAAGCTAGAATTTAAAAGTTAAGTTGTTGTCCAGCAGCTATACAACATTCTTTTAGACTTGAAGATACAAAATGAGTTCCCCAATCTAGCTTATTTTTTAAATAACTCAATGGAGCAAATAGATTCTAAAGCCAAGACTTTTTACTTAAAGATACTCTTTGCTACTTATAAAAAACCACTCCACATGGAAAAGTAACAAATATACTTCAGGCCTGAGATTAAAACAATACCGGAGAGGCTCTCCGTCATTTGTTTACCATGAGATTCTGGTACTTTGAGACTCTTCCTTTCTACTAACTTTGCAACTTTTGGTTTTATAGGTATAATCACCATTTTTGTTTTTATATCTTATATTCTTTGTAGATGATTGATTTTATCTGGGTTCTTTATATTGAATTTTCTTGGAGCCTATATATAATATTAGAACACTGACTTTTGGGGCTTTATTTTGCTTCTCTTTTCCAGATAGGATGCCTTAAATACTGCAAGAAATGGGCTTTATTTAGCCGCTTGCAGCTTTAGTGGGCAGTTGCAAGTTGTTGGAATGGGTGAAGATGGTCCCATAAAGACATGAAGATGTATATCCACAAAACAATCAAGATTTAATTGGAGAAAATTATGGACTATCCAGGGGTACCCATGTTGACATTACATGGGTATAGTTTTGTGAGAATTAGAAACCTTGGAAAGCTAACTTGCACACACGCATACACACACACACGCATGCATACACACACAATCATTCTTTTGCTTGTTTCAAATATTCCTCCGTAACCACATTCTTTTTTCTTTTACCATGAGGAAAACTTTATAAGAAATAAGTGTTGATGTGTGCTAGCTGCATAGAGCTCGATAGCACATATTTTATCAAATGTTTGTGGGTTCGTGTCAACTTAGTTGTCATGTCATGTCATGTCATAGTTGTCATGTACTCCTTTGTTTTTCGGAATGAGATGCGTGCTCATGTCTATGTGACAAATTTGTTGAAGTGTACATGATTGTCTTTTGTTACCTACCGATTTAGTGTAAATGTTTAGTGAATGTGTAAATACATGTTACCTACAATACATGAGATGCGTGCTTATGTCTCTATCTCAAGAGACCTATATGTTACCTACAGTAACATGGTTTGCTGAATGTATAAATGTTTGTGTGACAGATTTAGTGGTGCAGCATGTCGCTTGATTTTATTAATCAATGATCTAGAACTTTTATTAGTCAAACCATGTCAAATTTTATTGAGGTGCTCAAGTTTTGAACTAAGGATCTTACGTTAGGAACTTATCTTATTATCCAAATTGGAAGGTTAAAACAAAGGAAGGTTAGCAATTAAGAAAGGTTCCATAAAATAAAGTGGCTAGAATTGATTGATTAGTACGGTCTTTGGACAAGGGGCTCATCCGTTGAATTTCTACATGTGTTTTCTTTTTGGATACTAAATTACAAGCTAAGGAGAGGAAGACTTTGGATCCAGATCTTTGTACAACTGATTTATCATCCATAAGTTGGGCTTGATAAAAGATGGCATTCCTTACCAGATGATTTGTTATACATGGAACAATTTTTCTACATATTTTACCCATTATTTACTCTTTCAACAGAATTTGAGTCACAACGGTTCACTCGGATGGTACTGTGTTTATCCCTACTTGATGGAAAAAGATTGGATGCATCAAAACAGGTTTTTAAATGCACACCCTAAATTACTATTTACACAATAGACTTATCATATGCTTGATTTAATGTTTTTTAAATTGAATCTTGTAGGCTTACACGTGAGTATCAGATGGAGTTCGGAAGTTTATATCTTTTGCTAAGGCAAATGCAGATGACCCAGACAGGATTAGATGCCCATGCAAAGATTGTAAGAACCTAACACGCAAGAGTTGTGAAGCTGTGTTCGAGCACTTGATAATTAATGGGATGGATTTGACATATAATACTTTTGTTTGGCATGGGGAGGAATCGAATGATGACATACTTGATATTGGAATGTCAGAAACCTATGAGTTATGTAGAGTTGGATATGTACAAGATGCGGATATTCCAGAATATGATGAAGAGGAAAGTGATACAGAGTTCACAAAGTTTTTGGAAGATGCTGAAACCCCTTTATATCCTGGTTGTACAAAGTACACGAAGTTATCAGCAACAGTGGCTTTATTCAAACATAAAGCTATGAATGGTTTGTCTGATATGAGTTTTAATGGACTTTTGGAGATATTGCATGATATGCTACCAGAAAATAACACAATCCCTGATTTCATATACTCAGCAAAGAAGCTATTGAAGTCATTTGATCTTGAGTATAAGAAGATAGATGCATGTGTGAATGATTGTATTCTATGTAGAAAGGAATTTGAAGAAATGGAGTCATGTCCAAAATGTGGTTCCTCTCGATGGAAAATAGATCATCGCACTAATAAGATTCAAAAGGGAGTTCCTGCGAAGGTTTTGAGATATTTTCCAATAATTCCAAGGTTTAAGAGGATGTTTAGGTCATCAAAAACTGCTGAACATTTAAGGTGGCATTCTACTCATAAAAGTGGAGATGGCAATATGCGACACCCAGTGGATTCTTTGGCATGGGATACTATAGATAAGAAGTGGCCTTCTTTCTCAACAGATCCACGTAATCTTAGACTTGGTTTTGCTACTGATGGATTCAATCCCTTTCGCGATCTTAGCTCTAGATATAGTTGTTGGCCAGTGATGCTAGTTATATACAACCTTCCACCATGGTTATGCATGAAAAAAGAATATTTGATGTTATCACTATTAATTCCAGGGCCTAAGCAACTAGGGAATGACATAGATGTATATTTACAACCACTTATAGATGATTTACAAGAGTTGTGGAACAATGGAGTGGAGGTCTATGATGCATTCACTAAGACCATTTTCAATTTGAAGGCAATTCTAATGTGGACGATAAATGATTTTCCGGCATATGGAAACGTAGCTGGATGTACCACAAAGGGAAGAACAGCATGTCCTGTATGTGGTGTTAATACATGCGGAAAATGGCTAAAATCTAGTAAGAAGTTTTCTTACATGGGTCATAGGCGCTTTCTTGCACTCAATCATCCCTTTCGATCGAAGAAAAGTTGGTTTGATGGAAATCATGAATATGGAGAGAAGCCTAGAATAATGTCTGGTTCAAAAATTCTCAATGAGATTAAGAATTTTGAGAATGATTGGGGAAAAGGAGGAAATAAGAGAAAAAAGAGAAAGACGGAACCCATCCAAATGTGGAAGAAGAAGTCAATATTTTTTGACCTACCATATTGGGAGGTAATACCTATTAACATTTTGATTTTTTTTTACTTGGGAAAATTAATAATAGTCAACAAAATATTTATAACTTTTTTATTTATTTTTCAGCATCTACTTCTACGTCATAATTTGGATGTAATGCACATAGAGAAGAACGTGTGCGAGAGCATTTTTGGGACACTTTTGGATGTGAAAGGAAAATCAAAGGATGGACTTAATTCTCGTAAAGATTTGCAAGAAATGGGAATCAGGCACGAGTTGCATCCAGAGGATCGAGGGAAGAAAACCTATCTTCCAGCAGCACCGCACACACTATCAAAGAAAGAAAAACAAATCTTTTGCAAGAGGCTACTTGACTTAAAGCTACCGGATGGTTACGGCTCAAATATTGGAAATTGCATATCAATGGAAGAATGCAAGATAATAGGTCTCAAATCTCATGATTGCCACATTTTAATGCAGCAACTATTGTCTGTGGCATTACGAGATCTTCTTCCAAAAGGACCAAGGAATGCAATAATTCGACTCTGTGCATTTTTTAATCAATTATGTCAAAGAGTCGTTCATAGAGAAAAATTAGAATCCCTTGAAGATAAAGTTTCTGAGACTTTGTGCATGTTGGAAAGGTTTTTTCCTCCTTCCTTCTTCGACATTATGGTGCACTTGACGGTGCACTTGGGACGGGAAGCACGACTATGTGGACCAGTTCAATATCGTTGGATGTATCCATTTGAGAGGTGATCATACCTTATTTTATTAATTGGTTATGTTTATAACAATTAATGACCTAATGCAATTAAGCTAAATATTGTCTTCATGTCCTCTTTGCTATTTAGATATATGAAGACACTCAAAGGATATGTTAGGAATCGGGTACGACCTGAAGGATGCATAGCAGAATGCTATCTTGCAGATGAGTGCATGAGGTTTTGTGGAGAGCATATGAAGCAAGTGACTGAAATGGATGATCAACCAAGTCGAAATCAAGATTATGAAAATGAAACAATACTCGAAGGACGCCCAATTTCAAAGGGAACACCAATTACATTGACTGATGAAATTTTAGAGTGTGCACATCGTTGTGTGTTGTTTAATGCTGCCGAAGTAGAACCATATTTAGAGTAAGTATTAAAAAAATAATCCCCAATTTAAATTGTTGATTTGACTCATGTGTCTTACCATTTTCTTTTCTTATCAGAATCCACTTGGACGAACTCAAGCTTTTAGAGCCACGTCTCAAAAGAAATGAAAGCTTACTCTGGACAAGACATGCAGAGAGATTCTCTGGATGGTTAAAACAAAAGGTTCTATGCTATATATTTTGTATTGCCCTAATATGTATATTTAAACATAATCTTAACAATTATCCTTCAATTATTAACAGATTGATGTCGAGATGGGGAGCACGGGTGTCTCTAAAACATTAAAATGGCTTGCGTATGGCCCTAGAAAGGAAGCAATGTCATATTCGTGCTATGTTATCAATGGACAACGATTCCATAAAAAAGATGCAGAGAAGTCTACTCAAAATAGTGGCGTATCAATTGAAGCCAAGACCATGTGTAGAGCCAGCTCAAAGACACAAATCAAATTGTTGAAGCAGTAAATTACTATGGGGTCATAAAAGATATAATTTTACTTGACTACCACACTTTTCGATTTCTGTTTTCAATTGTTATTGGGCAAACATTAGAAATGGTGTCAAAGTTGAAGATGGATTCACGTTGGTTAACCTCCACCAAGGGCAAAACCAACAAAGAGACCCATTTATTCTAGCATCACAAGCTAAACAAGTTTTTTATTCGAGGGAAAGTGATATTTCTAATTGGTATGTCCTCTTAAAGGCCCCACCAAGAGGTTTCAATGAGTTAGAGATGTACGATGAGAATGCTGATACGTCTTCTACACCATTAGATGCATCAAGCCTTGACATGAGTATCGATGATGAAGATGATAATTATGTAAGAAGGGATTGTGAGGGCATATGGTTATAGATACTATTGTCATCTTCTGAAGCTGTTGGTCTGAAGTTGATTGGGGATTGTGTTCTATGGACATGAATTTTGGATGATCTTAATGTAGAACTAGTTTTGGGAATCTACTCAATTTATCGCTTGACATGTGTATGTTATGCAAATTGCTTTTATGAATGCGCTTTTGGTAACCTTCTCCATATCGAATTGGTAAAGCTTTAATCCTCTATTATTTTATTATCCTATATAAATTGTTTTTGTACAAGAGGTTTTTAAATTATGCTTTCATGTTTATGATTTAGGTTATCTACTGATATGATGTACTAACTAAATTATTTTTTTCCTTTCAGGGTATTGTCTGTATAGTTTATATATATTCTGAAAGTAAATATTCAAAATGTCTGATCCCAATAGGGCGGAGGTAAGAATTGATATGTTTGGTTTTAATTACAAATTTATAATACATAAACAATTTTGAAATATGATTTTATGTCTTATATGCATTTGCAGAGTTCAAAGCAAGGTAAAAAGAGAGTAGAAAAAATGAAAAATGCAACTCATGTTGCTATGACTAGAAATCCCAATAGTGGAATAAATATCTCTGATCAACAGGCTAATCATCAGCCCCTAGGTATGTATCCTTATATATATAGATGTACATGTCAATAACAATCATCGTTAATGAATTAAAGCAAAATATTTTGCATATTTTTTATAGCACGAAGAACACGACAAGCTATTAGAGAACTTCATTTTGAAGAAGTAGTTGAAGAACGAGATGATTGCAACAACAATGCACTACAAGGAAATTCACCAACAATAGAAAGAGGATCAAATGACCCAAGAAATGATAAAGATGTCCCAACTACAACTTCCACAGAAAACTTGCCAAATGCCTCTATAGGTGGATCATCTCAACAATCCAAGAAAAGAGGACCTTCTAAATGTAAAACAGTCGCGACAGATTGCAACAAAAGGCTGGTGGTTACATTTAATGAGAGAGGCCAACCTATTGATGACGCATCTGTAAAAATGGTTTCTTTTTTGGGAACTTTGGTACGGGAGATGGTTGACATAACCGTTGATGATTGGAGGAGAATTTCTATGGCAACAAAAGATAGGTTATGGGAAGCAATCAAGGTAATATATGAATCTACAATGTCAAATTTATAATTATTTTTTAATATGTACAATAATTATATCTTTTTTACATCTCTTTGTTAAAGCAAAAATTTGTCCTGGAAGAGCATTCGAGGAATTTTATCATGAGGGAGTCAGGCTACCTATGGAGGAATTATAAATCAAGTTTGACTCAGATAGTAGATTCTTATGAGAATGAAGCTGATAAAATTGCTGCCAAGCCAAATAGATTAACCTTGAACAATGGAAGACCTTTGTACGAAAAAAAGCATCAAAAGAATCCAAAGTATGCATCTTTTACTACTTTCTAGAAATGTATGAGTAGGCATTATAATCTATAATATCAAAGTAATGTGTTGTAGGAAAAAAGAAATAAATTCAAGGAAATGAGAGCAATGCAAAATCTTCTTCACACATGCAGTCGTAAAGGCTATGCTCGTTTGGAAGCTGACATGGTAATTTCTTTGAAATTTGAAGATGTTAATACTAAGTTCCTATTGGACTTTTCATATATTTCATGCATGGGAAATTTTTTTTGCAGAAAAAGAAGAGTTCAAACCCCTCTTCCATATCTAGAGTCGATGTTTGGGAAATGGCACATTTAAAGAAGAATGGTGAACCAACCAACACGGCAGTTGCTGAGACAATAGTATTACAATTTTTAATTTTTTACTATAATTTATTTTTGATTCCTTATTGTTATAGACAATCCAAACCATTCTTATAATGATCTTTCGTATATATTTCAGAAAAATATAAAAGATTTTAAAGAATTATCAACTTGGTCCTCTTCCTCATCTCTCAAAGACGATGCTCTCTCACATGTGCTTGGAGCTGAACGACGTGGTCGAGTTCGAGGAGTTGGATTTGGAGTAACTCCATCTATCTTAGGTGTCATGTCACAAAGTCAAGGAAAGGTAGCCCAACTAGAACAACAAGTGAGTGAGCTAATGCAAGAAATGCAAGAACAGAGGAAATCTATGCAAAATTTAATCAATCTAATGCTAACTCAGGCAAGTAGTAAATGTAGAAAGTATGTCATATGTATTTGGCTTGCATCTTTTTTCTATATATTTTTTAATATTTCAGTGACACTTTGTATTGTTAAATAGGGCAATGCATCACTGCTCCGTACACCTATAACAACTCCCCAGGTAAACCTATCAATGCTACATTTGTGTGTCAACGTTTCTATTTATTTTATATACTCTTTAAATAGAATCAAGTATGTTTTATTTATGTTATGATAGACACAATGCGGAAGTTCTTTAACTGAAGGTGTAAAGTGCAAGTTATTTAGAATGGTTAAAGAAGATATAGTTGCTGAAGGACGTTGGGTAACGGATGACCCTAGCACAGTCGTGCACCACACTCCTCTTGGGCAAGGTGCCTCCAAGGTTTGGGTAGACTATGCCATAGAACCCACTGCAAGATTATGGAGGCCAACAAGTGGCATGGAGAGAATGGAGGATGCTGTGGGAAGTACTATTGCATGGCCCTCAGACCAAATTATAAAAGAAGGTAAGCATAATTAAAAATATACTTTCATCTTTTTTTTAGTTGTGAGGCATCATGGCAACCAATTTATATTTGGACTTATATATGTCTTTTTGTTCCACAGACTTGGTTTTGTAGGAATGGGAGAACCTAATTAAACTACTTCTGCAAGAAATACTTAGTTTCTTTTTTGGAGGACTCAAAGATGCATATGACATACTAGTGGTTTGCAACTTAGGGGTTGGATACTTGGACACAAAGGAGATCCTATGTTTTCATGTTTGTAATTAATGAACAAATATTGTGGTTCTAAGTTTGTTTTGTCATTAACATGTGGTACTTTCTATCTTTTCTACTTCTGTGTTTCTTGTGCTTGAGGTGTTATGTATTTGGCCCTCCCAAAATGCCTAATTGTACATTCTTTTGGGCCTTCCCAGTCACTTGTACTCGAGCAAACAAGGTGACTTCCGTAGATTGTACAACCCCACTTAGTATGTATTAACTGTAACTGATTGCTTCCAACCTGTTCAGGAGTTTGTGATTGGTAATCTAATGTGGTGTTAGCTTTTGTGCAGGTTAATTAGTTATGAAATTGTGCTACCAGACAGAGCTCTCTATTTGATACCCATCGAGGATGCTGAGTACAAAGATGGCAAGATTGAATGTAAGCCCATTTCCTTGCATACATTGATGTGTGTTGTGTATAATGTGTATGCAAGTTCTTACCTTTTGTTGAGAGCAATTATGCAAGTTCATTTTGTCTTTTCCATGTATAAGTAATCATAGTATTATGCTTGAATAATTTGTACAACTTGAGGTGACTAATCTGCACATTTCTGTTTTATGTTAGGGTCGATCGATTTCAGATCTTATGTCACCAAGCGTAACATGACAAATGCTGTTCAAGCATGCATTACTAAACATCTGGAGCTACTATCTGTCGATTTTGCTGTAAGTTTCAGTTTCACTTTGTCTGCATTTTTATTTCATGTCCTATGCTGTAAGAAATGTTGCTTAACACAAACAGTTGGGATAAGGCAGAAGTTTCCTATTGTGCCATTGTTGATTCGATTTAACTCCTGCTAGTAATTTTTATGTTAGTCAATAAAAACATATGAGTAGTATATTATGCAGATATCTTATTATAGATGGCATTATAACTATTACAAGTTTCATTCCATTTGGCATGATAAACTGACAAATAATTACCGAACTTAAAAAGACTAGAATTAAAAGGATTGTGTTAGCAGTTAGCATACTTGTATTCATGTCCTTGTACCTGGATTTTGAGAAATGAAGAGTCATATCCCTGCTCCTTATATAGAGATCTCTAGCATATCACACAGTCCCTCCAACACCCACACCCACACCCACAAAAGACTTCCATAAAGACTTAAAAGGGCAGTTTTATAACAGCCATAAGAGAAAAATGAGATTTAAATAGATGCCTAAAACCTTTTAGAGGGTACTGTCTAGGCTAAGACCCAAACTAATTATCTTAAAAGACATGCATCAAAAGAAATTAAGTACCATAAAATAAATTTCATTATGTTTATCTATATACTTTATAACTCGAAGTCAGAAGTTTTAAAATCTTCAACCACATCCAATTTCCATCTATCTCCTACTTTGAGCAATCTAATAATATCCATCTATTGTGCAAATTGATTCTTATTCAGGAAACCTGTATTACAGCTTACACTTTTCTTGTCTTTGAAATTCAGATACTAAACCTATGCCAAGAAAAACAAGAGATCGCTGGAAAAGTGCATGCCATCATCGACAAATTTGCAGAAAGGGGGTTGCGCTCTCTCGGGGTTGCTTGCCTCGTATGGCTGAGAGGCTTGGCTAATATTTTTTCATTATTTTGGTGGGTCAACTGGGTTAAACCTGCAACCTCCTGGCATTCCCTAATTATTGAAAAGGTATTGTCAGATGGTGACTGGGAAAAAAGCCCAATTAATCATTGTGTTTACAAGAATGTCTAGAGTATTCTTAAAAAAACACCTTCATTAAAAAATTGAACTAGTGTTTCATGATTTAAAGATGGCATGTCATTTCTTTCCTGTGACTGCCTACCATTTTCAATAAAGATGAAAATGTATGAGGACATGAAAACACATAGCAACTACTAAACTACGTGTGTACGTGTGCTTAAGTGTATGAATGTATTTGGCTGCTAAGAAATTGTATCCCTAATAATTCTAAATATATATGGCTTGTCTTCCTGAAACATAACCAAGATCTGGGCAACTTGACAATGCTTGCAATCAACATTGAAATATCAACTGCTGCAAGTGGATTCAAATGGATCATGGGATTTCCTTGTCATTAAAATATATATATATATACTAACAATCAAAATAGAAACTAATATGATGGTTTCCTTGTGCTTACATAGGTGATCAATTGGCAATTGCAAAGGAGACAGGCTGACGTCTTGGCATGGAAACAAACATGTATCCCTCTTCATCATTGCTGGGCTGTGATAGAGATGAACATGAAGCTCTCATCGAAAAGGTAGATGGATTTGCTGGTCTATTCCCTGGTATTTGAATCCCCTAAACCAGTTTCATGAGAAATTTTACTTTCATAAATTTCTACACGTTTATAGCAATATATTTGGATTTTCATTTTTATCCGTCCTTTTCTTTATGGTAACTAATTTATCTAAAAGAAACATGGAAGCATTTTTAAAATAGAAAGCTTTTCAACTGACAATGATAACTTTTAAATCCACTCTCTGCTCAATGTTTCATCTACCTTTATTATCTCTCCCAGATTAAGGATTCACAAGCCTATAATTTTTTATGATGAAGGAAAGTGTTCATGGCTCTGGTTCCTTTTTTTGTCACTGATCCTTATCAACTTATTGATCTCCCTTCCACTATTTTTGGGCTCCCTAATACCCCACCAGGCTCCAGCAATATTCTTAGAGATTGCTGACCATATAGATGTTTGGCCCAACCCTAGGTGGACCTACAAACCAATAGTTAGCATGATTAGTAAGTTTGTAAGTTTCTAACTAATAAGTTTATAGTACATGCATGTAAGCTTCACCTTGCAGCGTAGTCTATTGTGCACAGTGACTTACCATAGCATCCCCAAGAGTCTGCATCATGGTAAACCTTCTCTACTGCTACTAAACACTGTGAACATTTTTCATTCTGTGGCATCATTAAAGCAACACTTGTCTTCTACTCTTCACTCTTTGTACTTGTAATTCTTCTCTTAGGTGGCCTTATGTTTTCCTTGAGCTATTGACTCCATGGGCACCTCTATGGTAATTATTAGCTAGGTCTCTTTTGTCTTTCATTTTCTTTTGCTTTTTTCTCTGAGGCAAATCAATTTACATCAATTATTTGAGGGTTTAAAGTTTAGGTCTATTTAGTATTAATATTTGACATAATGTTTATTTTTTCTAGTTTTAGCATTATTGGGTTGCTTACATTAACTAGCATTGTTACTCTCACTTACATGAACTAATATTGACTTTCAGGTGGTTTAATCATCTTAATTATGCCATAAACAAGGAGGGATGGACTTAAGAAGAGGAGTTGGCTTTGATTCACACTCATCAAATTTATTGGAACAATTGAGTTAACAAAGTTCTTACTTGAAAAAGAGCCAAAGTGGAGATTTCTTTTTTTGAGGGGGGAGTTGAGAATAGGAGCCATTGGGTCCTCATATGTATTTAATGAAAAAGTGGCTAGCATGGGGAATTATATGTTGTATTTAACACTTGAATCAAACTGTATTTTAATTGTTTAAGTTTTTAGTTATTAAAATTATATGTTTCTTTATTGTATGGAATGTGAATGTCGTATTTTAGATTGTGTATGAATCTTTACAGGTAATTATTATACTAATAAAGAGATTTATGACAGTAGTATTTAAAAAATTAAAAAGTAAAACAACAGCATTCATAGAACGCCATGGGTTTATAAAATTCAAGAGATGGCGTTCCATAAATGCCATGCTTTTGAAGAAGTAACTTCTCTTTATGGCGTTCACAAAAGCCATGACTCTATAAAATTTAACAGATGGCGTTCTATAAATGCCATTCTTTTGAACAAGCTGGCATTATCTGAAAGGGAAATAACTCAAAAGACGGCGTTCAAATTTAACTTTATGGCGTTCACGAATGTTATACATCAATGGCATTCGTTGAACGCCATTAATTAATGGCGTTCAATGAATGCCACTATTTGACTCTAAAAAGCATGGCATAGCCTTTTACAGCGTTTTCTATGACGTTTGATGAACGCCATAAAATATGTTTTATGGCGTTTCTCGAACGCCATGAAAGGCCTATTTTGTTGTAGTGTTTGACGATCTAGATGTGGGAGACATCAAAAAATAACCCAGATATTGTATTCAATTTAGATTTGCGTTTGCCCATCAGTGATAACTTTGCTACGACCAATGAGATATATAGTCTTTTATAAATCGTCACTCATTTACTTCATACTCTTTTATCCTATTGTACATGTTTGGTGTATGCCTATTTCTACTTTGCAATTATTTGACTAATAATTGCTATTTTAGTTCATTTTTAACTCCGCCTATGGCTCTGCATTGCCGATCCCAAGCCCGAGTAAAGGAGGGTAAAGGATAAAAAAATAGGGAGAGGGACCTTCTGCAATGATCGCTTGAGTGTTGTTTCTTTGTCAAGTTTCATTGTTAGTGAAATATTATATTAATTATTTTCTTATTTTATTTGTTTACTTACACATTTCGCATATGCATTGAACCTTGTTAGCTTTGTTTCCAATCTTCTTTAACAATGGAAATCATTACTTCACTGCCAAGCATGTTCAATGCAGAAAACAAAGAAGAATCAAGGTAATACTTGATGTAGAAATAGTGGTTGAAGTTGACTATAAAAGTAAGTTTTGCATTTTTGAGTTTGGATTGACATATCATTATTGAATCTCCCACAATATTCCTTTCTTCTATGTTCTTGTTAGAGATGCTTGAACTAAACATGCATATGAACGACTTTGCATTAAGCATTGACTGAAGCACAAACCTATTATGTTTTAGGTGGTACTGCCAAAGGGATCAAAAGACCCATACGCCGTAGTTCCTTTCTCAATGGAGCAACATTTAGAGGTAATTGTTTTCTGACATACTAACTTATCAAATATGTGTGTGCATGTTGACTGCCGCTTGGTTTTTAAGAAATCATAAAGTTCTGTCTTGTCATGAGATTTTTTAATTGCTTTTAGAAAGTAACATGTCACTTGATTCCATAGAAATATAGTGTTTATTATATATGTATTTGTGTCTATATTTATATTGCATCTTGACTAAACTACCACTTTCATGTGAGCTTCAGCAAACAAGTTATTCTTATCTTGATGTTGTTAGAAGGATTGTGGTGGTCTTTGAAAAAGAAAATATAGATCCTGGGTACAATACTCCTGAGGCAATGAACATCTTTAGATTTATGAAGATTTGTGATTGGACCTCATACTCAAAGCCCAACCAAACCAAGTTGTCTTAGTTGACTTTTGAGTTTGATCATTATCGTCATCCAAGCCTTGTTCCAAGTGTAATCCATTTATGGTCATAATGTAATTTAATTTTTATATTGATAATTAGTATCTTATCTCTTTTTTACTTCACTCCCTTGAGGATTGACTTTCATTCACTTTCAAAATTCATAACCCTAATGCCTTAGTAATCTTTCAAAATGGAAGCCTACTTTATAAGCTTGAATTTTAAGCCTACGGTAGTGGAATAATCGAGTTCTTCTTATCAAGTTTCGACATGAATATTTATTATAAGGTGCTTGAGTTGGATTGGGTCGTTAAGCATGTTTCAAGTAGTGCTTCGTGGTATAGATCATTTGGAATGGATATTCAATTTCAGGTGGTGATGGGTGTAGGATGTAGTCTTTGCAAGACACATGATGCTAATGTTGCATTGTGTTAGGCCTTCATGAATTGTTTAGGTCTAATAGTGTAAAAGGTGTGTTCTCAACGGGTGTTTGGAAGGTAAGAAGAGGTTTTTGTGGAAAATTTATACTTATCAATAAAAATTCTTGAAACACTTCCTGATTTGAATTATCCAACATATGGTAAATGATCAACTCTCACAATGCTTCCAATGTACGATACTAGTGGGTGGCCCGTGCCCACGGCACTCCCCGACAAAGCATTTGCCAAAATGGGGTATGAGTGGCTGAGATCTCGGCCCTTCTTTATTGAAGCCTATAAGAGGGGGTATAAGTAGGGAAACAACCACTGTCACTTGTTATATAGATTATTTGATAAGATTGTATCTTGCTACAGGTTGCTGCCAAGAAGCAAACGTTGAAAAATATTACAGACTACATTACTGATGTGACATGCAAACGTACAGAACTTGGCCATAACTATGGTGTTATACTCATACCAGAGGGTCTAATCATTTTCATTCCTGAGGTAATATTCTAAATCATAAAACTTCCATGTTTTTCTTTGTGTGTATCAATGTATACTATGAAGTATAAACCTTGCCATATTGGAGTTCTAACCCAGTGCGGTGTATTGATTGTCATGTATTGAGCCACTTTAAGAAATTTGAGTTTGTCAATGGTACTATTGCATGTACAACAGCTTATTGCAGAGCTCAATGAAATCCTAGTTCATGATGTTGTGGATGAAGGTGGGTTGTGGAAAGAGAAACTCCAAAATCAATCTCAACAGCTTTTTGAATTTTTACCTCAAGCAATTCAGGGGCGATTGATGCTTGAAAGAGATCCACATGGAAATGTGCATGACTACTTTATATTTTGTTGGTATCCTTGTTCTCCAACCTGCCTAGAGTTGATTTGGCATCTCTGTTGATATACTTTATAATGTTATTTATCTTTCAACGTGTTTAAGTTGCCAAAATATAAATAGAGAAAATGCTTATTCAAATAGTTGACACCGAATTGGAGAAAAGGAAGCAAGAGAGTAAATATAAAGGACAATTCAAAGGGTAGTCACACTTTTTGGGTAACCACTATCTTTGGGATTAAAAACCATCTTTTAAATTTAAATAACTGATTTCACCCTGATGAGTAATGGCAGGAATATCAACTTAAGATATTATTATCACAAACGTAGAACGGAATATCAATAGTTCAAAATATGCTGAGATTGCAAAATCATCATCCATACCACATACATGCTAAAATCATAAGGTCAAAAGAAACGATAATTTATGAATCACGAATCATAAAAATCTCATCTATCTTGAGATCTAAGTGATATAAAATGGTGAAATGTATTACATGAGTTCATAAGCAATAAATATAATAAAAAGACTAATAATGTTTATCTTCAAGGTTCGGCTCCTATTCCTCAAGTTCGTACGTCTCCTCTCCTAATTCATCAACGGCTTGCATATCCTCCTCGTACCCTTTTTCTAACGTCTCAGTCCGATCTACATCTAAAAATGTTGGTTGTAGGAGTGAGCCAAACGCTCACTCGAGTTTTTCACCCTGAACATGATTCAAGCAATACAATTTATAATAATGTTAGCACAGATTGAATTGTAAAACAGTAATATCACAGTCATAATGAATGCATGAACAATTAATCAAAAGTAATACGCAACCCACACATGGGTTCTCATTCTTCACCTACACATGGGGTCTTCTCAGGATTTTCGGGTCTTTCACCCTGGAGAACTTACTCCCAACTTGCTTTATCGCTTCTGAATCAAAAATACAATGCATGTCTTCATTTATATAAGAAATTACTGAAAACGTAAATATCCACGTTGGGATCTCAATTTTTGTACAAGCTATCATTTCTAAATAGTATTGTAAGAATCGTGGGGGTACCTACTTGTTCTCGCGGTGCCTTTATGATGACTTGGGAGTTCATAAGCTTGCGTGGATCTCTTCTAGCGTAAATCCCAAGGTTTCAAGACCTTCAATATAGAATGATTCCCTCAACGCAACTAAGGAGCATAAAATAAATTCTTGCTTGTTTTTGCTATATATGCCACCTTTTAACTTATTAATTATTTTTCTATGAATCAGATGATGCCTAGATGTAAAGTTTATACAACCCACACTACAACACAGGGGCTACCTTATTAGATTTTATAAACCACACGGTAGCCTCACAACTATCTAATGGGTTCACCAATTCGCATCTCGAAAACTATAAAAAAATTAAACAATTTCAACAAGGGAGTTAATCTGTTCAGTTTCAGATTTAATAAAAAGAAGTTTCTACCCATAAACAAAAACTTGAACATGGTGGGCTCTACTCACTGGGGTCCACTAAAGCATGCACCATATGGCATCATCAAAGGAATGTTAACTACCTGGTTGCATGTCCAACCCATAGGTGGTCTTGCACACCAAGATCAACTATGAACGCGAAACGAGGTTTCCGTCCCGAGAAGCAATGGTCATCCCATGGTGGGCCCTACTTGGTGGGGTACACCCTAATTCATGAGCCACGTGGTAAATTCTACAAGGACCACTAACCTTATGGATGCTTGGTTTATTTTCAAATGGACCTCCGAATCAACATGACACATGGATGGTGAACTGTACAACCATCAGATTGGAATCCAAAATATGGTTTTGTCTTAAGTGTTGGGTTTGAGGCGTTTCTAAGGAGTGGATTGAAATCGTTGTTGAGAACTAAGAAAACAAAAGATTATAAAACTATACCTAGATGGATAGTGACTGTCGATTAGAAGAGGGGTTTAGATCCAATGGTGGGAGTCCTTGCTAGTCCTTGGAGAAGGTGGCTAAAGATCAAAGTGGAGTCTGGAGCGATGAGAATCAGTCGGCTGGTCTTGATCCCACGATGCAGTTCTTCAAGGGTTTTCTCCAAGAATTGATACAGCTGCAAAAACTTTAACGGTAGTTCCTCAATCATCCACTGTGATGAGGATGGAGAAGGTAATGGCGTGGAGGGGTTTGGTCATACGTGGGTTTGGAAACCCTTTAATGCTAAAAGTTAATAAGGGAGTGAGGGGGCGAAAGTGTTGGACGGTGGTCAAAAGGGTTTTGAGTTGTGACTCAATTAGGTTTAGGTTCTCAAGGTTTAGGATGGTGGGAGTCTCAATCCAACGGTTTGGGTTGTTAGTGTTTAGGTGTTGTGGAAGGAGTCAACAAGTTGGGAATGGGTGAGAGGGTTTGCTATGGTGTTTTTTGAAACATCAAAGGATAATAAGGCTTGGGTTGGACGTGTACGGTTTATGTAGTTTGGTTTAACCATTAGTTTTGAATAAAATATGATACATTAAAAAGTTTTGATTAAACTATAATATATATCATCAAATGTTTTGAATAAAATATTATAGATTAAGATTCTTTTAATTAAACTATGTATTATGTACAAAGGTTTGGATTTCACTATTCCATTAACTTAATAATCATGTATTACATAATACCAAATATGTGTATTCGTTATACATTAGCATAGTTTGACTAATATAGGCTAAGCATTATTTTACATTTGTACATTATAATTAATATGTTCAACCTATAGTGTCATTAATAGATAAGTGTCATTACACAACAATTAATAGTACTAATAGATATAATAATGTATATAGGATCATACACACGAACACGCATTAATCCTACTATACACGCATACGCCGAAATTAATCTACGGTACATCAAATATTTCAAGTAACCTTTTAAGGTTTATTCTAATCACACTTAATATTACTTACAACTTAAGGGACCCGAAACAGTCCAAAATTTCATAGGTCCTAACGAGTCCATGTGGGCTCGCATGGACTGGCCTTGAGACCAAAAGTGAAATATATATATTTGTTTTTTGGAATTGGCCGAAATTAAACGTAGTTGTTCTAATAGTTAGTATAAGACATTTAATAAAGAAAAATGCATGAAAAAAAGTCTAGGAAATTTCATATGGACCAAAATACCCCTTTAAGGATTTTTAGGGTTTTACCCGCTACTACAAGATGAACCATCAGGTCATCCTCAAGGGTACATCTTGGATTTACTTGGTGGTTACCATTTTATCAATTCATACCATGTGGTTTGCAAAAGAATTCCATCACCAACGATGGTCTAACTAACATGTGACTTCTTGGGCGGGGCATAGACCGAAATTCGATCTTATTATTTGTTCCCCAATTTTTATCTTTTTCATATATTAAAAAACTCATTTTTATTGAAAATAGTGATTTTCTCACGAGAAGATTATGAAAGTGGGAGGTAACATGGTATGTGACATATTCATGCTCCATTGTTAGCACGAAAAGAATAAATATGAATGGTATGGCGACGAAAACTCATAGCCGAATGGAAATATTTGTCATTACGATATCTTGCAACTAGCCACTCCTCCCTAGATTTTTTACCAAACGCTCTTCTGAAAATAACAAATGCAAGTAATGGGCGGGCTATCGAGATTCTTGTGAGGAAAGTAGAGGGTCAACGGCCATGGATTTTTGGATAGCAGCCAATTGAGCTATGGTCGTCCAACATAATTGATGATAAAATTCCCTAGAACATGAGATCTCATAACATTTGTTTCTGAGCCTGAGAATGTTTTCTAGTCTAATAAATCAGATCGTCTTTGTATGGCTGTTCATATAGTCGCATCCTTGGCTTGTCCCCGGTCCCGATCGATTCTTCTCGGTGTATATTTTGCTGTTCTCGGTTAGCCTTTGATGAAAAACATTCCTAAGTTCTTGTCTCACAGGAAAATATCACCCAAGAGACATTAGTAGGGGACTTCTTCTTCTTTGCCTTCTTCCTCGCAGCTCTTCCTTTTCTCAGGCCAATTTACACTTCTTACATAAAGGACATGAATCTTAAATAATTTCCTATTTAAACTTCTATAAACTAGAGCTGACAAGTAGAACTATCACAGCTGAAACTATTAGAAAAACTAAGAAAAGCAGTGTATTTCATTGGGGGTGCAATGTTTTAGGCTTTGGCCGGGCCTAGGTATACCCAGGCCTAGCCCACAAACTATGAGCATAGCCCCGGGCCTGATAAGCCCGTGATGGGCCTAATAAGCTCTACACAGCTTGGCCCCATTAAAATAACTATAAAGTAGGGCCTGGCCCGAGCCATGAAAGTCAACTCATTTTGCATATTAGTGTTATTGGGTGAGCACTAAGATAAGCTTTAGGCCTTGCTTGGTTCAATGTAAATCCGATGCAATGCCTCACTTGCCACGGTTTTTGCAAGTTGTTGACAAGCCCGTGCAAACTCTTTAAGAAAATGGATGTAAGCATGTGCAGCCCAAAAACTATGGTAATTAGTGACTGCAATGCAACTCACCAAATTTGCACCAGAATGCAAAATGCATCCCAGTGCAGCGAACCAAGCAGGGCCTTAAACTTACCCAAATTAAAGGCAGGTTATTGTTTAATCTTAGATCCACTTTTTAGAAAGGTAAGTCACGTTATTAGATGGGGTCCACATTTGGCACATTAAAAAAGGGGCTCGCCCTTTTTTAAACGTTTAAAGCCATGGATCAATTCATTAACGATGACTATGTTATCTGAGATGTGTGACAGGCCAAATCCACTTTGAGATGGGGAAACAATCTTGGAGATCTACGGTTTCAACTGTAGGACTAAATTTTTTTTATATGATTTTATAGTGTTACAAAGCAATATTTAATTAGTAAGTTCGTGTACAATTTATGTATTATACGTATTTTTGAATTTTCTGAAATAATCTTCTATTGAGAAATTTTAATTTAAAATACAAACAAATAGAGAAAATTGTAAAAAAATTAAAAAATTATTTTATTACTTTTTCTATTTTATTATACTCTTTGTTGAATGTTTAACTCAATTTTCAAATGAAAACCCTGAATTATACTCAACTATGGGTGTGAGCATGTTTTTAAAAACGACTGTTTAAACGGTAACGTCCAAACCCGTTTCCGTTAAAATCGTTTAAACATGTTTTGACGCTTTGAATTTAACGGCCATTTTTTGATTTTAACGGCTGTTAAAATCATTTAAACAGCCGTTAAATTCTGATAAATTTTGTGAAAAAAAGGCCGTTAAATCTGTTAAAATCCTTTAAATTTTAATTTTTTTTAATTTTCAAATTTTGAATTTCAGTACCATTTTTTCCGTTATATTCTATTTTTTCAATTTTTTCTTTCATTTTTACCCCCGGCCGTTTCAATCCGTTTTAACAGTAACGCCGCAGTCCGTTATAGAACGGCCTCCTTTAAACATTGGGTGTGAGTTCTTAAAAATACTAAATGACATATCTTAAAAATAAGAAAATTTGAAAATGTTTGGAGATCTGCGCACAATTTTTTTGACAACCACGTCTCGTGCGTGGATTCTAAGAATCCAACGGTCGTCTTGCTATGGCAGAAGTGAATGCCAGCTAAGCACTATTAAGCACCGTTGGATGCCCGAGAAGTGGGTGTCAGAAAAAGTTGTGCGCGGATCCCGACCCTTAAAACATTGCTCTAAAACACGTATGCAATCAATCCTTTGAAAAGATAATTTAAACTAAATAAGCATGCTAGGTTGGGATTCCAGCGCCGTGATTTCTATCACGAGCAAGTTGGGACTAAATATTTGATGAGGAACGTGATGGACCGCATTATGAGCACGTGGCACACTATTAGTTATCATTAGCCGTATGGATGTTTGGCCCATCCCTAGGTGGACCTATGGACCAAAAATTAGCATGATTAGTGATTTCTAACCGTTGGATTGGACTCATTTTCGTAGGTTGATTTTGAACCATGGATTTGATCATTATTTGGGATACTCAGATCCAAATGTTCGACATTAATAATCAGGCTGATTTTTGGTATGCAGGGGTCCACCTAGAAATGGATCAAACATCATACGGTCAGTGGCCTTTAAGAGTCTGCAAGGTGGCTCAAATTGTGGTCCGTATGTTGATGTGGGACGTCCGTCATCAAAGATCTACTCAGCAAGTGTCCCTCTTCAACGTTGACAACAGATGTCCGTCATCGTACATCTTCACAGCAAGTGGATCATCTGCCCTAAATTTCAGGTCATCATTGAGGTTTCTGGTGGGCTCCACCAGGGTGCGCTGCGCTCCAGTAAAAAAGCTTCTTTGATTGACAAAAAGTTGATGTCATCGAGATGTGCATGGTGCTGATCAGATCGAGTAACGTATGGATGTTAGGCCAATCTACTAGGTGGTCCTACAAACCAAGCAAACCTGCTCAGTGATTTCTAAGCATTGGATTGAAGTTTTATGGATGGGTCTCCTACTTAGAATACACTTTTATGATACATCACAAGGACGGTACTATGAATAAAGTAGCGGATGCACTTAGTCCAAAAGTTTGTCTACTCAAATGCCTTATCTTTTGAAGTGATTGGTTTTGATTTGTTAAGTGAAAATTATAAAACCGACCCTATGAAAAGATTTGGGAAGAATGTAAAAATGGGCCAAACAAAGACTTTTCCATAGTTGATAGGTACCTTTTCAAGGGACATCAACTATGCCTCCCCGAAGGATCCTTAAGAAACCACGTCATTGCCGAACTACATAGTGGTGACTTGGGAGGTCATTTTGATCGTGATAAGACCATTGCTTTAATTTATGGTCGTTATTGGCCTAAGATGAAACGGGATATAGAAAGATTTATTCGTCAATGTATGACATGTCAATGGCTAAGGGTGGCAAACAAAATTGTGGACTCTACCAACCCTTGCCAATACCAACCCATCCTTGGGAAGATATTAGTATGGATTTTGTACTTGGGTCGCCAAGAACCCAAAGAGGGCATGATTCTATTTTTGTAGTGGTTGATAGATTTTCTAAAATAGCTCATTTTCTTCCATGCAAGAGCACTACCGACGCTTCTAACATCGCTCATATTTTCTTCAAAGAGATTGTTCGACTTCATGGTGTACCAAAGTCCATCACATCCGACCGAGATACGCAGTTCGTGAGTCATTTTTGGTTAACTTTATGGAAACTCATGGGAACTCAACTACAATTTTCAAGTGCCTATCATCCACAAACCGTTTGCCAAACCGAAGTTGTAAATCGATCATTTGGAAATATGCTTCGATGCTTAACAAGTGACCATCCTCGTCAATGGGATTTTGTTTTGACTCGAGCTGAATTCGCCTTCAACAACTCAAGGTGTCATTCTACCCAAATGTCTCCTTTTGAGATAGTATATGGAAGGAATATATCTGTCTCATATTTTGGATTGCGTACCTATTCCTAATCTGAGACAAAGTAGCATGGAAGCCGAAGAACTTGTTAGCCACATAAGAGAAGTTCATGAACAAGTTAGAGCCAATCTTACAACAAGCCAATAGACATTATAAGGAAGCCGCCGACTCTCACCATCGACACATGGAATTTAAAGAAGGAGATTTGGTTATGGCATATTTGTGCAAAGAACGATTCCCAACCGGAACATATAACAAGCTAAAGGATAAGAAAATTGGACCATGTTGCATCCTCAAGAAAATGGGAGAAAATGAATACCGGATAGAGTTACCCAATGGGATGGGAATTAGTCCAATTTTAACATTTCCGATCTCTACCCATATTATATGGTGACTCAAATCATTCTCTACCAAAACTTGATGATTGGAAAAGGTCTCCTTCACTTGGGTCTTCTGAAATCATTGATATCCTAGATGTGCGAACAACAACCACTAGGTGAGGTACTTTCACTCAATATCTTGTTCGTTGGAAGAATAAATCGGGATCCGAAAATGTTTGGATCAATGATGAAGAATTGCGGAATATTGACAAAGGATTATGGGAAAACATTACCAAATCAAACTTGAGGACGAGTTCTTTCTATGAGGAGAATTGATGCATTCACTTGGGTCGAGAAGCATTGGATCAAAGCTCCTCATTAAAGGCCAACATTCAACTTTTAAGGAAATTTCTCCACACGGCTAGAAGCCCCCAACGGCTATTTTTCCCACTTCTATAAATAATCTTCAAAGATTAGCTTTGAATTAGTTTGTTTAATTTCAACTTTAAGAGTCTTGAGAACTCTAGTTTCTCTTTGAGTGAGTGACTCCTCATCGGGTGAGTTGAGTCCTCCTTTTTGCGTATTTTATTCTAATCCACTTTTTTGTAATCTTGTTTGAAGATTCAATAAAGTTCTTTTTATTTTTTTTAATTTTACTCCCTTGATCTACATCAACACATTGGTAAGTCCTTTTGTAGGGAGGAGTACGTGGTTAGTGGCAAGAGATCGTAATGACAAATATTTCCATTCGGCCATGCTTTGTTGTCACCATACCAATCATATTTACTGTTATTGACATTACTTTAAAAAACAAAAAATTCTCACCATTTTTTCTGAACATATGCTAAACCTCAAAAAGGTTTCAATACCCATTGGTTGGACTCTTAATGAAATGCATCACATTCACATCATTTGTAGTCTCTCTCTACGGCCAACCCAACTAGGAGCATTTGCCAAGGAGATCTAATTTCGTTTACATCTCCATCCTTTTGCACATTGGCCTGCCCTGACATTGAAGAAAAATCGTCTAAAAGACTTCGACGTGTTGATGAAATAGGTTTTATCATCGCACAATTGTTGGGCTGAATAAAACATGAAAGTTTCAATGAGTTTTGATTTTTATTAAATTTGAGAACATGGCACCTAAAACAATTTTTATAAAATAAGAAAATTGTTGTATATGGTGAGGACCTACCTTTGGCGGTCCATCATTGAAATCTCATACACCAAATGAATGTAGGACTTTGATGTCACTTTATTTTAGATAATTAGAAATGGTGAACAAATAAGGGAGAGCTCAGTTGTCTCCCCCTCTTATCATAGGCTTCAATAAAGAAGGGCCGAGATCTTGTCCTCCAACTGGACAGTGGATCTCAACCAGTCACACATGATTTTGGCAAATGCTTTGTTGGGAAGTGTCGTGGGCATAGGCCACCCACTAGGCGAACAATAGAGAAAAATACAAACATCCATACGGTCGGTGGTCTCTAAGAGTATCATCCTTGATGCTGCTAAGGATGGTTGTAGAGCTTGTATTCAAAAAATATAGCAGATGGTCCAGAAGATTGTCAATTGATACCCCTACTGATCAGGTCATTCAAATCAGTGGGTCAACTATTGAATTAACCTTGTCCACTGTGGGGGAAAAATATTTTATCCCACACAATCTTCGAGGTAAAAATGATTCGGATCTCGAGGTAGACTGGATAGGTGTAGAGAATCTGAACCTCTCCTTGCTGTAGCTGGTGGGACAACTTCTTCAAGAACGGCGGTGGTGCACCTGTTGACAATGCTCCAACGATCAAGTCAGTATTAGGAAAGTCTTGTTAATCTTAGATCAACAAATCACAATCTTTCTCTCAGTTTTAAGCATGACATACTTATAGATTGAGAACCGGATGACTCATCTTCCACGCGTCCACTTCTCGTTGATCAGATCCAATCCAAGTAGGGTTTGTTAGATACAACTTCCTCCCGTTAGATCTGAACTTTCCTCATTCAATTAGATATAAGAAGACTGAGGTGTCAGTCTTACATGTCAAATAACTCAAATGAGAGAAAGTGGTAGGAACATTATAGCAATTGAACCTATTTCCACATGGTCCTATATGAATAGATGATCCACGTGTAATATGTATAATAGTTATGATACTTAGTCTGATGCCCTCACTTGTCGGGATGAGTTGAATGTTTATCCCGTTTAGTGAAATACTGAGCTTGTCGGGATGAGTTGAGTGTCTATCCTGTCAAGTAAAGTGATGAGCTTGTCGGGATGAGTTGAATGTCTATCTCGTTAAGTGAAGTGTTGAGCTTGTTGGGATGAGTTAAATGTCTATCCCGTCAAGTCAAATGCTGAGCTTGTCGGGATGAGTTGAATGTCTATCTCGTCAAGTAAAATGCTAAGCTTGTCGAGATGAGTTTAATGTCTATCCCGTCAAGTTTATTGTTATCCAATATATCGGGAGAGTTTGAATGCTCTTCCGACATATTTATAGCTGATACTTCAATGTATTCCGATACTGATTTATTATGAGGTACATTTTCTTCGGGTGTCCCTTCTAACACGTGGCTCTTTCTGCTCATATATGACGTGTGTATGAAGAAGGTGGATAGTTGTCTCTGATTTCTGCGGCGCATTTAATCACGCATTCTAAATGACGCCAGGTGTTGACCATTCATATTTCACACGTGCCTTGTCAGTGACACGTGTAAACATATTATTGGCGGAAAAATACTGTACCCACATCACCATTGTTTGATTTATACACGATCTAACAGATCAAAAAAGATCCCCAAGTAAAGTAACCGTCACAAAGTTCTAATCACCGAAAATCAAATTCCTATGGATACTATCAAGTAAAATCAAAATTCGGGGAATCATGAAAATGTTATATAAGGCCATTGATAGTATATATACATTACTTTATTAAGAGAATTCGGACATCCTATC
Organism: Euptelea pleiosperma; assembly: GCA_035048495.1. Lineage (NCBI taxonomy): Eukaryota > Viridiplantae > Streptophyta > Magnoliopsida > Ranunculales > Eupteleaceae > Euptelea > Euptelea pleiosperma. The sequence continues at coordinate 3,369,423 of CM068551.1, forward strand.
AATGAACCCGCTAAATGCCCGTTTGGCACCAATATAACCGAACTTGATTTTTAGGAAAATATCTCCTTATATAGTAGAAAACATATAAGTGGGAGACAATAATAATAAAAAATAAGACTAAAAATAAAGAAACATAATGGCAAACCTTTAGATTAACAAGAAAATCACTCTGATCAAACTGTCGAGCCAACACCCCAAGCCTTTTAAATTTACATCCTTTAATCATGGATCAGAATGATCTTTATAGATCCATACCTTAAACAATGTCATCAAGAAAAGTGAGATCAACTGTTCAATCTTGGTTTTGATCAAGAATAGAGTTCGAGCCGTGGATCTAATACCACTTGTTAGGATTCAATCATCCTAAGAAACAATAAATACGGATCTAGAACTCTATAACATGATCAACTCTATTAGATCGAATGATCAAGATCAATTTCCAAACTTGATGAACTTTAGAGAGGGAAATTTCTTCTCTCTTCTTCCTTTGCCAAATCGATGGGGCTAGGAATGACTTGGTGAAGAGAGGGACGTCCCCTCCTATACCGTATCTATATACACCCTCGATTTCTCATATTAAACTCTTCCCAACATGGTAACTAATGCAAGAGGGGATTGAACTTTCCTTTTCTTTGTAGGTAACTACCTCACCTATTTCTAAAACTTGGACAACATTAGTTCTCTCATGGAAACTCTTACAATAAAGAATTATTGGGCTGTTTTGATTTCCAATTGGGTACAATTTTAGCCTAGGAGATTTGTTAGGTTCGACTCATGAAATTCTCCATTAGCCATTCACTGCATGTCACCCACATGTATGGTATTGGTATGCATGAAAGCTTCTACATGTCTTGTCTTAATACAAAGTAATGTGTGCTTGTGGTGATTGAGGTTTTATTTCTCTATACAAATAATATCATGATTGTTTTGTTTTTATTGGAATTGGCAATTCTATTAAGCATTTCAATTCTGTCACTTTGCAGCCAAAGCAAATCCACGAGATTAAAGATTTTCTTATTGTGGCGAGAAGGGAAGGTGGACGTTCTGTCAAGATTAAGAGAAGCAAGGATGTGGTCAAGTTCAAATTCCGCTACTCCAATTACCTGCAAAGCTAAGAAGTTGAAACAATCTCTTCCTTCAGGCCAGTCTATGCATCATTTACTTTACATCACTATTTTTCTCGACTGAGTCATACAAATAGTCTTACACATATTTTGTACTATTTTTCCAGCGGAAATCTTCCTATCTTCCTATAGATACCGCATTACGTCGTCACCCCCAGCTCAGTTTTTGCTTAAGTCTTAATTTCAGTGATTTCTAAGTATGAAGTGCTGAAATTAATTCTTTACCAAACGCCAATTAATCACTGAAAATGATCTGAGCCGTTGAAAAACTAGGTTTATATAAGGGGATCATTATACGTCATAACAGTTAGATAATGTTACGATCTTATGATAGTTGTAACAACCATTATAACGTGAAAATTGAAATTTTTGTTACTTTATTATTTTTTGAGATGATTATCAACTTAGAGTAGATAATGTTTTTTAAGCATTAGATACCAAATAACCTATCATTGTAGAGGGTTATCTTTATCGCCGCGACATTGTAGACTACAATGTTGTGTTCCATTTGAATAAGCAATGATGGCTGTCCAAATAATTAGTTATCAATGGAAATAAAAGTAGTTAGTATTTGATATCAATGTAAAACTCTCTCATCAAGATCTTTCTAATAGATCCATATTTTACTTTAAGGGATTGTTTGGTACGTGAGAAAAAGAGTTCCAATAGCGAATATTTAGCCAGACTAATATTATCTTGGCTAAATACTTGAGCATGTCAATATTTAACAACATTTGGTACGTGTATTAGCTAGCTTACTTCATTTTCTTTCAATTTATGTGGGTCTCACATATTAAAATAAGTCACTTGTGGGTTAAGCAAGTGTGGGACCCGCATATTAGGTCGAAGGATAAAAGAAAACTTATTTTTATGGAAAATAATGATTTTTCCGCGAGAAATATTTTATTTTTCCGCTGCGGTGGCCTACCATACATGCCCTAAATTACTTTAGAGATTGAAAGTTTTGAGTTTTTTGAAAATTAACTAAAAAATGTTTTGAAGAAAGAGATGTGGGTAGTGGGGGAGGAGAGATTAGTTTTTTAAGAGAGAGAGAGAAGTGGACAACATGAAAAGTCTCCTCAGCCTCCGTGCAAACTACGCAAACTTTAATTATTTTTATTTAAAAAATAAAATACTGAAACATCCGTGTATAAACTATAAACCATTATGCATTACATCTTTATAAGGACAATTTCTTTGAGATCTGCACACAATTTTTTGAGATCTGCACACATATCTTAAAAATAAGAAAATTAGAAAATGTTTCAAGATCTGCGCACAATTGTTTTGACAACCATTTCTCGTAGGGTTGGCAATGGATCGGGTTCGAGTCGGATTGGTACTGATTTTGTACCGATCCGATAAGAAATCTAATTGATCTGGACCCAATCGAGACCCGATCGCATCAATAAAATTCAATTCCGAAACCGATTGGATATGACTAGATCAGTTCTGGGTCCGATCCGATCCCATATGTAGATATTGTGTGTATATTTATAAGCCCATTAGGCATATATTTAAATAATATATATTTAAAATATATTTATGTAACTAAATATATATATATATATATATCTATAATATATAATATATATAGTATAGATATCGGGTCTCTATCGGATCGGGATAAGGTCGATCCGAAACCGATCCCATAAGAGATCGGATTGACATTCTGTGATTTGGTACCGATCCAATAACAAAATTTAAAGTTCCGGACTGGGTTTATTCGGATCGGATCTCGGGTTTGACCCGATCCATTGCCAGCCCTAACTTCTCGTGCGGTCGTTTTGCTATGGCAGAAGTGAATGCCAACTACGCATTATTAAGCACCGTTGGACTCTCAGAATCCACGCTCGATAAGTGGTTGTCAAAAAAAGTTGTGCGCCGATCCCAACCCTTAAAACATTGCTCTAAAACAACATATGCAATCAATCCTTTGAAAAGATAATTTAAAGGGTCGTGATGGAACAAGGTAGACCTGAGATCTTTCCGTTTGTGGAAGCGGCAGTTTTGGTTGTCACTGCTGCCATCTGGGCCCACTGACCGCATGGATGTTTAGCCCACCCCTTAATAGACATTCATACAAAAAATCAGCTTGTTTAATGATTTTTAACCGTTGGTTTTAGTCTCAAAAAATGGTTGCATTCAACGGCTATAAGAATGCCTTAAAAAGTGCTAAAAAGTGTTAAAATCTAATGGTTATAGATTACCAATCAAGGTGATTTTTTGCCTGTATATCCACCAAGGGGTGGGATAAACATCCATGCAGTCAGTGGGCCCAGATGGCACCGGTGACTACCAAAAATGCCGCTTCCGCAAATGAAACAGTTTCAGGCATACCTTGTTACATCTTTTTCCTAATTTAAACTCAATAAGCATGCCAGGTTGGGATTCCAAGCGCGCCCCTTGATTTCTATCACGAGCAAGTTGGGAATAAATATTTGACGAGGAACGTGACGGACTGCAATATGCGCACGTGGCTCAAATTGTGGTCCGTATGTTGATGTGGGACGTCCGTCATCAAAAATCTACTCAGCAAGTGTCCCTCGTCAACGTTGACAACAGATGTCCGTCATCATACATTATCTTCTCAGCAAGTGGGTCATCTGCCCTAAATTTCAGGTCACCATTGAGGTTTGTCGTGGGCTCCACCATGGTGCGCTCCACTTAAAAGCTTCTTTGATTGACAAAAAGTTGATGTCAGCAAGATGTGCATGGTGCTGATCGTATCGAGTAACGTATGGATGTTTGGCAAATCTACCAAGTAAACCTGATCAGTGATTTCTAAGCATTGGATTGAAGTTATTTGGATGGGTTGATCTTAACCGTAGGAATTTGAGCATTATTGAGCGTTATTTGGTTGCAAAGATCCAAAGGTTGTAAATTACTAACCAGGATGATTTTTGTTTGCAGGTCCACCGAGGGCTGGCCAAATATCCATACAATCGTAGCCCTCTAAGAGTGTTCCACGTGGCTCGTATTGTGGGCTGTAATCGGCTTCGCTCACAGCCTGGCATGAGTGAAGGTTTAGTCCTGATCAAAACTTTGATGAGGCCAATGACAGGGGGCGTTACTGTTTTTTCCATAATAGCGAAAAAAATGCTCAGGGGCGAAAATGGAATATTACCAGAAAATAACTTTCTAGAAATAATGGTTGTTATTTTTGTTATAACGGAAAAATAACGGCTATTATTTTCTGGGAGTTTTAACGGTACGTAACGAAACGGGGAGGTCCGAATCCGTTATAACGGCCGTTATTTCATTATAATGGCTGTTTTTTAAACCATGTTCCATTCTTCTCTCTTTCTCTACCCTTTCTGAGAAGTTTCTGTTGACAACAACTCCATTGTTACAAAAAGGCTTATGCTACATTTGGATAAGCTTAAAAATCGCAGAAAGTTAGCTTTCAGTAGTTTTTAAACCCTTATAAAAAAAAACTATGTTTGATAGAATTTAAAAAAAAAATAAAGGACTTTAAATACAGTCCTATAAGCAAAAGCAGTTTCTAAGGAGCTTCTTCTAATTGTTTTCGTGGGAATCTGTACTTAATAAATATTCTTAAAAAATAATTGTAATAACAAATATTTTTTATTTTTTGACTTTTGCTAACAAAAAAGCACTTTTTTTTACCAAATTCCTTAGAACTTTTTATGAAAAGAAGTACTTGTTAGAATGGTTACCAAACGGCCAAAACAACCTAATAAACACTTTGCATATAAGTGCTATTGGATAAACACTAAAGATAAGCTTTAAACTTATGGGTCGGGCTCCGTTGACAGCCCTAAAATGACAAGAATCTGTACAGGACACAATCACTTGCCACATGGCACACTCTTAAGAGACACAATTACTTGCCACATGGCACACTCTTAAGAGAACTCTGACCATATGGATGTCTGGCCAATCCATAGGTGGACCTACAAACTAAAATTCAGCCTGATTAGTGATTTCTAGGCATTGGATCGTTGTACCTCAAAACTGCTCTAATTCCCACAGTTGAGATCAACCCATGGAAATAAGTCTATTCCAACGTCTCGAAATCACTAATCATGCGGAATTTTAGTTTGTAGGCCCACCTAGGTGTTGGACAAACATCCATACGGTCAGAGTCCTCCAAGAATGTGCCACGTGTTATATATTGTGTCCTGTACAGAATCCTGTCATTTTAGGGCCGTCGAGAGAGCCTGACCCTAAACTTATGACCCAAATAAAATGCGGGTTATTGTTTAGGGGTGTTTGGATTGTCATTTTTAGACTTGCATTAATGATGATCCAAGCAATCTTTTCAAGAAAAATATATTTTCAAAAAATATATTTTTTTAGAAAAGTTATTTTTCTGAAATAAATATTTTTTGAAAAATGACGATCCAAACACCCGGATTAATTTTAGATCCACTTTTAGAAAAGCAATTAAGTCACGTTACTAGATGGGGCCGACATTTCGGACACGTTAGATTGATGTCATGGAGGTGTGTCCTGATCATGGGAATCTATTTTATTTTCTACAGGGTGGTTGGTGATGTCATCGAGGTGTGGTTACCGATCGTGAGAATCTATTTTATTTTATACATGGTGGTAGTTGGTTGTGGTCCTGGTCATGGGAATCTATTTTATTTTCTACATTGTGGTGGTGGTGATGTCATCATACACGTCATGAACTGTTGAGTAGATCAATTATCCTCACCACACACGTACCCAGGTGAATACTTGAGTGCTTTTTGTCAAAACACTCATGTGTACATGTGCGGTGAAGCCGAGGTGGTCCAACCATACAAAATCCAGGTGCCTTGATCTGCTGCCCTGTCATCGAAGTTTTACTCCCCCAATAGAGTTAATCTCACCACTTCAGGTGACGGTACAAAGACAATAATATAGTAGCTTAGTTGATATGTCATGCATCCGGTGGGCCATGATAACGATAAAATAACGGATGCTTCTTTAACAACTTATTTCATGTCATCGAAGTTTTACTCCCCCAATAGAGTTAATCTCACCGCTTCAGGTGATGGTACAAAGACAATAATAAAGTAGCTTAGTTGATATCTCATGCATCCGGTGGGCCATGATAACAATAAAATAACGGACGCTTCTTTAACAACTTATTTCATAACGGAAATATAGCGGCACACTTTTAGAGGACGTTGACCGTATGGATTTTGGTCAATCCCTAGGTGGAGCTACAAACCACAAATCAGCCTGATTAGTGATTTCAAACGTTCTCATCTTTGTACCCAAATATTGGTCAATAATGCTCAAATTCCATGGTTAAAAATCAACCCATGAAAATAACTCCAATCCAACGCTTAGAATTCACTAATCAGGAAATTTTTTGTCTGTATGGATCCAGCTAGGGTTGTGCCAAACATCCACACAGTCAGAAATCTTAAAATCATGCCACATGGCTTATATTGTGGTCGGTCAGCAACTTTACTGCCTGACGCCGGTAAGCAAAGTTCTCCTTGCCCAAGAGAAAGCTAATCTCACCAAACGTCTACACTGTACGTCTCACAACAAGTAAGTTCTGATCGCCGAAGAAGGAATCTTGAAGAAGCTGGGGTCCATTCATTTTCCATTCCCACATGATGAAATACTTTTAATTAATTTGCTTTCTCTGAAAGTTTTATCGCAACGCCATGTGGTGTGGGCTCCTCCATTCCAAAAGCTAGGTTCACATGATGCGATCAGTCTTTGTATATATGTTGCAACCGTTTTGAGTCCGTCCATTCCCCTGTCTGCAAATTGCAAGTCGTTTCAAGCATCAGTTGCTGGCACTTCATTTTACCAAGTAATTACGATGGCAGCTGAAATACTTCTTTCTCCTATTCTAGATGCAACCGTGGGGAAGTTGATCACCATTGCTTCCCAAGAGATTGGTCGAGTGTGGGGTTTCAAGGGAGATATGAAAAAGCTCCAGTGCACCTTAACCATGATTCAAGCTGCAATACGGGATCACGATGCCACAAAGAGACAAGTGGAGGGTGAGGCAATGGGACTTTGGTTGAAAAGTCTTAGAGCTGCAGCTTACGATGCGGACGACATATTGGATGAGTTCGTATACGAAGTTTTGAGACGTAAATTGGAGAACCGCAGGAGGAACAAGGTACGCAACTTCTTTTCGCCCTCGAACCCTCTTGCATTTCGTCTTAAGATGGTTCATAAAATTAAGAATATGAATCAAATGTTTGATGAAATTGAAAAGGAGGCTGTTAGGATCAAACTTATAGTCGATGGACCTGGGGGTACAAGTTCTAGAACTATAGAAGCAAGTCCTAAAACTATAGACGACAGAGAAACCTCCTCTGCTATAGATAAATCATCAGAAGTTGTTGGAAGGTTCGATGATAAATCAAAGATAGTTAAAATGCTAATTAGTAAAGACTCTGTTTCTGTGATCCCCATAGTGGGCATGGGGGGCTTAGGCAAGACCACACTTGCTCAATCGGCCTATAATGATAAGTCAGTGGTGGATCATTTTGATAAAAAAATGTGGGTTTGTGTGTCTAATGATTTTGATGTCAGAAGGCTTTTAAAAGAGATCATACAAGCTAGTACAAGAGACAAATGTGAAGATAACTTAAGCAAGGATGTCCTAATGGGTAAACTTCAAAAAGAGTTGAGTGGGAAGCAGTTTTTGCTTGTATTAGATGATGTATGGAACGAAGATGATAGCAAGTGGGATGATTTGAAAACTCATCTAGGATTTGGCACTACCAGGGGAAGTAAAATCCTTGTAACTACACGTAGTAAAAAAGTTGCATCAATTATGTGCCCGGAGGATTTTATGCACCACCATTTGGAACCATTATCATATAATGAATGTAGGTCTATATTCGAGCAGAAAGCATTTGCTATTGGAGGAGCGGAAAGGACTCCAAAATTGTTGGCAATAGGAATGGACATCGTGAAAAAGTGTGGAGGTGTACCACTAGCAGCAAAGACTCTAGGGGGCTTGTTGTACCATAAAAAGGAGGAACGGGAGTGGTTTTCTATCCAAAATAGTGAAATTTGGAATATTGATGAAGGTCAAAATAAAATCATAAGGGTGTTAAGGTTGAGTTATGATCATTTGCCATCAAATATGAAACAATGTTTCTCATATTGTTCCATATTTCCCAAGGATTACGAGATCGATAGAGAAAAGTTAATTCGGTTATGGATGGCAGAAGGATTTCTGATGGAGGAGGATATTGGTAACAAATATTGCAATAGCTTGTTCCATAATTCCTTCTTCCAAGATGAGGTGAGAAACGAGTTGGGAGATATAACGACGTTCAAGATGCATGATCTTGTACACGATCTTGCAATATCTGTTGTTGGGAATGAGTGCTCAATTGTGGAGCCTAGTAAGATAGGAGATATTTCGGAAGTTCCTCGTTTGAGATTGTTGTTTGATGAAGATATGTCAACAATTCCAGAAGCATTGTCTGAGGTAATAAAGAAATTGCGCACGTTTTTTGTGAGTAATAACAGGGTCAAGAATGTCTGTAATGATATGTTGTTGAACTTCAAGTGCTTACGTGTGTTAGATTTGAGTGACACGAATGTCAATGAGTTACCACCTTCAATTGGAAAGTTGAAACATTTAAGGTACCTTGACCTCTCATGGACTGGCATTGACGAACTACCTGAGTCTATCACTAGCCTCTACAATTTGCAAACGTTGAATCTCAACTACATGTATAAACTTGAAGAGCTTCCCAAAAATATGGAACAGTTGACCAACTTGAGACACTTTATAATCACTGAAGTTGGAGACTGGACTGAAAAGCCACCAAGAAAGTTAGGACAACTAAGTTGCCTTCAAACATTATCGGTTTTTGCTGTGGGTAAGGAGAGGGGATGTAGTATCACAGAATTGAAAGGCCTAAACCTTCTCAGAGGTCAGCTGAATATTTGTAATCTGGAGAATGTGAGAAATGAAAAAGATGCTAAGGAAGCAAATTTAAAGGGGAAGGAAAACATTCATCAATTGGAACTACATTGGAATGACAATGACGATGATAATTATTATGAGGCTGTTGATGACGTGTTGGAAGGCCTCCAACCTTCCACTAATTTGAAAACATTGCGTATTGACGACTTTCCGGGTGTGAAACTTCCCACATGGATGATGATGAGTATTGCTTCATCGCTCCCCAATTTGGTCAAGATCTCACTAATCGACTGCAGCAGATGTGAACATGTCCCGATGCTTGGTCAGCTCCCCTTACTTCGGGTTCTTGAACTAAACGGAATGAGATCCGTGAAGTGTATTGGCCATGATTTCTATGGCAATAGTAGTGCAGAAAAATCAAAATCAAGTCGAGAAGTACCAACAGCATTCCCTGCATTGACAAAACTTGTACTATTTGTTATGGATAATTTAGAAGAATGGGTGGAAGTGGACCCGGTGTTATTTCCTTCTTCTTTCCCTTGTCTCGAGAAATTGGAATTCTCCTTGTGCCCTAGTTTGAGCATCACGCCAACTCTGTTTCCTTCTCTTAAGAACTTGGTGCTTAGGAGGAGCAATGGCACGGGATTAATGTCGCTGACAAGCAAGTTAACCTCTCTCACCTCCCTTGAGATACAGAATTCTCCAGAGCTTGTTTTTCTGCCGCAAACGTTGCTACAAAACAATAAGCTTCTCAGATCTCTAGATATTAAAGATTGTCCCACGTTTCAAGGTTTTCTTCCAAATGAGGATGAGGGATTGTATGGTCTCCTTAGCAGCTCTCTCGAGACCTTGGAGATAAGGAATTGTCCGGATCTAGCATCTGTGCCCAATGTACAGGGCTTAACTTCTCTTCGAAAGTTAGAAATTTTTGGTTGCAAAGAATTGAAATCTTTACCGGAGGGTCTGCTATGTCTCACCACCCTTGAGGAATTGAGAATTGGTAGATTTTCAGAGGACCTGGATTATTTTCCTTTTCCTGCAATGGCTGAACAAGAGGGTACCATCATCCAACACTTTATCTCCCTTGGGAAGTTACAGATTTTTGGCTGGTCTACACTCAACTCTCTGCCTCACCAAATTCAATACCTCACCACACTACAAGAACTGGATATATATGACTTTTATGGTCTAGTGGCCTTACCGGAGTGGCTGGGAAGCCTTGCATCCCTTCGATCCTTGATGATTCGGTCCTGCGAGAATTTGAAGTATCTACCTACTGAAGAAGTGATGCAGCGTCTCACTGCGCTAGAAACGCTGGAGATTTATCATTGTCCCCTTTTGAAAGAACAATGCAGTAAGGAGAATGGCGAGGAGTGGTATAAGATATCCCACATACCAAACATCTATATTGAGTTTGAGACAGTTCAAAGACTCAACTAACATCAGGTTTGTGTCATTTCCAATCCCAGGTTTGGTAATCTTGTCTTCTTCTCTTTACTTTCACAAAATCACTATTTATGCTTTGCTTCTCTCATATTCTAAATATAAATTCCCATGATTTATATGTGTTTTCCTTTTTAACTTATATTCTTTTACTTTAATAGTTGGTGTTTATTTCATTTCCTATTTCTCTTTCCATGGAAACAAAATGTTAGTTAATTTTCTTCTATTCTTCTGTTTTAAGGGTCTTGCATAGTTCTTTTTTGGGCCCACTAACCGCATGGATGTTTAGTGGTGGATATACATACCAAAATTCAGTGTGATTGGTTTTCTTTAACCATAGATTTTACCAACCTTTTAAGATTGATTCTAGTCGTTGGATTCAAGCATGTTTTTTTGCATATTTTTTTGGGTACATAATCGAACGGCTTGAAATTATCAATCAAGCTAATTTTTGGCATGTACATCCACCAAGGAGTGGGCTAAACCATGGTTTTAAAAACGGCCATTTAAACAGTAACGCCCCAAGCCCGTTTCCATTAAAATCGTTTAAACACGTTTTATCGTTTTTTAATAAAACGACCATTTTGTTTGTTTTGACTGGTGTTAAAATCGTTTAAACAGCCGTTTAATTCTGAAAAATTTTGTGAAAAAATGACCTTTAAATCCGTTTAATTCCGTTAAAATCCGTTTAGGTATCGGTGTTTCAAAGACCACCTTCGTGGCATTGGCTCCTATATCAAAATTGCCAATGAAGATAAGAGAGTTCAAATGGGTCTTGAGTGTAATGTTGAAGTTTTGATGCATGAACTCAATCAACGCAAAAAGAAATTCGCGGATCTTGAGAGAACATTTATTAAATTGGAATAATATTTTCCTTCTACTTCAGCATTCCAAGATTCCGTTGATGTTGTCACCTCCCGTGTATGAATTCTTATCAATTCTAGTGTAAAATCTTTTATGTTTAAAAAAATCAATTTCAATTTTTTTAATATTTAGTATATTATTTGTAGGCAAGGACGCACTCTACCTCATCACTTGTTGTTCCCGAGGCACCTAGGGATCTATCTCCATATACATATCACACTTGGGAGTTGTTGAGTTTGGGGGGCTGAGTACTTGCTATATATTGGACAGGTGATGAGAGATGCAGAGGAGATCAATGGAGATTTGCATTATGTTGTATTGGATGAAATCCTTGATCGAAGTGGAGAAGTGTTTGGCAAACACAATACAATATTTGACGATCTAGATGTGATCGACATCATAAAATAACCCAGATGTTGTATTCAATTTAGATTTCCATTTGCCGATTAGTGATAACTTTGTTATGACCCATGAGATATATAGTCTTTTATAAACTGTCACTCATATACTTCATACTATTTTATCCTATTGTATGTGTTTGACGTATTCCTATTTCTACTTTGCAATTATTTGACTAATAATTGTTATTTTAGTTCCCTTTTAACTCTGCCTATAGCTTTACATTGCCGGTCCCAAGCCCGGGTAAAGGACAAAAAAAGAGGGAGAGGGACCTTCTGCAATGATCACGTGAGTGTTGTTTCTTTGGAAAGATATCTCGATATGATTAATTTTCTTAATTGCATCTTTCATTTAATGCTTTTTCAATTAGGTGTCTTTAATGTGGCGATCGATGAAGAAAGAAGACACCCAAAAGTGAAGTAGCAATTTTCATTATTGTACTTATGTGAATTCGACTACCTCAATCAAGAAGGGAGATGTGTTGTAAGGCATGCTTCATTGCTTGCTTTTTAGTTGTCATATCCAATGTGTGTATCTCTACGTTTCCCGTTTTGAACTTTTGTCATATCAAACTAGGCTGGGGAGTTCAAGATTGAAAAAGGTCTAGGGCTTGGTTCGTTTGATTTACTAATCAAACAATAGAAAATCTGTCAGAAAAGAAACTTTTTCATGTGAGAAATTTAATTGTAAGTTTCTCTTCTTGGGTGTGTTGTCATATAGAGTTGATATCAATGAGGACCTAACGTGGATGGTGGAATATATACCAAAATGTGTATTGGGGTTAGATCTGCCTAGAGCTAAGGGACCAAAGTGATGCTGAAAGAAAAGCTCACCACAAGTTAAGAAATAAGATTGATTGATGTTTGTTGACATGGAGTCAATCGATTTGGCAAAATCTCATCGGGAGAGAGGCAAGGCTTCAAGGGCACAAATGAAGACTCTACAAACGTCCAATAGACGGGGAGCAGCTAGGATAGCTGACGACTTGGTAATTTTTATTCCATATTAGTTTATGATGATTTCGTCAAAAAATTAATGTTAGCTTGTATTTAAATATTTATAGACTAAGAGTGATCCTACTGCTATCTTCACTAGGACGGATGTTTACATTGCTACCCATTCTAGGAAAGATGGGTCTTATACCTCACCAAAAATGGGTGAGATTCTAGTAAGATACTAAAATTTATTCACTTAACATTTATTTACGCAAGTAATTCATTTCAGTTTAACTAATTATGTATTCAATTATTTGACAGGTGAAAATAAAGTCAATTATTGTCAAGGACCCCTTCAGCACACAAAATGATATAGACCACGACCCAATTGCATAGGTTTGTGATGCTTCATTTTCTCGCTATTATATTATTCATCATTTCTTTGTTCTTATAAATTTTCCTATGTAAAATGAATTGTTGAACATGTATGTGGTACTGATAGAAAGGCCGAGTAACAGGTTTAGGTACTGGTGTTTCAAAGACCACCTTCGTAGCATTGGCTCCTATATCAAAATTGCCAATAAAGATAAGAGAGTTCAAATGGGTCTTGAGTGTAATGTTGAAGTTTTGATGAATGAACTCAATCAACGCAAAAAGAAAGTCGCGGATCTTGTGAGCACATTTATTGGATTGTAAGAATATTTTCTTTCTACTTCAACATTCCAAGATTCCGTTGATGTTGTCGCCTCCTATGTATGAATTCATATCAATTCTAGAGCGAAATCTTTTATGTTTAAAAAAATCACTTTCAATTTTCTAATATTAAGTGTATTATTTGTAGGCAAGGACACACTCTACCTCATCACTTGTTGTTCCCGAGGTACCTAGGGATCCATCTTCATGTACACATCTCACTTGTGAGCTGTTGAGTTTGGGGGTCCGAGTACTTGCTATATATTGGCCGGGTGATGAGAGATGCATAGGAGATCAATGGAGATTTGCATTATGTTGTATTATAATGAGATCCTTGATCGAAGTGGAGAAGTGTTTGACAAACACAATGCAACATTTGACGATCTAGATGTGGGAAACATCATAAAATAACCTAGATATTGTATTCAATTTAGATTTGCGTTTGCCCATCAGTGATAACTTTGCTACGACCAATGAGATATATAGTCTTTTATAAACCGTCACTCATATACTTTGTACTCTTTTATCCTATTGTACATGTTTGGTGTATGCCTATTTCTACTTTGCAATTATTTGACTAATAATTGCTATTTTAGTTCATTTTTAACTCCGCCTATGGCTCTGCATTGCCGGTCCCAAGCCCGAGTAAAGGAGGCTAAAGGACAAAAAAATAGGGAGAGGGACCTTCTACAATGATCGCGTGAGTGTTGTTTCTTTGTCAAGTTTCATTGTTGGTGAAATATTATATTAATTATTTTCTTATTTTATTTGCTTACTTACACATTCCGCATATGCATTGAACCTTGTTGGCTTTGTTTCCAATCTTCTTTAACAATGGAAATCATAACTTCACTGCCAAGCATGTTCAATGCAGAAAACAAAGAAGAATCAAGGTAATACTTGATGTAGAAACAGTGGTTGAAGTTGACTATAAAAGTAAGTTTTGCATTTTTGAGTTTGGATTGATATATCATTATTGAATCTCCCACAATATTCCTTTCTTCTATGTTCTTGTTAGAGATACTTGAACTAAACATGCATATGAACGACTTTGCATTAAGCATTGACTGAAGCACAAACCTATTATGTTTTAGGTGGTACTGTCAAAGGGATCAAAAGACCCATACGCCGTAGTTCCTTTCTCAATGGAGCAACATCTAGAGGTAATTGTTTTCTGACACACTAACTTATCAAATATGTGTGTGCATGTTGACTGCTGCTTGGTTCTTAAGAAATCATAAAGTTCTGTCTTGTCATGAGATTTTTTAATTGCTTTTAGAAAGTAACATGTCACTTGATTCCATAGAAATATAGTGTTTATTGTGTATGTATTTGTGTCTATATTTATATTGCATCTTGACTAAACTACCACTTTCATGTGAGCTTCAGCAAACAAGTTATTCTTATCTTGATGTTGTTAGAAGGATTGTGGTGGTCTTTGAAAAAGAAAATATAGATCCTAGGTACAATACTCCTTAGGCAATGAACATCTTTAGATTTATGAAGATTTGCGATTGGACCTCATACTCAAAGCCGAACCAAACCTAGTTGTCTTAGCTGACTTTTGAGTTTGATCATTATCGTCATCCAAGCCTTGTTCCAAGTGTAATCCATTTATGGTCATAATGTAAATTTTATTGTTTATATTGATAATTAGTATCTTATCTCTTTTTTACTTCACTCCCTTGAGGATTGACTTTCATTCACTTTCAAAATTCATAACCCCAATGCCTTAGTAATTTTTCAAAATGGAAGCCCACTTTATAAGCTTGAATTTTAAGCCTAGGGAAGTGGAATAATCGAGTTCTCCTTATCAAGTTTCGACATGAATATTTATTATAAGGTGCTTGTGTTGGATTGGGTCGTTAAGCATGTTTCAAGTAGTGCTTCGTGGTATAGATCATTTGGAATGGATATTCAATTTCAGGTGGTGATGGGTGTAGGATGTAGTCTTTGCAAGACACATGATGCTAATGTTGCATTGTGTTAGGCCTTCATGAATTGTTTAGGTCTAATAGTGTAAGAGGTGTGTTCTCAACGGGTGTTTGGAAGGTAAGAAGAGGTTTTTGTGGAAAATTTATACTTATCAATAAAAATTCTTGAAACACTTCCTAATTTGAATTATCCAACATATGGTAAATGATCAACTCTCACAATGCTTCCCATGTACGATACTAGTGGGTGGCCCGTGCCCACGGCACTCCCCGACAAAGCATTTGCCAAAATGGGGTATGAGTGGCTGAGATCTCGGCCCTTCTTTATTGAAGCCTATAAGAGGGGGTATAAGTAGGGAAACAACCACTGTCACTTGTTATATAGATTATTTAATAAGATTGTATCTTGCTACAGGTTGCTGCCAAGAAGCAAACGTTGAAAAATGTTACAGACTACATTACTGATGTGACATGCAAACGTACAGAACTTGGCCATAACTATGGTGTTATACTCATACCAGAGGGTCTAATCATTTTCATTCCTGAGGTAATATTCTAAATCATAAAACTTCCATGTTTTTCTTTGTGTGTATCAATGTATACTATGAAGTATAAACCTTGCCATATTGGAATTCTAACCCAGTGCGCTGTATTGATTGTCATGTATTGAGCCACTTTAAGAAATTTGAGTTTGTCAATGGTACTATTGCAGGTACAACAGCTTATTGCAGAGCTCAATGAAATCTTAGTTCATGATGTTGTGGATGAAGGTGGGTTGTGGAAAGAGAAACTCCAAAATCAATCTCAACAGCTTTTTGAATTTTTACCTCAACCAATTCAGGGGCGATTGATGCTTGAAAGAGATCCACATGGAAATGTGCATGACCACTTTATATTTTGTTAGTATCTTTGTTCTCCAACCTACCTAGAGTTGATTTGGCATCTCTGTTGATATATTTTATAATGTTATTTATCTTTCAACATGTTTAAGTTGCCAAAATATAAACAGAGAAAATGCTTATTCAAATAGTTGGCACCGAATTGGAGAAAAGGAAGCAAGAGAGTAAATATAAAGGACAATTCAAAGGGTAGTCACACTTTTTGGGTAACCACTATCTTTGGGATTAAAAACCATCTTTTAAATTTAAATAACTGATTTCACCCTGATGAGTAATGGCAGGAATATCAACTTAAGATATTATTATCACAAACGTAGAACGGAATATCAATAGTTCAAAATATGCTGAGATTCCAA
The DNA here is from genome assembly GCA_035048495.1 of Euptelea pleiosperma. Lineage (NCBI taxonomy): Eukaryota > Viridiplantae > Streptophyta > Magnoliopsida > Ranunculales > Eupteleaceae > Euptelea > Euptelea pleiosperma. Next base: position 3,385,943 of record CM068551.1, read on the forward strand.
AATCATCATCCATACCACATAAAGGCTAAAATTATAAGGTCAAAAGAAACAGTGATTTATGAATCACGAATCATAAAAATCTCATCTATCTTGAGATCTAAGTGATATAAAATGGTGAAATGTATTACATGAGTTCATAAGCGATAAAAATAATAAAAAGACTAATAATGTTCATCTTCAAGGTTCGGCTCCTATTCCTCAGGTTCGTACGTCTCCTCTCTCAATTCATCAACGGGTTGCATATCCTCCTCGTACCCTTTTTCAAACGTCTCAGTCCGATCTACATCTGAAAATGTGGTTGTAGGAGTGAGCCAAACGCTCACTCAAGTTTTTCACCCTGAACATGATTCAAGCAATACAATTTATAATAATGTTAGCACAGATTGAATTGTCAAATAGTAATATCATAGTCATAATGAATGCATGAACAATTAATCAAAAGTAATACGTAACCCACACAGAGGTTCTCATTCTTCACCCACACAGGGGGTCTTCTCAGGGTTTTCGGGTCTTTCACCCTGGAGAACTTACTCCCAACTTGCTTTATCGCTTCTGAATCGGAAATACAATGCATGTCTTCATTTATATAAGAAATTACTGAAAATGTAAATATCCACGTAGGGATCTCAATTTTTGTACAAGCTATCATTTCTAAATAGTATTGTAAGAATCGTGGGGGTACCTACTTGTTCTCGCGGTGCCTTTATGATGACTTGGGAGTTCATAAGCTTACGTGGATCTCCTCTAGCGTAAATCCCACGGTTTCAAGACCTTCAATATAGAATGATTCCCTCAATGCAACTAAGGAGCATAAAATAAATTCTTGCTTGTTTTTGCTATATATGCCACATTTTAACTTATTAATTATTTTTCTATGAATCAGATGACGCCTAGATGTAAAGTTTATACAACCCACAGTACAACACAGGGACTCTGCCTTATTAGATTTTATAAACCACACGGTAGCCTCACAACTATCTAATAGGTTCACCAATTCGCATCTCGAAAACTATAAAAAAATTAAACAATTTCAACAAGGGAGTTACTCTGTTCAGTTTCAGATTTAATAAAAAGAAGTTTCTACCCATAAACAAAAACTTGAACATGGTGGGCTCTACTCACTGGGGTCCACCAAAGCATGCACCACATGGCATCATCAAAGGAATGTTAACTACCTGGTTGCATGTCCAACCCATTGGTGGTCTTGCACACCAAGATCAACTACGAACGCGAAATGAGGTTTCCGTCCCGAGAAGCAATGGTCATCCCATGGTGGGCCCTACTTGGTGGGGTAAACCCTAATTCATGATCCACGTGGTAAATTCTACAAGGACCACTAACCTTATGGATGCTTGGTTTATTTTCAAATGGACCTCCGAATCAACAGGACACATGGATGGTGAACTGTACAACCATCAGATTGGAATCCAAAATATGGTTTTGTCTTAAGTGTTGGGTTTGAGGCGTTTCTAAGGAGTGGATTGAAATCGTAGTTTGGAGGATAACTAAGAAAACGAAAGATTATAAAACTATACCTGGATGGATAGTAACTGTCGATTAGAAGAGGGGTTTAGATCCAATGGTGGGAGTCCTTGCTAGTCCTTGGTGAAGGTGGCTAAAGATCAAAGTGGAGTCTGGAGCGATGAGAATCAGTCGGCTGGTCTTGATCCCACGATGCAGTTCTTCAAGAGTTTTCTCCAAGAATTGATACAGCTGCAAAAACTTTAACGGTAGTTCCTCAATCATCCACTGTGATGAGGATGGAGAAGGTAATGGTGTGGAGGGGTTTGGTCATACGTGGGTTTGAAAACCCTTTAATGCTAAAAGTTAATATGGGAGTGAGGGGGTGAAAGTGTTGGACGGTGGTCAAAAGGGTTTTGAGTTGTGACTCAATTAAGTTTAGGTTCTCAAGGTTTAGGATGGTGGGAATCTCAATCCAACTGTTTGGGTTGTTAGTGACTAGGTGTTGTAGAAGGAGTCAACAAGTTGGGAATGGGTGAGAGGGTTCGCTATGGTGTTTTTTGAAACATCAAAGGATAATAAGGCTTGGGTTGGACGTATACGGTTTATGTAGTTTGGTTTAACCATTAGTTTTGATTAAAATATGATACATTAAAAGTTTTGATTAAACTATAATATATATTATCAAAAATTTTGAATAAAATATTATAGATTAAGATTCTTTTAATTAAACTATGTATTATGTACAAAGATTTGGATTTCACTATTCCATTAATTTAATAATCATGTATTACATAATACTAAGTGTATGTATTCATTATACATTAGCTTAGTTTAACTAATATAGACTAAGCATTATTTTACATTAGCTTAGTTTAACTAATATAGGCTAAGCATTATTTTACATTTGTACATTATAATTAATATGTTCAACCTATAGTGTCATTAATTGATAAGTGTCATTATACAATAATTAATAGTATTAATAGATATAATAATGTATATAGGATCATACACACGAACACGCATTAATCCTACTATACACCCGCAAACGCCGAAATTAATCTACGGTACATTAAATATTTTAAGTAACCTTTTAAAGTTTATTCTAATCACACTTAATATTACTTACAACTTAAGGGACCCGAAACAGTCCAAAATTTCATGAGTCCTAACGAGTCCATGTGGGCCCGTATGGGCTGGCCTTGAGACCAAAAGTAAAATATATATATTTGTTTTTTGGAATTGGCCAAAATTAAACGTAGTTGTTCTAATAGTTAGTATAAGACATTAATGAAGAAAAATGCATGAAAAAAAAGTCTAGGAAATTCCATATAGACCAAAATAACCCTTTAAGGATTTTTAAGGTTTTACACACTACTACAAGATGAACCATCAGGTCATCCTCAAAGGTAAGACCCAGTTCCCTAAGATTAAGAACCAAGTGGGATAACTTGAGAATGTGTTGTTGCACGTCCCCACCACCATCATACTTTAACGAAATCAACTGTACTAGATTTGTGTACTGATGAGCTCTAATAGATCCTTTAAACTGCTTCTTTATGACCTCTAGCAGTTCCTTGGTGGTTTTCGTAGAAGGAATGTCGCCCCATATGGTCTCATGTATTGAAGCTCGAATAATCAACATGGTCAATTTATTGACCTTCTTCCACTTTGCATGAGCCACTTTGGCAGACTCAATGGATTCAACAGTGGGAATATCTGGCTTGTCCTTTGTAAGGACAAAGTCATAGTTCAAACACCCTAAAATAATCTGGATCTGGATTGGCATCTTCTAAGATGCAGTAATTCGAACCAGACAATGGATCGATCCCAATCATGCGCCTCTGAATAACAGATCCGTCCATGGCCGAAAGCACAAATGACCAATATAAATTATATGTATTTTAACTTTTCTTAGTCTTGAGGTCACTTTAGTAATTAGCCTTCTCAACCAATCCAGGGGTTAGGATAGATGATTAAGAGTGTCTTACTTGTTTATCCTTTCACTCTACGAGAAAGGCGGGTGCATCATCTAATCACACCTTTGGGCAAGAGATTTTGACATGCTATTCGCCTCCCATCTGGTGACAATCGTCATGCACAAAACTATCTTATTACATATTATTTTGATTATGGACATTTCCACACCTTTGGGCAAGAGGGTTATTTTCCTCTCCCTGACACACACAGACTAGTTTGCCCCACTCAATTTACAAGAATTTTCTAGACACCTTTGGGCAAGACTAGTAGTTCTACATAGATGAGTGCCACTAGCAATCTTAATAAGACCTATAAGGTCCTAAGATTTAAAAAGTGCATCTTTCATAACCCAGTCACCTTTGGGTATACATCAATCTACTTCCATTACATATGTTTCCTCAAATGATCGCTTTAACAATCTTCCTAAAGTTCTATAGAATAGATCTAGTGAATGAGACCACTGCTAATAATGTTTTTTAATATCCTAGAGTTCTTGTATATCGTTATGTAGGTACTAAAACAATTTAATTAGTATGTCTTAGCCGAAACCCAGTTCTTATTGTGCATAATTATGGTTAGACTAAACATAAACATTAAGGGTTACTATCTGAATTTGACCTATAAAGACATGTACATTGAAGCAAGCCTGTATGTATGAATTTGTAAAATTGCCATTGCAATATCATAAACCACATCAAATATTTATTAAAAAAATTGATTTGTAGTAATAAAGCAACCCCAAAATAATTTTATTGAGTGAAAAGAATACATAATACATTATAGAATAATCATTCTATCTTTAGGACCCACTAAGACAAACAAAATTGTGTGGGCCTTACAAAAATCGAGTTACCGTTACAACTTGGGTCTGGCCCATGCTCAGGCCGAACCCATACCCACTTCAGCATGTGCATGACTATACCCCTTTACCTCCTTAAAATGTATGTTGTGGACCCTTATTGTCCATGTGATCCAACCATGTTCACTAGCAATATCGTCACCTCCCTTTATTGGAACCTCACTGGTTCAACCCATGCACATGGCCGAACCACTTGGTGATGATCTCATTGTAAAGAAACTCGAAGAGTCAACATTAAAACCAATCGTGCCAACTCATCTCGATAGAAACCATGTATATATTTGATATAAAATTCAATCTATTGAAAGCTCGATTAAGACACAGGTTGAATCAACGTGTTACTTAAGAATCCAATCAAATTAACTCTTGATCAAATTTCTCGAGTCTCATTTTCCCCCTTAAATTATAAATTATTTTGACAAATAAATCACCAAGATGCTGGCAACGACATCCACATTGTCTGAGAAGGTAAGTTGTAATTTCCACCTTTACTTTAGACCTCCTCCCATGGGTCCCAACGTTAATATGATCAGCTGTTACTAAAAATTCCATCATCAACTTATGTTAGAAGGGTGACAAAGTCATGATCAAAGGCACACTAAAGTCTACCAAACGAATGGTTCAATCCAAATTAACAGGCTGAACCCAAAACTAAACCATATAGATCGGCTAGAAACCCATGGGCCAAAACAAAACAGCACACCATATGCCCATAATGGGGTACATCGGCTTTCAATAGGCTAATAAGAAGCCTAATGGACTGTCAAGACCTTGTCCACTTTGAAAATTAACCCAGAGAAAACAACCAGCAGCTTGCAAACTTCCATATTTGCACGTTGATGGAAAAGGAAAAAAAAATGTACATCTTGGATTTACTTGGTGGTTACCATTTTATCCATTCATACCACGTGGTTTGCAAAAGAATTCCATCGCCAACGATGGTCTAATTAACGTGTGACTTCTTGGGTGGGGCATAGACTGAAATTCGGTCTTATTATAACTTTGGTAGAGACACACGACTCTTTTGTCCCGGAAAGCGAGTATGTGGATCCCAAATAATATAGAGGCGTCGATAAATCATACATGTGTTATATGTCAAATGGGCCCATACATCATAAGTGGGCCACACATTAGGTGGGCTAAGGCCATTGGGGGTGGAGGGTGAACCTTCAAAGTGCATGCGTCTTCGAAGATTCAGGGGGGATGAACCTTTAAAGGTTCACTTCGTGGTCGTCAAGGTCTACTATATCTTCAAAGGTTCACGCCTTGGTGTGAACAAACACGTGCCATCAATCAAGATGCACACCTCCAGCCATGATGCACATCGAAGGTGCGCTAGTAATTAAAATCAAAATCTTGGGAATCATGAAAATGTTATATAAGGTCATTGATAGTACATATAAATTACTCCATCAAAAGAATTCGGACATCCTATCAATGAACCCAATAAAGTGTTGAGGAAAAACCCCCAAGCGATCCCTCAAAGAGTGACAATGGCCGCAAATAAACACACCACAAAAGAGAAACCAAATAAAGCAAATAAAGACACAAGCAATTTACGTGGTTCGGTTGAAACCTACGTCCATGGGCGATGATGATCGAATCTTCACTATAAATCAACAAAGTACAAAGATTGTTCTCTCAATATCTCGTACAAGCTCTCTCTTGACACTCTCTAATGTTTCTCCCACACCTTTCAGAGTCTTTACAATGTCTCTCACACTCAATACAATGAACAATGGTTCACTTAAATAACCCCCAAGGATGAACTAGGGTTTCCCAAAACAAGAGAACCCGAAATAGAAATCTCCAAAATTTCTCGATTCGTTAGTCCAAGTCCAATCGATTGGAACGAAAAACCCGAACGCTTACAATCGATTAGACACATATTCTAATCGATTGAGGTGAGCATTTCTCACCAAAATACAACATAAAGGCCCGCTTGGCGCCCATATAACTAAACTTGATTTTTAGAAAAATATCTCCCTAGTAGAAAACATATAAGTGGGAAAGAATAATAAAAAAACACAAGACTAAAATAAGGAAACATAATGGCAAATCTTTAGATTAACAAAAAAACCACTTTGATCAAACCGTTGAGCCAACACCCCAAGCATTTTAAATTTGCACCCTTTAATCATGGAATCAAAACAATCCTTATAGATCGATGCCTTCAACGATGTCACTAAGAAAAGTGAGATCAACCATTCAATCTTGGTTTTGATCAAGAATAGAGTTCGAGCCGTAGCTCTGATACCACTTGTTAGAATTCAATCATCCTAAGAAATAATAAATACGGATCTCGAACTCTAGAACATGACAACTCCATTAGATCGACCAACAACAGTAAATGACATACCTTTATAGCTGTCTAATTGATGTGTGAGCTAAATCTAATGGTCGCGATCGATTTCCAAGCTTGATGAACTTTAGAGAGGGAAACTTCTTCTCTCTTCTTCCTTTGCCAAATCGATTGGGCTGGGAATGGCTTGGTGAAGAGAGGGATGTCCCCTCCTATAGTGTATGTATATACACCCTTGATTTCTCACATTAGAAACCCTTCTCGTCATAGTAATTAATGCAAGAGGGGATTGCACTTTCCTTTTCTTAATAGATAACTACCTCACCTATTTTCAAAACTTGGACAACATTAGTTCTCTCAAGATCACACTTGATATTCTAGAGAACTAGTTTCCTAATTCCTCTCAATCTCTTAGTTGGCAACTATGGAACCAGTTTTTTTAAAACGTGTGTGGATGTGCCACACATGGAAACTCTTACAATCTAGAATTATTGGACGGTTTTGATTTCCAATTGGGTACAATTTTAGCCTAGGAGATTTCTTAGGTTCGACTCATGAAATTCTCCATTGGCTATTCACTACATGTCACCCACATGTATGGCATCAGTATGCATGAAAGCTTCTACGTGCCTTGTCTTAATACAAAGTAATGTGTACTGGTGATTGAGGTTTTATTTCTCTATACAAATAATATCATGATTGTTTTATTTTTATTGGATATGGCAATTCTATTAAGCATTTCAATTCTGTTACTTTGCAGCCAAAGCACATCCACGAGATTAAAGATTTTCTTCTCACGGCGAGAAGGGAAAATGCACGTTCTTTCAAGATTAAGAGAAGCAAGGATGTAGTCAAGTTCAAGGTCCGCTGCTCCAATTACTTTCAAAGCTGAAAAGTTGAAGCAATCTCTTCCTTGTGGCCACAGGCCAATCTATGCATCATTTACTTTACATGACTATTTTCTGTAGTGCATCATACCAATAGTTTTACACATATTTTGTACTATTTTTCCAGTGGAAATCTTCCTATCTAGAGTTGCGAAGAACGTCAAATAGAGGCAATCGAAAGCTAACAACTCTAGTCGTTGCACTCGAGACTCCCAAGCCTCCCTTACCGGGAGTACCGAGCTATATGCATGCAGTGTGATCGAGTTCTTTCCTTCAAGGAAGAGTAGTTTGGAAGCAAAATCGAGTAATCTTCTCTTCAACTATCTTTCTTTCTCAAACGGCTATAGTGATTTCTCTATGGAATAGCCTTAGACTCGGGCTAAATACGACTCTTGTGTCTAAAGACCCTATTTTCATAGCAAATGTCGAGTTCATAACTTGTTCACATTTAATATAATTTAGATTTTTGCAGGTTTGTGTCCAAGACAAGTGAAAGAGTGGCTAGGAACTGTGGTTGTTTGATGAACACTGGTAGATGGGAATCTAATTTTATTTCTATCTATGATGTTTTAGATTAGTTGACATCTACTTTTTGGTGTCGGTAGATTTTTTATTTTTCAGAAATAGATGTGTTAAAAATATATGTATATGTTTTGTTGATATTGTCTTAATTTTGGACTCTTATTACAATATGGAAATTACGCAATTTTAAAAGTTTTAACGGCGGTTAAAATGGTAACACCCAAAGCCTGTTGCGTTATAAACCATTTTGACGCTTAGAAAATAACGGCCGTTTATTTTCTGTTTCATTTTACTGGCCGTTATTTTCTGAAACATTTTGTGAAAAAAGTAGTCATAATTTTTGTTTTTGAAATTCAATTTTGAATTTTGAATTTCAGCGCCATTTCATTATTTTTCGTTGTTTATGTTATTTTCCCATTTTTCCATTTTTTGCCCCTGTCCTTTAAATTCGTTTTAATAGAAAAAATGGTAACGCCCCCAGTCTGTTATATCGTTGTAACGGCTTCTTTTAAACCTTGCGCTTTCCATTATTTAACAATAGTTGGGTAGATGCTTATTCAAAAAAAAAATTGAACAAATCAGATGGCTACCGTCTGATTAGGTTGAACTTTGAACACTTTTTTTTTAAATCACCCAAAGGAGGTGGGGGTAGGCGGACCCCTACTCGTTTATTCAAACGAATTTTGTACACTTATAGTTGGGATATTCCTACACATTCATATTGATGCTGGTGGGGCAATACATGTGGATCATGTTGGATAATCAAACTATAACCATGGTGATCATGATTGCCAAAATTGTTCCGACGACATTATAAAAACGTGATCTAAAGTAACGAATTAAGATTTTCAAAAAGTGTCGATCTACAGGCGCCAACATCTTTCTGCTGGGCACCCTATGTGGACCAAAATACCCCCTTAACCCTTCCTCATCCGTTTGGGCACCCACACCACCCAACCTGAAACCCCTTCTACTTCGTTCTCTCTCTCTCTCTCTCTCTCTCTCTCTCTCTCTCTCTATCTCTATCTCTAAAAAGTCTCGATTGTCAATCCCAGGAATACTTAGTTCTTCTGTAATATAACACGCTGAGTTAGGAGCTCGTTGAAGACTGAAGTGTCAAAGATCAAGTCGACTTTATCAACAAATCAAAGAAGAATTAAAGCTGAAGAAATTCAACCCAAGTGTTCAAGCTCAACTGAAGACAAAGTCAAGCTCAAGTATGAAGATATGAATGATCAAAGTACGTTCTCACTCAACAAACATTCAACTATCAAGAATCTCGTGCTGCGGTTATTTGCATACATCTAAGGGTACACTGCGCGTTGCCAGTGGATCAATTTAACCCTAGATGTCTCCAATTCTTTTGGTATCGTTTGGAAGCTATCCTAATGACATAGGATAGTTATTATAATTGTTTAGGTATTTTTTGGAGAAGGTTTGCGAGGACCGGCCAACTGACCACTTTGAGTAGCCGACCGGTCAAAATGTGCGGCCAACCGGACCTTCAACATGGCTAAATTTTGGTTCTGACCTGATTGGTCGACTGGCCAAAATGAGCGGCCGACCGAAGTGCGGTCGACCCCACCTATTCTGGATCTTGTTTTGACTCAATCTCTTATGCGATTTTTGGCGCACTCAAGTCATTTAAATGGCTCTTTTAGGTTCATTTTCTCTTAAGAAGGAATAAACTTATATAATAGAGTCATTGCCCTCCATTAGAGAGAACCAATCAAGCTATCTCTTGACTCACATTCTTTGATTATCATTCTTTGAGTCTAGAGATTTGGAATTTGAGAGAGCTTCACCTATGCAAATCTGTACATACTTTATGAAGGCTCTAGTTTTTTGAGAGAGCTTCACATGAGCAAATCGTGTTCACCTTTTGTGAAGGCTACTCTAATTATTTGAAGAGACTACGAAGGTTATTTTTTCCTACAATCATCTTTTTTCAAGAAGAGGATCATCATTGGCAGAGTGTCTCTATGGTAAATTTTTCTATGAGGATTCACTATTTTATCGAATTCATCAAAAAGTAAGTATCTCCTAGAACAAACATTTTAGAGTGAATTCAATATTATCAAACCTGAATTGTTTGTGATTGGTGGATGGGTGAGTACTCATCAAATTGAGTTGAGGAAGGTAGAATCCTTGAGAAATCTGTTTCTCTAAAATACTACGGGTCTAGTGTGACTCTCTTGGTGAATCGAGAAGTGATTCTCATATAGATCGAGTTGAGGATTGTACATCCATGAGAAGAGGGCTTCTCTAAATAGACTACTGGCCTAGGCTGACTCTCAGCGATTCTTATTAGATTGAGACTAAGTGAATTTTAGTTGTTTGATTATTTATTTCGATTAAAAATATTGTAATGCATGATTGAAATAATATAATATTACTCATGGTGAGTATTGGAGAGTGGACATAGGTGCGAAGTCGTCGAACCACTATTAATCTGAGTCTCGTATGATTGTGAATGTTCGCATATTTTGTCTCAGATTTTCTCATATCTATATTCTGTGGATGATTCTTAATTTGATTATTTGATCTTTTTTCGCCTTGTGTGATCAATAATTTTTAATCCATATAGAATCCACAGAGAAATTAAAAATTATCCTATTCACCCCCCTCTATGACATGACATGGTAATTAAAAGGAAATTTCAACTAGTATCAGAGCAAGGTCACTTTATGAAGGGCTTAACAACTCAAGTGTGATTCTTAGCCCTTAGAATAACCATGAGTCAAGAGGGATTCTTTGTATTTAGACCTCCTTTATTCAATGGTACTACTTATGCCTACTAGAAGGCTAGAATGAGAATTTTCTTGAAATCTCTTGATGAACGGATTTGGGAATCAATGGAATTGGGATGGACATCCCCTACTGTTGCAACTACTGTTAGTGAGATAACTACCATTACTATCAAGGCTAAAATAGAATGGAAAGCTGGAGATAATGAAGCATAAACGTACAATAATTGTGCATTAAATGCCATACACTGTGCTTTATCTCTAGAAGAGTTTAAGAGAATTATTGCTTGTGAGACTTCAAAATATGCATGGGACATTTTAAAAATGACCCATGAAGGAATAAACTCTATTAAAGTATCTAAACTTCAAATGCTCACAACACAGTTTGAAATCATAAAGATGAATGATGATAAAAGTTTCACTGACTTTTATACAAAACTGAGTGAAATAATTAATTCTATGTGAGGTCTCAGTGAAGCTATTCCTAAACCAAAAATTGTTAAAAAAATTCTAAGGTCTTTACCTGACAGGTTTGCCCTAAAGTTACTACTATTGAAGAAAGTAAAAATGTTGATCTAATAAAATTAGAAGAACTAATATGATCAATTCAAATATTTAAACTAAAACTTCATGCACCTAAGAAGAAATGATTGACTCTAAAAACCTCTAAGAAGCAATTAAGAGAAGAAACTGACTCTGATGAGTCTAATAACATTGATGAAAAAGTTGCCCTCTTTGATAAAAAAAATTCAGAAAGTTTTTCAAAAATAAAGATAAGAAAATTTTTATACAAAGGAATAGGAAACCTTTTGAAAAACTTGATAAATACAAAAAAGGAGATAACAACATAGATAATATAAAATATTATAAATGCAGGGTGGGTTGGTCATATCTCTACTGACTATCCTAACAATGTTAAGAAAGGAAAAACTAAAGCTATGAAGGCTATTACTTGGGACATGGATAGTGATGAATCCGATACAGAAATGAACACATCAAGTGATAACGAAGAATCATCTATTGTTAGAGCTTTAATGACTATTGCTAATCTTAATGAAAATTGTCACTCTAAGAATACTGAAATTGATAATAAAACTGACTTAAGTGATAATGAAGGTGAAGAAAATATTCAGAATGTATTTAACAATTTATATAAAGAAAGCCTAAATTTGGCAAAATCCTGTTATACATTGAAAAAGGAAAATACTAAATTGTGTTGTGAATATGCCTCATTAAAAATTGAATACGAAATCTATGTCAAACACTGAAGGATAAAGATAATGAAGTGATACTTATTTTGAATAGAGAACAAGAACTTGAAGATGAAATTGGAAAATTAGGTCTCGAAATAAATGATTTTGCAGTCAAGAATAGAACCTTAATTACACAAGAAAAATCTAGACTTACAAAGCTACTAACCATGGTAAAAGCAAACAATGATAAGAGAGGACTTGGATATAATAAAAAAATTTCTAAGAACTCGAACTCTAGAACTGTGTTTGTAAAAGCTACTATGGATTCAATCCAAAATGAACAAATTAAAATTTTGAATATCCTTTGTCATTATTGTAGACATTCTGGACAAAAGTAATATAACTGTTTTGTACTTAAAAATAAGTTAGAAAGTCTAAAGAAAAAGAAAGAAAATAAAATAATGAAAAACCTACAGATTTTGGAAGAAACCAGAAAATAAATCAATGAAAAAGAATTATTTATGAAGGTAGCTGCTTTAAATGCTAGGGCTAGAGCTATAAAAGAAAACATTAATAAGTCTATATCCAACAAGAAAAATAATGATAAATCTCTTATAAAAAGATGGGATAAAAAATTTGTTGAAAAATATTTGTTTATTCATACTACTTCAATTGCAAATGAAACTTCTAAATGGTATTTGGTTAATGGATGCTCTAGACACATAACTGAAGAAAGATCTCATTTCTATTCTTTTGATGAATGCCATGATGGTGATGTGATATTTGGTGATGGTAGTAATGCTATGATAATTAGTAGAGGAACTATCAAAGGTCCAAGAATATCTAAGATTGAGACTGTATTGTGTGTAGATGGTCTAAAACATAACATTCTTAGTATTAGTCAAATTTGTGATAAAAATCACATGCAAGTTTTCAAAAGATCTTACAGAAAATTTGTAGGCTGAACCACTGAATACTGCATGTTACATGATCAGTCGTGTTTATCTAAGGACAGGAACCTTGCAGTCAGCCTATGAAATTTGGAATGGAGTCAGACCAAATATAAAATATTTCAGTCTTTGGCAGTAAATGTTATATGCTTAGAGACAGAAAACCTTGAAAAGTTTGACTCTAAAAGTGTTGAAGGTATTGATTGTGATCAGACTTTTGCCCCAATAGCTAGACTAGAATCTACTAGGATTCTCTTGACATTAGCTTGTGTTTTAAAATTTAAACTCTATCAATGGATGTTAGGAAAATTATTAAGAATGTCAGTGGAACCGTTGAATACGGTCTCTGGTATCCTCTTGAGACTAATAGTGAAATTACTGACTATTTTGATGCTGACTGGACAGGAATTATTAATGATCGGAAAAGTACCAGTAGTGGGTGTTTTTATATTGGAAATTGTTTGGTTTGGCACAGCAAGAAAAAGAATCCTATATCTTTGTCTACTACTGAAGCAGAATATATTGCCGCTGGCAGCTGCTATACCCAGTTAATTTGGATGAAGTAAATGTTGTTGGATTATGGAATTGATTAGGGATCTATGAATTTATTCTGTAATAACACGAGTGCTATTTGTATTTTTAAAAATTTTATACAACACTCTAGAAACCAAGTACATTGCTATTAGACATCACTTTATTAGAGAATTGGTTGAAGTACATATAATTTGTTTAGAGCATGAAAATACAAAAATTTAACTTGCAGATATTTTGACCGAACCTTTAGATTCGTTCAGATTTGAATATCTGAGGAAGTCTATAGGAGTTTTTTCTATTGATTAATTTCATGTGGTACTAACTGAAATAATTGAAGCCCGGTTGAATATCTTATCTTTCATTTTTCAGTTAGTGTAATCATCTAATCATCTAAAATGAGGGTTAGATTATTTTTGTGAATTTAAAATTTTTATTGTTGGTTGAATTCTTTTGTATAATGATATTTGGTACCATATCATATTGGGTATATAATTTCTTTGGTGATATTATTGAATATATGATTATTCGGTAAATTGGTGATATTTTGGGATGATTGGGTTTTTGGAATTGACATTTGCTAAGTCGGGCCGACCGAAGAAATTGTCTGGCCGACCGATGAATTTGCCAAGGTCCTTGGGTTTTTAGAAAAGTTTTTTGCAAAGTCGGGTCAACCGAAGATATTGACTGGCCGACCAAAGTAAAAAAATTTTGGGTTTTTTTGAAATTGGTTTTGCGGGCTCGGGCAGACCGAACAAAAGGTCCGATCAATCGAACATGACCGGTCGACCGCGCCTCGCATCCGAATACCTATTCAGTTATCCAGACGGGTCGACCCATGTCCGGTCCACCGCCCTTGGTTATAAATTCTCTCAAGTAGTTTTTGGATCATTAGAATCATTTGAAAACCCTAGATATCTCTTTTGAAGCTTCTCCATTCCTCTTTGAAAAAACTTTTATCCCTAAAATCTAATTTCTTTTTTAGAGATTTCTACTCTCACCATTACCCATTTTTGGTAAAATCTCTTTGGTTTTCTTTCCATGGCACCACAAGGGAAAAGAGCAAGAGGTGAATCATCACCTAGTGATCCCTATCCTCTTAGTCTCTTCATCAATCCCATAGCCGGGGCTAGTTTCATGAAGACCTATGTTAAAAGAGCTGTTACTGTGGAACGTGGGGTAATCGAGAAGGAAGTGACCATGACTGGAGTCCTTAATCTTCTAAATTCAGTAGGTTGGTTTAAACTTCTTTCTAATTCTGAAGTTACATATCCTGAACTAGTCAGAATGTTTTATTGGAATCTGAATAACCATGATCCATAAGGTCCCTTTCTCTATTCTGAAGTCAGGGAAATTAAGTTCAAGATCACTTTTTCCTTGATCTCAAAAATTACTGGTCTTCCTCGTGTACCTAATGGAGGAATTTTTCTCCTTCCCTACCTCTAAAGAACAAAATGGTTATTTCTAAAGTCATTTATGGAAAGGTAGTTCAATGGAATTCTGATTTGGCTACTCGGAAATTACTTCCCATGTACCATTTATTAAAGTTGATTTTCTCTTATAATTTGATCCCAATGCAGGACATCGTAGTGAGATCGGACCCTACAGTCAGTACATCTTACATTGTGTCTCTCAAGGCACTCGTATATGTGGTGCTTCTGTTATTTTTCATCTGATGGTTGAAAATTTGGTGATTGAAAATTGCAAGCGGTCTTTGCCATTTGGCATTTTAGTTTCAAAAATTCTAAGTCCTTTCAAAGTTCCTATTCTTGACTCAGATGAAGCACTGCATCAAATCTTACCTATTAATCAAGCCACTTTTAGTAAGATGCTAGTATGTCATTCTTCTGCTTCTGCATTAGCATCGAATTATGTATCTCGTCGTTCATCTGTATCTGCATCCATTGCAGGTCTTTCGTCCAAATTGGACAATCTTTGTGTGTCGATTGACAAATTTTCTCGACGACAGTAACGTATGACTTCTTTTCTTAGGTCTCAGCATCCTGACTATCTAGAGTCATCTCCTGAAGAGACCATTGTACTTTCAGTGACTAAAGACGAAGATGAAGATGAAAATGAAGATGAATAAGAAGATGGAGAAGAGAATGCAGATGAAGATAATGATGAGGATGAGGACTACGATTAGAGCACGTTTGCTCTCTGTTTAGATCATTAATATAGTTTCTTTTGGGATATATTATTTGATACTATTGGTCTGTATTATTTGATACTGAGATACTTTAGTACTATGTGTGGTTATGAGATGTTAGACATTGTGGTTTATTGGGTCAATCTGTTGACCATATATATTTATATTTGGATGGTATGGTTGTTTGATATATTGTGTGATGGGATCTTTTATCTGTTTGATTATTATTTGGATCAGCACGTATGGTCATATCTGTTTATTTAGAATGTATTTTGTTCTAATATATTTGTGGTGGATTTATGATGATATATTGCATTATTGTTAATATTTTTTTCATCTAATGATTTGGATTCTTCCCTTTGTCAATGTATGACAAAAAGGGGGAGAAATCAATTATATTTGGTATATTATGTGGTATATTGGAAATATCTATTAATTTAAAATATTTGTTAGATTATGATACACTTGATGCTATCTATTCTATTGCTGATCTACTTGTCATAAAATCTATGATACTGAGAAGACGTTTTTGGTATTATTGGACTAATGTACTAATGAAAAACTTTTGTCAAGTTGATTATTTTGTAACAACAGGTTCTTACAGGAATTTTGGTAGTAATCGCGAGCTATTGTGTTGCTCCATTGCCCCTTGATTCTTCAAGATCATTTGTTTGAGCAGTTATTGTACTTATGGGGCTTTATTTATTTATTTTTTGATTGCGCAAAAATTATAATATAATTGGGTAGTTATTCGTTTTTGTCCTGGCATTGACAAAGGAGGTCATGATTGGGCAAAAACCTATTAGCTCTAATGAGGATTTCATGATTAGATATAGGATACCTCTAGATTTTGAGTAAAGTATTTAGATTTTTACTAACATCTGTCTTGTACCCTAAGAAGTGGAAAGTCAGATCACAGTACATCCAAGTGAAAGAAATTGAAAATTCAACTATTCTGTACTAGTTTGACTGATTGGCTTTGATAAATGGCCTAGATTGACTGCATTTGAACTATTTAAGATTAAACTGAGTAGTTAAGTCTAAAATTCTAGGTTTGATATTTGTTAGTGCCAATCACATTGAAACTCATTATACATTGCATTTAACTTGACTTTTTATAAATTTTAGCATACTTCAGATTTGACCTTTTTCCGGATTGATCTGATTTGAGCTCTGTGAGTTGTAAATCTTTTCAAAGATGATTTAAAATTTTAAAAATTCATTTGAAAAATATTTATGATTGGTTAAATAGTTTCACCGAAATTTAAACCATTAATGTATTTAGACTATGCGTCATGCCTATCTTTTAGTCTTTATACTAGTTATCATGTTGTACTGATGCACTTGTTTCTCATGATAATCTTCATTACATGCTTATTATTTGCTTTTATTTCTGTACTTTTGTCAATCTGTGACAAAAAGAGGGAGAGAAAATTATAGCGGTAAAAATAAATTGATGCATGAGATAGGAGAGAGAAATTTAGGGGGAGAAAATTTTTTTATTATTTTTCCAATTTCTCTACTTGTAATGTGCATAATTAACTCACTACATTTTATATGAATTATTAATTGTCGATGATATTACAGGGTATGTGTTGTTGGTAGAATGTGCAAAGAATAGATCAAAAGCCATTACGCTCTATCTGTTCGATTATCTCCAAGAAAGTGTGAGATAGTGAGTGAATCATGTAAGAGGTTGGGATTGTATTTTCTATTTTTTACCTTCCTTATGATTAAATATTTTTTTCTCACGGAATTGCCAAAGGGGGAGATTGTAAGGAATATTTTCATATTCAATTTGGCAAAGATTCCGTTTGACATAAAAACATTCTTGTAACCGTTCCTACGAGCACAAGTATAGCGTGAAGATGTCGTGGTACGCATACTTCGCCAACTACATGAAGACTAAAAGACAGAGACAGCAAGAATCAGACAGTTGACGACATGAGTCATCTGAGTAACTGTCGATTTGTGGGTTAATGATCGTGTATGCTCGATTAGGAAGGTAAGTGACTTAGTGGTTATAAGAGTTGATTAAAATGAATAAAATATAATGGTCAGACTTAGTCATTGGACAGACCTGAGTCAAAGTCAATTTTATTGACTAGTGGAAAAGTCCAATCGATTGGACATGTGTCCCCAATCGATTGGACATTACGAGGCAGAAACATAATTGAGTCAAATCGATTGGAAACACTATGTAATCGATTAGAGAATACGGGACAGAAATATTTCTAAGTCAAATCGATTGGAGACTCTGATTAATTGATTGGAGCCTTCGGGATAGAAAGTTATAAATGTCAAATCGATTGGAGACTCTGATTAATCGATTGGAGCCTTCGAGATAGAAAGTTATAAATGTCAAATCGATTAGAGAACCATGTGCAATCGATTGGTGCCTTCGGAACAGAAAATTTATTAAGCCCAATCGATTGGACACTTGTCCCCAATCGATTGGACATGGGCCAATCAATTGGACCAAGTGTACAATCGATTGGACTTTGAACAAAATCGATTTTATCAGATCCAAAATTCATGGTTCCATTATCCCACGTTCCACACGACTCAGGGTCTTGGAATTTTATAAATATAACCCTTCTATGCCTTCTCTAAACACACACAGACACACAGAGACACAGAGTGACTCAATCCTCAAAAGAGATAAGCAAAGGCTATATTTAGTAGAGTGTCTATTTCGAAGGCAAGAAGCTTGTTTTCATTCACATTTTGTGAGCTTGTTCTCTTCTTGATCAAAGCCAAGAGCTTGATCTTTACTCAGCCTAGGTTTTCTAATTCTATACTTAACCTAGTAAGCCTGAGAGTACCAGCGTGACTCAAACACCTTTTAAGCAACTTGAGGTTCAGGGTGTACTGAATCCTTCACCTTCTGCAAAGGCGGGAGTGTTGAGAATTAAGATCGGAGGAGCCGGTCGAAGGTAGGTTTGGGGTGTACCAAATTGAACAAGCGGATAAGGCTTCTTGGCTAGAAGGGCGCGCATGGATTCGTGGCGGTGACTCAGAGGATGTGGACACATCGGCAGTGGACCTTGGCTAAGGTTGGATGCTGTATTTGCAACGGTGCTGCGTAGGTAACCTTTGTTTCGTTTAACTTTTCAATTAGTAATACTTTCCGTCTGGACATGGTCCCGTAGTTTTTTCTTGACTAAGATTTTCACGTAAAAATATCTTGTCTTGTGTGATTGTTTGTCTGTGTTCTGCATTCTATCCTAATTAGATCAAACGACAAAAAGACAATATACCACAGAGGTATATTTGATTTGAGTCGGTTGTGACAATCTTTTTTTAAACAACCAATGCATGAGATTTTATCCCCATACCATAGACCAGTAAAACTGTATAGGTATATTTAATTTTAAATACCTGATCAACTCCTTCTAGGTATATTAAGTTAAAGAGAACGGACCGGTGGAATTTCAAAGTGAATCTTAGTCGTTTGATTATTTATTTCGATTGGAAATATTGTAATGCATGATTGAAATAATATAATATTACTCGTGGTAAGTATTGGAGAGTGAACGTAGGTGCAAAGTCGTCAAACCACTATAAATCTGAGTCTAATGTGATTCTGAATGTTTACGTATTTTGTCTCAGATTTTCCCATATCTATGTTCTGTGAATGATTCTTATTTTGATTGTTTGATCATTTTCCGTCTTGTGTGATAATTAATTTTTAATCCATATAGAATCCGTAGATAAATTATAAATTGTCCTATTCACCCCTATAGGACATAACCTGGTAATTAAAATGGAATTTCAATCTCTACCGTATCTCACTCACTCACACTCTCTCTCGGGGGCTTTTAGTCCCCACATTGTTGTGCTACCGTGGGGACTATGTAGCCCACGACCAGCTACATAGTCCCCATAGCCAGGCTAGCCATAGGCTACATAGTCCCCCCAGCAATTCAGCACCATGGGGGCTAAAATCAAAGAGAGAGAGAAAGAGAGAGAGAGAGAGGGATACAGTAGAGAGAGAAAAAAAATGAAGGAGAAGGGGTTGGGTTATGTGGGTGCCCAAACGAAGGAGAAGGGGTTGGGGGTATTTTGGTCTATTGTGGGTGCCCAACCGAATGGCGTGGGTGCCCATAGAGCGACCCTTTAAAAAATGGTTTAAGTATTAATTTGTACACAAAACCAAAACTCATGTTGTAGTCCAAAACTCATGGGAGTTGCGGGCCCAATTAAAAAAAATCAATAGTTGGGTCCTCTGGCCCATGAAGTTTTGGCCAATTCCTTAGTGGGTCTACACATTAAAAATCAGCCTGATTGGTGATTTCTATCGATTGGATTTGAGTATTGATTTCATCATGTTTTTCTTCAAGCTCATGGATGAGCCCATAATTTTTTTAAAAGTGCTCAAATCCAATGGCTAGAAATCACCAATCAAGCTGATTTTTTATGTCCACATATTCATGCATGCGTTAGTGGACACGAAAGAGTGCCACGCGGCATTTTGGGGGATGTTGGTTATATATACGGACTCAGTTTTTATTTTTTTTGTAATCAACTATGTATATTAAAAATCGAACAAAGCTAAACATCCTCTTGGGCGCGCACAAAAAGAAACCAGCCACGGAAGAGGGGAAGACCAAACAAAAAAGGACGACCAAGTAGCAGCCACGGACTTAGTTTACTTTGTCTCTTCTATATATATAGATCAACTACCCAATATTCTTCACTACTCTTAGCCCTGTCGAATGTAGGCGGTAATGGGGCCTATGGATGGGAATTGAATTGATTTTCGAAATTGACAAGAACGTGCTATGTTGCATCTCGATCAACCTAACCTTATAACCGCCCGCAACTCTAACAAGGGGGTGTTTGGATCACCATTTTTAGACTTGAAAAGGTCTTTTTTTTTTTTCACAAAAAGACTTTTTCCAAAATAATAAATTGTTTGGATGACCATTTTTTTAGAAATATTTATTCCATAAAAATAAATTTTTTAAGCCAAAAAGTCTTTTTATAAAAAAAAAAAAGTTGAAAGCTGTTTTTCAAGGAAGAAAAAGACTTTTTAAAATTTTGCTAGCTCATTAATGAATATAATAAACAAAGAAGTTATCTTAAGATTTGTTCTAATATGAGTGGGGGAATATAATGGCTCAGGCCTGCTCAAAACTTTTGAAGCTCGTCGGACTCTTCATGGGCCTAAGCCCAACCCACCCTAAATTTTGACAATTATACTAAAAACAATGTTAAATTAGCTTGACCCTGTCTATAACAAATGTCACAAGCATGTATAACCATTGAAGCAAGTTTCCAACTCATTACTCATCTTACTAGGGCATTTTAGTAATATCACATAGTAAGGGCATTTTAGTAATTTTGACCTTAAAGGCATTTACCCTAGTTAACCTTATCTCACCATCGGGTCATGGGTCTTGGTTATGCGGGTCGGGCCAATAGTCACGGGTCTGATTCGGTAGACTCGGAATCGGGGCATGATATTATGTGTAGCTGGTTGGGTTATCCCAAACAAAACTATAAGAGCCCGTCGGTCTGTCTAAGCGTCTAAGCAAGCCCAGGCCAGGAAACGGGCTGGATTTTCTAGCCCAAGCCCGGCTTAAGCCCGCTCTACGACCCATTATGAGAGAGAAGCTAGAGGTTTTTGTGGGTATAAATAAACTTGATATGATGGGAAGAACTAGGGTTTGGGAGTTGGGACGTGCAGAGTGCGGATAACTTGGTTTCACCCAATCTCGTCGCCGAGACCCTTAAAAAATGGTACTTTGATCTTACACTCTGATATCTGATCTTCTTCTGCTTCATTTCTGCCGGTTTAATGTCCTATGCAATAGTTTTCGATCTTATTTCTACAAGTTTGATCTTTCTTTCTCTTCGCATTCATTGTTTTATTGCTGATTTTAGCCATTTTTGTGTCAATTTACCAACGATTCTGTATAATGTTTAGGGTATTTCGTTTCGATCTAATTCAGTCTGTGAAGTTATGGTTAGGGTTTAGGTTGCTGTATTATTTCATTTTAAAGTTACAGTTAGGGTTTTGATTCATGTGCTTGTCTCTCTTTTTTCGTGGATGATGATGAGAATGGGGTTTCAGATCATGGTTGTTTAAGGATGTGTTTACGATCAGATTATGGGGTTTGATTTTGCAGTGAGGGCTAGCGTTTATTTGTTGGAAGCTTTTTTGTATTCAGTCGCCGAGGGGTGAGGGTACATATCTAGAAGACACTTGTTCCTAGGATTGGGATTTTTAAGTGGAAAGGGTTTCTGGACTGCCTGTCCATATTTCTTCTATGGACGAACGCCCTTTTCCTTGCTGTACATAGAGATAACGTGACGAATACTGATCGTCGATCTGATAGAGGACTCTATATTGCACACGTGGACAGCTCACTTGACCATATCACATCGAGAAAATTTTCGAAGCGGCGATCATGTGCCCAATGATCACGAGCTACATATACCTGGGGTTACTCTTTAAAATGTTTTTAAAACCAAATCCTAAACCAGGTATATGGGGTGCGCGATCATTGGGCACATGATCGCCTCTTCAAAAATCCTGCTGCTTCAAAAAATTTCTCATCGAGATCCTATCATGTCTTGTACTTCCCTCCAGTGATTTTGTTATTTAATTAGAAAAGAGTGTGAATGATAGGATAGAAGAATGAGGCGGTGAAAGAGGGGGCTGCCGTTTGGGGCTGTCACCTCAGCTGCCACATAAGTAACACAGTGCATCTAGGCTTCTAATCTGGATGGGCCATACAGAAAACCTGCGCCCTAGTATTTTTTATTGTTGTTCCTTCGGGCAAGGATAGGGTAAAGGTCAAAGATTAGGGTTCTCAATTGGTAATAGAAGAGTTATTGTTTCTCTTGTTTCCCCGATATTGGGTTTGAGGTGGTGGATGCACTGGATTGATGAATAAATTTATGAGTAAGTTGGTTGATCTTTCGGATTGGATAAGGTTGTCAGTCTGCTTTGAACACTATATTTGAAATGAAATGACTTGAGAGAGTTTTATTTTAATGGAAATCGAGGAGATTTGTGTATTGCTTGCACTTTTCATTTTTGGTTTTTACAAAGGAAGATGCTGAAATGGAACTCCTCAATTATATACTTCTCACTTTCTCCGTCAAGTGTTCTTAAATCTCACAATGTGGGATTAGCAATTAGCTGTAAGGGATGCTTGTGATCATTTTTCAATAAATCGCAAATTGACCCATTATAAGTAACATTATGATGTAACTATACTGATTAGGAGGATGATTAAGATACTGTGGATAATTTTCAAAGAACTTAGAAACCAACCTATTAAATAAAGTTATCTGAATTGTCTACCCATTTAGGTTGCGTTTGGGATTGTGGTAACCAGGGCATATAGCTTATTGCTTTAAGAGGTTGGGTAAAAGCAGTGGGTTTGGGTATTTTTCGATGATTTTGTCATTTAGAATTGTTATTTTATTTGGTCATCTAGAATTATTGGGCAGTTTTGATTATCCAATTGGGTACATGTATGTCAACGGTACGCAGGAGTGCAGGACAGCTTGTACCTGTCCTGTCTTAATACAAAGTAATGACTGCTTGTGATGTTTGGGGTGTGTTTCTCTAAAAAAAATGATCTCGTGGTTTTCTGTCTTTCTTGGATACGGCAATTGTACTAAGCATTTCAATTTTGTTACTTTGCAGCCAAAGCAAATCCACGAGATTAAGGATTTTCTTCTCACGGCAAGAAGGAAAGATGCACGATCTGTCAAGATCAAGAGGAGCAAGGATGTGGTCAAGTTCAAGGTCCGCTGCTCCAAGTACCTATACACGCTCTGCGTGTTTGACTCAGAGAAAGCCGAGAAGTTGAAGCAATCTCTTCCTCCAGGTTAGTCTATACATCATTTACTTATTATGACTATTTTCTGGACTGAGTCATACAAATAATCTACAAATATTTTGAACTATTTTTCCAGAGGAAATCCTAATTACCTGTATTAGAATATTTTGATGGCTATCCTAGCACCTCAAACCATCCACTTGTGTTAAACATACTATAATTCTGGGTGGCTGTTCCTTAATATACAGATTTTGGACTGTTCTTACTTCTTACAATATGGAAATATATGCTATAAATTTTAACGGAGATTCCGAAATATGGGATTTTATAGGTGCCGTGCTTCCAAATTATCTGGGTGCCTCATGTACTTTTAATTTGTGGTATGACCATGGTTTGAACCACATAATATGCATAAAATTGTGGAATGTGTCTTGACCAGCATAACTTGCCAATACAGCCTAAACTGTCGACATACAGTTGAGGTTTTCAAGAGTTGTGAGCTTATTTTGGACAAAAACATATTGTGGTTCTCTACTTGTAGCTTGCTATTTTCCCCGCTTTTCTGGACAAAATATTTTATGTTATTCTTGGTTATTCATTGCTTGTTCACATTTAATATAATTTTAATTTTTGCAGGTTTGAGTGTGCAAGACCTGTGAAAAAGTGGCTAGGAACCGTGGTGGTTTGGAGAGCACTGGTGGATGGGAACTTATTTTTATTTTCTTATGTTTTGTATTAGTTGACATCTACTTTTTTGATTCAGTCCCCTGAGTGTTAAAAAATATATTTTTTGGTGATATTGTCTTAATTTTGGTAAGAAATGGATGTGTAGAACTCTTCATAATACTGCAGTCCTTGCTTGATTGTTCAGTCATGCTCGTGCATGGGCCTAATACCTCCAGTCAAGTTGACTGCATCTTCTGATCTTTGTATTGATTTGTGTTACAGTGTATGGCAAATAAAAAGGAGTTCATCTAAAAACAGTTGGGTAGAATGCTTATTCAAAAAAAAACAAAAAAAAAATTTTGAACGGATAAGATGGCTACATTAGGTTGCAACTACAATTGTAGTTGGGATATTCTGATTCATATTGATGTTGGTGGAGCTACATGCAGACAATGTTGGACATTCAAACTGTACGGTCAGTTGTCTTAACCATGGTGAGAATGATTGCCAAAAAAATTGGTTTGGACGTTATGAAAGTTGATCTGAAGTAACCAACTAAGATTGAAAAATGAAACGGTTTAAGGAGTTTAAGACGTAATTTGTTTAAGAAACCATATCTCTCTGCTGTGATTTTTCTTTTCCTGTTCTTTTAGGCTGAATGTGACTTTTCTTACAAGGAACCATGTGGTGTTTTCTGAACCTGTTGCACTAGTTTTGGAACTCATCAAATATTGCCCAGCCATCCCTTCCACTAATGCATCTGTTTGTTCTCTTCAAGAAACCCATGATGAAATTAATGCTCACCAGGACTCCGCCTCAGAAAGCGAGAGGTTGAGTTCAACTCTCCTTGGGGCCACCCCTGGAAGAGTAAAAATAAGTGGCTCAGTCCACATCAAACTCTCTCAGAACACTTGGCACGTGTGGAGGGGCGACTGACTAGCTTGCCTGGGGGAATAGTCAGGTGCTCTTAAGAGACCCGGATACCCTCGGTTTCAAAAAAAATAAAAAAGAAGAAATTAATGCTCAAATACTATGACTAGGAATCACCAATCAGGCTGATTTTTTATGTGTAGGCTCAGCAAAGAATGGCCAAAATTCATGGTTCAGTGGACTGGAAGAGTGCCATGTGGCATTTTGGTGGGATGTTGGATATAGGGATGGGAGTCGGGAATGCCGATCAACCGCCCAATATTCTTAACTGCTCTTAGCCATATTGATCGTAGGAGGTAATGGGGCCCATGGACGGGAACTTTGACTTGCGAAATTGATGAGAACGGGCTACACTGCATCTTGATCAACTTAATCTAACAACCTTAGCAACTCTAGTATTGGTTTAAGATTTAAATTAAGGCCGTCTTTAATTACCAAGTGGGAAAATTGCACTTTCCTTAGGAAAACACAACTGTCCATTGTTAGATAGCCAGTATAAATCTGTATAATTTTCCCTAACAAACCATTTAAATCTGGATAATTTTTCCTACTAATCCCGGAATTCATTTCCCATCCAGATAGGTGAGAATTCATTTCCACCTGAAAATACACCTTTATTTTCTCACATGATTGAAATATGTGTTCTAAGTTGCAATCAATCAGCCATTTAAGGCTAGGGGTGTCAATTTTACTCGTTTAACCGGAACCGAATCGGAACCAGAACCGAAAACACCGGTTCCAGTTCCACATTTTTTGGGAACCGATTAAAAAGGAACCGAAACTGGAACCGAACCGAAAATAATGGTTCCGGTTCCGGGTAGTCTAATATAGAACCGAAACCGATAAGAACCAGAACCGAACCGATAAGAACCAGTACCAACATATAAATATAGTGTAAAAATTCTCATATTTTCAAGATTTGGCCCATTATACCCGGAACCAGAACTGGAACCGACGGAAATACATAATCGGTTCCGGTTCCGGATCCATCACTTTGAGAACTGGAACTGTTAAGGAACCGAACCGATAAGAACCAAAACCGATTGTTCCGGTTTTGGTCACGTTAGGAACCGAACCGGAACCAACCCGTTGACACCCCTATTTAAGGCATATCCCAGGTGTATTTTCTCTGGAAAATTTTCTGTGCAATCAAACATGGCCTAAGATTTATTTTCTGTCGAAGTGTAAGAATATTTGGCACCGACATTTATAGCCCTATGGAAAATGGATTACAAATTAAAAAAAAAAACTAGACTGCATCTCTCTCTCGTTGTGAAGTACATGTTCGCCTTCAAAATGATAAACATTGCTCGAGTTGCCCCCATAGCAACAAATAACCACTTAGCAAGTTAGCATGTCATTATGGCTTTCAAGTTACAAGCACTAGTGTGCAAGTAAAAAGTACAAAATGAGAACTTCTAGTCACAAAGAGTTCTATAATGACTACAACATCTCTGTTTAAATTCAGCATGTATAGATAGTGTAGGGGCATTTGTGAAAAGAAAATGGAAAAATAGGAAAGTTTTGCATCGTTGGAGGTAGTTATAAAATATTGATGTCTAAATAAGAAGGGGTGGTTTTGAAATTTGGCAACTCAACTGGCATTTTTGGAAGATTCAAAATTTTTAAGGGAATTTATTTGCACCCCATTTTATTGTGAAAACACCTCTCTCTCTCTCTCAAAAAATTGTCCAATTGAATAGTATGGATCTGTTCGGTTGGTGCAGACCAAGTAGACAAAAAATATTTTAATAGAGACAGAGGGAGGGAGGGAGACACTGGGAGAGTGGTGGAGAGGGAGAGAGTGAGAGAGTGTGGTGGAGAGAGAGAGAAGTAGAGGGAGAGACACGAGCGAGTGAGGGAGTGGGAGAGAGAGAGACGTGAGAGAGAGTGGGGGAGTGGGAGAGAGAGACGTGAAAGAGAGTGAGGGAAAGGGAGATCCGGTGTGGAGTGTTTTCATAAAAAAAAATGGGGTGGAAATAAAATTTCTTTTTTTTTTTTAAATTTGGAGTGCTGAAAAAACATAGCTATTAAAGGGTTAGGTTTTGGAAACTTTGTAATGATTTGTGCAAGTTAAAAGACTAAAAAGCAATTAATTCTATACAAACCATATTGAATGTTGTAGGGCTATTTTTTTTTAAAAAGGGGACAATATTTGTTGACATCTCTAAGGGCCTCCTATGTTATAATAGTTGGGATAGAGATAATTACAAATCTCACACTCCAAATTTTCTTGAAAATGGAGATTCTTGACAGATTTTAACATACAGGTTATACAATGGTATATGAATTGGAGTACATTGGTACTTGGTTGACACCCCTAGCCAACCTAGCTAGAATATTCATTTGATAGTTAACTCTTTCGATTGACAATGTGAATAGCTTCATTTTTCACTTCATGCCTATGACCCACCTTATTATTGTACTAACCGCAACCATTGAATATTTATTTATTTATTTATTATTATTATTATTTTAAATTGAAAAAGTCAAAATAAGCATGCTTCATTGGTGTGTAGGTCCCCCAAGGGAAGGGCAAAACATTCATAGGTTAGCGAGCTCGGAAGAGTGTGCCACGTGGCATGATTTTACACGACTCACAATGCTACAATGAATGACCTTAGTAGAAATTTTCTAGGAAGAAGAAACTCTCAATTTTCCATGCAAATGTCAAATGGGCTTAAACTTAAAACTCACCACTCAAGAGGATGTGACGTACTTCAACAAGTGCAAACCCTGCCTTCGCAATGTTGAAGTCTGTTGTGTCCACCCAGAGTATCGCCTCTATTCCTCTACTAATCATTTTTGCGAGTGAGTCGATTGAGTGCATTAATTGGCTCACCTCTATAAATAGAGGTGGATGGGAGAGTAAAAACGTGAACTTTATTTGTCAGGGAGTCCATTTGTAAAGAAAGATAGATATAATGCAGCTATCCAATACAATGGCTCAAGCCTATGTAAGATTGAAACCCCAAAACATGGAGTGTAAAAGAGGAAGAGAAGACTTGTCTGTCTTGCTAGTATAGGCCCAAACTAAAGCTTTATAGGCTGTTTTATGTTTATATTTAAATCTTATATAGGCTCTTTACACGCACTTACATTCAAGCTTGTATAAACTCTTTATTATATACTAATAACGAGACATGGTACTCTTCAAGCATATAAAAACTTTTTATTCTTTATAAGCTTATAGTCTCTTTGTATATTGTAATTGGCCCATTAAGATGAAAAATGGTGAAAAGTACATACTAGAACTGATCTAAAATATTTTGGCATATTAGTCTTCGTCTATTTTTTTCCTTAAAGGCTCCCTTAATATGATGTTATACATTCTTGTATAGGATCTTCTGTCATGAGACAGATTACCTAAAACTATATAACTATGTTTTTAAAACAAATACACAACATAAGCTATCCCGATTAGTTTATGTTTAAGTTAGTTTAATTCTACGACATAGATGTAACATTAATCTATTATTTGTTATTTAGTCAGTAAAAATAATTTGTTTACTATAAATTTGTGTAATAGACTTATTAACCCATGTATATGAGATAGACATTTTAGCATATTTTAATTTGTAATAACTGATTGCATTAAGCCATATCTTACTCACGTTTTAAGTTCAATTAGTTTTAAATTAAGGTTATTGGTTGAATAGTGAGCCCTGAGTTCAGAACTCAAAACTCATTATGGGCCTTAGGCCCATTTTTAGGCTACAATCAACTTAAATTAAAGCTATTAGTTGAATGATCTTAAATGAAACCTAGTTAATACCTATGGGCCTTAGACCTATTTTTAGCCTATAATCAACTTGAAATGAGCTTTTAGTGGGTTGTAAAATTGATCCCCTTGTAAAGTGACGAAAATCAATTTTAATTGAAAATAAATAAAAAATAATATAATTTGTTACTAAATTAATTTTAATATACCAAATCGAAAAGTCTAATATAGACTCCAAATGGTAAAAATTATTGAGATAGAAATATAGAATCTCTCACTCTTTTCAAACTAGACCCTCAATTAAATAATGTCAATAAAAAAATATAACTATTAGTATACATTTTTAAAAGTCAATAGTGTATCCACTTAAGATAATTAATTATAAATTTTTTATTAAAATAATACAAATATATAGTATACCTTAATTTGTAGATTATAATTTTAACTAAGCAACAATTTGAACACAAAAATTATTTATTTAGGCTAAATTATTTTCATCAAAGAATAATGAATGAAACAAAATATCTCAATCTCAAAAGATTACACCAACGATTACACTTAGGACCAACAACGAGATTGTTGGAGGTGTTAGCGACTTCTATACATTGACATCTTCATCGTAGATATCGATCTTCAAACAAGAGGAATATACACTCACATAGTATAATGGATAATTTTTCTTATTTTGCTTTATTAATTATATTATATACATGTGCTTAATTAATGTTCTTATGGATATTATTGTGGTTCGAATTTTATGAGATTGATCGTTGTGCCATGGGAAAAAAGTTACGAATAATGATTTTGCATAATATTGAAGTGTTAATTTAGTTGTGATCCTAACGAACACTCGCAGAAAATTAATTAAGAAGAGCCTGGAGCCCTAGAATGAACGACCCCAAACTCCTATAAAAAAAAATTTTGGCTATTACTAGTGTAGGAAGGAAAAGAATATCCTAGGTTGGATTGTAGTCATAATCATGTTAATGTAATGATATTGGGTGACTTTAGAAAATATTTACTATTCTTGATCTATATGCCTCACTAGTTTCAATTATCTGTTATGCCATTAATATACCATAATTTTTTTTTTGTTAGAATATGTGATATTATATGTAATATATATGTGGTGTACAGTAGTTTCTTTTAGGCTTTTTAGCTCATGGCGCATGACAACGATTCAAATGTTATAGGTAATGATATGGGTACAGAAATAGACGCATTGGAGAATAATGACAAGACGGAAATGATTTCTCTTAGTTAATGGACTTGTCAATTTATCTGTCTTTATACCATTAACCTCTTTATAAGTCGTTTTATTTATATAACTTATGATATATGTTTCTAATATATCATAGCACTTGTAAAAAAAATTATAGAATTTGACAAAAAAATTAATACATACGTTAATAGACTTAAAAAAAATCTAAATTCTCATTTTAAACTAACAAATTTTAATAAAATAGTTTCTGACAATTTCTACAATAAATAATATTTATTTCATAAAAATTATATTTTTATCAAATTTTGGATACCATGTAACTAAATCGTAAAAAATAAATTTAAAAATAATAGTAAATAAATGTTTCAGCCAAAGTATTTTTATAAAAAAAATATTTAGAGAATAATGACAAGACAAAGATGATTTTATTCTTAATTAATGGACTTGTCGATTTATGTTTGTGTCTTTAGACCATTAACCTTTTTATGAGCCGTTTTATATATAGGACTTATGATATATGTTTCTGATATCTCATAGCACTTGTAAAAAAAATTATTAAATTTGACAAAAAAAATTAATACATATGTTAATAGATTCGAAAAAAAAAATCTAAATTCTCATTTTGAACTAAAAAATTTCACAAAAATAGTTTATGACAATATCTAAAATAAATAATATTTATTTCATAAAAATTAGATTTTTATCAAATTTTGGGTACCATGTAACTAAATCGTAAAAAATAAATTAAAAAAGAATAATAAATAAATGCTTCAGCTAAAGTGCTTTTATAAAAAAAATTATTTTAAATTATAAAAATATTTAGTACATTTTAAATGTTATTTTGGTGCATTTATTACCCTAGATCTTAGGTAATCGAGCTGACCCACAGTCATTCGAGCCAAATTCGAGTGGCCAGATTTAAGAAGTGACATAAAGACTTTTCTCTATTTATCATTTGGTCCTACTAATATAAAAATAATTTAATTAAGAGAAAATGTATTACTCCTAAATAACAAAATAAGAACGATAAAAAGTTATGAAAACAATCACTTATATAGTAATAACAGAATTTTCTTTACTATGTTACGGTAACACATACTATGGATAATTGTTATTATACATAGTTAATCAAAAAATAAAGAAAAATTTCTTTTATATTTGATTTTAGCATTGTAAGTACATCAAAACTTCTTAGAGTTTTTGTAGAATCTCTATTAATTAAGAAAGTCTAATACAAAAGTGCTCATAAAATTCTAAAAAAAAATTTTTAAATTACTATTTTGGGTGGAAACAAAATGACGCCCTAATAAATTTTAGAGAATGACCAAAAGATGAAAAGATGCATAAAATAAAAAGATCCTCAAATTACACTATTATTAGTAAAACTAACATTATCACACAAATGACCTACATGTTGAAGTTCGAACCAACTCATGATATTTTTAAATGGTCTTTTGAGTATTTCATATATCTGATTAAATACATATTCTAAATCTTTTATTACTTACTCTATCTATATATGAAACACAAATAAAAATATTATAAAAGAACATAACACCGTTTTTAACTTACAAAGAGAAAAGAAAATACTATTTATAAAAAACTTAGCAATGTTAAGCAAGTTATAAATAATATTGGAACGGATATGCACATACTGTTTCAAAATTTAAATCTCAAAAATATTGTTAAGTTCATGTGGTAACGTGATTTTCTATTTTCGATCATCCCATTGAAAAATAAATGAGTAGATAAGCATCAACGAAAAGTATTTTTCGAAATATTATCTTCTTTGCCAGATCTCCTAATGACCAAATACATCAAATTTCGACTTGCCTAATTAACATATCAAACATCATCATCCTCACTACCATATATGTCTTACCTTAAATGTTTAGAATTAATAACATAAATTCTAATGTCATTTGACTCTATTTAGAGTTATATATTTTGTCAAAACATAAATTTAATATCTTTCTTTACTATTATTTATGTTAGTTTTGGCATGTTTCTTTCTTTTAAAATTTTCAACTTACATTAAATTATTATAACTTAGCAGATTAGATATGTATAAATAAAATAAGGTTATGGTACAATGTTTCTTGTGTATGACCGACACTTAATTTTATGATTTACAAAAAAATTTAGTTAATTAATTTAATAGTGTTAAACAGGAAAATAAAACTAACTGAAAAATGTTAAATTTATATACAAGTTTGATGTGTTTAGAAAAGAGAGTTGTAAAGAATTATGACTTTTAATTAAAGTACAATATTTTTTTACTTCTTTCCTTTAATGAAAAAGAATAAAAGAGATATTATAAAAGCATATATAAAAGGTGGACGTTCGCACCCATAATCTTGGGATTCAAGACCCGACCCGCTATCTATTGATCAACTCGTAACCCAAAATCAAGATATTAGAATAAAAGGGTAATAATATCACTTCGTCATTTTTAAGTTCATTCCATTACATGTAGATCTAGTGATCATAATTATTTAAGCAAATAAAATTATATGTGTAGTTACATTAGTTCAATTTTAAGGTCAATGTGGGTTCATAAATCAAAAGACATCTCTTAAATCAAGTTAAAATTTTAAGTTATACGTAAGAATAGAATTACAT
This sequence comes from Euptelea pleiosperma, assembly GCA_035048495.1. NCBI lineage: Eukaryota > Viridiplantae > Streptophyta > Magnoliopsida > Ranunculales > Eupteleaceae > Euptelea > Euptelea pleiosperma. The sequence goes on from CM068551.1 coordinate 3,418,490, forward strand.
ATTAGTGATCAAAATTTCGTATCTTGAAGTACACAATTTCAAATTCAATAAAACAAATTTTGTTAGAAAGTAAACTTCTTGAGAAATACTAGAAAAATAATTATAAAATTAAAAATTAATTATATAAATATAAAATAACGTCTATAATTTAAAAGTAGTATAATGAAAAAATCGTAACGTAAAATAGCACATTTGTCTTGTAAAAAGCACGAAGAACTTAATTGGTATTCAAAATATGTGATTCAAGTTGTCTCAGAAATAAATTTTTAATCAAATATTAAAAAATAATTTAAAATATAAAAAGATAAATTTTTCACATAACATATTATTCAAAAATCGAAACACAATCTCTAAGAAACAAAAAATAAAATTGACTCACAATCATTAACAAATCCATCAAAAATTAATTTTTTACTCAAACTAACAAACTCAACTGATTTGAAAATTAAATAGAAAATATTAATTGACTCTGATTTTTAAAAGAATTTAATAAAATATTAAGATTATAAAAATCAAGTATTAACTCATTTATTTGATAAACTACAGACAAAATATTATCTGCACAATATGCAATGTAAAAATCATATAAAATTAAATACTAGTCAAAATTGAATCAAATCACTTGGATTTTGAAAAAAATATAAAACAAACTAATTAAATGTGTTGAAAAAATTAAATTACTAATTTAAAGGCATAAAATAAAAATTCAACTAGAAAACCCTATAATTTTAAAAATTTAATAACACTAAAATTTATTGATGATTATCATAATTAAAATATATAAAGCTATTTATAAATCTTAAAATTTTTATAAAGCTAAATTTATATATCAGGATCACATACTAATAAATTTTATAATCTTTGAACTGACACAAAATATTATATGATTTTTCTCATATGATTGCGTAAGATTTTTAGAAACAATCAATATATGAAATTTAATATATTAATTATCATTAACTTATTTTCAAAATTTTAATAATAATTTAATTGTTAAATATCAGCAAAACTAACATAAACCTAATAAAAATATATAAAGCTATTTATAGATCTTTTAAATTTTTATAAAGCTAAATTTATATATCAAGATCACATACTAATAAATTTTATAATCTTTGAACTGACACAAAATATTATATGATTTTTCTCATATGATTGCGTAGGATTTTTAGAAATAATCAATATATGAAATTTAATATATTAATTATCATTAACTTATTTTCAAAATTTTAATAATAATTTAATTGTTAAATATCAACAAAACTAACATAAATCTAATAAAAATAATTATCTTTAATTAAATCTAAATTTAAATTGTCAATACAAATCATAAATAATAATAAAGTCTAATTAGTATAAAATTTGAAGATCCTATAGTCATGGTTTTAGATTTAAAATTAAGATTTCAACTCTGATTTGAAAAATAATAATATAGTGAGCTACAATGTCTAGTATTCTGACTTCATATATCCTTAACCGACAATAATAAAAATAGAATAAAAATAAGTTCACGATTTTAAAAAAATAAAAAAATAATAATAAGTCATACATTAATATAATAATAAAAAATTCTTATATAATTTCGACTAGAGAATTATTGTATTCCACTAATTATCATTTCATGGACTTTTATCTTGGGAAAGGATACAAACCAAAGTAATTCTTCTACGAATATATATATATATATATATATATATATATATATATATATACTCTATCAATCAATCTTTTAAAGGACTTTTATACTATGATAGGATACAACCCAAAGTAATTCCACCATGAAAATCTAAAGGAGTTTAGGATTTTTCACCTAATAAAAATTTAGTCTATTTTTGCTATGTTGAAACTTTCACTCCAATGAACGAAATTCTCTATTGTTCAAAAGGTTCAAACAATATATGATTTTTTTAGAATATCTTATAACTACTTCTATCATAATCCAATCTCAAATTATAGCACAAAAGTTATGCATATAAACTTTAAATATTATAGAAAAATTCATGTTTAAAAATATTAATTTTAAAGAAAAAGAAAATACATTAATCAAAATTTATTTTTTAATAAAATTTCAAATCTATTTCATATAAATTAATTCTCTTATTCTCCTACTTTAAAATCAGGGACTAACATGTTTTTTAATTATAAAAATATTATAAAATAAATCACAAATTAAATATGATCAGTAAAAGCATGAAAATATCAATGAGATTATAAAAAGATGAGAAAATCTACTTGTTTAATTAATCAAAGTATTTTTTAACTTTCTATCATTTTTATCTTCTTGTCGTTCTTTTTCTAATGTTTGCAAAAGTTAAAAAATTTAAAAAAGATAATGTGTTTATATAACGAATGAAAGAGATTAGGATATCTCTCAAATTCAAACTCTTTCTATTTGTAAACTAATATAAATATACTGAATTTTAATCACTAAAATTTAAAACATATTTTTAAAACATGAAACTTCACAATCTTACGATAGGTCGTAAAATAGAGATTATAGATAATAAAAATATATTTTTGACGTATCTAATAATTTTAAAATTAAATTATTTAGTAAAAAATTATATAACCTGAAAATTGACTATATCATTCTCATTCTTAGCAACAACTTTAGCTTGATGGAAAGATAATATATTTTTCCTCTCTAAACTTAATTAAGATTTTTAAATTTTTTTTCATATCTCAAATCAAACTATCATTTCAATGTAAAATTACCAATTTAACCCTATAAAGTGAAATTACTAAAATATCTATATGTATGAAATTATTAAAATACCTTATAATTGTTGTTTGATGATAATACCTTATGAAATTAATAAATTATACCTACCAATTTTCATTTAATATCGATGAAATAATAAAATTAATTATTAATTTATCATTGTATAATAAAAATTACTAAAATTCATTTGCATGCCAAATTACCATTTTATCCCTATATGTACAATTATCGTCAAATAATAAAAAAAAGCTCATAAATATAAGAATATGACTTTTACACTATTAATGATTAGCCTATAATAATTTTACTTTACTTTTCTCATAATCCTAGTGGGCTTCAATCAAGAAAATAATATGAGTTTACACCGAGGTCCCTACCAAGTTAGATCTAAAAAAATCTAGGGTATTACATATTTCTCACACTTTTCAATCTTATTTTGTGAGCCCCGTTAAAATTAAGATTTTAGTAAAGATTAGGACTTTCTCTTTTTAGCTTTAACTTCTCTACAGAAAATGTGATCTACTCCAAAGTCTCATGTTACAAAGATTTTGATAGGTGTTTCCTAGTTTAACTGTGAATTGTCAAAAATTATGAATACAAGTTATTTGTTAATTTTATTTGATTATTTATCATGTTAATTTGGAGAATGATCTGTTATGATCATGATTATTCTAGATGTTGTTCATGTTTATTATGTAATTTTCCTACACTTGGTATTAGAGCTTTGGATCTTTTCTCTGCATAATAGAATGAAATAATAAATAATTTTTTTTGGAAATGTTATAATGATATGGTTGATTTAAAAATTATTTATAATTTGTATGTTATTATTCTAATATTTTTAATAGAATTTAGGTTAAGCCTAGGGTTCCTTAGGTACTCAACTAACTTTTCTTTGACTACGAAAAAACTCATTTAATTATTTAATATAAATATAAAGTTTTAATGATCAATTGAGCTTACAGTAAACTTCTATTGTCAATAAAACATTAAAAAAAATGATATATTTTTCAAACTATATCATATTATATATTATTGGAAAGATAATTTCTTCAAATTTCTAATATACTTTTAGTCGCCCAAATCCAACGTTTAATTAAAAAGTTATTGCCAATACTAAGGTCCTCTTATGCTGTGACAAGAACTCAAGATAATGATATGTTTTGAGTTTTTTTATTCCGTTATGGTTGCCAAACTCACATCATTGTTTGGAGCAGGTTTGGTCATCATGGAATGAATCCCATGATGATTTTTTGGAAGAGTTCGGTCACTATTACCAAAATCCATGAATTGTTTTGGTTGGATATGATGCCCAAACCCGCTTGATTAATGGGTTTGAGCATCATGCCTAAACTCGGCGGGTTTTTGGCCATTGGTTTTTTACATGTTGATGTTTGGCTTTATCCATGTATATTGATTGTGTTATTGTGAAACATGATTTTTAAATTTGTTATTGTTAATACCTAGTGATTCTTAAACTTCTATAACTAGCATGATAAATAGGTGGAAACATCTTGGCTTACTCTAGGGTTTAGTTGGGTCACTAATGTGACTATTTTAGGACTTACTATGTGTTTGGTTGCAGTTCTACTCAAAGGTCCGTTTCCAAAATATATAGGGTGATTAGATTAGGAACTAAGTATTCCATTAAAGTCATCGACGTATTGTCATCCGTAAAGACTGGTAAAAATATTTCAAATTCAAATATATTTTTGATTAGAACAGGAATATAATTTTCTAATTTCACTGGCCTTCCATACTAAGCAAAAATCACATGATTATGGTGTTCAAGAGATGAATTGTTTGGGCAATGTGAACAAAATTATATGATTGATTTGCAAGATCAGGTTGTAAACCAACTCCTATAATAGAAGCACGTTTAAGTTTGTCATGTTGTATTGATGTTTGGAACACATGTTTGATATAATGTTTTTAGTATTTTATGAAATTTCCTAAATATTTGTAAGTATGGCGATTAGTGTGTCATGTGAATCATATGTTGGATAATTTGATAGTAAATATTGATGAACTCGTTTCTCATTTTCATGTTAGAATGACAATATCAAGTTGAATACTTTTCATGTCATAATCTAGAGTCTATCGGATGACTACCAAACATATACTAGTGGCAAATGCGACAAATTATCAAATTTTAACATTTATGTATACTAAACATATTTAACATTTAATGAAGGCAAATGTGACAAAATGCCAATTTTCAGCTAATAATGTTTACCAAATAGACTTAACGCTAATTTTCAAACTATACCAAGTTTTTTTAGACAGTTTACCAAACAGTTTTAGACCTTATAAAAGATGTTAGGTCTTATATTCATCATGTTAAGATATCAAATCTTAAAAAAGTTTTACCAAATGTTGCAGTGCCAATGGACAGGGGTGATGTAGAAAGGCGTAAGGGCACCATCTTGGAGAGGGAGAAATCTAGTCTGCATATGTTTGCAGACTTTAAAGTGTGCAAACATTGAATCCACCATTGAATGTACTTTGAAAAATGTGTTTTTAATTTATAAAATAATTTTTTTAAAACCATTGAAAATAACACGCTTTTCAATGTACATCCAAAAGTACTGACAATGTTTACATACTTTAAAGTCCGAAAACGTATGCAGACTAAAAGTTTCTTCTCCCTCCTAAAACTTATAATTTCAGGAAAATCAAGGAATTGAAAATATAATTCTTAGAATTCGGTCCATCCAAACGCAGAGATTTGTGATTTTAGGAATCACAAATCCAAATCTGGCTGAATTCCGGGTTACCAAACAGACCCTCGGAGAAAGGCTCGGTGAAATAGTTTAACAGGTAGCGGGTAGACCCCTTAATTTGGTTCTGCCACCTCAGCTATCACTTGTGCAAATCTTGCATCCGCAGTGTTAAAGTCCGTTACGTCCGCTCAGCGTAACGCACCTCTTAAAATAGAGCTCCCTCTGCTTATCTTTTTGTATAACGCATGAATTTTCACCCCTTCTCTTCGTCTCTCTCTCTCTCTCTCCACTATGGAGTGTCTGCAACTACCCCCAACGTTTCTTAACTTGCGCCCTATCACCTTAACCTTCACCCCAAGACCGCAGAATCTCTCTATCCTTAATCCACATAAAACAACAGCTTCTCATCATTCCAGAATGTCGTCGAACTTCGTTTTCTCAAGAATTCCATTAGACCCATCACAGTTTTCTCCTCCTGTTGGTGAGTAAATTTTCCTCTTTTTTTTCGTTTGTTTGTTTCAAAGAATTTCTTTTAAAACAATCTCAATTTACCCAGAAAAAATTGTGGGTTTTCTTCCATTTCTCCAGAATTTTAGTGAGTTGCTCTTTTTTTCATTTTGAGTCATTTTTGTTGTTGTTGTTGTTGTTGTTGTGCGTGTGTGTTTGTGTATCCTTAGTATTCGTTAGCATAAGGGATTTTTTGGACCGCCATTTTTGTGCAAAAAAAAACGGAAAAGAAAATGATGAGAGTTTTAAGAGCTTGTTTGTGCAAAAAATATCTCATTCTTTTGACACATGAGGGCAATTCAAACATACCTTTATCCCAGTTCCTGTTTTTTTTTTGTTTGTTAAATAGCATAATCATTTGATTGTTTCAAACAGACCCTTATCCCAGTTTTTGTTGTTTTTTTTTTATTTTTTTATTTTTTTTATCTGTTGAATGACGTTTTTATTTATTTATTTTATGTAACTTTTTCTTAGTTTATTCAGTCAAATTCGCAACATCGGAGAGTCAATCAAGTGTAGAAGTCAGCTCAGAAACAACAGAATGGGCAATGCAAGGTATATTTGTTTAACTTTTTGAAAATTTGAATCCCTGAGTCAGTTCTGCTGAGTAATGTAGAAGGTTCCCAATTGAAGCTGTAACTCAAGTGGTCGCATGGTATTAACTATCGATGCATTAGTAATTTATCATTCAATACATATCGTTTTTTGGAGAGTAAGAATAACTTATCCTATGATATGTATCATTTTCTGAAGAGTAAGATGCAATATATGGGGGATACTATATTATTCGACATGGTATAATATTTATCGATTTGGTTCGCGGTACACATCATATTTTTGGGGTCACCAATTTGCATTACAATTTAATACCATGATTGGTTGACATACTGCTCCGCAAGCTCTGCAATCATGAGCTTGTGTATTCAAGTCCAGCTTACCCACCAAAAAATGGCTGCTAGTACTGCTGTGTTCCTATCACCACGAGTTGGTTGAATTGCTTGCTTGAGACATGCTTTTAGCAAAATGACAGTAATAGAGGCAGCACAGTATGAAATGCTTTCCCCATTTTAGATACAGTGACAAATCAAGATCTCTGTATTTCCCTAATTGGGGTTTAATCTTAAGAAATTGAAGTAGATTTCAATAGTGAAAGAAAGGACATGTCTGAAACTGATGGATATAGTCCGTCTTTTTTTTTGGTTGATTGTTCTTTTATGGTCAGTTTTGAATTTTCTTGTTTTAATTGGTGAGAACAACATTGCATTGATTTGTATAACTTTTAGAATGCAGAAAACCTTATGTGGAGGTTAAAGGGAAAGCATGGTTTAAAGTCTTGGACAATCCCGAATTAGATAACCTGATTCATCTCAGGATTGACCTGGGCTGAGTCAAGATTCCTATGTGAGTCTGGTTTATGTAGGTTCTTCTTTATCTCACCTTCGTTCGTTTTGTATTTACTGGTACCATTCTGGATAGTTCATATCATCTGATACATATCGAACGATACAAACTAGTTTCGTTTGAAAGTCAAGAAACATTGTTTTTTGCAGAAACCGACCTATATCTTTTATCCAAAACCACTTCAAACCTCTTCCAATTCACCTGAAACTTCCTACATATTATTTTTGCCTATATTCTCTTAAAATTAAGCAAAAAAATACTTGAAGTGGATTTTTTGCTGACCGAGATAATGGAATTTGGTGATTTCACAATTCAAATTTTTTTTTTTTTTGATAAGTATTTCACAATTCAAAATTATCCCCCGCTTTCCCTTAATTTTTGAGTAAAATAGCTTAGTAACGCAAAGACCCATGGATTATTTTGAACGCAAAATTGTGTTAGGTATTTTGAACATGGTTTTCTGTGCATTCCGATTTTTCAATATTTTCCAGTAATTAAAAAATTTTAATATTATTTTTTCTTGCCTTTCTCTTTTAAATGGCATGTAGTCTTTATTCTTTAAATCTGAATGTGTTCGGTATTTTGAAGATGGTTGTGGGTGCATTTCGGAACTTTCGTAGTTTCTTTCATTTTTTTTCCATATTTTCCAGTAAGGGCGTGTTTGATTGCACGGAAAATTTTCTTGGGAAAATCTTCTTTTCCCTTGGAAAATGTTCCCCCGAAAATGCAACGAGAAACTATTTTTTGGCTGTTTGATTGCACCCGAGAAAATATATATTTTTCAATTTTCCGCTATTTGATTTCACGGATTTTTCTGTGAGAAAATCATATTAAATTCATAGTTTTGGTATTAAATTCATTTAGGCAATCAAATACGGAAAGTTTCTCACTCTGAATTTCTAGCCATTGGATTTATTACCCAAAAAAATGATTGAATCCGACGGCTAGAATCACACATTAAAAAGTGCTGAAATCTAATAGTTAGAGACTACCAATCAATGTGATTTTTTGGTGTCAACGGGTGGGCTAAACATCCATGCGGTCAGTGCTAAAATCTAATAGTTAGAGACTACAAATTTTTTCAAGCAACTAGTCATTTTCTGCTTGGGCAAGTCCGACCGAATGATGGATCTGAAACCTGATTGATGCAATCACACGTTCTGAAATATTAGTCAGTGCATCCCTGATTTGTTATATTCAAAAGTAAATACATCAAACTCCTTTCAAATGGTTAATCAACTGAGTAATACCCATTACAATGCTCCAAAGTATAGATTTCCCTTGGAATAAAAGCTATCAATTAATGAGTTCACATCATAAACCTGCATTGCATTTTACATCAAAATCACATCACAATTTGGTAGGAAGCACCACCAAGAACTGACTATTTGCTACTAGATTCATTCCCCAAATCTATCACTGAGGGAATACACTTGTATTCAGCCATGGCCTCCTTGTAACGCTTCTGATCAGCTCTAGCCCTTACTTCAAATGGCTCTTCTCCTTGGCTGTTAAAATAAGCCACCACACAAATCAGGAATAAGATTTGGAGCCAATTTCAAGGAGATGACCACATCCGCCCCATTGTTTATCCAACCAAAATAGTTTAAACATGTCGGTGACTCAGCCCACAGCCCACAATTCACCTCAGCTGATTCACAAAGGAATCTGAGACTTGATGGAAACATGAGTTCATTGAGCAACAACGCACTTGCCCTAGTCAACCATGACAGACTAGACTTAGGCACCTTAGAAATTAGTTTCCAAGTCATTAAACTAAACCAAAAAATTGAAATATATTATTAGACTAAAATGAGCATACCAATCATCTTCCTCCACCTCTCTCCCAAAGGTCTCCCCACGTCTGTAAATGAGAAGAAAAACACTTTCGAAAACCACCCCTCCACATAGATGAGACGGTATTCATGAATAGGTATTGAACCACCTCAGAGACAGAGAGTATGAGAACAAATGATAGTTCAAGTACATTCCTAATTCACAAGCCATTGATTGCAGCTACCAACTCTTCCTAACATATCCACAAAAGCACCTTAAAAAATGCATAGAAAACCAAATGGACTTTTACAACTTGAATATGAACACCTTCAGCAAGTTTGTCGTACTGTATGTAAGTTTCAAGAAACTCCAATGACTAAAATTGCAACAGATTTTACCTAATAACATAGAAATGCCAAATACGGCTAGAAAGCATCAGATTTAGTTCCAAAATGATTAAACTAAAAATAAACAAGATAAAGAAACATTCTTTTCTGATCAGTAAAAGATTATTTATTAAGAAGGGCCTGAGCGAGCCCCGATGGAAAACTATACAAAAAGAGGAGGGGGGAAAACACAAGCCAAAAAACCAAAGCCCCAACCAAAACAATTTTATTTGATCCAAAAATAGCAAATTAGCCGAATAAGAAGTGGCAACATGATTTTCTGTCTGTTACGATTTTGAAATAGCCAAATAGGATCTTTGCACTAACCCAGAGATCAAAAACTAGCAAAAAGGAAAAACCCAGATCCAGCCAATGGGTTTGAATCTGAAACCAGAACCGTGAGAACTCAACCCCTAAACAGAAATCATGCAGTCCATTTGGCAGCCTTAATAATGCATTTCTTAAGCTATCCAACCGATGATTAGCCAATTCAAAACTGATAAAAGGAATTGAGAAACCATTCATTTAAAAAATCACAGTCATCTCAACAATTTGTTACATAGCTACTAACTGAGGATTAAAACTGAAGATTTCACCACAATTGAACATCATTCCTTTGAAATTTGAGAAGTTGCAACAGTTGGGATGCGTAAGCTGTCCTATCAGCAATAACTTGATAAAGAAGTTGCATAAAAATCACTCTCTAAAAATAAGAGTTTCAATAATTAGGTACTCAAGTTATGAGAATCAATTATAAAAGCTGAAGTTGCTAAACATCATATACAGAAACCAAAGAAACCAATTTCCTTAGGAATCACATAAATCCTAGTAATTCACAAAAATCCCAGTAATTTGGTACTTAGCCCATCCAACTATTGATTGAAATGTGGGCAAGCAGAAAAAACAGAGGAACTAGTTCTTTAGAAATCAATGGGTTTACATTCAGCTACTTGAGCTGTAAGACTAAGGGCCATAAATGTTTCCTAATGTTTAATTCATGGTTCAAAATCTCATTCTATCTCGATTGAATGTCTTATTCCCTACATTTTAACTGAACAAAGTTTTGGGAAAAGTCGAAATTTAGAACCTAGCATTCTCCACAAACCAGAATTATAATGCTGTAATACGAAGGTGCGGAGGCTATCATAGAGAAGCAACCACAGCTGAAATTTCTTGATGATTTGTCCTAGGAAAGTTTAGTTTTCATTTCTTTGGCCCTAAATGCCTTAGACTGTGTGGCTGAATGATAGCAACGCCATAACGTGAGCTTCAACTTGAGTGCATGATTTCAGATCTCATATCTTGTCGAGTTGTTGGTGTTTAAGATTATCATAGAACCAGATTCCCATTTTATTTCTGGGTGCATGATAATGTGAACTAATTTTATATTTAGTTTAAAAGCTCTTTTTTATCAAATTGCAGAACTGAATTTAGCCATTGGAATGCCAAGATTCTGTCCTTTACCACATATAAACATTAATTTCTTACACATAATTCCCTAACAGATAGGCAAGTCTGAATGGGATAAATATGCCACACAACTTAGCATCATTGAATAGTAGCATTTCATTAAACTTAAGCAAATTAATATGCAATAGTCAATGTAATCTAAATAGATAAGAAAGAAAAAATCAAGACAAATTCTGATGAAGTACTGATCTAAAAAAGAACTTTTTGGAATTCTGAACAATTAAAGTGTAACAATGGGGCTACTTAAGCTCTTCAGGGTATAATTCAATCACACAGGATAATTTTTAAACATTATGCAGAGAAATGGGATTGTAAGGTATCCAAACCAGAGTTGCAGGGAATTCAAATATAGTTCAGAAATTAACAACGAATTGCCTGATCAACAAGATCAGGACAAAGATCACCAAGAACTTAAAAATTAAGTAATAACAAAATATAAGATCACACACTAAATCTCCTGTTAAATTTAAAGTCTTTTGCAACACAGTAACCAACTAATAGATTTGTACCGTAGTTAAAACTTAAAAACAAGGTTTGAATCCTACGTTCACACTAGAGTAAAATCTCAAACAAGTTGGTGTAGTGTATTCTAAAGAATGCAATCAATGGAAACATACAAGTATCTCATCAAAAGAATAGCAGGCAGGGAATAACTTCAACCATGGGAACATTACAGTGAAGATCGTTAATAAGGGTAACCTCTAGATGCCAAACCACTAAAACTGGTTTAGAATTTCAGAATTTAAAAGTAACAGTAGAATAGACTGTAATGTAACGGCTAAGAAAAAATATATATTTTTACCAGTTTTGCAAATTTTAGCTTGCTCTTAAAATTCTCTAAATCTCAAATAGATCTCCAATATAAAAGTAGCCAAGGTTTTTTTCCTCATTTGCTCATATGGTTGTAAATTTTATGAAGAATATGAAACCGAACAAACAACCAGGTAACATGTAGGGAGGGTGAACGTTATTATTGCCATTTTACTTCAGTTTTACATTATTATTGCTAATGCACTGTTCTTTCAGTTTTAATCCTTTAATAATGAGAGGCTTGAGCTAATGAAATTGTTGAATCTGGAGTTGTTGGTGTAAAAGGATACTTGTTGCAAATAGCAACTGATTTGACTAAAATGTCTGATGGATTTGACTTGCTAACAGATTTTTATACCTTGAGGAAGGATGTGGAAACTACCTTGGAACATGTTGAGGAGATTAGGGCCTCTGCTGGTCTGCAGCAGCTAGAAGAAGATCTTGCAGTTTTGGAGAAGAAGGCAACGGATAGCTCTTTATGGGATGATCGTGCTAAAGCACAAGAAACTCTTCTTGCTTTGACTGATGTCAAAGAAAAAATTAAACTGCTCACTGAATTCAAATCCCAGGTCTGTGCTCTTTAATTAAAACATTTTTTCGCAGAGTAATTTCTTTAAGGTCTTACTTGAACAGCACAATTTAGAGATTTATAGTAAGAAAAAAACCATTGTTGCGGTTACTTCAACAATTTATATATGATGAGGAATTACACGAGGGTGAAGATCCCCTTGTACATGAAGTTCGTAATACTTCTGATCCAATCAAAAGACAACATCGTTTCCCTCCTGAATAACTTGCCTAAAAACATCTACATTCTTTGACGTATCGAAACTTTTAACAGCCCTTTCTGGCTGAGGTTAGTGTGGCACACATTCAAGAGGTGAAAACCTACCACTTAACCAGGCCCATTTTAGAGATCTCTTGGGATAAACTCGTCCTGGTCATATGCCATTTCTTCTTATACATATGTTTTCGGTTTGTTGTGTGAAATACACATGACCATGTGGTCCATGTCTGCACTATTCCCATTTGAGTTGCATTCCTTTACCAAATTTACAAAGCATTATGTCTGAGCTATTGATGATGTTAGCCTGGGATGTGGACCAAAGAAGTATGATTAGGCTCTCCAGATCTTTTCATCCTCTCTAAATACAAAGTCTTCTTGGAAACTTGTAAAGTGAAACCCACGTTAAATACCTCTCAGGATGTTACTAATTGTGCTGGGTGTTATTCAATTTGACGCAGGTTGAAGATGCAGAAACGATAGTGAAGCTGACCGAGGAAATGGAATCCCTAGATACAGGTCTTCTTGAGGAGGCCATGAATATCATTAAAGAGTTGAAGAAGGCATTGGATAGTTTTGAGTTAACCCAGCTGCTTTCTGGACCTTACGATAAAGAAGGCGCTGTAATCACTATCACAGCTGGTGCTGGGGGTACAGATGCACAGGTAAATATTTCTCCAACTACAAAGTATTAATGTTGTCATGCTTGTTTTCATTTCTTGGTAAGATGGAAATTCCCATTTCCTAAACCCTTGTGCCGTACCAATGGTGCACATAAAAGGGGTCATGACTCACCTATCCCAACTAGGAGATCACCTAGGTCCAAAGTCAGTCTAAGTGGATGACCAGGAGTTTATCTGATATATAGACCTTTTTCTTGGATTATTTGCCATGTGTTTTCTCCCAGTCCAAAAGAATACAATAGATAATTGATATGGATGTAAAGGATCATTCAATCAAGTCAAGTTTCAGCCTAAGAGATCTCACAGGTGTGAACTATTAAGGGTACTCCACTGCATGTGTGCCATGGGTGCATACAGACAGGGAAGGCAGGCATTCCGTTCTTCTTAAGAACGCCCCAGGTTTTTTTATGCAATAACTGAAAGATTTATCAGTACTAGTAGGTGCACACGTGCATTGCACGTGGATAGTTAGAGTTGGACCGAGGAATCCAATGAACCTACTTCGTATTTAACGTAAGTTTTTATAAAATTTAAAATATATGTATTCTTTTAATTGCATAGATTAAGTGTGTGTGGAGTTTTTGGAAATAGGCTAAGAAAAAGAGTTGGAATGGTACCACGACAAGACTTGAAGAGGAGGAGATCCACTCTACTTCCTCTCGTGCAGATGTAATTGACATGGTGTGTACCACGTGGTAATATTTGGTGTGAGTAAGACATGGGCAACTCTCATGGCAACCGTCCGATGAAGATTTTTACTTCTCTTTTGTTGTTTTAGTGAGCACTTCCCAGAATAATTTTCCAAATAGGTTGATTTGTTCTTTTTGACCTAGGAGGTCTCTTTGGCTGTCCTCTTGCCATAACAACTATTTGACCCAACCGCACATCATGAAGATGATGCAATGAGTGGGCCACCTCTCGAGATGCAGGAGTGTATCCTAAAAATATTACACTAATTTGACTCTTATAATAATTCTGTGAAGCAACCTTCAAACATTTTTTGAGGCCCTGGCTTAGTCCAAGAGTTGGGAAGAACCCGTTTTAGATATTGTAACAATTTTTGAAAAACCCAACTCTAGTCTTGTTTCAATGGCAAAATCTGAAAAATTAGTCTTGAAAAAGTGGGTTCCATGTAGTTATTAAACAGATTGAGACCAAAAGGATCAGACCTGGACTGCCCTCATCTTCTTATTACTAAATGTAAGATAACCGTTCAGTTAGCTACGTCTCAAGGTAGCTTGCTCTACTTCTTGCACAGTCTTTCTTTCTTTTTATTATTAATTTTTATTTCATTTTGAACGTCTTTGTTTTGGCTCAGATTTCTGAACCAGAAGAGAGCTCCTCCCCTAGATCCATTTTTCATTTTGAACGTCTTTGTTTTGGCTCAGATTTCTGAACCATTAGAGAGCTCCTCCCCTAGATCCATTCACCGGATTTTCATGGCAGAAAAAATGTTGATAACATGATGGGCTTGATGCCCTATATTCAACAAAAAAATCGGTCAAAATGTTGATCTTTAGACTTGCTGAATCTAAGTAAACACGGACTGTTCTTGAGCAATTTAAAGGTGGAAAACAAAGCTGAAACGTCCTCTAAAACACGATTCTAACTGTTACCATAGATTTGAAATATTTAAAACATCGATCAAGAATAAAAACCAAGAATGTAATTTTAAGAAAAATTACTTGCCATTCTTTGGTAAAATCTGAAATTCTCGTGTGAAGATGAAGATCTCCTAATCCTTTCTCACAAATATGAAATCCAAGCTTGAAGCACGAAGGGACGTTCCCCTTACGGTATACCCCAACATGATTTGGATGAGAGGGAGAGAAAGTTCTAAGAAAGAGAGAGTTAGTTAGACGTGGTTGGAATTGGAAATGCTTGGGAGAGTCTAGAGAGAAGTTTTATCATTGGGAACTTTCTTTTGGGAGAAAGCTACCTAAAAATGAATAAGGAAAGATGCTTTGGACAGTGAAGAGACTTTAGAGAGGTTTTAGGTTGGTGGGAATCATAACAGAGATTATTAAGGTAAGAGGACGTTTTTGCTAGAATCATAAGCTAATGCATAATTGACCTTTTGAAAAAAGCTAAATAGGAGAGGAAGAGACAGAGACAAAACATGGGAGAGAGAAGGTTAAGTTGTTAACCTTTTGTGTAGGGGTATTCTTGGAAATAAATGGTGGAAAAAGATGGAGAAATTGCCACCTCAGCAGTGCCGAGCTTTAGTATAGATAACAAGTTATTAGGACCCGTGCTAAAGCACGGGTGAAGAAATAAGATCATAAAACATTTTGATGTTATTGTAAAATAATACCAGTCATATATAATTGACAATTATCATATATTTATGTTATATATTTTTGTTAGGAGAAGAGGAAGTATAGTGATGATGATGTGAATGTGTTGAGAGGAACTTTTAGTAAGGAAAAAAAAGTGCCAGGCTGGTTCTAAAGTCATAAATTGTGGCTTTTTGCCTCCATGTCAAATATGTTTTTCATATTATTATCAAACAGGTGTTAATAATATGAAATATGTTTAGAATAAATTTTAATAAGGAAAAACTAAATCAACTAATACGAAGATACCTGTTTTGTTAAAGTAGAGATATTCTCAGGTATATATAAAAAAAACCACTAAAAAAGAGAATTGATCAAGAATAGTTAATTGAGCATGATTTATATTAAAAAAAAATGAAGTTCAAAATCCAACAGAGGAAAAAATTTGAATAGTTCGTATATTTTAATTACCACCAGAATTAGAAAAAACAAAAGTACAAGAGTTGCTGGCCATAGTAAAGCAAGAGGCAAGTCAACAAAAAATATAATCATAAGCTGAATGCATAACAAAAAGAGATAATAAAGATGAGGCATAATTCCTCTGAATGTAATGAGTTGGATCAGTAGACGTTGGAGGAAGCTATCCAGAAGTTACTTATCAAAATAAATATTGATGATGCAAAGAACTAAATATTATACACACTAAAAATCAGCCCGATTGGTGATTTTTAGATGTTGGATCTGATTACTCAAAATAATGCTAGAATCCCATGGTTGGAAATCAATCCATGAAGAATACTTCAACACCCGATTTGTCAATTTTAGCTGTTGGATCTGATTACTCAAAATAATGCTAGAATCCCACGGTTGGAAATCAATCCATGAAGACTACTTTTTGTAAAACTCATGGGCATTATGCTCTATTTTTTCAATAAAAACATCTAGAATAATCCCTGTTCATGCACTCTAAAACATCCAAAACATGAGTTGTTGTATTCACACAAAACATCGAAAGGAACCTGGCTGTTTCTCATACAAAACATCCCTAAATTAGTGGTTTTCTTCTCCCACAAACAGACTGGTTTCTAAGAAAAAACAGTCTAGAAAAGCAATAAAGAGCCAAACTAAGAAATACGACAAGTATGTCAAAATATGATAAAATTAAGAAAAGAACAAAGAAAAAAAAGAGGGATTACAAAGTAATGAAAAAAAAATAACAATTACATGGTATAGAAAGCCATGCTTTGGCTATTGATCATGTTTTGATTAATAGGTTTGCATTTTGGACATCTCTTCTAGTAGAAATCTTGATTCCACTGCAAAATAGAGTGGGAGTATGAGCTCTGACTATTATCATCCGTCTTTTCTCATTCATGTACTCATTATGTGTGACACTAACTTGAAATAGATGAGGGACCCATGTAGCTTCATTCGGTTTTAAATGGTAAGGCTTATCATCTCCCTCCTGGGAAAAACAGAAAAATTGTAAAACTTATTTATTAACAAAGAGTATTTGAGACAATTATAAGAAACCCAGCATGATTAGTCGTTATTAAAACCCAGCAAAGCAGACTAAAACAAATCAAGACCCAAAGATAAAGTTGGTAGTGATTGCCTTTGAAACACACGAATCTGACATGCATGTTTAATGGTAATTGGGTTTATTGGTGGTTCACTACATGTGCTGTCAAACTATCAAGTATCAAGGTCATTAGAGCACCCAAAAAATTTCTCAACTTGTTCATTGAAAACAACAATTTTCAATTATCACAAATTTAATATTACAATTATAATATGCCTTAACCATGTGTTGGAGATGCAAGTTATTATGTAGCTCAAATTACTTGTTCTAGGTTTCAACCATGATTTTGATCCAAAGTTCGTATCCAGATTCCATTTGGTTTTTAAGCCATCTCAAGCATGTGTGATTATAGATGGCCAAGGGGGAATGTGATTGGTGAGCATTAATAATGTGTTGAGTTTCATCCCCTTTGATTGATTTATACTATTTTACTTGATCACAGCATTCTAGGTAATAAGTTAGGGACCTGGGACCATGGGGAGAGGGGTGGTGGGGGTGGGGTGTTGTGCAGGTGGCAGCAAAGGTTGTTTGTGATCAGGTAGCATTTGTAAAATCAGCAGTTAAGTGTGAGAACTATAAAGATAGAGTAGCCACCTTACTGTTGCTACTGGTGGTCTATGCTACCTGGACATATGTTTTGGCCACTATTGAGACACATGCTCCATATGGATATGAGGTTCCTTGTGCCAATATGTTGGAATTAAGTATACATGAATGGCATAAACATAAAAAGTGATTAAATATATTGCCGAGCTTAAAGGCATACCTATGTATGTTTTTCCTTTATTATTTGACAATATATATGATTTGATATACACAGTAAATCTTATTCATGACCAAATTATGGTCGGGTACTGAATGGGGAGGATCATTTTTTTATGCATGACCAAGCATTATTAATATTTATCCTTTTTGAATAAATCTTTGATGATGGACGTCTGTCATCAATGTTGATGACAAAAAATAGTATGAGACACGTGGCACACTCTTT
This sequence comes from Euptelea pleiosperma, assembly GCA_035048495.1. Classification (NCBI taxonomy): domain Eukaryota; kingdom Viridiplantae; phylum Streptophyta; class Magnoliopsida; order Ranunculales; family Eupteleaceae; genus Euptelea; species Euptelea pleiosperma. The sequence goes on from CM068551.1 coordinate 3,436,601, forward strand.
GAGACTACTAACCATATGGATGTTTGGCCATAATGTCTTCTGCATTAAATTGGGCCAACCCCTATCAGACTCTGAATAGCCCAATTTTTTTTTCAAGAGATCTTATTTCTCAGTCTCAATGGTATAAATAAAATCACAAACATAATCCTAGACTCATACTCGAAGTTTCTGAAGTAGCTTATCAAGCATGTTCATCTGTTTCCCAAGCTCTTGTACTAAAATAGGAAGAAAGAAAAGAAAGTGTATTTCCAACTTCCAAACTTGAGAGTTTGGAAGCTTAAAGAAATTTAAATCTGTAGAGCATACCTGCTTAAAGAAAACTTCCATTCTCAAATCTGATATACTCGACAGAACCCGGATTCCCATATCAACATCCCTCTCTCTTAGAGGCGAATCGGTGCCTCCATTTACAAATGAATCCTGCAACAATCCACAATTAGAGAAAATAGGAATTTCTTAAAGATTAATAATAAAAAATTGAAGAGCAAAATACACTAACATGATATTTTATCTCTAAAACAAATAAAATTCGAAGAAAAATCCCAACTACACTTAGAGACTAAACATTGGCTCTAGTCCACTAAAACCTATTGCTCTCCTACCAATAAGATGGTCCTTGGAGAACTACTGACCCATTGGATGAGCATCACACCTAACATATGCATAACACCACACCATGCACATTAAGCATCCCACTCAATCTTCAAGAAGTCACATTTTGGCTGAAAAGGATTCACACAATTCATAAAAAGAAAATTCAAATAATTTAAAAGATAAATTACGTGGCTTTAAATTGATATGCTTGAGAACATTCCTTAGGAACTCATAAATGGATTGAAGACATACTAATACAAAACTACTCTCCAAAATCAAATATATTTTAAAACTCCTTACTCTAGGACTTGAAATGAAAGATTTTTGTAACACTAATTTGAACCTCTATGACTTTCTAAAACTCTTTTTTACTTTACCATGAAGAAATCTACTGTCAGGAGGACAGTAGATGGTGGATTAAAGATCCCAAAGGTAGGTTCTCAGTGAAATCGCTTTACAAATCCCTTTCAAGCCCTCCTTCCAGCACGTTCCCAGCCAATCACATTTGGAAGACCCCCATTCTCTCTAAAGTCATTTTCTTTGTCTGGTGTGCCATGTTGGACAAGGTTCTTTCGGTGGAGAAGCTTAAAAAGCGGGGTTTTCCCATGCCTAATAGATACATTCTATGTTGCCGCGATGAGGAAATGACCGATCACTTGCTCATTCAGTGTAACGTGACCAGGACCATTTGGGAAAGCTTCTTGAGCCTATTCGGTATGTCATGGGTTCTCCCTAGGTCTGTCTTCAGCTTACTCACAGGATGGCACTCGTCAGCTTTTTCAGTTAGTGGTCGTATCCTTTGGAGGCTTATCCCCTATGCCATCTACTGGGAGGTGTGGAAAGAGAGAAATCTCTGTATCTTCGAAGATAAGAGGGTTGATGTGGAGAAGATTATACTGAAGATAAAAGCTACTGTTTATTTCTGGGGTTCAGTCATTCCAGAACTTCAATCCTTTAGATTTAAAGATTATGTGTCGATGGAGCCGTCTGATTCTATAGGCCGTTGCTTTCCCCTTTGTTTTGGCGTCCGTGCCTCTTTTGCTTTGTGCCTTTTTCTCTTCTTCTCAGTCGTTGTACAGTTTTGGGGGCCCTCTCAGCCCCGTTTTAATTAATTCTCTTTTTACCGATCAAAATATATATATATATATATATAAACAAAATCAAATTAGTAAGGCCATCATATAATCTTGATCTTTTTGAAAGCTAACCGGATAGCTTTCTTTACGTACCAAAATTAAAGCATTCAGACGCCTTTAGAACCAAAAGAACATGGTCGTTTTGCAATTTTTTTTTTAATTGGTAAGCATGCAACTCGGTGCTCCTCGGATGCCCCATAATATAGTGTTCTCATTCTATTTTCATAGCTGCGTCAAGCTTCTAAGGGAAATCCAAATCAGGCCTGAAACCGCTTTGATCAAAACCAACAGATTTGTTGTTTCTCCAGGCTTATTAAAGAGTTTGAGAGAGAACTGAAGGATGGAGAGCATAGAAACAATCGACATCGTAAGAATGCTCAGAAGTTCAAATTCCTGTGGAATTAAAAAATATTCCCAAAAAAATAGAGACTGAAATCAAAGAAATAAAAAAGCAGAAATAAACAATTAGCAGGAAATGGATTGTAATCCATTTAGCAATTTAGTATATGGAAAAAAGTTCATGTATTGTTCAGAAAAACAATGGCCGAAAATTAAACAAACGGAGAATGCCAAGTTAATGTATTGTTCACAAAAACAACTGTTGTTAAGCATTAAACAACAATTTGTGCACATTTTATCAAACATGGAGAGAGTGATTTAAACAGTTAACCACCAATTAGTGGAATAAAAAATTAGTCTGATTTTAGTATTTCGGCACCACCCATTGTAAATTAAAAAAATTCAACAACAAAAGACCTAAAATTGAGATAGGTTCCATTGTTCAACTTTGGAAAAAAACACCAAATGTCAACCGTAAATTAAAAAATTCCACTCTATAGTGGATAGAACCATTACCACTTTCTGCACCACCCATTGTATATTCAAAAAAGTGAACAATAACAAAAGCCCTAAAATTCAACACAACCATGGTTGACACTTTTTTTGTACCATGTCTCAGCGAAGTTAAATTACAGACCCGAAAACTTTGCAAAATGTCCCAACCCCACAAAATGAAAGCAAGCAATCATGAAAAAGCCAAAAAAGAAAAGGAAAGAAGCCTCACCCAAAAAATTTCCTGATCATTTTGATGGAGCGGGCACCCTCATTGTCGTCATCTTCATCAGAATACTGTCTTACAGGCTTCTTCTTTGGGCAGTCCACTTGCTTAGGAGCGTTGAGATGAGAAGAGGAAACGCCAGGAAGAGATCTCGTTTTTATTTTATTTTTTGTAAGCTGGAAGTTGGAGAGACATCTTTGGCTGGTTTTAGACTTTTAGTTGTAAAAGTCTAAAATACCCATAAAATTTTTTTAGTAACTTTACATGAAAATGAGGGTATTTAAGGAAAATATTAAAAAATGGAGAGACGTCTTTGGATACGAAGAGACGTACCATTTAGTTCTTCGTTGATGGAGCTTTACGTTTTATGTATAGGGGTGTTTTTGAAAAGGGTCGGGCTCAAGGGACCCCCATTTCTGACCCCCTTTATATCTTCATCAGAATACTGTCTTACAGGCTTCTTCTTTGGGCAGTCCACTTGCTTAGGAGCGTTGAGATGAGAAGAGGAAACGCCAGGAAGAGATCTCGTTTTTATTTTATTTTTTGTAAGCTGGAAGTTGGAGAGACATCTTTGGCTGGTTTTAGACTTTTAGTTGTAAAAGTCTAAAATACCCATAAAATTTTTTTAGTAACTTTACATGAAAATGAGGGTATTTAAGGAAAATATTAAAAAATGGAGAGACGTCTTTGGATACGAAGAGACGTACCATTTAGTTCTTCGTTGATGGAGCTTTACGTTTTATGTATAGGGGTGTTTTTGAAAAGGGTCGGGCTCAAGGGACCCCCATATTGGCGTACCCACATAGAAGATGAATCAATGGCTGATTTTTGGTGAGGATGATCTCTATGGTGAGGAGATCATCCTCACAAAAATTCAAATCATTATAATATTCATAGACTGGTTTAGAAGTTGCAGCATAATGGACCGTCGATTTTTACCGTATAACTTTAAAACCACATTTGATGGGGTTAGAAATTCCAGAACGGGTTGATTTTTTGTTGGGGTGATCTATATGCTGAGGTTATCATCCCCACCAAAAATCAGCCATTGATTCATCTTTCACGTGGGTACGCCAAGATGGGGGTCAAAAATGGAGGTCCCTTGAGCCCGACCCTTTTGAAAAAAACGATGGATAATAGATAGATTGTACAGGATGTGAAGCGTAGAGTCGGTAAAATAGAAAAAAAATCAGGGATAAAATAGAAAACAAAAGTTTTTTCCGGATACTGACATTTAGAAGTAGTATAGATATAGATATTGTTCGTTTAAAAGAAAATATAATAAGTTAGACCGAACAATACAAATATTAAGTGAATAATATCGTAAAATAAGAATAAAAAAATGATGATGTGACCTTTGTAGGGCTCACATATTGAAATGGGTCCAACATTATCATTATCAGTGCCTCATCACAAACAATTTGGGGTTGGCTACACAATCCTGTTCCACACTTCACTCTATCTAGAGTTCGTTGTAACGTATGTCATCAAATATTTTTCTCGCTACCTCTATTCGTGCCCTTGTAGGCTTTTCCCCTCGCACTTTTAGAGCCTTCAACTTGCACCGAAGTACTACTTCTCACTAGTGCCATTATTAGTCTTCATTATACATGACCAAATCATAGAAGTCGACTCCCATTTGTTTTATGACTTATTGGGGTTATTCCTAGATGGTTTGTACATGACCAAACCATCTTATATTGAAGTGGGTGCATCACCATGATTTTTCAAAAAGGGAAAAAGAATGAAAGGAAAGAAAAAGGACTTGCTTTGTTACATTACTTAGTTTTAGAAATATCTAGGCAAGGTGCAACTCTTGCTGTGAATTGTCTTCTCTTCCATGTTCCCACTTTCTAACCTCCTTTCATTCTGAACTCCAACTACTACTACCATGATTCCAATCAAGACAATCCTTAATCAATTATCTAACACTCTTGAGTTTCACAGACACAAATACAGTACATACAGATAAGGGGAGTGAGCTTACGATTCATTATTTCCCGATATTCAAGACATGGATACTAATACTGGTGTCCCGTACGACATATTGATACCATGCTATTAATTTTGGTTTTGTTAATCTAAGAATTGATTTTTTTTAAAACACATGGAATTCAATGAAACAATTAATATTTGAAAAAATTCGTTATAGTAAATTATTTAAAATACACTATCTACTTATTTTCGTAGACAAAACAAGAAAATTGTTATGAGTTCAGAAAATAACAAGAATGCAGCATGAAATGTGGAAATTGTAAGTTTAAGTTACCCAAGTAGTTCCAACCCCAGAGTTGCTTTTGTTTTGTACCAATACAGGTATGCTAATGTATCCAAAGGTAATATATATTCTTTCTCATATTTGAAATGCGGATATTCCGAGTTTCTAGAAGTACAAAATAGGTTAATTTCAATATAAATGCATAACATAAATTTTTATTATATTACTTTATGCAAAGTGCAATGCTTTTGTAAGTACATAATTCTAAGATTCTATGTTAATTGTGTTTTTTATAAGTTAAAAGTATATATAAGAAAAGGGGGAGAACCCCACAAAGATAACACCTCAACAACGATAGGGATCTCGTAACACCTCATCCCATCTAAACACAAAAGAATAAAAAAAAACACCCTCTAAACTCTGGCATCGAGGATAACCAACAATACAATAGGGCTTTGACTCTCAACACCACCTTAGAACCATCTTCGTCCTTCTCTTCAAATATGCGAGAGTTCCTTTCTTTCCAAATTGCCCAAAATATAGCGAACCGTAGGATCCGCCAAAGAATTCTTCCTTTCCCCTTAAGAACTTCAAGTGAACTACCTTGGACAATACCAATCACATGTTCTGGAACCACAAAAGCAATGCTGAACAGAAAAAAGAAAGTCCTCTAAACTTCGAACGTGAAGGGACATTGGATAAGCAAGTGACCTACAGAGTCCCTCCCCCCCATCTAAGAAAAAGGCCTGTAAAAGCCACAAGGGGAGAGGCAAGCAAAAATTAGCTAGAGGACCAAGTTTTTGCCTTAGTGGCAATAAGGTTTGCAACAGAGTTTGTCTTCCTCCGGAAGAAGAAAAAAGAACAAGAAAGGTGTAAAATGTTTTCACAACAAGCTGATGCTCGCCACCCTGAGTGCAAGTAGCCCTTAGACAGTTGCTCGATGAGGGTCATTGCATCCAATTCCACCAAAATTTTCTAGAGCTTTTGGGTTTGGGCAACTTGGAGGCCCATCTAATCACCTTTGCCTCGGCCTGTTCCACAGACTCAGCAAATGAGTTTGATCCTCCTGCTGCCAAGAAACTGTTAGTAGCACTTCTAATGATAAAATCCACTCCTGCTTTCATGGACGAGGGGTCCTGGGTGCCATTAGTATTGATCTTTACCCAAGATGATGGTGGCGGGGACCAAAGTTCAGGACATTTGGGGCAGAGGGAGGTGCAGTATGTCATAGGAGTCCCTGCAGATGAATGTTTGTGGTAAATAACAATAAATCAGTCAATATTCCATCTTAATTTCCAAGTTATGCATGCCTTGTGAATTGTAAGTTTTTGTGCTTGATGTTTGTTTAAAACTCTATGCATTATTTCCAGTGCAGGATTGGGCTGACATGCTTCTTAGAATGTATGTGAGATGGGGAGAGAAGCAGCGTTACAAGACAAGAGTGGTTGAGAAATCCCTGGGAGAGGAAGCTGGAATCAAGTCAGCAACAATTGAGCTCGAAGGCCGTTATGCTTATGGTTACGTGTCAGGGGAGAAAGGAACACACCGTATTGTCCGGCAATCTCCATTCAATTCAAAAGGTCTTCGCCAGGTAACCCTACCATATGGTCCTGTTGGCTTCTTCTTCTTTAATCAAAATGAGAAACCTTAAGTCAAAGTTTTACGAGATATAAAACCATCAATATAAATTTTCCATTTGAAATATCTGATGTTTGGCAAGATCCTCTATGTAGGTAATAAATCTCACTAGGAGATCTCTAATGGAAAATACTGACATGATCTAGTGGTCATACCCATCTGATCTATTGATTTCCTTCTGATTGTCATAAAAGATACTGCAATGGTCCAGAAAAGAGGCACCTAGAGTGGTTTACAAGGTCCATATATCACTTCGCATTTATATAGTGTAGATGTGGATTACAAGGTCCATGCCATCCTATAATAAAGAGGGAAAGCAAAATATAAGTTCCTTTCCTTTTCAAAATTTCTAGAATACAATTGACGGTGTGAATTGGGAAAATTTTGGGTTGAAATTAGTAATGATGGTGCTAACCAAGGGTGTTGAAGATTCTCTGATCTCTGATCAACTCATAACTCAGCCAAGTTGACTCGATTTTGCCAGGGCTTTAACTAATGAGAGTACATATTGCGATCAGTTAAGAATACTGATTGAAGAAGTCACTCATAAAAATTATAAAGAAAAAATAATAATAAAAGATTAACAAATTCAATTTACGGAGCAATTAGTTTTTTATTCACTGGCCCCCAGTCAAATCTGGAAATCAAAGGGCCAACCTTCTGAGTTTAGCGAGTTTTGAACATTTTTTATAAAATGAGAAGCATTGAAACTACGAAGTAAAGATTGCATGGTTATAATGAGGAGTCTTTCTGTTTCAGGCCTCAAGGAAATAATATACAGAGCTACAACTCGTCCTACACATCAAGGAAAAAGCCAAAATTTTGTCCTAAGATCTATACCGACTTGTGCTTGACATGTGGCCAGTGTGACCACATTTTAGAAAATGGATATGCTTTTCTATATTGGCTCTACTTATCCTCAAATGTAAACTTTTCCAAGTCTTGCCTTTAGATTGCCCTTATTACTGAATCTACCTGTCATTGCTAATATTATCTTTACTTCAAAGACCAGACAAACCGGTCCTAACTGTTCAATCATTCTCCTTTGAACAGGCAATGACATGGTACTTTTAGGATATTTTGCCATGTTGACACATATTAACATGGGTACATGTGTCAGTATTCGTGTTGACATGTACGGCAGTATCACCCTTTATTTTAACCTCTCTTTTTTTTTCTTTTTTTTTTTATGAAAAATCGACTTCTGAAAGAGCGTTGTTGTGTTCTGTCATCCAAACACTACCTTATTATGTTGTTAAACACAATTATGGTTGTTTGATGGTCTGCCCTTTTATAAATCTACTTGTATTTATTGTTATTGGATAGCTCTGTGGTGTATGGAAATAATTTCATGTACTTTTCATTTATTTCTTTCCTTATATTTATTAAAAAAATCTTAAATATAATAATGTAACTAATACTTATGTACAGATGTGTCTACGTCTCGGGCTTCTCGAATGCACCTTATCAGATACCTCGTATTTGTGTTGGACTCAACACACATCTGTGTCATTGTCATAGATCATGGCCAAGAGTCCACAGAGCCTATTGATTTAATGGTTATATAAGGGGCATATCAAGAGAGGCGGTCCAAAAAAGTATATATGTTAATAAGTACAAGATGTGGTACACCAAATAGACAGTCTTGATTGATACCAGGTGCACCATGGGTACAGTCGGTAATCTAGGACTTCTGCAATATAACAATCCATGCTATCTCATTTTTCCTCACAACTTCTTTTTTCTTATTCATCTATTTAGGTATAAAACATTGGTGCTGTAACGAGTATTAGACCTAAGCATGAATAAATGTCATCTCATTTTGTTGGCAGTCATAAATCCGAGCCTATATAGAATAAGCAATTTTATATTCTTCCAAAGGAAATATCAGTTAACTGACAGACAAGATGGTTGAGGCCTCCTATTGGATAGAATGACGGGGATGGTACCGTGTATTTCATGGGTCCCAACAGAAGATCCAATGAGAGCTCCAGATTATCCAGTCTACATGCTAGCAAGTCTGACCCCTTGATGTATGCTACCCACAGACAAGCTTTTCTGGTGTTGAAGTCATGCCTCTTCTTCCTGAAGAATCTTTGGACGTCGAGATTCCTGAAGAAGACCTGGAAATAAGCTTCTCAAGAGCAGGTGGAAAAGGAGGTCAGAATGTGAACAAGGTTGAATCTGCTGTTCGAATTGTTCACATCCCTACTGGTGTTGCAGTTCGTTGCACAGGTATGCTCGCAAAGAAAGACTAGTTTTCTTCACAGTTTTTTTCTTGAACACCAGGTATCTATTAGGCTTGTGAGAGTCCATTCCGAGTCCCTAATTTTCCAGCCTTTGATCATAGTCGATCATCAACTCTTTGAGCCAGAAAAAATTAGTAACCCAACAAGTATATATAACTGAAATTTCATCTCACCGAGAGAAAATAGTCGACAGGGATACTAACTTGTGTGCGTTCAAAATTTTCAATTAAAAGATTTCCAAACTTTCTACTCACGCATATAATGTTTGGTTGAGATCATTTCTTAATGTGGGTGAGGTTCTTAATTTGCACGTATTTTCAGCTGAGTAATTTGGAAAGAATCGAAAGATCTTTCAAAAGGAACACTCTAGGTCTAGGGTTCTTTTCTGTTTCTCTACAAAAGGGCAATACACCATATTTAGAAAACTTGAATCTGGGACCAGTTGACTCGGAACTCATTTAATCTAGTTACATAAGCTGACCTCGTGTGTGAGTTCTGAGTTTTCTGTTACCTTGAGATTTTTTAGCTCCTAATTGAGTTCTTGTAGTTCACAAGAAAACCAATTTACCCGGGTCGAGTTGAACTAATTTTTCAAGATTTCGATTGAGTTTTAAATTCTGGTTGGATACTCTAATCAAGAATTTACTAATGTACACCCATTTGTTGAATCCAATGCTGTTATATATTTCTCAAGAAGAAAAGGTGCCTGTTACCGGATTATATGAGCAGCGAGTCCCAGTTGACTCTAGACAACCCATGACACGATCTGAATTCCTAAGTTTTGGCATACCCAGTTGGGATTTCTTTCCCACTTTACTGAGTTTTTTCGGGTACGTAACTACGAAGCAAATTGTATCTAGTCCCTCAGCATACAAGCCATGCATGTTGTTATGCAACTCAATCCCACCCATTGTCTCCGTTGTTTTCTGGACTGTCAGTCCAGAAACCTTTCCCTTCCAAATTCAAATTACTCATCTTCTAAAATCAATTAGTTTGTCATTACATTTTTATGCTCCACTATTTCCCTTGGTTTGGAACCAGAAATTCTTTTTATGAAACTCATAGTTTCTTCAATTAGTCTATTGAAGTTTTTAAACTCTGCTAAACTTACTTGCTGCTTTAGGTTTAAGACTTTGGTCTCTGTTGCAGAAACAAAAGTTTTTTTGATATTCTGCTTTACATATGAACCACTATGTATTCAATCTTTGAATAAGTGATCCACTATTTGGATGGGCCATAGCCCCAAAATCCCATTGATCTGCTTTCTTCACTGCCCAAGAAAGAGCCAAAGTTATGATGGGAGGGCTTGAACTGTAGTTCAATTGGTTGATTTCCTACACCACAACCTTGGTTGTCATCCAAAATCACAGGTGGTCGCAATTTTGTTCGACTCTGAATCTGGAAAATTTGTGATTTTGAAAGCCATATGGGACTATGCATAATGTACAATCTTAGAGGGCACAACTTTTGTTTCGTAACAAACAAGAACACTTCTTGACATAGCTCACTGTTTTATTTTCCGTGATGCAGAAGAAAGATCTCAACTAGCAAACAAGATCAAGGCTCTTAGCCGGTTGAAAGCCAAACTGCTTGTTATTGCCGTGGAGCAGCGAGCATCCGAAATCAAGCAGATACGTGGAGATGCAGTAAAGGCCGAGTGGGGCCAACAGATACGCAATTATGTGTTCCACCCGTACAAGCTCGTGAAAGATGTGAGAAGTGGATTTGAGACAACGGACATTACTTCTGTCATGGATGGCGAATTGGAGCCGTTCATCAAAGCTTACCTCAAATATAAATACAGCATAACTGTGACCTCAGGTGGCATATAACAACAGATGAATTTAACATCTACAGCTGTGATTTATGATCGGTTTATGTCTGTAAGTTTATTGACTCTATCAAATCTCTCTTCGAATTTCTAACAAGGCTTGCTTTCCTTGATCGACAATCCACGTTACTTCCTTGCTCCCACATGTATCTCTCGTGGCCCCTACATAGCTCAATTTTTTGGGCCCACTAACCTCATGTATGCTTACCCCAACCCTTGGTGGATATAAATACCAAAACTCAGCTTGATTTATAATTTCTAGCCGTTGGATTAAGTACCCAAAAAATTGCAAAAAAACATGCTTGAATCCAACCATTAGAATGAATCCTAAATAAGTGCTAAAATCCAACGGTTAGAAAATTATGGGATGCATTATTAGCGAGAACCGAAGCGCCTTTATTGGGATGAAAGAAATAACACAATTTTTAATGGGAAAACCCGAACTGAAGAGCAGCTAATTCACATAATTATCTTGGATGTTTTTCTCTAAATCATGTTTTGGAGGACAGGCCGGAATCATGAGACATTCTACAATTGTGGGATGTGACGATATTACCTAAAGTTACGGAGATTAAATGATGCCAATGGAGGTTGAGTTTTGCTTTAAACTCAAGACGGTTCAGTTCGAGATGAGAATGGAGGATGTGCTTTGTTATTTTTGCCGATTTTTATCGAATTTTCCCAACTTGACCCCTTGCCGATTTAGTGTCGAATCCCGACTTTGTGACTACGAGTCTATGTAATCCTCTCAAGGAGGGAGGGTTAAATATCAGAAGAACTCAAAGATGGGAGCTTGGTGGAAGGTTTAAACAATTCTGGATTTTAGCTTCAAGTATGTCAAATCTGTGAATGAAATGGGCCAGATGTAGATACTTGACAGACACCATACCTCCGGATTGTTCAAAATTCTGGAAACGCATTTTGAAGGTTTAGAACTATGCCAAGAGGTGTATAACACACACGATTGGAGATGGTAATGATACCCTTCTTCGGCAAGAACGGTGGCACCCCGATGGTTTTCATTTCGAGCGTTACGGAGATGGAATAAGATATTATTTCGGGCACTTCGACTATCACAGCAACACTAGAGTTAGTTACTATCTTTCAGGACCTCTCCATATCTGATTGAAATGTTCAGTATTCTTCAACAAGTTGATGTCCTTGGGCCAGACTACCACGATCAAGCCCCTATCCCAAAGGCTCGTTCTCTCTGAAGTCTGCTTATGAGGTGATTAGAACTTGCAGTCTAGTAGTTGCTTGTTTCATGCATTTGGAATCTAAGAACCATCTCTTCTTCAGTTGTTGCTTCTCTTAAGTATATTTGGGGTACTGTTCTTGTGAATACAGGCGTTGAGATCAAATTTTATTCCTTGGGTAAAGGAAATAGCATGGTTAGCAGAGACTTTTAAAGGGGATAGCATCATTACAACGTTAAGGAAGCTTTGCCTATGCGCGACTGTGTACTTTTGATGGGATGAAAGAAATAACAGAATTTTTAATGTGAAATTTTCCCAAACTGAAGAACAGCTGATTCACAAAATTATCTTGGATGTTTCTTCCAAATGTTTTTCTCTAGATCATGTTTTGGAGGACAGGCCGGAATCACGAGACATTCTGCAGTTGTGGGATGTGATGATATTACCTAAAGTTATTACTGAGATTAAATGGTGCCAATGGAAAGCTCCAAGTGAGGTTGGGTTTTGCTCTCAAGACGGTTCAGTTCAAAACTGGTATTCACATATTGTCAGTATACACGGGACTCCATGAATGACATTGATATATTGTGGTTGCCCATGCTAAGCACAGCACAAAACACTATATAACAAAGTCAATTGAAATTTGCAGTGAGGGTCATTGACCTTATCGAAAGGGTGATAAAAGGCGAAAAAGGAGGTGAATCGAGATAATCAAAATTTTTTGAAGATGTACCCTTTTACAAAATATGCATTTCTCGATTGAATGGAACCCCAGGGCTGGATTTGTGTAGTCAACCCCAAATAGTTATAGTAAGGATCTGATGAAGATAGTGACCACGAAAATGATAACATGAGCTAATGGGTGCATGCATACTGATTTGATCCCCAAAGTAGGGCTCTTATTGGCTGAGTTGTGAGGTCTCACCCTTTTAGGCCTAAACTGCTCTGCACCACAAATACCAAATTCAATTCCTGGTTAGTCTGTAACCTGACAGGATGATATTAAACCATCCAGTCTAGCAGAATGCTTTGCAAAGTCAAGGAAAAAACATAAATAGTCCAGAGAAAATTATGGTGAAGTTTGTAAGGTGTGCCTTTCGTGCATTAGAAATAAATAGGACAGCTTGTATCAACCAATTTTTGATAATTAAGGAGGCAGATGTATCTACTTAGATTGCAACAAGTAGAGAGGCTCATGCTGCCTTCTTCTTTTGGCTAAAGAGCAATCTCCATGAATAAGTGTTGCCCTTCTGTGCTGCAGCTTCTACGCGATTCCCACCGATCTGCAATTAGCAGAAACTTGTAGTTAAGAAGTTGTGCTCGAAAAGAAAACAGACCAAAAACCCTGAGGGATTAATATAATGGCTACATTGACAATACAATAAATTACAGGGCAAGCACAATGGAGGACAGGTGGTGCACAAACAGGAGACTCGGGACTTGGAACCCACCATTTGTTGGGATTCACCTAGAGATCACCAAGGTGAAAAGTCAACCCAGTTCAATGATCATACCATCCAATCTATGACATTCTTTTGGATGGTCATGGAGACATAGCAAAAAGCTCAACCATGGTTAACAAATACCCATTACCATTATAACCACCCTAAACTATTATGTTATGTGTAGTATATGTTGTAAAGTAGGTTGTAACCAGTAGATGAAGGTTGTAAATAGAAGAGGGAAAAAAGTGTAATGGAGGCGGAAGGTGGAGAAAGAGATTAGGGTTAAAGAGAGAAGTTGTGGGAAGAAGAGAGAATGAATTGTTAATTCATTCTCCCACACTCACTGTATATATATATATATATATATATATATATATATATATATATATATATATATATATATATATGATGGGGAAAAACCCTACAAAGGATAACACTATTCACGTGTTACTAATCACGCGACACTATTCACGTGAATAGTGAAAACCCAAAAAAAGGCCCCACGTGGGAAGTGGGACGCAGCTCACTTGAGACACCCACGTGGGTGTATTACATAAACTCCAACACTCCCCCTCAAGCTGGTGCGAAGATATCCATCATGCCCAGCTTGCCAGTCAAGGTATGAAGAATAAACTTGTTCACCCCCTTTGTGAGTATGTCGGCAACCTGTTCCTGTGTTCTCACATACGGAGTACAAATCAATTTTTGTTGAAGTTTCTCTTTGATGAAGTGACGATCAACTTCAATATGCTTGGTCCTATCATGCTGGACTGGGTTGTGAGCAATGCTGATGGCAGCTTTGTTGTCACAGTAGAGGCTCATCGACTCTGTCACCTGGAGTCCCAGTTCTTCAAGCATGGTCCTCAACCAAAGGAGTTCGCACACACCATGTGCCATAGAGCGAAATTCTGCATCTGCACTGGATCGAGCTACAATTGGCTGTTTCTTGCTTCGCCAAGAGAAAAGATTTCCTCCAACAAGGGTACAGTATCCTGACGTAGACCGACGATCAGTAACTGAACCTGCCCAATCTGCGTCAGTATATACTTCCACTCTAAAGTGTCCATGTCGCCTGAACAGTATTCCACGACCTGGAGAGCCCTTGAGGTACTGAAGAATTCGGTGAACTGCCTCAAGATGTGATGACCGTGGTGCATGCATTGATAACACTAACAGCGTAAGCAATATCCGGACGGGTGTGTGCCAAGTAGATCAGCCTGCCAACCAATCGCTGAAACATAGCGACATCCTCAAGGGTGTCACCCTCCTCAGAATTCAACCGATGGTTCTGATCAATTGGAGTCTCTGCTGGTCGAGCTCCCAAATACCCAGTCTCATCCAGAAGGTCCAATACATACTTCCATTGAGAGATGAAGATGACCTTCTGAGATCGAGCAACTTCAATTCCCAAGAAGTATTTCAATGGCCCCAAATCCTGTCTCAAACTCCGAGGACAAGAATGTCTTCAGCTGCTTTATCTCTTTAGGATCATTCCCAGTGATGACAATGTCATCAACGTAGACGATCAGTGCCGTGGTACTAGTCTGCTGGTGCTTCACAAACAACGTGTGATCGGCCTGACTCTGCTTGTAGCCCACTCGTCTGATCGCACTACTAAACCGCTCGAACCATGCCCTTGGAGATTGCTTTAGCCCATACAGGGCTTTCCTTAACTTGCACACCTTGTCGTCACTTCCAGCAAGTGTCAACCCAGGTGGTGGTTTCATGTACACCTCTTCTGTCAAATCTCCATACAGAAAGGCATTCTTCACATCTAGTTGATGCAATGGCCAGGACAGGTTGGCAGCTAAGGATAGAAGAACTCTGACTGAGTTCATCTTGGCCACAGGTGCAAAAGTCTCCTGATAGTCTATCCCATATGTCTGAGTGAATCCCTTGGCTACGAGTCGTGCCTTGTATCGTTCGACTGACCCGTCAGCTTTATGTTTCACTGTAAAGACCCATTGCACCCCACAGGTTTCCTTCCTTTGGGTAGTTGAACAAGTTCCCATGTTTTGTTCTTCTCAAGAGCCTGCATTTCATCCATCATAGCTTCTTTCCACTTTGGGTGACTAAGTGCGTCTGCAACATTGGAAGGCAAAGAAACAGAGGAGGCAATACTGACAAAATTCTGATATGACAGAGACAGAGACTGATACGAGACAAAATGTGAGATAGGGTGTTCCGTACAAGTACATATACCCTTCCGAAGTGCAATAGGGAGGTCAATATCACTGCTCATATGATCGTCAGAAGTAGGAGATGCATGTGGCTTAAAAACAGAAATAGGAACTGAGGCAGGGACAGAATCAATACTTGGAACTGGATCCGAGGGGAGACTTGCAGATGTAGGCGCAGGGACAGTGGCTTGTCCTTTCTTCCTGGTTTTGACATATACACGCACATCAGCTGCAGTAATGGAAGTGTCATTGTCACTAGACTGAGGTCCCGGCATAGGAATAGGGACAGGCAGAGGGCTGGGGACACTCTTTTCTGCAACATCATGCTCCCCCTGAAGAGAGGTCTGCTCACCAAAGAAGGAGATGGACTGAGCGAATGTGACATCCATAGAGATGAAGCGACGACGGGTAGCAGGATGATAACATTTGTACCCTTTTTTATTAGAGGGGTACCCCAAGAAGATGCACTTTAAGGCCCGCGGATCTAACTTGTCTATCGAAGAATGATGAATATGGACATAAGAAACACACCCAAAGACCTTTGGAGGAACAACGAAAGCCGGGCGGTCAGGAACCAGGAGAGATAAGGGAGTCTGAAATCCGAGAACCTAAAAGGACATACGATTGATGAGGTAAGCAGCAAGTAAGACAGACTCAGACCAATAGGGTTTCGGAACTTGCATGCCTAACTGGAAAGCACGCTCAACTTCAAGAAGATGACGATTTTTTCTCTCAGCAGTCCCATTCTGTTGAGGTGTCGAAGGGCACAAGGTCTGATGAACAATGCCATGTGAAGCAAAGTAGGATTTCAGACCCCCATCGAGATATTCCCCCCCATTGTCAGAGCGAAGAATCTTAAGAGTGGTATGGAACTGAGTGGTAACCATCTTATGGAACTCTTGGAAAATGGAGAATACAGCATCTTTGGTTCGCATAAGGTACACCCAGGTACAACCACTAAAGTCATCTATAAAGGTAACAAAGACTGATATCCAAACAAAGAAGTCACAGGCGCGGGGCCCCACACATCAGAATGCACAATAGAAAAAAGAGTACTTTTATTCTCACTAATGGGAAAAACAGAACGACAATGTTTGGCCAATTCACATGTTTCACAATGAAACGAAACTGCAGAAACAGAAGAGAAAGCAGGAAAGACACACTTTAAGACTGACACGGGTACATGACCTAGCCGGTTATGCCAAAGCATTAACTGGTCTTTATTGACTCTACTACTAGTACTGATGCTAGACTAGTGTGCAGATGCAAAAATCGAAGAATCTAGGATGTATAAGCCACCGTCCTCACGTCCACTGCCAATCGTCCGCCTCGACTCCAGATCCTGAAACACACAGTGAGAAGGAAAAAACGTTACACTGTAGTTAAGACTTTTGGTAAGACTACTGACGGATAGTAAATTAGCGGTGAATTGCGGAACATGCAAAACAGAAGACAAAGAGAGCTGGTGTGGCATGAACATCCCATTTTTCCAGAAATAGAGGAATAGGTGCCATCAGCTATCCGAACTTTGTCACGACCAGAGCAAATACCATAACTAGAGAAAACGAAAGACATACCAGTCATGTGATCAGACGCCCCTGAATCAATGATCCAAGAAGGGCTGGAAGGTACAGTAGAGGCGGAAAAAGCAGTCCTAGTACCTGTGTGAGCAAATGCAGACGTGGAAGTGGAGGCCTGGCCATTGAGTTGGGCCATCATGCGGCGAAGTAGCTCAAGATCTGCAGGAGAGAACGAGTCTGTGTCCCCAGAGGAGGTAGACACTGGTGGTGCGGTGTCCTGTGTGACTGAGTGCGTTGAGGGAGGTCCCTGTTTTGCTGATTGACGTTGACGAGAAGTCAGGGCCTATCCTAGGGACGTCCATGGAGCTTCCAGCAAGTGGCCTGGATATGACCCATGCGACCACAGTGATCACACTTGGGTCTGGGTCGGTCTCCAGACTCCTTCGGACTGGATGTCTGGCCCTTCTTATTGGTAGCAGCCAGGGCAGAGCGGTCCTGAGTATCACTCCCACTGTAAAGTTGCATGGCAGAGCGGCGGTTGTCCTCCCCCTGAATGTAACCATAGACCTGTGCTAGAGAGGTAGAAGCAGGATCCCTACCAAGGATCTGAACACGAGCTCCCTCAAAGCTCGGATGAAGGCCAGAGAGAAACTGGAAGATCCGGGAACGTTCAACCATCGCCTTGAAGGACTTGACGTCATCTGCACACTTGGGGGAGTAACTCTGGTAGTGATCGATCTCCTCCCATTTGCTTCGAAGGGAAGCATAATATGTACCAAGTTTCATCTCCCCCTGACGAAGACAAGATATCTCTTGTTCTAGTTCATAGAGCTTGGCGAAATTGCCCACCTGGGAGTATGTCTGAGATACGGCATCCCAAACAGGGTTTGCATCGAGTGAAGAAGCCAGGACATGACAGTCAGGTTCTCCATAACCCAAATCCGATGAGATTTGTCATTCGGATTTGGTTCTTTAGTAGCACCTGTCAGATACTCACTGTAGCCACAGCCCCCAATGTACATGAGAGTGGAAGTCTTCCATTCCAGGAAGTTGGTGCCATCGAGCTTCACAGTGGTGATGCAGAGCTGAGGGTTGTGATCTCCATGAGAGCCATGAGTCACAGGACGATCCTCAGAGGAAGAGCTAGAAATCACAGATGTGGCCTCGGGGGAACTCATCGAAGCAGGACCACCAAAAATAGCAGGTAGTGTACCGGAGGCTCCTAGAAAACTGAAGCGAGGTCTAGAGGATCCCTAAAGGCCCAATGAGTGGTGCGCCTAGGACAGGACGGCCCAGAGAGGTCTGATTTTGAAAGACAATCAAAACCCAAAAAGTAGTGGGGGATCCGGGTGATTTTTGGAAACTAGGGTTTCGACGGTTAGAATTCGTCGAATCAAGTTTCGAACTGTTTCACGAGCAGTACTGAAGAGGGCGGCAAGGTCAGAGGGGCCTGCTGTTGCACGAATATCATAAAAAATCAAAACCCAAAAATCATCGAAAAACGTGTTAGCCGGAAAAACGCTGGAGAAGCTTGAGAAGAAGATAAACTGGATCTCTGATGCGGCTGAAGAAAATAAACTAACCAGGAAATAAGAGCCTCTAGTGTTTTGCCTCAAGATTAATCCCCGAATAGCGCAGGAATGATCTCTGCGATTTCTTCAAAAGTTCTCATCGGCTCCGGATGCTCACATAACCGTCTTAGATCGGAATGGAGTCTCTAGGAGACAAAGACACATGCCCTAGAGCTACCATCTGATACCATGTTGTAAATTAGGTTGTAACCAGTAGATGAAGGTTGTAAATAGAAGAGGGAAAAAAGTGTAATGGAGGCGGAAGGTGGAGAAGGAGATTAGGGTTAAAGAGAGAAGTTGTGGGAAGATGAGAGAATGAATTGTTAATTCATTCTCCCACACTCATTGTATATATATATATATATATATATATATATATATATATATATATACATAATGGGGAGAAACCCTACAAAGGAGAACACTATTTACGTGACACTATTCACGCAACACTATTCACGTGAATAGTGAAAACCCAAAAAAAGGCCCCACGTGGGAAGTGGGACGCAGCCCACTTGAGACACCCACGAGGGTGTATTACATAAACTCCAACAGTATAACCCTCGTTTCTTCCCCAAATAACGGGCCCTTTATTCCCCAAAATAATGGCTGATATATAGCAATATAACACCCATTATTTTCATATAACATTTCGAAAATAACAAGTGTCTGTGTTATGGTGTTAACATATTTTGTCCTCATAACTCTATGTTCAATTTCATAATGAGCAACATTTTATTTTTTCATTAATTATTTAAAATAGAAAAATGCATAGCCAGCTAGAATGTTGGGTCCAAATAATGTGAAAGACTGGATGTTAAGGTCATCTGATTGGGTCGATTTTGGTCTAGGGGATGGTGTACCCATTGAATGTGGGGTCCCTATGCCTCTCCACATGTATCATACTGTAACATAGGCACGGAAGAGAGGTTCTTCCCATCCTGCAAGTATTTCTCATATTATAAGTGTTTTACATGAAGCTCGGAATTATGGGTCTATTCAATACTCCCAAATAAAAAGGGGAATTGGTTTATGGTTGATTCTGTAACAGATAAATAGGAATTGCTAGTTATACCTCATAAAAAAGACTACTTTCCTGGAATTAACTTTTTTTAAAGTGTCCTTGATAAACAAAACAGTCTGTCCTTGATACTAATACATGTGGCCATCTATGAATTCATCCAAACTGTTCATTAGTATGGACGACCAAGCCATGGGCCCACAGCCCAAAAGTAATACTGATTGGACAATCTTAAACACCAACATTTTAACTTTTTCAGACCATGTTTTTGGTCCCTAATGGACACTAAAATCATATTTTATTTATGTAGTCAATTTCACTACTATCATAGAACTCTAAGACATTGTTGTCTTTGGATTCTGCATATTGTGCCATTATCTGTGTCCAACATTACATGCATTTTCATTTCTGAGCTACTGGTACCTTGTCCATGATCCAATAGCCGATGGTTGGCATGTACTGCACCAAGTACATAACAGCAAGTACAGGCTGCAAGGCAGAGGAAAAATGTAATTATGTCAGATACGAAATTTCGATAAACCTAAGAATTGTATTCCAAATTTTGGGAAAACAAAGAGAAATGGAAAATCAATTAAAACTAGCTTCACTTGGTCATACTCAAATCAGCTTAAAATTCTGCAAGAAGCAGTGGTGTAAAGGGTAGACTTTACTGTCCATGATGAATACACAAGTTTTGCCCTTCAAATTATACTGTACATTTGGCTGCCAATGAATCTATCAGAACAATTCAATTGGCAGGCCACCCCTTGGATGGACCAGGTCCGACAAAATCATCCCATCCCAACCATCCATGCAATGGAGAAAACAAGCAAAAACTTGGACAAAAAGCAAAAAGAGAGGTGAAAGTAGTCTAACCGCCCAAAAGCAAAACAAAATTAAAGAAAAGAAAGAATGCCAATACATTAGATGGATTGGAATCCTAGCATTGCCTGTTTTGTAAGACTTGTGGGTAGGGTGGCAATAGGTCAGGTTGGGGTCAAATTTCAGCCAAGTAATTGTAACCTTGACCCAAACCCAACCTGGGTTGAAATGGTTCAATCAAACCCAATCCAAGGGTCAGAACCCCTCCAACCCAAACCTGCAAAACCAAGTGGGTTGGTTCTGGTTGCCGGGCTTTTCAGCTATTGGAAAGGCTATGGTTGGGTCAACTCCTACCAGGAACTTGTGACATTGACCCAACCCGATTTAAGTTATAAACAGACTTGACCCATGGGTGATCAACCCAAGGTGAACCAGAAAAAAGCAGGATTGGATGGTTGCCAACCATAGGTCATGTGTACCTTCAACTGAAAGACAACTTCTGTGTCCAGCAGTAAAAACCCAAAGCTCTGTGAAATTAACAGCATGAAACAGACAGACTAATAGTGATTTTTTATAACCTTTAGAGAATACAGTTTCCAATTTACAGTGACGATCACTACTTCTTGCTAGAGAGGTACAAGAGAATTACATTCCGGTCTCAACAAATGTAAAAAATATGATCAATAATATATGTGAATCTCTAAGGACCTTCTGCCTTCCTCAAAGCCCAAGAAACAATGTTAAAGGGGTCACCTTCAACTACCAATGGACCCATGAGAAAAAGTTATAAAACCATAACACCTAGCACACGAGTATGTAAATCTGCTTCAATAATGCAAAAATCTTCAAGAGCCACTTTTTGGTGGGTAATCTTCAAGAGCTTTGATCATTCCTAAGCGTTCCACCAATTCCAACCGGACCAGTGAAACCAGCTTTCAAGAAAGACTGGAAAATGGTCGGCGCGCGCAGCTAGATTTACAAACCAATTGTGAGATAGAAGGAACCTCTTGAAGGTATTCTCAAGCTTGATTTTGATGGCAGTTCTCTTCTAAATCCAAGGATTTGTGATGCTTTATAGGCAGGAAGGGGGAGATTAACATGGCATTTTTGGGTCCAATCTGTGTTAAAAGATTGCAATGAAGCATAAGCTAGAGTACTAGAAGAGCTAATATGGATTTTCAGAAACTTTTTGCAAGGCCCTTATCATGTGATTAATGGGCATCTAAAAAGAGCATTTAGCTTTTAAATCTTGGATGGTTGGATGCATCACCAACAAGATCTTGGATAGAATCAATATTTTAGATGTTTCTTTTAGACATGTTCAATAGGATACTAACAATGTTGCTGACTCATCTATCGGAAACTTAGTGAGTATCCAATCCCTTGAGTAAATTATCAATTAAGAACTAAAAGCAATTAATTGCATGAGAATGACCTGATCCGATATCCAAACTTCCTTTAGCCCATGTGTTGCTGCAATGATTGTTAGTTCAGCACACCTCTCTGAAGATACGCGCCTCTGTCAAAAAAGAAAAATGGATCTAAGACTAGTGCAAAAGTTAAAAGAATCCGAAGTGATATATGTCTACCACTTCTACATGTCCTCTCAAGTCTCAATAATTAAAGTAGGTTGAGACAACTATCAATTACCTCAGAATCTCATATATAAACATGAATCCGACAGAAAAAGATGCAATATGGCAGAAATAAGTGCTACATAGAACAATGATACTTTATAAATGAAGAACAGTAACAATTAGAACTAGTATATGGGAACTGAATCCTGAATCACTAAAGAAGGGGATCCTTTCTCTTGCTAAAGAGTTGACAACATCATTAGCGTCTTAATTCTTAGCTGAAGTGTATAGAGTTACATGAATTAGTACTATGAATCATATTGTGTGTGCGTTAAAAAAAAACTCATATTTTGTGAGCACTAAATACTTAGTAGAGGTTTTGATATTTTGTGCACCCACATCCTTTGGAGTGCCATGAGGTTGCTGACTCGTGGCCAAAGATGTTGTATCTAGGCACTCGATTTATATTGGCTCCCTTTATTTATTTTTCTTTTGCACTTTCCAATAAAATTTTCTTCATTACTCGAGGAAAAAAAATACTTGATAGTGTTCAAAATCTATTTCTTTTCTATCTACTCTTTTACTTCTTTTTTGCCCTTTTTTCTAACATCTAATTATCTAAAAGTAAAATGCAATTAATCCCACTCATACAGGGTCTGCATCAAGGCTCAAAGCATTGAATCTTTTTCCATCTAACATCATTAAAGTCTATTCTCATAGCAGAAATTCTGACTTAACAACACTATCATAGATGTGAGTCAGTTAATTTTCACCAGTAAGAAACTACTAAAATATCGCTTCATGATAAAGTGTGTGTGCTCAAGGATTATGGATGTAAAATGCTCACCCTAGAAGAACCCTTTTGTTCCGAAGAGCTTGCTCCAGTACTGCTTGATGTCTCTATCGGTCCAGGACAAACAACTGTCACTTTAATCCCTTTCTGACAAAGCTGATCATGATAGAATAACATGCACGGGTTAACATCCAGTACGTATTTAAAGTGAAATATGTTATGGAATCTTTTGAATTACCTCATGCTATAAACAATGGATTCTTCATCCATAACACCAGGAAACCAGTGACGAAATTAATAATAGTTCCACTCAATACACTAAAGGAATTTAGCGCACCCATTGGGTAGACTGTAAAGACTGTCTGCTAATCAGAGCAATACGTTTGGCACCCACGGGCTGTGAGGCCCACAACTCCATAGGTCACACAATTCACAACTGGAAGATCCCTTGAGGTAAAATTCAACCAACCAGATGAGATTTAATTATTAATCATGAATTCATTCTATCGTTTTCTCTTTTTCTGGACTGTTTCCACATATCTTTTCTATCAGTTCAAAAAGATTACAACTACATGGATGCTTAGGATCATCCAATCAGGCTAGATTTTGCCCAGGAGAGTCCCATTTCCGACACTACACCCCACCCCCAACTCCTCGAAGGATGTACACCATGTATGCTGTTGTCATTTCTCAGGCTGTCCCAGTGGGACCCTTGGATTTCCTCCAATGTAAAGCACGCTTGAACTCTTTTAACTGGTGAGAAGCTGTGAGGAATGCATGTAATCCAAGAAAAATTTAGTATTGTCGTATCATCTAGCATCTAGGTTCAGTTAATCAGCCAGAAGCAATGCTCAGAATTCTAGACTGCAGTTTGATGTTGGGTTTGCAGTTTCCAAGTTTGGCTTGGCCAAATCAACGAAAAAACCTCCTAATTCTTCTAAAAAAAATCAACTCTTGACAAAAAAAAATTGTGAAAAACATCTTGCAATATATACTCAGAGCTCAGCCAAAGTGAGTCAACTCGACTGAGGTCCATTTCAATCTGGGATTTCAGGGACATTGGGAAGAAGTCTTAACTCAAAATGGAAATTGGCTATTCTGCACAAAGTTCTAAACAAATTTCCCCAGTATTTAATGAAATTTACAAGAAAATAACAGCTTAAGTTTTTTTTCCTTGTAAACAACCTTAACTAACATGGATATATAACTGACCCCTCCCCCTCCAAAAGATGCTATTTTAGCCTGTACAGTATTTTGTGATAAGAGGATAATTTTAACATGCGAGGCAGCATGAGACTTTATGTTTTCTCACCCATCCACTGTCCACATGGCACACATGCAATAACTTCTAGACCTTGACCTGGGAGATCTCTTAGCCTCAAAATCAGTGTCATGCTGATCTGAACCATTTGTTATATTGGCATTTTTCTGGACCATTGGTTGAAAGGACCGGAAAGAAGTTGATTGATTGGATGGTTAAGATCATTCGATCAGTTTGTGTTTCGGCCATTCCAAGGGGTGGCGCACGAATGTAGTGGGCTTGCACCTCTTTCATATTTGCTACGTGGACTGTAGGGGGGTAAGGAAGAAAGCATTTTCATATTTCAATGATTTACCATCAAGTTTACATATTAGTTCCAGGACCATTGCCATTTTTTTCTGAATCTCCAATGGAATGAAACAGACCATGGTTAAGACATCTGATCAGATGGTTTTTACGCTAGCAAATCTCCTACATATGGGGCAACCAAATGTTGGTTCCTGAAGCTTCTGTATGTGATCCATATGAACATAATAGGTAGGTCAGATGTACAAGAGTCCAGACCTAAGTATTCCTCTACTGGATAACAAAAACAAGGTTACAATGGAAGCTACCAATGATGTAAAAACTAGAGATTTAGAAACAAGACCAGACTAGATGCTTCACCATGTGATGGAACTGTGACACCTACTGGACCTGTTTGAACCTTAGTTCCACACGTGGAAGCTGAATTGGGTGTGGATTTGGAGCGGGAAGTGTTGGTCCATGAAAAGGCAGATGACAGGAGTAGTAAACTCTCTCTCTCTCTCTCTCTCTCTCTCTCTCTCTCTCTCTCTCTCTCTCTATATATATATATATATATATATATATATATATATATATATATATATATGTTTAATATAATACTAAATATTTATTTATTCAGTAGTTGTATGCATATAAACCTAAATATTTAACTCTATTTTTTTATAGGTAAGTAAATTTGTATAAAAGAAGAAGAAAGGGGAAAAACCCCGACAACAAAAGCAAAAAGAAGATAACAGGAGGTAGCAAGGAAGGCCCTCGCTAACTACAAAAGCAAACTATACAAATCAAAAGACTAAACAAGTCCATGTACAGTCTTCCCAACTAAACACAAAACAAAATCCTCTAAGCATAGGCCCTTGAATTCAATAAGGATGGAAGACTAGAAATATACCATAGCTCTTACTGTCATGACAAATTATTCAATCCCCTCAACCTTATCTTCAAAAAAACGACTCTTGTTCTCCTTCCGTAAAACCTATATATGGCAAAAGGGAGTAGGCAACCAAAAGTCCAATCATGAGCACTAAATGCTTCAACATTCCACCCAAGGAAGAGCTCAAAAACACTCTTAAGAACATTCCATCTTATTCCAAAGAGCTAATAAAAACACTAGTCACACATCACTGGCAAACCGACAATGAATGAGCAATTGGTCGATAGACTTAGCGGTTGCTTTACACATAAGACACATATTCGGTACAATCTTCCCCTGATTAATCAAATGATCCACAGTTAGATTTTGTTATGCACCATTGTCCTCACAAAAAAAAAAAAAAAAACCACTTCTAATGGAATTGAGGAGCCCCACACAATGGTAGCAAGAAAAGGAGAACACATCGAGGCAGCGAACACTGAGTAGAAAGACCTAACTGAGAATTTAACTCTAGCTAGAATATAAAGCAATAAAAATTTATGCAACACAATTTGTGACTTTAAAGATGATTTGTCAAAATTGTGCAAGTGATATCTATGGGTGGGAAGTTTTGAGGTCTTGGAGCAAGAGCAACACCTGGGCAGAAGCTTCTTGCAACTAAGATGGATTCTTCCAAGGATGCTCTAATGACGCTTTTAGTGGGTGTGGAAGGATATTATGGCCCCTAGTCCCTTTTGCCATCATGTGGACCATTTGGAAGGAGAGGAACTCAAGGATCTTCGACAGGAAGCAAGGAGGGATCCCGATGTGGTCCTGAAAGTTAAAGTCTTCCTTTATCTTTGGACTTCCTTCCACTTCGAGTTTAAGGGGTGCTTTTTTGAGAATTTTGTATTCAGATGGGATGAATTGCTACACCTAACTCCTTCCTTAGGAAGTTAGGGTAGAGTCGTTTGTAAGCTTTTCTAGGGTTCTCCCTTAATTAATCATCTTTACTTATCAAAAAAAAAGATTGGAATAGAGAAACAGAGTTTATGGTTTGTGGGCACTACTCCAGTTGGACCATCAATTTTCACAAGCAAAAGATGGTTCAGTTAGCTTCTGCTGAATCAGATAGTTTAGAATTTTACTTTCATACCTTGCAAAAGAATTTTTGTGAGATTTGATCCTATCAAAAAATAAGACCAAATATTACCAAATTTCTTGCACCATCTTTTTCCTTTATATGCCACTGCAACCAACATAGGGTTTTGGAAGCTTCAGGATTGTCCCACGCCACTTATATTCAATGGTTAATCTAAAAGTAGGGTTTATGTATACTTGTGGGTCATGGCCAAAGTTTATCTCCTCTTTCCTCCTTCTCTGTCGAGCCCAACACAGCCGGTCTCCAATTGATTCACCCAGATCACCCATGCTCTCTTTGAAGCAAGAAGGAAACTCTTTGCCCGTAGTTGAGTTGAGAATTTTAAAATGGGCTTCAAGGTGGGATCTCATTGGTTTTTATAGGAAGATGAAGAGGCTTACCAGCTAAGAACCCAACAACGACTAAAAGGGATGGACAGCTTGGAGAGCTTTTGCACTCTTCTCATACCTTTAGAGTTATTTACAATAATGCGACTACCTAAAAATAGAAACAACAGCTCCCTTTACATCCCAAGTACCTGTTATTTCACCAAAAGCCCATCCAGGTTCAAAAATTCCCCTACAAACCTAATTTGCCTCACCATTAACTTGATGAATTGAACCAACAACCATTAAATATTGTGTTCTTGCTAATAGAAGCCTTTATTATAGGAAAATCCATTTGAAAATAAAGTACACTTCTATATATAACCTTTCAAAATCAATTTGCCAATTTAACCCGTGGGATTTACATATTTGCAATAGGCACAATTGATTAATAATGGTTATGTTAGAAAATAGGATTATGATTAATGGAATCCTTTCTCGAATCCTACTCAATTAATCAGACAAGTCTCTCTAAAACCAAGACCACCTATGTATATTTCATAAATGCATTACTAGTTAGTGTATTAAGGCATGAGACCAACCCACCTAACTAAATTTTAGAATTCTCAAGTCAAGGGGCCATATAGGAAACTAACATAAGTAAGATACGAGACATTATTTTTACACAGTAAGATTAACCTAGTAGCAATACATTGCGATTCGGCTTCAATGTACGCAAGTATGTGGATGTGGAGTCAATCTCCCTTGATTGGGAGTACATCACACTACCATGCATGGTCATCCACATACAATGATTGTGCAAGTAAGATGTCCCGACGTACCCCCACTCATGAGCGTTCCAAGTCAACACCAAGCTGGGGAGTCAATTCCCATGTGGAACAACCAAAGTTGCCACTTGTTCTCCCGAGGTAGAATCTTCAGGGCATAGCTTTTCCAAAGAAAACTCACTTTACCCCACACATGCAATATAATATAATACATCCATCTATAAACCAAAATTAATCCAATAAAAGGAACCAAGTCAATAAAATAACTTAACGTGAACAATTTAAAGTTGGAAAAAATCCTAACAGCCACAACCTCTTTTGTAATGACTTTCGACGTGAAAGTTGCTTTAGCATTGAACTTTTGGAAGAAACGAATGGGCTTTCTAGTGCTTCTTTCTTCGTAACATATATTTTAAACCATAGGTGCTAAGCTATAAAATATCTACTATAGCTAGTAAAAAAAACGACATCATACACCAAATAGTTACAAAAAAATTCATGTATTTCCTGAACTTTATTCCAAAATCATAAATATAATTTTCACATTAATGTAAGTATGTTGAATTGATATGGGTACGGGTGTCAGAGTCCGACACAAATGTGGAGTGTCCAATTTGGCGAACCTTGAAAAATAGGATTTCTGGACTCAACAATATATTTTGGATAATGTGAAACAAATTAATAATTATTTATATAATAATTAGAATAATAGTAGATAATGTGATAGGATATCTTATGATTTTTTTTGATAACGCAGGTATCCCCTCACACATTGATGATGGGACTAGTCCTTCGGTTGTGCGCGCTTACCCAAGCCTTCCCGTACACACAACACGGTTTACGCAAGGGGGCACAATCTCGAACTCACGACCTTGGGGAGCATACCCAAGTCGCTACGTCTTACCACTGAACCACTCCCGTTGGGGGTAGATATCTTATGATTTGTATCATGTGCTTATAGACGAGAATAAATATATCAGATGTTATAAGTTGCAGAGACAACTTCAATTACAAAGTAGAACTCATAACCTATGGCAAATGTTAATTAGTATCTTGCAAGAAACGAAAGAAAAAAATATATAATTTGGAAGTGTCGCACCAGAATTTGTATCATGTCAAACCTCGAAACATGTCTAACAAGGGTACTTTACCCACTTAGAAGAATTCATGCAACATAAGAGATATTTCTTCTAGGATATCTTTATAATAAAATCCATTTTAATTAGATAGTACTACAACTTTTACATATTCAACCTGGTCAAATTTCACAAAACCTTAATCATTAGGTTTATGATACATTGATACTACGGGTAAATGTCAACCTTCATTATAGTTTCCTTTACATTTTATATTTTTCTATATTTTCTTTTAGAATAGTCTCCCTACACTTCAATTTGAACTTGTCTAACCAGACACTGACCTCTCCAGTTAAGTGGCCAGTCCAGTTTTCAAATATGATGTCTTGGCCAATTAATCTACACATTCTGTCAAAAGTGGCATGATATGTATAAAGTCAAGGTCAATGCAGAACTCCCGATTTATCCAGAAGACAGAAGTTAAAGATATACCTCGGAACGCAAAGTATGAAAGTATCCATTTAAAGCATACTTTGAAGCAGAGTACACGGCCTGACCTGGTGCAGGTGTCTTCCCTGCAGCACTGCTCATCTGCACTTGAAATGTAATTAAATAATTAAAGAGTAAAGGAAATAAGTATGGGGAGGTGCCAGCCATGGATTTTGAGGCTTCGGCAATCTATAAACAACTGATTCACACCAATCAAAATAAATAAATAAACAACTGATTCACCAACTCATCAATCCGCAATGACCAATAAAGGAACACCTCTTGGATTGACAAAGCCCATAATCGTGCCTACTACAAAACCCTAACCATTAAATCATTCTCTATTCGATGGCCAGTGCGACATTTGATAAAAAAAAATCTATCAATAGGATGGTTAGGATCATTTGATCAATAAGTATTTTGGGCTTGGTGCATCCATGAGGTTTCCCATAAAACAACTGTGATTCGTAAGCATGTGCACAATTTTGTGTAAAGAGGAATTCTAGCAACATGCAATCAGAATCACACACCCACTTTATTGGGCCAAGCCTACACCTAAGAGTGTTTTGTAATTTCAATCACCCCCCTTTGTTACATATTAAAAAAAAAAATCACCCCCCTTTGTCCCTAAGTAAATTACCAGCACCCTCAGGAGTTGATGTGGCCCAATAAAGTGGGCACATGAGCTGGAGTGTGTGGTAAAGCATGTATTGCTAGCACTCCTTTTGGTGTTAAAAGAG
Source organism: Euptelea pleiosperma (assembly GCA_035048495.1). NCBI lineage: Eukaryota > Viridiplantae > Streptophyta > Magnoliopsida > Ranunculales > Eupteleaceae > Euptelea > Euptelea pleiosperma. The sequence goes on from CM068551.1 coordinate 3,466,429, forward strand.
CGAGCCCACTTCCCATGGATCTTTGCCTTCCCATATATATTTCTCCTAAGAAAATAAGAATACAAACATGAGCATGCATTGTTTCAAGAACAACTTCATGTGAGCACATCAAATAATAACTGGAATCTATTTCAACATACCACGACAAAATGGCCTTTCCCCCTCCTCAACATGGAAGGTGCCAAGAGTCGAGTGAGAGTTATTGTCCCCAGTACATTTACATCGAATGTGGCCTAGATACAAAAGAGTAAAGTATCAATTTTTTATTTTTTGATAAAGTTGTTAAGTATCAAATATGAGTCACTCAAGATAAACAATAACAAGTACTACTTGATGAGAATAATTTGTCAATACGTCCTGACGGTTAGATCCCACCTCTGACCATCCATATAAGTTATAACACATGCACCCACTGACTCATGGAGGACCATGTATTTTTGCAGTCACAAATTGGGTCTGACCATCCGGATGTACTGACCCAAGTATTCATCTAATTTGATACCTTAAGACTTTCCTCAGTCACATCCAAAGCAGTTGTCTTCTGCAAACAGAAAACCAACCCAGAAAAAGATTGTTAGAAGCAAACAGTCATAATCTGCCCGATTTCACTACAGCACAGTTACACGTTTAAAGTCATACATTTTGCTTGCATGACAAGCATTTTGGCACATTTTCATCAGCAGTATGTCCCAACGAGGAGTATTTGTTACAGTGGTCTAGTAATACAGTGCCACTTCTCTAGTCGTCAAGTTTTCAAGTCACTCAGTTTGAAACATGTTTTCGGTCTTAAGCTTTGTGCTTCTCTTTTCTTCTTCAATTAACAAGTCGAATGCAACTAAATAAGAGAGAAGTTACAAAGATGGGCGTGTGCCCAACACATGAGTACAACAAAGGTGAATGGCACAACCAGATTTTCAAAAAATGTAGTGTGTGTTACATTGTCCCAATGTATTCGTCAGATTCTAAGAGATCAGAAGGATCAATCTGGCTAACAACCTTGAGCACGTCGTTAGCTGATGTAGTCTGGATACTCCATTCAAGCACGTCCTTAGAAGTCCCAATGAAGTAGCCAAGTCCTTGTGCAGCCAATGAGCTGATCGTCCTTCTATGTATGTTGGGAACTTCAATCACTAGTTACTCTCCGTTTTAGCATTTCTCTCATTTGTATGAACAAACTTTTATTAATTATCAACAAGGAAATAAATTTCACGAAATTATCGAAATATTTCGCGAAAGATTTCCATTTTCTAGGTTACCGACAGGAAAGAATACTTACGTCGAAATAATGTTAAATTTCCTAAAATATTTTCATTCATGTCGAAATATTTCGCGTGAACAGTAAATTTCGATCAATTGACAATGTAAATATTTATTATTTCGGTCGAAATGTTTCGACGTGTATAGAAATATTTCAATCGTAGGTAGGAAACATCTCATTTGAGTTCAAAACCGTTATAAATCTCATATTTGATCCATTCAACCCTTTTCCATACATTTTGTTTATACAAAAGATCAATCCATTGTAGATTTTTTGGTTCATAGATTGATCGTGAGGAAGAATCAAATCCCGTTTGGGAGTTTTTTCGAATTCAAAATATACATAAGGATAAAATTTCTTGCTACAAATAAATAGGTTTGGTGTAAATTCATTAAATTTATGAATCTATGATGCATTTACACTAGATTTGTGCACGGATTGAAGATCGTTTAGGGTGAAATTTGGGAAAAACCCCGATTTCATTGGTTTTTACCCTAAACATCCGTGATTGTGCATAAATTGATTATATGTTGTATAACTTAGCCCGCTCTACAAATTGGTTGGGTTAAAAAAAATTCAAAAAAAATTAACCCTAATATTTTTTTTTCAAATAAAAAATTAAATAAATGTTATAAGTTAATAGTAAATAGGTTTTCTAAAATTACATATAATATTAAGAAAATAATGTAAGTGAATAAGGATTTGTTAATATATTACTTTATGACTTCTTTATAATTAGCAATTAAATAATAATTATATAATTAAATTAAACCTTGACTAATTAAAGATACTTGCCGCGACATATTATAGACCATTATGATCATTCATTTCCACACTACATATGGTTGTATATTATGGTTTGAAAGCTTATGAGTGTTTTTGTGCTTGTTTCATCATTTCCTAAAGTTTCCACAAACATTTCCACAATATTTCCATCATTTCTGCATTATTTCCATCATTTCCACGAAAAATGTATTATTTCCACACTGGTCGAAATATTTCCATTTTTAGACTGGTCGAAATAAACCTCGAAACCGAAATTTATTTCCTTGATTATCAATATAGGTGTGTGTGGACTCTAAATTGAGTGTGCTACACAGATTGTGAATTGGCTATTTCTAGAAAATCTACCATTGCTCAGATGTCACTTACAGGGCGTTCGTAAGCTGCATTATGGACCATATAATCAACACCTGTACTGGGAAAAAAGGACTCTGCTTTCTGTACGGCTTCCCTGAGAGATTCTTCACCAGATGCCAAATCCAAAGGTAAAACCTTAACTCCGTCAAGTGCATGTTTACCTATGCAAAGACTATCCAAAGATTAGGAGAAAGAAAAGAAACAATATTAGAATATAGATCAGTAGAAAACCAGAGTAGTACATGTACAGTTTGTGATGGAAGGTATATACCAACAAGTTGTGTTTTGACTCTCTCTAGTTCAGCTTCACTTTGTGCAGAAATTATGAGCTTGGCCCCTAAACTGGCAAGCTGTTTCGCGAGAATCTCCCCTACCGATGAAATGAAAAAGACATAAATGTCTCACATTTAAGTGATGCCACAATGAAAGGCCAACTCTTAATGCTTTCTGACTAAAACATTTATATTGTTGAAGAGAGAAAAAGTACAAATAAGATTCAGCAGGGACAACTTGATCTAAAGTTAAGCATCAGCTTTAAATAAAAGAAAAGCAGAGCAATCTGATTCCGATCCCTATTGACTTTTTTCCACATCTTGTGGAAGAAGAAAATCATAACCTTCTAGATCTTATTCCATGTAATAAGATTTCAAATACTACATTTCAAAACTTCACCCAGCACTGTCAGATTTTTGTTTGAGGATACTATTACGGTCAATTAGAGATGACATGGTTTTAAGTAACCATATGGAGAGGTGTATCAAACCATGCAACACAGATAACTATCATTGGTACAACCCCATATTGCTTGATATGCATTGTTGATGCACCCCTGGACCACTTGAAATGAATCGTAATACGAAATGAATTTAAAGAAGAAAAAAATTACACATAATGGTACCAAAACGACCAACGGAAGCTCCAATACATTGCATAATTTTCATCGGTAAAGCTCCAATACATTATTTGGACTGGTGTTTTGAAATACTACAAAACGACCAAGGGAAGCACAGAGACTCCTATGTATGTCCGATTACAACACTGTCACAATTAATATAAGAACACAAGATCTTCATGCCCCCATCAATCTGAAGTTGAACTGCAGTTAAAATTAGGACCGAACCCGACACTCAGAAATTGTGCAAGCAAATGTAGCTAAAACTACTACAATACTAAATCCAAACACCTTAGTTAGTCGAATGGTATTAACGGCCGATACATATCATAACTCGATGCGCATCATGTATTGAATTCTACGACACAATGTAATTTATCACAATTTTTTTCTAATTCATCCTACGATACAACACAATGTGATATTTATTGATACATATCATGATAAAAGATTTTCAATACCATGATTAGAACCCATATTCAAGAAATAATAAGATGATAGCGAATCACTTACCTATTCCGCGGCTGGCACCAGTAATCCAAACAACCTGACCATGACCCATAATTTTAAATAAAAGAAAGTTAAACAAAATTTAAATAAGAATTCAAAGAGGGTTTTATGTATCAGAAATTGCTAACCTTATCTTCGATTTCTTCACGTTTTGCATGCCCTTTCGACAGTAATGTAAAATCCCCTTAAAAATTCCAAAAAACGAAATCAAGAAAATTTAAAGTTTGCCAAATTAGCATCAAAATAGCTCAAGAAAGGGAGTAAATTGAGAGGAAAAGAGAGAGAGAGAGACTATCGTTTGGTTGATTACCATCTGCAATGGCGAATTTAATGAAGATTGTGAAGATTGCAGCGAGGAATAACGAAGTTAAGACCAGAGTCAGCATTCTCAGTTGGAGAGAAATACAATTGGAGTTCGAAAATTAGTTTTTCTTCGTTCTCGTCATCTCCGACAAATCCATTAGATGCGCACTATTGATGCTAACCTGGGCCAAACCCGAGCTTCAGACAGCTCTACCCAAAGCCCAAACCATCCCGGGCGCTCGAGCCCAACCCAACCTCGTCATCACTCAGTCCAAGCCCAACTTGGGTTGGTTGGGTTAAGGAGGGTTGGTGACAGAAATTAGCCTGTCACTCTTAAGCAGTGTTTGAAAACTCAAAAACTCAACTAGACTCGACTCACTCTATATATAGGGTCACGATTAAGGGACAAAAATTTTTGACAACAAATTTGGCGTATCCACATGGAAGATGAATCAATGGCTGATTTTTGGTGAGGATGATCTCCTCACCATATAGATCACCCCTACAAAAAATCAACCCATTCTGAAATTTCTAACCCCATCAAATCTAGTTTTCAAGCTAACGGTAAAGATAGACGGTCCATAATTCTTCAACTTGTAAACCAAGCTACGAATATCGGAATGATTTAAATTTTTGTGAGGATGATCTCCTCACCATAGGGACCATCCTCATTCCATTACAAAACTTCAAATTTATATATACGCCTGCGCCAATTTTTTTTGTTGTCAATGGGTTAGGATCAGGGAACATAAAATTTGACAACAAGAAATTGGCGCGGGCCCATATATAAATTAGAAGTTTGGGAATGGAATGATTTTTGCTGAGGGTGGTCTCTATAGTGAGGCCTGGTTTACTAGTTGAAGAATTATGAATCGTCTATTTTTACCGTTAACTTGAAAACTATATTTGATGGGGTTTCAAAATTGACTGAATTTTTGTATGGGTGATCTTATACGGTGAGGAGATCATCCTCACCAAAAATCAGCCATTCATTCATCATCCATGTGGGTTCGCCAAAATTGTTGACAAATTTTTTTGCCAAACATTTGTGAGGATGATCTCCTCACCATGGAGATCATCCTCACTAAAAATCACTAATTTTTAAAGTTTCTAACCCTATCAAATATATATATGGACCTAAATTTAATGGCGAAAATGGACTTACAATCTACTTTTCATAAGGCTATAAATGTTGGAATAGGCTGATTTTTGTGAGGTTGATATCCATGTTGAGAAGAATATCATCACCAAAAATTAGCCCTTAACTCATCTACATGTGGGCCCCATGTCCATTAGTCATAAGTCAACTCGACGAGTTTCGAAACTCGTTCCAGTTTTATATATATCGAGTTTTTGCCAAGTCAACTCGACTAGTGGGTAGCATGTTCTTAGTGGTGTGCTTTGACACATTTCCAAAATTACTCTTGTATAATTTGATTACTGTATTATAAAGGACATTTTAATTTTTTTATATTTAAATATTAATTGCACCTACCACAATCATTACAAAAATTTTAAAAGTACTTAACTCAAATTTCAAAATTGTCTTCAAAATTTAAAAAATCATTACTATATTCATGCAGGTAAACATAACAAACACAGCCAAATACTTGCAAGTTCCCAACATCTGGTACCTTCTTGTGTAGCATCTTGTTGGAAATTACCGAAGATAGAGTTTTGTTATACAAATAGGCTACAAGCCTAATGCATTCACCCTAATAAATTTCAAGGTTGGTCAAGCCTACAACACAATCCTTGTGTAAGGACCCAATCAGAGAAAGCAACTGTATCCCAAAATTGGTCCCCTAGGATTGCAAAATTTCAAATCATCCCTCCATAATCTTCCAACACTATTCCTTAGTTTGCAAAAATTTCCAATTTTGCTATCATTTTAAAATTTTCCCTACATATATCAATGTATGTTGAATGTATAGGGGGCATTTTAGTCTTTATAAAACTATTTTTTGCAAAAAAAAAAAAAAACTCTTTATATCTATCAATATTATAATGGTGCTCAGCCTGTTAAGCCGTAGGCCGATCCCATGAGCCTTCACTGTTGTTGTTTTTCTTCGAAAATTATCTTATAAAATAAACCAAAAAGGCAAACCTACCCAACAACAACACAAACAACCTTGACACCTCTCCTTCACTTACGTCCATCCCACATGGTCCCCACTACTATAAATAATGAATATTGTACTTCCTATAGCTATGAAATTTACTTAAAAAGTATAGATAAAAAGTCTAAGATGACCCATGATCCATCCCTTATTGTGTTAATCTACACTAGTGGGATGTATGTTCGTTCGCATGTGATTAACAAATTTTAAAAGCTATACTAAAGAGGTAGTTTTGAAAGTTTTGTCAATATAAGGGGTTGATTTTAGAATTTCGGTATCTTTTTATTGTAAGGCAATGATATCTTTCTATTATTAAGGCATTGTTGGACATGATTGTGTAAAGCTTGACTTTTTTACTTGAAAATATTAGATAGATATGTCATTCATTGAGAATTATAAAAGTTTCAGCCAATACTTAATGTTCATTGTGGTGTGGGGAGAGTAGTTAGTAAAGGGATGCTGGAGAGGACGGAAGGGATTCCTCATTGGATCACCATTCTTTTAGAGAGGGACATGACATTGTTGGAGAACTATCCATTTTTAAAGAAAATAAATAGAAGAGAAGTATAGAATTACACACGAATGAAGCGAAAAATAAGAAAAATAAAATCCTAGCACAGATTTCCAAATGTAATGTAAATAGAAATAAAAATCACAAAAGTTAGAAGACTATTTGGTGACTGAGGCTTGCATCCAACGCAATGTCCTAAAGGCAGAATATGCCCCTACTCCGGTGGCGACAAGTCTGTGGGTGTCAACCTTCCAAGATTCAATAGCCGCCGACTCGAAGAAGCAGCACTTCAAATCATAGTCGCAGTGAACAAGAATATAAGAAATGCTCTCAAAATTTGAAAAATAAAAGGTTTTGTAATTTCATATGACTACAAAAGACAACTTAATATGAGAAAAATAAGAGAGAGAGAGAGAGAGAGAGAGAGAGAGAGTTTATGTGTGTAAGAACTATTTGTGTTGAAAAGTAGTGTAAAATGTAACAGAAAAGAAACATATTTAAAGAAAAATAGGTGACTATACCGAACAAGTGTTTGTCTATTGTAGACACCCATTGGGAACAGATGGATTTTGGGTTAAACTCAAACCCATAAAATCGACTCAAGTTTAGAATAAACTTTACATAAAATATAAGAACCCGACTTCACATGTGCACGCACATACAACACAGCATAACATGAAATGGCTCAGTTGAGCTCGATTTTACTCAACGCTCGCATATGTGTTGATAAACTTGCATAATTGTGTCCAAGGGTACGAAATTAAGATGCCCAAGGTCTCCAACCTAAGAGTCCAATCCTCAAGTATATAAACTCAAGAATAGTCTTGTCATAAGCAATATGGAATTAAAAACCATACAAATACAATCAATTTGAGTGAAAACCACTAAAGTTTTTCTTTTAAAATATTTCATTTAAATTTTATAAAGTTTGAAATCAAATGAGACAAACAACATTTACTTTTAAAAAGCAAATGAAAAAACCTAGGTTTAACACATCTTAGGTTCAAAAAACTAAATAAAGTTGTTATATGTAAACTTTATAATAACAATCCCCCACAAGAATAAAATAAGAATAAAAAATTGATAGCACTTATAAGAAAATTTATGTATTGGTAGGAGTATCTTTTCGACTGAACCTTACTTAGTGTTAGTTTACAAGATTTATTGACTGTTTAATGAACATGATGTCTTAAATTGCTCAATTGTTTAGTAAATTTTTTCTTATTTTTTTCTAATTTAATTGGGTGTGTTCATTTTGGTCTTAAATAATACGAATGAGATGGAGACAACTTCTCCATATATAGTGCATCACATTAATCATTCATAACTAATTGTCCCATTAAACCTAAATCTTGGGATCTCTAGTCAACTAAGTTAGATTTCCATTGAGATGCTTTATATATCAATAGAAATTAAGCCAATTTCTCTTGATATAAAATATATTAACTCTCTAGATAATCTCTCAATTAAAGGATTTGTTAAATTATCTTTCAACTTTACAAAGTTATAGATATAATATCATTAGAGATTAGCTATTTTACTAAGTTGTGCCTTTGATTTATGTGTCTAGATTTGCTATTATACAAATTATTCTTGTTTTAACCATAGCAACTTGATAATCGCAATATATACAAATAGTTGGCATCGGCCTAAGCTAAATAAAAATATCTTTCAAAAAGTTTATTAGACATTCAACTTCCTCACCAGTCTTATATAGTGTAATAAATTCTAATTCCATAGTAGATTGGGTAATATATATTTGTTTGATGGATTTTTGAAGGATAATCGCTCCACTTAGGCTCTGCTTGGTATGCCAAAACAAATGCATTTGCATTGGTTTACACTAGGTCCCACAATTTTCGGTACTTGGTTACCCTCCGTAAAGTGGGACCAATGTAAACTAATGCAATGCTACTACATTCACCTTTAATAAATCACCGCATTATAACGCTGGAAAAAAACTCGCTGAAGTATAATGCAAAAGCTGTCGGCGACATATTCTCTCCCTTTCTCTCTTTCTACCACGACAAAACCTATGATATTATGTCTGTAACTCTCCTCTTCAAAGCTTCATTAATGGCGGATTCCTGATTTTTCGATTGAACGAGCTTTCTGAACACAGTATTGGTTGCTAGTACGCAATCTCACGAGATTCAGATCTAATAGCAGCATTCGAGTGATCTACATAGGCATTCCAGGGACGGTAGTTGAGCTTCCAAATCTGAAGATTATCATATTTCAACAATGGAAGTCAGGCAAGAGAGGTTCTTCTAAAGCTTCGAGCATAGGTTCTTAAGCTATTTATGTTTCTGTTTGGTTTCTAGGATTCTGATTTCGCAAATGAGTTGAGTTTTTTCTGAGTATTTGGCTTTGATGGTTCAATTTATTTTGTCATTTTCTCGGTTGGATAACAGAAGCTCGAAATTCTATCAAAAGGGAAAGACTAGAGCTTGCCGTGCAAATTAGTTTTAACTCTGAATTCTCTTTTTCTCCGTTTTGTTTCTTTGACATTTTCACCAACATTTAATGTGTAATTAGTTGTGTTGATGCATTGGTTCTTAGTTGATAGAGTTAGTATATATTATAGTGGTCAATAGTTTGTGATGTTTAATGGATTGAAAACACGTACTTCGTGAAGTTGATGGTCTCTTTCAAGGGACAGATTTATGATTGCATTGAATGTTCTTTTTCTTGCATTGCGTAAATACTACCTTGTAAAACATGATAATTTCGGTCAATTGTTTGTTTTACAAGGTTCTGTTACTGCAATCATGTTTTACAAGGTACATTTTACACAATACAAGAGAAAGAACATCAGCTCGAGAGGTGTCATGCTTGTTGAGCACAAACTCAATTTTCAAGTTCATGGACTGAGAATTGCTAGTCGCAACTAGTAACTTAATAGTTAATACTTCATTCTACATAGATTTCTTATAATAACCGAATAGATGCAAGGTACTTAAGACCTTAGGAGGCTCAACCAAGTATATTTACAGATCTCAGACCTACTTGGTTGAATTCGCTTTGAAAAATCAAATACCTAGTGTTTAGGAAATCAGACGTTTTATTAGAGTTTTGATCAAGTAATCTATCTATTTTTTCTATTTAAATTTTTGTTTCAAGATATTTTTTGTTTCATGTCTATCCTTGTTTTCCTCATTGTATTTTCATGTCCACTTAGGTCGTGTTTGTTCTTCTCGTTGCATTTTCTCTTGGCTGTTTGATCATAAAGAAAGTTCTTAAAAACCTGTTCTAGTTCTCTACTGAAGTGCATTCTACTGTACATCGTATATTCTCTGTTACATGCCTATCTCTTGTAGGATGATTATAAACTTTATACACCATAATGATGTCTATAAAATCAATATTCATAGACATGGTGGTTGTGATTGTTGCCAGGACCTACTGCTCAATGGTTGTTCTTCAGAGATGTCCTAGGCCTTTAGTGACTACCTTGATGAGACTAATGAGCAATCTGTGAAATCTGTAAAATTATTGTCAAGAGCTCTCTTTTTTCTTGATTTCATTTATTTTGAGAGTAGACAAGCTTATATTTTCTACTTAGATATAGTGAATAATGTCTTTTAGATGTTCGTTGCTTGATGACCCAATAGCTCATACATGAAAATTTGTAACTTGTTTGGAATTTGTGAAAACTTCAAGTTTTAACTTGTTTCATAACTTGATATTACCTCTTATCATTCCCAATGCTGGTCACGTGAAATTTGATTTCTTCTACTCTTTTGCACAATATATGGTTTCTCTAGTAATTCTGCAGTAATCAAACCTTAGTAAGATAACTGTTATTTCTTCCAAATTTAGAGTTAGTTGTTCTCTACCCCCACAAAAAGATCACCAGGAAAGTTGTGGGTTCAATCTCATTCCTGGGTAGATGTTGAAATAATCAGTCCGTTCTCTTTTACTCAAGAATACCTAAAAAGGGGGGGAGGGGGTGATTAGGTATTCAAAAATTAATCTAACCTATCACAAGTTTACTGGTCAAGGTAAGGTGATAAACTCGCATGCCTTAGTTGATTGAAAAAAGGATTATCTCAACCGACTCAAATCAAATATACCTCCGTGGTATATTGTCTTTTCGTCGTTTGAATTAATCAATACAATTAGTGGAACAACAATCAAACATCCACAAGACAAAGAGTTTTTACGTGAAAACCTTAGCCAAGGAAAGCCATGGGACTACGTCCAGACGGAAAGTATCACTAATTGAAAAGTTAAATGAGACAGAAGTTACATATGCAACACCGTTGCAAATGTAGCTTCCAACCTTAGCCAAGGCCCATTATCGATGTGTCCATATCCTCTGAATCAACGTTACAATTCCACGCGATCCCTCCAAATCAAGAAGCCTTACCGCCTGTTCAGTTTGGTACTCCACAAACCTACCTTCGATCAGTACTCCCCGATCTTAATTCTCAGTACTCCAGTCTCTATTAAAGGCGAAGGATTCAGTACACCCTGAACCCCAAGTCGCTCAAATAGTGTTGAGACACACTGGTACTCTTAGACTTGCTAGGTTTAAGATTCTAAGTGAAAAACCTAAGCTGAGTGGAGATCAAGCTCTAAGCTATGATCAAAGAGAAAAGAAAAGTTCTCAAGAAGTAGTAATTAAGCTTTGAACTTTTCTTCTTTGGATGGACAACTCTTAATAAATAAACTCTCTCTTCTGAGTGTTAATGTGTAATCTGTAAGTCCAGAGAAGGGTTATATTTATAGAGTTTCGTAGCCATGAGTCATAAGAGATGTGGGGAATGTGGAACCATGAATTTCGGATCTGAGAAGACCTATTCTCGCACAGTCCAATCGATTGGGATTTTGGTCCAATCGATTGGCCTAGGACGAATGGGTTTTTCCTTCATGAATCCAATCGATTGTACCAAGGGTCCAATCAATCAAACTCTAAAAAGTTTATATTCTGTAGTGTCCAATCAATTGATCAGGAAGATCTAATCGATCGGACTCAGAATGAGTTCTATTCATAAGAGTCCAATTAATTGATCAAGAAATTTCAATCGATTGGACTTAGAACATGTTCTTTTCTGTAGAGTCCAATCGATTGATCAAGAAGATCCAATCGATTGGACATACCTCCATAGTCAAATTCTTGACTAGACTCGGGCCTGTCTTCTGACTAGGTTTGACCATTATATTTTCTTCACTTAAAACCTATTCCTATGGTCACTAAGTCACTTACCTTCTTAAGCGAGCGCGCACGATCTTATATTGACAAATTGACACTTACTCAGATGACTCTTGTCATCAACCGCCTAAATCTTATTTTCTTCTTCTTTTAGTCTTCACGTAATCGGCGAAGTATGCGTACCACAACATCTTCAACGCTACATTGGTGCTCGGAGGAATGGTTACAAGAATATTTTGTGTCACACGGAATCTTTGCCAAACTAGAATATGAAATTATTCTTTACAGATATCTTTAGTTGTGCAGTGTGTCTTCTATTTGGACTTTTATTATCAGTAATTTATAACAAACAAAAATTATTTTAGGTTTGGTTTTAGGTTGGTGGTGTAACAAGGACCATGCTTATTGGGAGAAGCCTGAAGAGATAGAGACTTCGAGATCTGTTTACAAGATATATAAGAACACCCCTGGTTCTAATGTAATTGCTGAAATTGTTGTTGTTCTTGTAGCTGCTTCTTTGGTCTTCCAGAAACTTTTCAAGGTAGCTCACCCGAGCATACTGATCGCTATTTGACTGTGAAAGACAATCAATTGTAGTATGAATCTTTTTTTCTTTTTTAATGATTGGTATGTAAGATGGCTGGCAAGTAAGATGGTGAATTAGTGGGACTTCTTAGTCATAAAAATAATTTTCACATATCTTACATAGGCATTATGATTTCAGTTGTGGGACCCAGAAAATTATAAAAGAATGTGTTAGATTGATAAGAAAGTATGGATTTAACATTTTTCTTTTAAAAAAGAGTTGCATTATTTGTAATGTATAAATCAACCAAGCACGTAACTTGTAGAGTTTTTCTAGGTTGCCACCAAGTGGTCGTAAACCAATACACTGTAAATGAATGCACCGAAAGCCAATGCATTTGCTTTTGTTTGCAAAATGTATTTATTTACAGTGTACAAAGCAAAGTCCTAATGTAAATACATATTCACTAGTGTACTTAGATTCTTCTCAGTCTGAGATCTAGTTTGTATTATTGAATACTTCTATCACAATAGAATAACTAACAATATAATATAATCTTTCTAATGTTACAAGTGTACCTACTTAATCTATGTATCAACATAATTGAATAAGTAATATATGGTCTCATACAGTTCATAATATATATGAGACTTCTAATTATCTTAAAGTACATTAATTGTAATATATTCTCATTTATTCTTATTAACGTTATAGTTAGAATTAAAATGTGTTATAACAAATTTAGAATCAGATTGATTAATAATTTTCTTATCATGTTTTTTATATAGTGAGATTGAGACAATACAATCCCCTCAATAATTTTTTTAATTTTAATTGTAAGTATTACATTTGTGAGAACTAAGTCTTTCGTATAACAATTTTAAATAATGCAATTGAGCTTCCAATACTCTTAATATAAATACACTTATTAGAACTATTTATACTAAATTTATCAAAAATCATTACTTTATTAAAAAAAATTATGTCCTTGTTTAGGTATTTGTTTTAAACTATATTAAGGGAACGCCATATGTGATGCACGTGCACCTTACACGTGGCAGCACCTTACACATGGCACACTCTTAAAGATCACTAACCGTATCGATGTTTGGCCCATCCCTAAGTGGACCAACATGAAAAAAATTAGCCTGATTAGTGATTTTTAAGGATTTGATTGGAGTAGTTTTCATTGGTTGATTTTTAATTGTATATTGCGAGCATTATTTGGGGTACTCAAATCCAAGGTTTGAAATCACTAATTAACCTGATATTTAGTATATAGGTCCACATAAGGATGGAACAAACATCCATACGGTCAATGGTCTCTAAGAGTGTGCCACATGGCTTATATTATGGTCCATGGAGGTTGGGCGTACCCCAACACACGTGGCGTACACCAACCCAGGGTTTGGCTTCTCAATGAGCCAAGGTTTTTGCTTTAAAATAAGTGGCATTTAATTGTCACTAACGTGGGTGGCAACTCCATTTTTGACTTTATAATAATATAGATAATGATTTAATTAACCGACATATTTTATTTTTAAAGCTTTGTAAAACAAAGCTTTAAAGTTGTTTTATATATATTTTTTCTTTTAATTCACCATTTAAAAATATATTTTAACATCCATTTAGTATATTTTTTAATATATATTGTTGTTATGACAATTATATAATATTTTAATGGAGGTTATTCTTGTTACAAGCGAATAAATGTCAAAGAAATCTAGTCATTTATGTTTTCAGCCCTTAGCTATTAACCTAGCCTTTTATTTTTCTACGATTTCATCAATTTTAATTTTTCTTATAATTATTCACTTACAACCAATTAATTTATTTCTTAGAGAAAGATTAATGAATTTTTAATTATTATTTTTTAATATAGATTATATCTCATTGTTTACAGCTTCTTTATATGTTTGAGGATTATCCTCACTTAAAAAAAAGGTAAAAATTAAGCCCAAATGTTGATAACGTTTTAGCCATCTTATTTCTTCAAGACTCTATATCCTTTTCTAAGTTTTCTTAATGATTAATATATGCCTCAACTAAAGTTTTAGTTCTTTTAAGAGCAAGTAAAGCCATTTTAACTAAATACCCAGACACTTTCAAGTATTTATATGAAGACTTTCTTCTTTTTTATAATTCATAAAGTATATTATTAGTTTTCTTAAAATATATTTTGTTAAGTATATAACATGTCAAGAAGAGAGCTTTCCCTCACAAGTTATAAAGTAAGCCTAAACTAATCAACAATGAAAGACAAATCCAAATTATACTCAACTTTTTTCCATACGATTTTTTTTTTATCAATTAGGGTACTAATACAACTATACCCAACTTTATTATTAATTGGATAAGATTTATTGGGTATTTGACACCCTTTTCACACCCTAATTACTAATAAAAAAGTAATTGGTACCCTTTGTAACTACATCCACCCACCTAGGGATGGGCCAAACATCCATACGGTCAGTGGTCTCTAATAGTGTGGCACTTCTTCAAGTAAACCTTTGATGATACCTACAGTCGGTGGCGTCGCTGACTACAACCAATATGAGCTACGTGGCTCATTCTTAAGAGGACATTGACTGTATGGATGTTTGGCCAATTACTAGGTGGAACTACAAACCTAAAATAAACCTGATTAGTGATTTCTAAGCATTGGATTGAAGTTATTTTCATGGGTTGATTTTAACAGTATGAATTTGAGCATTATTTGGGTACAAAGATTCAAAGGTTTAAAATAACTAATCAGGCTGATTTTTGGTTTGTAGGTCCACCTAGTGGTTGGCCAAACATCCATATATACGGTCAGTGTCCTCCTAAGAATGTGCCACATGGATCATATTGGCTGCAGTTAGCGACGCCACTGACTGCATGTGTCATCGAAGGTTTACTCCCACGTCTTCCAAAGACACCCCTACAATCACTCACGTGCATTGCCGCTCGTAGTTCTTCATAAATAAAAAAAGGGTCGAGATATTGGCACCCGTGTTTTCGTTCATAAAACCTAATTAAGAAAAAAAAATATTCCAAAATGTTCTCACCCTCTTGGAGAGAGAGGTTCTTCCTCCACTACTTCTTCTTCTTCCTCCTCCTCCTCCTCCTCCTCCTGGTGCTCTGCACGGTTTTTTATTTTTTTCGGTTTTGGTGGGGGGGTGGGTGGGTGTTAAGAGTGGCTTGGGTGTAGAGAGTTAGGGATGATTTTTCGGTTGGTTTAGTGAGTAGGGGGGTTTGCTGAGCGAAAACGCGGGTGCCAATATCCCGTCCCTAAAACAAACATTGGAATAGTTTAAAAATATGGACGACAGTGCTACAGTATCCTCCTAGGGATGATGCTAATATTTCCCTTTTGAAATTATTCCCTCTCCGTCCCTTGAAACCGTCCTCGCCTCTCCCAAAACTACTGGACTTTCATAAAGAAAATTTTCCCCTCGCCCCAACCACCGCCATATCCCACCCCCCCTCGCCGGCTATTGAAGCAAAATTTTCCTTTTCACGATCCACTGATGCGCGCTTGTGTAGACGGAGGCGCAAATCGTCATCTTCATCAAGGATCGGTATTTTCTTTTTGTTTTTTGAAACTATTTATTTTAATATTTGTTCTTAGAAAGTGAACAAAAAGTGCAATTCAATCACTGCTCACCAACTGTTCGGGGAAATACCCAAACAAACAAAACATGTATAAAACTGCCTATTTTGTGGCTCAAAAAACTAGCAATCGAAACAGTATTTTAAGTATGCAACAAATTATCCGGTCAGGTAATTTTGGTTCGGTAGATCGTCACTTGGAGATGGTTTTTAACTTATTATTGCAAAACATTTTGAGAACTTATCTTGAATAGTCTTAGCTCAGACAATCCTTTATCCGATTTGCAGTCTTGAAACAAGAAAATTATAGGATGAGTGATCTTATCTCCACAGTCGATCCTCCTGTAGCCGAAGGGAAGAGTAGTTTTGATACTGCTCGAATTGCAGAAGTAAAAGCTTGGCTTGTTTCTCAGTTTGAGGCTTCTGGGAAGGATGTGCCTGAGTTCGAATATACACCTCGAAGTGTGGCGCATTTGCATGCTCTTGCCACTGTTTCCCAAGCAAAGACTCAGGCGGCTGGGATTGTCGCATCCGATCTCCGCCAGAAGGCGACAGAGTATCGTTCACAAGGTTAAGGTTTCTATATCTTTATAATGCATGATACTGTAGAGGACATAACAGAATTCATCCCTGCGAAGACAGGGTTTTCACTCGTGGAAGCTGAGGTGGCAGGACCAGAGTATTCTACCTGTTAGACCACCACACCCCTTGTCTATTTGCCACATTTCATAAGAATTTTCCTCTACCAGGTGGCAAACATAAGGTTTCTTTTGCTATATTTCTTCCTATTTAAAAAAATTAAAAACTTCAAGGGCTGTCATTTATTGGGTAACAGTACGTGGACGCGTGAAAAGGTGCTGTCCACGCTGGTTATATATCAGGCAGATGGTCTTGATCCACCATGTCAGCATCCTACGATGCAAAAGAAACCCATATTAACAGGATATGAAGTCTTCAGTGACAGTCCAGTCTACATCTGCCTAGCTTAATATTGTTTCTAGATGGTCTAGATTCACTTTTCCAGCGTTTTATATTGCAAAAGAAACCCATATTAACTGGGTATGAAGTATCTTTATTTATGTCTATATACCTTATCTTCAATCCCTGAAAACAATAGTGAAATCCTTTTTTTTAATTCAGCTGCAAGAATCAGGGAGATACTGGAAAATGTAGGATTGACGCAGGAGAGTTTACCTCCAAATGCAGCTGCATCAGTGCAGGTCCTTGCAAATGTGGCAAATTATTTGAATATAAGAGATACTGAGATGAGTAGGTAAAGTGTCTCTTTTTTTTTTTTTTTTTGATAAGTAGTGGGTAAGGTGTCTCTCACTATCGCCATTATCTTTTTATTCTTTTCAAAAAACTCTGTATAAACATAAGATGATCTTACTGTGTAAATGGGTTTAGTTTTCTTGTAGCAATGGGAGATATTTCTTTGAGGAAGACTGGAGTAGAGGAGAAGAGGGCAAAAGTACAGAAGGAGTCCAAAGTTCTTCTGGATTTCACTCGCAAGGCAATTGCAAGGCTGACATATTTGAAAAGGTCAATATGTTTATATCACTTCTGTTTTTATGTCTAAATATTTATGAAGTTTTAGATCCTCTGAAACTGTAATCAATAGGGTTTATAATTTTGAGAGTCTCCTTATTCTCTGGAGGGTAAAGATATACTTGAAATTGTAAAAGAAATGAAATGTTATGTTTATTTGCAGAACCCTGGCACAGTTGGAAGATGATGTAGCTAGTTGCGAGGCTCAAATGCTTCATTGGAAGACAAACTTGGCAATTATGCTCTCAAAAGAGCGGCAGTACTTGCAACAGTATTCTAATTATAAGGTACTACCTTTTTTTAGGCATGCAGAGTTCTGAAGAAGGAACTTTAACTGATTTAGGCTTTAGGACTCTACAGTCCAAAACAAAATACAAAATGCAAGAAAAAATTATATGCCTTCTTCAAATTGAAACCGTGGGTTTGTGTTTAGTGGTCGACCAAAATTGAAACAATGTGTAGATTAATGCTGCTATGCCCCCATTATATATTTATCATGCCTTATCAAAAGGAAAGCTGCATTGACTATAACACGGAATCCCGTGAGCTTAGCCATATTGATGGGTGAATTATGTAGTTTTACCTGAAGCAAGATATCCATTTGCATTGAATTGCATTTTGTGTCATTGACAATGGATTGTAGCTCACAAGGGTCGTTTGAACCAGTTCGCTTTTGTAGGATAAGCTTTATCTCAGCCTATAGCACAACTTTGCAGACATGATACTTGAATCTTCAGCAGTTTCGTAAGCAATTCAGTTGCCGATTTGATATCTCGTTAGTTACCCTATTAAGTGGTTCGTGTATTTTAATTCTGAATCCATCTTTCTGTGGTCTTTCAACTATCCTGGTGCAAGCAATACACAGTGCTTGGTTGTTTACATAAATAGTGTTCTAACTCCTCGATTGTGGACATTGGAGCTAGTGGTCTACTTTAATAATATAGTTTTCCACTTATTTAATATTCTCCCTTTATATTTTATCACATACTTGGACTTATATTATGCATTACATGACATGCGATTTACATACTTAAATGCACTAGAACTTTGTAATTGGTTATGGTTCTATGCTTTTGTGTGATAGTGACAAGTTAAAATGATCAAATTTTTGCAATTTTTTGTCTGCTTTGACTTTTCTAGGTTGATTTATTCATTGTTAGCATGCATTCATGATTGGACCTACTTGTGTCTATGACCCCACACGATTATGGTTATCCGAAGTTTGATTTATATGTTCTAATGATTGGAAATGCTTTGGGAGCAGGCAATATTAAATCGCGTGGGCTACACCCCGGAGATTAGCCATGGAGTGCTGGTTGAAATGGCTGAGCATAGGAAAGAGTTGGAGAAAAAAACAAAGCCCATTCTCGATACCTTGAGAAGCTACCAAGACTTGCCTCCGGTACTTTTTAATCTTAATCAGAATGTCTTCATGGTATGCAGTTGGTACATTTTTTTGGGACAAATTGGACTCTCAAAATCTTAATCTTTTTGCAGGATAAAGCTCTTGCTGCCTTAGCTATTGAGGACAAAAGAAGGCAATATGCTGGTGCCGAGAAGTACCTTGAAGAAGTGTTGCATTCAGCTCTTGCCACTACAGAATAATTTACCGGTGTGTGTACTTTTCATGAAATGTATTAGTGTTTTCCTTGAATCCATGCATGCCTTCATTTTCTTGAGAGGAATATGGTTTTTTTGAAGTGTCTTTTTTCTTCATGGAAGAAAGGTGTTTGAGATAACTGTTAGTACAAGATAACACAAACCTGTTATAGCATATAGAGGCAGATCATTTGGTATCATTTGTTCACCCAGAAGGTCCTAGCACGTCATATCGAATTTATTTGACGGAACCTTCTAACCTAGGAGCTGCTTGCGCTCCTGAATCTCACTCTCACTTCCTAAAATAATTCAACCTTAACTTGTTTGCAACAGCCGCTTCATTGCTCCTGCGCCCGAGTCCTCTTTGGCACCGTTTCTACTTTGTGCGACTATTATTTAGAAAGATATTGTAGGGCTTGTACAAAAATTATGCTGAAATAGGATTGGTTTATTTGGCTCCTATTGGAGCCAAAAATCAACTGGAACCCTTATGGGACCTAAATTTATCTAAATATGATACAACATTTGCATGAAGATTGACTCCGAATGTGTCCAAGGTTCAATTCTTTAAGAATAAAATTTATTTTTATTTCTGGTTATGTTTGCTATTTAAACAACTTCAGAGCTCTGTAGTCAAGACGCACTAAGGCGCAAGGCGTAGGCGCAGCAAGGCACACCTAAAGCGCTTTAGAAGGGTCAAGGCGAGGCGCGTTTAGTAAGGTGCACGCCTTATGCTCAAGGCACGCACCTCAGACCGGGTCCCAAGCGCATTAGGCTCCAAGCGCATTAGGCGCGCACCTCACTAAAATACATGTGTTTTTGTAAAAAGTCTATATTTTGGCCTATTATATTAATTGTTGCAACTTAATAAGTTGTTCGTTGTTACATGCTATTGTTTCGTTGGTCAAGAAGAGAAATGGACTAGAGCAAAAGCGTTTGAATGATTTAATGTATCTGAAATACAACCAAAATCTTAAGCAGTGGTATAATAGGCGAGATACAATTGACCTATATCATGAAAGCAATGAATGGATACTTGGGGAGATGGAAATAGAAGGTGGAGTAGCAGAAGATGAATTGGTGTTTGAGGATGGTAGCTTGACATGGGGTGTTGTTGTGAGAGCTACTGGAGTTGGTGAATTAACATCAAATACTAGATCACAATTAAGGTCAAGAATAAGGGCAATGGCTTCAGTAAGGGAGTCAAAAGAGGAAGAGGCCAATTTGGAAGAGACAGAAGAAGAATATTATATCGAGGAGGCTAACACATCCTATGATGATGGGGATGAAGCTAATAATTATATTTTAGATGATGACTATGATAACTAGAATTAATTGTGGGCTATTTGAGATTTTGGACATTTGCCATCTTTTATGTTTTATAGCTATTTGATTACTTGTTTTGTATTTAGATAATGACAATTTTAACTAGAACTGCTTTTGGGTTACCTGAGATTTTGGACGTTTGCTATCTTTTATGTTTTATGGCCTAATGATTACTTGTTTTGTTATTTTATGATGTTATTTTTCTTAATTTTTTTTATATTTTTTATTATAATTTTTAATATTGCGCTTTGCTTCAGTCAGGCGCATGCCTCGTCTTGAGCCTCAGGCGCCAAGGGTCCTAGCGCCTTAAGTGCGCCTTGCACCCTTTACTACCTTGCTTCAGAGTACATAATTTTTTTGCAAGACTAGAATCAAGTAGCTTTCAATTCCTTTTTTGCAAAGGGACTATGTGGTTAGTTCAAGATTAGAAAAAATAAGTATACACTGGTATTAAATATGTTATTAGCTTTTTGTAAGAGGGGAAGACATGATATATAACACCCTCGCTCACACCTTGTGTTTGGGTATTTGGAAAGAACATAATGGTAGAATCCTTTGCGGACAAAGCGTCCTCATGCATGCTTGGATTTTTACTTCTTATATGTTTCACTTTGTGGTCTAATTGTGCATGGTAGGTAATTAGCTATTTTGAGTTGACTTGGAAACAAGATCCTAGTGCTCCTGTCGTTTGAGGAGGTAAAAATATAGGTTCAGATGGGTAGCTCTAATCTTGTCTCTCCTATTCCACTATGTTTCCAACTAAGATAGAAATATTACAACAAATTCAAAGGAAACTCACCTACTTCTCTACCACTATAATTATATTATGTATAGGGATGGGTTTTTTCTCGAGACAACACTATATAACTCTTCTCAGATGTGGCTAGGTTTCTTTACACGTGGTAACCGAGGTGGCAGGTCCAAAGGGGCCCACATGTTTTGCCACATTTGGGCTCCTCATGTGGCAAGTTTCAGCTTTGTGGCACTCCACCATGTGACAAAAGGAGGCATCTTTCATTTTACTTTTATTTGAAAAGTAGGAAAATTTATGTTGCATTGCCGACCTTGCTTTGTTAGCTTTCCTAGACCTTCACCAACATTTGCAGGTTTTCCTTGGCTTCACCAGATTTCAATAGCTTTCTTTGACTTTTTGTAAACCTCTGCCAATCTTCACCATCCTTGACCTGGTTTAGTCTTCACAACAAAGCTATGCTAAATGTAACTTTCGCTAGATGCCTTTCTGGCCCTTCACCAGCCCACCTTTGCCATTCCCTCTTTTCCAACCTTCGAAAGATGATTCAAGTTACTTCTTTACGTGTACTCTCAAATGACCTTCACTAGAGCAGCCTAGACTCGCATCACTCACTTGGCACCTTATGGCTGTGTTCTCAAGTGAGTCATCTAGAATGGTGAAGCTTCATGTAGCTCATTTGGCGCAGAAGCAATAAATGATAACATTTTAGGCAAGTTATCTAAATCATCATGGAGGTTAAGGACTTGGGTTTTTCCTTATAAATAGGGAAGAGTTAAACCATTTGAGGATAGTTTTTATTCTTCTATGAGGATTTGAAGAAAAGAAGCTTCGTGATCCCCTCTGTTCAATGATTTTAATTCTTTATTGGAGTGGCAATTGTCAAGATCAGTACTTAGCCACGTTCAACCACTTATGTTATGATCTCTTACGCAAGGGCTAGTGCCCATCTTGGTTAATGTTTTGTGACACACGCATATCCACCTCTTGGATTCTGTTGATTAGAGAGAAACTCAGTTCGCTCCATTCTCTTATGCATTTCGTGAGATTCTTGCAACCTCAGCCGCCCAAGGTTGCAGTTCTTCCCTTTTCTATTTATAGGCCATATTATTGTAATTGGTCCAACGAGGGATTCCTCTAGTAGTTGATAGTTAGAGTTGTTGGGTCTTGGGGCTTGTATATGGTGTTGGTGATTAATGGAAGTTAGGTTTCTACCCTTGGGCCCCTTTTATTTACTGATAAATTTAGTTGGTGTAACTCGAAAATGTGTGCAAGAAAGGAGTTACACAAAATGAATATTGTGCAATTCACGTTTTACAGTGTTTAGTCGAACAATGAATAATATTGGACACATGGTACGACTTTGGTTTTAGGAGTAATTTTGTACATTGCACGTCTTGGAGCTTGTTGCACCTTGCTCTAAAATAGACACGTGGTTCACTCGTATGAGCTTTAAATCAGGCCACCCGTGTATCAGGTGGATCCTACATTCTAGGTGGGCCGCACATGCCAAGTAAGCACCCCCCCCCCCTAACACACACACATGCCACATGTCAGTGTTTCAAGGTCCCACGTGGTATGTGTATACAGTTTATGATGCGGCTCATATACACCGTATCATGAGCAATGTTGCACCATGGCACATCATCTTGACTCTCAGTTGGAGGTGAGTGTTACGCACGGTTTCTCTTGTAGATCTGAGCTTTGCTTTGGGCATGCTAGCTGGTTCTGGGTCAGGCCTAGTTGTATCTAGAGTCTGACCCTACATCAAGTTGGTTTCAAAGCAAGATCCTTCTCTAAGAATTGTTGTTCTTGTCCTTTGTTTCTTGATTTTTGTTAGATTTGTACTGATCTGGTGTAGATTTGATAGCTACTTGAGTTTTTAGGGACTTGGTGGTCATATATACAATTACGTCACTCTTGAAGCCTTTTAGTAGATGAAATAGCAAGTGGCTAACTTATGAAGGTTGTTATGTGCCGAGTTGTATCCAAACGTGCTCTGGTTGGTGTCCAAAAGTCCAAGGTCAATGAAGGAAGCAGAAATTCCTTTGGCAAAAGCTCTAAACCAGGTCTAGAGGGATAGTGTGTGAAACCTCAACTATTAGGGATTGGGGATCTACCCTATAATCACTAACATTTCCCTAGTGATTAGAAGGGATCTTCCCTTGAGTAGCATATACTTTGTTTCTTGGAGTTGGAAGCATAACTTTTCACATTCAAATGTTCTTCCTGTGTATATGTGTTGGTGAAAATGTCTTCCCTTACCTTTGGTGAATCTGTGATGATTTTTCTACTTCGTATCAGGTCTAGCAAAATGAGTCAAGAGAGAGATATAACATTGGTCTGTTTAGGTTTAGGAGGAAGTAAACATGTTTACTTTATATACTATTTTTTTATTACATTGTAAGAGAATAATAATTCATGTTTGAGTTACAACTAGAAGGATAACGAATAAAAGAATTTGGGAATATATATCACGCAGAAGCAACATATAATAAATGAATGACTATAACACAAAATTTTGGTCGATAGACTGTGGAGTCTCTGTACGTCTCTACGATTGATTGGTGTTGGCACATTCTCGAGGGAGACTCTGGTAGAAGCGCTTCATGTCGGTGGAGTAGTTGTAGATCATGATTCTGCTGCACCCTTTCCATGCTCTCTTGTGAGAGCTAGGCATTGTCACTGGACATTGAGGAAGGAGATTTTGAACTGCAAGAAGCCTCATAAGACCAGACACATGCAATTGCATTAAAGTTCCTATAGGATGCAGTGAGGAGCATGGGTCCAGTCCGCCTTGACGAGGATGTGGCCCTTTCATTGGCCTTGTAGAGACTGGAGTAAATCCTCACTGGCTGCTTATTTGGGAAGGGAACACCACTCGACTCAATTCTTGGACTCTCTGATGGGAGTGCCATCCATAGAGAAGCTAAAAGGAGACATACAACAAACCAAGCAAGTTTAGGAGAAAGGTATAAAGACTATTAAACCAAGAAGGGTCATGTAAAAATTAGCAAAAATAATTCAAAAAGCTTCACCACGTGAAGGTGGTTGTGCTTATTGAAATGTAACCTATTTGCACTTTTGGCAGTGATGGGTGAATATGATAGTGGATTATTTGGGAAAAAGAGATCCAATGGATTCTTACATTATGCATTGGGGATTCCATAGGATGGAATAGTTAGGAAGTCGCTTGTTGGTCGAACCATAGGTAGATCTGCTGCTCCCTGTTGTTCCCTTTGCCTTGGCTAAACATTAGTGTGAAGAATGAAAGGATGGTCACTAAGGTTCCTCAAGAACTCAAAGTCGATTTCGTCGTGGATTGTCCCTTGAGGCAATAACTGTGTGACATGATAGATAGCAAACTATTAGTTATAAGAATATAAATTGATATCCATATTTATTGCGTAGGACATTTTTCTTTTTGTGTCCAAACGAGTTGTAACACTACAATTATCCCTTAAAATAGATACATCACTTTAAAAGGGAATCTTGACAAATACCACTTGAAAGAAGAGGGGTACTTGCAAGGTGCTCTTGGTGAGCTTTTTTTTTTCGGTAATCGATTGATTTATATAACATGTATGATTCGGGGGGTAGTTTGCCCGATACAGTTGTCCATGAACGTAGGATGCACAAACATAAGGGGCACATCGTGCCATTTAAAAGAGGAGCTATTGTCTGCTCGTAGTTTGCCGATGTGTGACCTGTGAAGTTTCCTTCCCGATACGAGTGACAGAGTTGCCGGTGTGGAACCTATAGGTGTTTGATTTCGGTAGCTTGGTCTTCTCAACATGGGCCGCATTACGTGCTTTCCAGTCCCCAGAGGATAAAGGCCATTAAGGTGTGGTCGTTGGGTCAGAGAGAACATTAAAAGGTCAGGGATGGTTGGTCTAGGTAAGCGAGTTGATTGAATGATGAGCGGGTACCGAATCCGACGGCACGCGCAAGTGGGCAGAGGACGAAAAGGTGAGTGGGAGTTTCCTTGTTCGAATGGTAGACTAGGCTTAGAGGGTTGACTGACATGGCACGAGCAACTAAAAGATTGGGTGTTTGGATTGTATGGAGTGGGATGGAGGGCTGTTAGGTGGCCATAATTGGTATACCACCCATGGTCCCACGTTCTAGTTAAAGGATTAATGAGCAAGTTGGTAGGGAATGTCTAGGGCTGGCATTGGTGGATCAATATTTGGTGGAATGTGAGAAATCCAATTGTCGGTGTGGATGGGGTTGGATGTGCCTCTACCAGCTGCCAGTGTAGCCCAGTACGCAATGCAAATCTGGCTTTGAAAATGCCCCACCAAGTTCGGGATGCTGATTTGGGTAATCGGGCTTGGAGGAAGGTGGATTGATGAAAGTATATGGTTGTCATCATGGAGGTCCAAAGGGTATCTTGTTGATGGATGAGTTGCCAAGGCTCTCTTCATGACACGAAGGTTTTAGATTCCTAGTCCCCCATTAAGTTAGGGTTGGCATAGATAGTACAGAGGTTCCTCTGTTGAGGGTCTTGGCCCCAGAAGAAACATCTTCTAAAGCGATCCAGGTCGTCCTGTACCGAGCTTGGAAGCTCAAAACTGACAAAACATGACATAATGTGAACATGCATAGCAGAGAGCACAAAGTTGATGAGAATAAGGCGCTCTACTTGAGTTAGGGTGCAACGCTTCCACCCTGTTAGTTTCGCTGCGACATTCTATAGAAGTGGAGTAAATTGAGCTGGTGTATTGTGTGTATGGTGGGTGCGCCTAGGTATGTTAGGATCTATTGATGTGTCTGAATGTGGAAGGATTTTCCGAGGAGTATGGCCAGCCAACGATGGGTGTTGGGACTGCAAACGAGAGTGGACTTTGTGGTTAATGGCTTCGCCAGAGCTGGCACAAAAGGTGTGGTGGAGGATAACCAGGATTTGGGTCATTGGGAGGTCAGCCTGTCCGAAAGTCACCAAGTCATCGGTGTACATTAAGTGGTTGAGTGGTGGGAATGTCTCTTTAGCTGAAGCTCTGTGTTTGCAAGTCCAGTAGGTTGGACGATAAGATTTTAGAACTAAGGATGCATAGGTATGGGAAGAGGGGTCTCCTTGGTGCTCTGTGTAGGTGTGAAGTACCCATGGGTTGAGTTGGGCCATTGAGGAGTATGAATTACGACTCAGTGGTTATACAAAACATGAGTCTAGTGATCCAGAAATCAGAAAAACCAAAGTGCTTATTCAATGAACGACCATTCCAGACGATCGTAGGCTTTTGCATGTCAATTTTGGCGGCAAAGAAAATACGGCCGCCTTGGCGTTGGTTCCAAATTTTGTGTAGCACTGCACTAGCAATAAGGATGTGGTCGACTTGTCGTGTATGGATCTGTTGGGGAGAAAGGCACTTTGGTTCTGGGATATCATGTGTTGGAGGATGGGTCAGAACCAATATTATTCCAGAATTGGTGGTAGAAGGTACCTGGGAACCCATCTGAGCCTGGGGCTTTTGTTGCCTCAATCTGAAAGACCACCATGCGGACCTCCTCAATGGTGATTGGTCGTTCAAGGCATGCGTTGTCCTCATTTCTAATCCTTGGTTGAACACACGAGCATAGTGTCTGATCAATCCTGGTTCAGTGGACCGGTAGAGATCCTGGAAGTATTCCGATAGATGGTCCCCAATGTGCTCATATTGTGTTAACAGCTCGTTGGATGGAGTTTCTACTTGCCCAATTCTGTTCTTACATCTTCTGTGGACTCGAGTGACGTGGAAAAAGTGAGTATTCTGGTCCCCTGCAAGAATCCATTGAGAGCGGGATTTCTGGGCCCAAAGTAACTTTCTTGGTGCAATGCCAGACGAAGGTTGCATCTGAGTTGTATATCCAACATATCCGTTTGCGAAGTTCATGTACTGGTTGGTCTCTGCAAGAGTGGCAAGCTCTGTTTAACGTTTGAGAATCTAGTCTTGTATTTGCCCGAATGCATTCTTATTCTATGCGTGAAGTACTCTCCAGCAGTTGCCTAGTTTTTGGCACAAGAGATAGGACGGAGAGCCATGTACTTCATAGAACTAGTTACTGATAATGATGTCTGCTCACCGAGGATCTGTGAGCCACATTGCTTCCAGCCTGAATGGTCTAGGGCGCTAAGCTTCCCTATGGTCCGTGTGGAGCACGAAGGGGCACTGATCAGATTCAATGGCCAGTCAATGGTAGACCGTAGCTTGTGGAAAAAAGAGTTATCCATTCGCTATTGCAAAGAACCCGGTCTAATCGGTCCATGATACTTATTTACCAATGTTGTCCATTGGACCATGCATAAGTTGGTCCCACATATCCGAGGTCCATGAGTCCAGACTGATCAAGCGGCATTCTGAAGTTTCACTTTGGTGGAGAGAACAAAGGAGACCCCCCAATTTCTCCTCAGGACTAAGGATTTCGTTGCTCTGAAACATATCCAGAGATGGTCAGTATATGTGCATAGGCCTGGGTGAGGTTGAGCCATTGCTGCTGGCGTTAAGGGTTTGATGTCCATGGATTGCAGAGCCTAGCCAGGAGTGAGTAGGCCAGTAAGGTGGCTTTTAACAATGAAATGAATGGTCCCCTTGTCCATATAGAGCACCTCTAAACAACCTCTAAACAAGTTTGAGAAGGCAAGAGTGGCCACAACCCACCTGCTGTGCCTCTTATAGATATCAGGGTATAATTCTCAAAACGGAGTTTACCAATCAGATAAGTTTTTTGAGATCTCTGAGAGGTAAACTACGTCGGGTCTTTCATAGCGGATTAAATTCTGCAGTGTGCAAACTGGGACCCATGCCCCCAGCAGTTCCAGGCCAATGGTATCATTGTGGTGGGGGTGGTGGCTATTCATGGCCAGCCACTTGAGCCTTGATAGTTCCTGAAGTAGATGCATCGGCACATTGTTAAATCTTGTAGAAGTAGCAGCGTCACGAGGCACTTTCCGTGCAAGTATCAACGAAGTATTTCATCTTTCTTCGTGGTCCAGCAAGATCACTTCAACCTCATGCACTTGGGTCATGCCATACGGGAGTGCCAGCATAAAATGTCTCACCTGCTATGACTAGGTTTAGTTTGAGATGAGTTGTTTCTTCAAAGGTGGTCCAGTCAGGTCAACTTTGCCTCCAAGAAGCAATCCTGGGTTGGGGTATGAGGGCGGGAGAGGGGTTTGGGATGGAATGGAGCCTTGGAGGTGGTTTAGCAATGGTGGCCGAGGTCAGTAAGAGAGGATGACTGGGGGGTATTGTTGGTTGTGGAGGTGGGGATGATGATTGAGGTTATTGTTGCATATGAGAAAATAATTTGTCTTCTTGTTTATGTAGCAACTTGTGGGAGTACTTCCATTTTTTTTTTGTATGGAAGTTCCTTCCGTTCAAAAATTTTCTCACTAGAACCCCAAGGATATCACCCTAAGGATGAGAAAATTATTGTTTTTCTATGGAAATTTCTTCAATTCAATTTTTTTTAACTAGTACCTATTTGGTTACATAAAAGTCTTCTAGAAAAGGATTTGTGTTATAACCAAAAGCTGAAAACCAATTTCCTGCAAAAATAACCTTAATCAAATATTAAAAAAATATTGAATCTTGGTTCGATTCGAGATATCTCTACCTTGAAGATAGTTGGAGCCTCTCAAGTGTGCAACATGGAATGTCTTGACAACATTATGTCCGGGATACAACTTGCCCAGATTCAATCTGAATCCCTTGGAATTGCACATTCCAGAGATTGTTCTAAATTTCTGTTGATTACCCAATTTGGTTTTGTAAGAAATTTGACAGAAATTCATTTAACAAAATCCTTTTCAAGCAATCAAAAGATTGTAAAAATAATCAGATAAAACTCTGATTAAACCCAAAACTCTGGTCCAACCCAAATCTGGGTTAATCTTAGGACAGAAATCCTAATTTCCTAATTCGATTTTCCTAGGACGATTATCCTGATTTGGTTCCTTTCCTAACTAGTTCAGACTGCGTTGTGTCACGTACACCTTCCTTGATTAAGAATTACCTATGCGGCACTCGATCACCCATTGGATCAGGAGTCAGCCTTGCCTAGTTGTCCCGGTCGCAGCCTAGATCATAATCACACAAACAAGCAAAAGGCACAATAATGGAACAAGAATCAAAGATCAGTTCATTAAATGGAAATGGAAAGACAGTACAACCTATCCTAGACTCGAAGGGAGCAGAGGATGCAAGAATGTGCCAAGGGGTCAAGCACAACTCCACTCAATTACAACTCTCACCTCCCCTATATATATGCAAATACAACTTATTTATGTTTCGTGAAGGAAACATCAATTCTTGAGGCAAAGCGTACTTTGACTTCATTTTGCGCATACACCTCGGATTCAGATTCCATCTTCTCTATAGGTTTTAGAATGATGTTTATAATTCCGAAAGCATATTATACACCTATACAACAAAACAAACAGGCCATGGCCATGCGAACAACGTTGGACAAGATGGCCATGGGAAATCCAAGAGTAGCTTGGTCCATTCTAAGTATAAATCATCATAACAATAAAGATGGGTGATCGTCCAGTGTTGAGCCAAAGGTCCATCACATATGCGTGATGGACCTCTAGCTCAACCACTCATAATTGCTCTCCAGCATATGCGTGATTGTTGAGCCAGAGGTCCATCACATTAGGTAAAGCTCCAAGTACTTTCATGGGGTCGTCCCTTAAAATCGACAAATGTAGATATATTTTGACAAGGTTATGAAGGTCAGGAATCTAGTCAGGCAACTTCTCTAGACGCCCATACAAATATACACCGAAGAAGCGAGGGGGGAGGAGACGATGTGAATTGCAATTCAAGCAACTCGTCATTTTCTATTGAAGATAATGACAAGGTTTGAAGGTGGTTCATCTTGGCAATGGAAGTGCATATATCCAACTTGCTTTCTATTTTCAGTTTCACAATGGTTAGCATCCTCAACTGTGTCAACTTTCCCAAATCTGTAATTAAGCTATAGGCTCCCTTGTTTACGTCTATAAGTATCAATATTTGTAGGCATGTTAAACACCCAATTCCCTCAGGCACCTTAGTTCCTGAGTGAAAAGAGAAAGGATCGTAACCTTTATTGTCAGCATGAGAAGTTAAAAGATGATGTAGTTTTTGGAGCTTCAATAATGCAATTGGCAACTCAATTATGTAAGTAAATGAAATATGTTATTAAGTTCTGTAGTTTCCCTAGAGAATTTGGGAGCATGCGGATCCTTGTATTCCTTAAACTTAAATACCTCAAATGGAATAGACTTGTAACTTCACAGGGAAAATCTTCCAAAGGTGCATCTTGCAATTCTAATACCTTCAATAGCCTATTAGTAAGAAGCGTGCGCATCAAGGTTTTGGGCAATTTATTGAACTAAACATGAAAGAGAATGCATTCGAGATAAATATGTGCTTTCTAGACCATTTTCGCCACTTTTGTGCATTAGTAGTCATCGGATTTTCTCATGCATACCACTATTTGACACCCTCTAACAATTCCCACCATTTTAAGAGCCTTGACTTGAACCAAGTTCCTATGGATGAGTTCATTGAGGTAGTCTTATGCAACCTCTTCTATTCTTTTGCTTGACTTTTCTCTCACGAATCCTTCAGCGATCCATAACTGAGTAAGTCGATCAGACCTTACAACATAATCCTCTGAGAAAATACCAAAGTACAAGAAGCAAGATTTAAGGTAGTATGGCAGATCATTGTAACTTAGGCCCCGTTTGTTTTTTTTTTCACATGTGTTTTAGAACGAATGCACTTTGGAACCCGCGCAAGTTAAATACGCGTGAATTTGAATGTATTACGTTTGGACGAACTCAACAAATCACGCGCGAATATCGATTATGTGCATTTATTTGTGCAAATGATGGTGGATGTTACAACTCATCTAGTGCATCTTGTTGTATTATATTAAATTATACATGTACGTTTCGGACTGTCTACGTGTACTCTTAAATAACGGCTGTTATTTCTTAAGTATTTTTACGGTACATAATGTAACGGGGAGGTTCAAATCCGTTATATATAATGGCCTTTATTTTCATTATAACGGGCATCCAATCGAAGATCGTACCATGTATCATTGCCACCAGTATTGGAACTTAAACCTTGCTCCGATCTATCAAAACATTATCTTTCACTTCGTTGCTTAAATATCTTGTATGCCAGTGGCAATGACATGGCGGGATTTCAAGTGCTTGACCAACCGACCAACTTTATGTAGAAGACCAATGAACCCTTGCCGATGGGGTGTTGCGCCTGGCGAAGCGCAAATTCGTCCTTGATGTCATGCTATTTTTCTTGTTTCACCCAAACTTTCACTACCTCCGACTCCATCTATTCTTGCATCTGCATCCCTTAGAAAGGTTCGAATGCTCTCCAATCTCCAATTCATCCTTGATGTATGCGCAACTTCTCTGCACACTTCATTCAACACTTTGTTTCTTCCACGAGCAAGGTAACCAACTTATTGATTGCAAGGTTCACTGCAATCGCTGTTTCTCTTCTTTCTTCTTCTCCCCTCACCCTGTGATCACATCTCTAAATAGCTCACAGCACTCTCAGCTTTCTTCTTCCCTATAATGGGCAGCACCCAACAGAGTTTACCACAAATTTGTCACGTTTTGACATTAGGTTCTGAATTCTGGTAATGCGTCACCCTACTCCCCTTAACACAAACTAGCATTTTCCTTGGTTTGTTTTACTTTATTCAGAGAACCTTTTGCCTTCTATGATTCACGTTTGGGCCCATTAAATAAAAATAAAAATAAATAAATGGGTGAGCTAACCACTAAACCAATAATTCCTTCATAACATATTTTTTTATTAATCTGACGGGTCTGCTTAATCCCAACATATTATATACTAGTGGGTCCCCCGTGCCATCGGCACTCCTTGACAAAGAATTTGCCAAAATCAGGTGAGTGGCGGAGATCCACCGTCCATTTGGGGGAGGATTAGATCTCGGCCCTTCTTTGTTGATGCTTATTAGAGGAGGTATAAGTAGGGAGACAACCAATGTGTTTTGTTATATAGAATAGTAAATGGCCCATGCCCACAGCACTCTCCGACAAAAGCGTTTGCAAAAATGGGTGCCTTCGGCACTCAAACGGTATATTGGATTGGGGCGTTACCGTTTTTTCCATTATAACGACTGTTATAATGGATTGTAACGCACAGAGGGAGAAATGGGAAAATAACAGAAAAAATAAAAAATAATGGTGTTGAAATTTAAATTTTGAATAAATTGAGGTCAAATGAGGCGGATTGAGTGGCTTTATCTAACCGTCCACATTAGATCGATGGTTTTGATCTCAACCACGCTTTATCTAACCGTCCACATTAGATGGATGGATAAGATAAGAGAATACAACTGAGTTGTCTTGATATATGCATGGGTGGCCCGTGCCCGCGGCACTTTCCGACAAAGTGTTTATCAAAATCGGGTGGGAGTTAATCTCAGCCATCGATATGAAGCATAGTGGATCTCAGCCACTCATCATTGAAGCCATATAAGATAAGAGAGGTATAAGAAAATTATTAAATTTCTGTTAAAATCCGTTTTAACTGCAACACCCCTCTCGAGGCATAAAAGTGGGGCTCCTGAGCCTGAGCCTGACCCTCGGGCTATATGTAAATCCAACCCATTTCATTCATTATATGTAGGTAAATAGTAGGTGACCCGTGCCCACGACACTCATCGACAAAGCGTTTGTCAAAATTGGGTGTGAGTGGCTGAGATCCACCGTCCATTTGGTGTGATAAGATCTTGGCCATCCTTTATGAAGCCAGATAAGAGGGGGAGACAACCGTCCTGTTTTGTTATATAGATGGGTCGGGCTCAGGGGACATCCATTTTTTACCCCGATTTTTGACACCCATTTTGGCATACCCACATAGAAGATGAATCAATGGATGATTTTTGGTGAGGATGATCTCTATGGTGAGGAGATCATCCTCGCAAAAATTCAAATCATTCTGATAGTCATAGATTGGTTTAGAAGCTGAAGAATTATGGACCATCGATTTTTACCGTGTAACTTGAAAACCACATTTGGTGGGTTAGAAATTTCAGAATGGGCTGGTTAATTTTTTGTTGGGGTGATATATATGGTAAGGAGATCATCCCCACCAAAAATCAGCCATTGATTCATCTTCTATATGGGTCGCCAATTGGGTGACTAATATAATGACTAATGGACGTGGGGCCCACATACAGATGAGTTATGATATTCTTCTCAACATTGATATCAACTTCACACTCATTCCAACATTTATATCCTTATGAAAAGTGAATTGCAAGTTAAAAATTGTTGGACTACTCATTTTCACCGTTAAATTTAGGTCCACATTTGATAGGGTTAGAAGTTTAAGATTGCTGATTTTTTTTTTTTGTGGTGAGGATGATCTCCATGGTGAAGTGATCATCCTCACAAAAAATCAGCTCTTAACTCATCTGCATGTGGTCCCCATGACAGCGTGTCATTTTATTAGTCAAAAAAAGCATCCTAGCCGGCCTTGCATTTTAAGTGGTAGGTTCCTCTCACTTACATTAATATAGTGCTAGACTTTTGTAAGTAGCTTTTTCAAATGCAATGGTTAGATATCAAACAAATTAGGTCTAAATTGGACCATTATAACGGACATATAACGATATGGTTATGTCTATTATTACGGCTGCTATAGAAGGTCGCATCAATAACACTAAAATAACATGTAACAGACGTTATCATGGCCCTATATTTTCACGATAACATCCGTTATAACATTAGGTCCGTTTTTTTTTATTAAATATCGTAACGGTATTGGAGCGTTACTGTTACAACGGTTTTTAAACCATGGAATCACCAATGAACATGATTTTTTGGAAGTTGGTTCATTGGCTCACAAAGGGCAGGGTCGTGAGACCTTTAAGTAATTAAGGCGGTCGCCTAAGACCCCTTTGTGTGAGAAGGGTCCCAAGGCCAATAGTAGCAACATAGTCGTGTGCTCAAAGAGATCCTCAGTTTTGAGACGTACAATGATATCTGTCCCTCAAAATACCATGTGGCAGTCTCTTTTGGGCCTACTGGCCCATGAAATGGTTGACCCACACTTTGGTGGACTTTTTTTACCAAAATCATCATGATTGGTGATTTCTAGCTGTTGTATTTGAGCATTTTTTTTTTTTAATAATGTGCTTATGAGCAGGCCATGAGTTGATTCCAAGCCCATGAAAAAGTGCTCAAATCCAATAGCTAGAAATCACCAAACATGCTGATTTTTGCCGTGTAGGTCTGCCAACTTGTGGATCAACCACTCATGGTGTCAGTAGGCCTAATGGAGTGCGCCATGTAGAACTTTGAGGGACTTCTCTATCAAAATTCTGAAAAAGAATTCTATATTGCCTTTAGACGATCACATATGCCAAGGGTGGGCTAAACATCCATGCGGTTGGTGGGCCCAGATGACAGCGGTGAGAAGTAAAAATTTGATGTAAGGGTCTTGTCATAGAGGCCGATGACAGGGCATAATATAAGCCATGTGGCACGCTCTTAGACAACTCTGAACGTATAGATGTTTTCCCAATCCCTATGTGGACCTACAAACCAAAAATCAACTTGATTAGTGATTTCAAACCGTTGCATCTTTGTACCTCAAATAATGGTCAATAATGCTCAAATTCAGCCGGTTAAAATCAACCCATGAAAATAATTCCAATCCAACGTCTCAAAATCACTAATCAAGCTGATTTTTGTTTGTCGGTCCACCTAGGGACTGACCAAACAACCATAGGGTCAGAGTCCTCTAAGAGTATGCCACGTGGCTCATATTGGGGCCTGTCATCAAAGTTTAACTCAGCGGTGGGTAACAACCAAAAAAGTGAGGTATGACGTCTTTTTCCTATTTAATATTGTGATGCCAAAAAAATCCTAGAACTAACATAGACCGTACGATCATCATTTGATTGGACCGGCCCCATTGCCTGACGAGAGAGATGATGGAGTGGTTAATGAGGTTTCGGTATGGGCGGTTGATGGATAGGTTTACCGGTTTACCCAACCAACTTTTGTTGTTGATCTTTCACCAGACCTCACCATCCATGAAGTTGACACTTACAAACTATCTTCCCAACCCCCACTTACTACAATGACCAAACTGCCCCTTTCCCTTCATACTTATATTTAATAAGGAAAATAACAAGCTTAACATGGATAACAGTGGTGGACCTTTTGACTGTTATTAACCGTTATAACGGTTATAATGGTCGTTATAAGGATGGGTAATTCTGATTTTTACTACTCTTCTTCATATTTTATTATGAGTATTTTAGTAACACCCCCCTGAAATTTGAAAGTAATTAGTAATACCCCCTTATACTTTCAAACTTTAGGATTACCCCCTTGACCTAGTTTAACCATCATTTGACTAACGTTTTAACTTGACATGCATCATGCGCCTGTTAATGTACCAATGAAAGGATCATAATATTGCTAGTATAATGCTAACGATGTGTGATTTAAGTCCGTATTAACTTAAGTCAACTGTTGTTAAACTAGGTAAGGGGGGTAACCCTAAAGTTTGAAAGTATAAGGGGGTATTACTAATTACTTTCAAATTTCAGGGGGTCACTAAAATACCTATTTATTATTAACTTTGATATAAAATAAATTTTATTTTGAAAAAAAATACAATAAGGTTAAAACAGGCCCAGAATAGTGGGCAACAGTCGTTTGTCATATCGGAGATGTTTGGATAAAAAATTTAAAAATATATATATATAATAAAGCCTAAATTCTAAAATAATTATTTTAACATATTTGAAGTGTTGGAACATGATAAGGGAGATTCCGACCTCGTTTTCTCAATTTGTACGTCAAGGATGGGCTTCACTATAATTTTAGAGATAATGGGGTTTGCCCATAATTAGTAAATTCTTGAATTATTCGCAAACTGTATGAATTATTCTAAAAAACGAACTAAACAACATCCTATTCAAAGGTTCAAAAAATTCTCGTATTTTTTTTAAACATGATCAAATAATTCGTGAACTTTTCCAATCCCGGGTTATTCAGTTTTGAACATGAAAAATCATTTTATAAGATAAAATTGTCAATATTTTACTTGTTTATATTTTTTAATGCATTTATAAATGACAAACCCAAATTGTATTCGGACATTTTCATGCCGTACGTTTGCTGCATTCCGAATTGCTAACTATGAGTATGCCCAAGGCCGTCGTAACGCCGCTATGCCGCTGAGCGAGTTTAATTGTTAATTACATATAGGGGAGTGCTTTTCCACTCCCTTTTATTTTTCTTCTCCAACCTTTATCTCTATCTTTACTATTAGAAAGGCTTTGAAGAGTAAAAAATACAAAGTGATTCACATTTGCCACTTCTTTTCAATGTTTAGAAGGGGAGAAAATATTTGAAGCAGTGCATTTTTGAAGCACGGAAGCCCGCAGTGGCCAATCACATTGCGCCACAATCTGTTGTTGCTTTTTGAAGCGTGATGATCACACACGAAATATACCTGGGTTTTAGGATTTAGTTTTAAAAAAAACTTTCTAAAAAGTAACATGGGTATATTAGGCGCGTGATCATTAGGCGCATGATCGTCGCTTCAAAAATCCCGCGGCTTCAAAAAATTTTGACACAATTTTCTCCAGAATTCTGTGTCAAAAATTTGACACGGTTACCTCATCAATGTTTGCCCATACCTTGGCAAACCTACACACCAAAAATCAGCACGATTGATGATTTCTAGCCTTGGATATGAGCATTTTTTAAAGCATGGACTTGAAACCAATCTGTAGGCCTGTTCATGAAGCCCATGATGAAAAAGTAGACATATCCAATGGCTAGAAATAATCAATCATGTTAATTTTTGGTGTATAGTGTGGACCAATCATTGATGGGGGTGATTGGTCCCGAAAGAAAGTGCCACATGGCACTTTTAACGACTTCTGTATTAAAATTTTGATACAAAATTATCATAGAATGACTCGTTCATTACTGTATGACCTTTTTAACACACGTTTTTTTTTTGGGGTCGGGCTCCAGTTGCCGCCCTAAAATGACAGGCTCCGGTTACAGGACACAATATGAGCCACGTGGCACATGATTAGAGGACTCTGAATTTTTTCCAATCCCTGGGTGGACCTACAAACCAACACTCAGCCTGATTAGTGATTTCTAGGCGTTAGATCTTTGTACCTCAAATACTGCTCAAATATTCTCACAGTTGATATCAACCCATGAAAATAAGTCCAATCCAACGCCTACAAATCACTAATCCGACTGATTTTTGGTTTGTAGGTCCTCCTAGGGATTGGCCAAACATCCATACAGTCAGAGTCCTCTTAGAGTGTGCCACGTGGCTCAAATTGTATCCTGTAACCGGAACCTATCATTTTAGGGCGGTAAGTGGAGCCTGAGCCATCAACTAATGGCCAAAAGATAAATGACGGTTAAACTTGTCAAAATAACGGTCGTTATTTCCATCATAACGGACATTAGTAAGTATAGCGTTAAACGTTGCCGTTACAACGATTTTGATAAATACATCTATATTTTTTTATAACATGCACTTTTTTCAACTTAATGATCAACAAATAAAGGGTAAAAGCGTCTTTAGGTATCTTTACATCATAAAGGCAAAGAAAGTTGTTTATATTTTGTCATTTTTTCCCAAAGATGCCGTCAATTCTTCCAAAACTGTCCCCCACTTTCTCCAAAAAGTGATCCCTCTGGCACACAGACTGTGTCTCATGCTCACAAGTCACAACCGTTTTGATGCCCCGAGTTTTTCTTTGAGTGGTGCTACCCTACGAGTAACCGGAAAAAAATATGTGCAGTTGCGACAACTGACCATTGGATTCGTTAAAAAAATCTACGGTCCACACGAGGAGACTACTGACGTGTTGACTTGTAAGAGCCATTTTTCTTATGGGTCGGGCTCCGTTGACAGCCCTAAAATGACAGGATTCTGTACAGGACACAAATATGTGCAAATGGCACACTCGTAAGAGGACGCTGACCGTATGGATGTTTGGCCAACCCCTAGGTGGACCTACAAACCAAAATTTAGCCTGATTAGTGATTTCTAAGCATTGGATCTTTGTACCTCAAATACTGCTATAATTCCCACAGTTGAGATCAACCCACGAAAATAAGTCCAATCCAACGTCTATAAATCACTAATCAGACTGAATTTTGGTTTATACATCCACCTAGGGATTGACCAAACATCCATACGGTCAGGACACATATTTGGGACGCATATTTGTGTCCTGTACACAATCCTGTCATTTTAGGGCTGTCAACGGAGCCTGACCCTTTTCTTATTTTCGCCACGTGTAGATGGACTATTGGGCTGAAGCTTGTCATACTGAAAGGATACACGGTGGCGTGGCGAAACATGGGGACATTGGGGAGCACTTTAGGGCCGCTACCCTAACTGCCCACTTGTAAGAAAAATCGCGGAAGTGAAGCCAATTTACATGACGGACCACAGTATGAGCCACGTGTCACATTCTTAGAGACTAATAACCGTATGGATGTTTGTCCCATCCCTAGTTGGAACTAAATACAAAAAAAAGGCTTAATTTGTGATTTATAGCCGTTGGAATTGAGTCTTTTTCATGTTTTTTTTCAACCGTGCGATTCGGTCGTTATTTAGGCTGCTCATATCTGATGGTTAGAAATATATAATCAGGCTGAGTTTTTGTAAGTGACTTCATCTAGGAATGGGCCAAACATCCATACGGTCCGTAGTCTCTAAGAGTATGCCACGTGGCTCTTACTGTGGTCCGTCATCAAAGATCTAAACAAAGCCGGAAAACGAAACGTTTCTGTTGTTTCGGCGCCAAATAGTCTATAAATACACAACCAACTGAAACAATTTTTCCTTCTCTTTTTCTTCTTCTTTCTCTTTCGATGGGGATGGATGGGGATTTCAAAGACGAAAGCCCTAGAACCTGCGTGGTTTTGGGTGGTCGAAGTTTTGTCGGAAGACCGCTCGTCTCGAAGCTCTTGAAATCAGAAAAATGGATCGTTCGGATCGCTGATTCTGCTCCTTCTCTGAATCTCGATCTCCAAGAGCAAAAATCGATTCTTTCCGAAGCGATTTCATCTGGTCGGGCTTCGTATTTCCAAGTCGATGTTCGAGAGAAGTCGCAAATTAGAGCAGGTGAATAATATCCATTGTAATCCAATTAATGATTTGGTTATTGGAATTCGATCATAGTGTTTGATTTGAATTTGGTATTTATTTGACTATCTTGTATTGATTCTGGTAATTTATTCTGAAAGGGATCTGTAAATTTGTTGAAACTTATGAGCATTAATATCCAATCCAATAGTGTATTATAGAATTTGAATAGTTATGAATGTTGAAGTTCGGTTTATAAATTATGACTAATTCATGTTTATGTGGCGTTCGGTTCATGCTCTTCTTTAGATTTTGAGAAATGTTGGGGTCCAGCCCTGAGTGCTGAGCTGGGTAGTGGGTTTCATAAGTATGATCTGCATATGTGGACCCGACCCGTGTGTGGATTTCACAGGCTATAAACTAAGATTTTGTTATCTTTTGGGAGATTATATAGAGAGAAAGAGATAAGATACTGTTTTCATTTTTCTCGACTTATCAAAAAAAAAAAAAGGATACTGTTTTCATTTATAGAGGCCATTGATTAAGATTTGTTGCCAATTATAATTTTTCTTAATTTTCACATTAATTTCTGGTAATATTTTCTATTTCGGTTTGGACTTGGGCTGAACTTTAGTCAAAATTGAAATTTAAATCCACCAAGGTCTTTTACTTGGTGGACCTACCCCAAAAGTCAGCCTGATTGATGATTTCTAGTCATTGGATTTGAACAATATTTTTTTGTTATGGGCCTTACAAACAGGACCATGGGTGGGTCCAAGCCCACGATGAAAAAAAACACAAATGCAATGACTAGAAATCACTAATCAGGATGGATGTTGGTGTGTGGGTCCACCAAAGTTGGGCCAAACATTCATGGGGTCAATGGGGCCGAAAGAGTGTGCTGCATGGCATTTTTGTGGGGTGTTGTATCAAAATTACAAAGAGTTTATTAAGGTAGGGTACATATCCAATATAGGTTGGGCCCATATATATTGCTCGTATGTGTACGACCCACATGATCTGGGTCTAGTTGGACACAACATTCAACTATGTGGCCAATTTTAGATTCAAGCAAACATCGTTTGATCTCAAGTTTTGTCTTAATATTTCTCTTAGTTCATATATTAATTCTCAAAAAATTTTGATTTAGACATTTTAAATACAAGTAAATTTTCCAAGAAAACTACTAATAAAAACTAAGAAAACAAAATTGTTTATTTTTTGCCTTTTTTATATTTTGTATTGGAGTTGAATGTTTGGCAGCATAAAATGAGTGTAGCAGAAGTGACGATGTTGAGATGGATTAGTGGAAAGACAAAATTAAAATAATGGAAAATTGATTGGAATGGTCTGACCATGTACAACGAAGGAGTGCTTTGGTGCAGGTTGAAGGTGCTTCAAAAAGGGAGAGGGATGACTGAAAATGACTTGGATTGAGGTGGTAAGGAATGATTTGAAGATACATGCCTGTAAAGAAGATATAGCTCTAGGTATGATTCATGCTGTGACCCCAAATTGTTGGGATAAGGCATAGATGATGATGATTTTGATATTGTATTGGTATTACCTATGGTAAATTTTTAAGTTGCAAGGCGGAGGCACTATTTAATATCCCAACTACGTTAGGGAAATCTCTATATCTTTTTTCTTATATTTTGAATCATGTAGTATGATTTTGGAAAGGAGGGAATGGGAAGGTAGAGACCTGGATCACTTTAGATTCATCAAGAGCGAGGAATGGTGAAGTGGCTATGTTCAGAAGTTGTCAAATGAAGACCATGAGGGAAGATTTTTACTACTATAAAATAAGGGGAATATAAGTGAAAAGACCTTGGGTAAAGATGAAGTTTGAAGGGCTTTAGGTCAGATTGTGTTCCAAAAATTGTGTGAATGCACACAAGAAACTTGTTTTTCCTGGCTAGTTAATCATTTCAAAAAGTTTTGAACGCAAAGAAAATCTCAAAATAATGGAGAAGTATTATGGTTACATAAGAACAAATGAAGTACCAATAGAGGTGTGAAGAAGCATGAGAAAAACTAGGTTGTCTTGACCTGCAGAAAGCATAGATAGTCTTCTAAAGAAATAATCTGGGGGGTATTGGGAAGAACGGAGTTTTGAGAGGAGATATCGACATCATAAGGATGTATGTGTAAGAAGCATGGTTGCGAATATTTATATCAGCATGCCTTTCAGCCATTTCTTATCTTGTCATTATTATCTTTTATCTTGTTACTCTAGGAAACCCAAGTCTACGCCTCCCAGACGGATTTATTGCTTAGAGCTCTGATACCATTCTTATCTTGTCATTATAATCTTTTATCTTGGTACTCTTGGAAACCCAAGTCTATGCTTTGTTCAATGTGATACAATACACATGGATACGTATTGATATGCATCCTTATCAGCTGTAATCATCAATTAGATTATTGCCCATTATTTGTGAAAAGTCTCGATTGTCAATTCCAAGAATACTTAGTTCTTCTGTAATATAAATCGCTGAGATAGGAGTTCGCTGAAGACTGAAGTGTCAAAGATCAAGTGGACTTCATCAACAAATCAAAGAAGAATTAAAGCTGAAGAAAACCAACCCAAGTGTTCAAGCTCAAGCATGAAAATATGAATAATCAAAGTACGTTCTCACTCAACGAACGCTCAACTGTCAAGAATCCACGCATCTGCCAGCGGATCAAATTTAACACTAGATGTCTCACGGTTCTTCAGCTCACGCTTGGGAACTATCCCATTAACATAGGATAGTCATAATAATTTTTTTGGATAAATTCGGAGAAGGTCTAAGAGGATCGGTTGACCGACCAGTTTGAGCGGCCGACCGGTCAAAAGGTGCACTCAACCGAACCTCTCTGTATTGCAATTTCTGTTTCTAACCTGTGCGGTCGACCCCACCCTTTTCGGATCTTGTTTTTGACTCGATCTTTTTTGCGAGTTTGGGCGCTATTTGGTCTTTCAAACGGCTATTTTCGGTTCGTTTCTATTGAGTGAAGGCTGGCCTATAAATTAGAGCCTTCTCCCTTCATAAGAGTTAACCCAATCAAGAGATCTCTAAGCTCCCATCCTTCCATTATCACTCTTGGAGTCCAGAGATTTGAAATTTGTGAGAGCGTCACCCAAGCAAAGCTGTGTATTCCTTGTGAAGGCTCTAAGTGTTTGAAGAGACTATTAGCCATTGTTTTTCTACAAGCACCTTCTTTCAAAAATATGATTCCTCTTGGCACAGTGTCTCTGAGGCGAATCTTCTCCAAGGATTCTCCATTTGATCGTATTTGCTTAAAGGTAAGTGTCAAACATTTTTAGATAGAATTCGAAGTTTATAAACATTGATTATTTGTGATTGGTGGATGAGTCAGGACTCATCTAACTGAGTTGAGGATTGTATATCCATGAGAAAATAATTTCTCTAAATAGACTATCGGCCTAGGCTGACTCTCTAGGTGAGCGAGAAGTGATTCTCGTTAGATTTAAACTAAGTGATATCTTAGTTAATTGATTAATTATTTCAATTAGATATATTGTAATGCATGATTGAGATAATATAATATTACTCATGTTGAGTATTGACAGTGGACGTAGGTACGGAGTCACCGAACCACTATAAATCTGAGGCTTGTGTGATTGTGAATGTTTGCATATTTTGTCTCAGATTTTCCCATATCTATGTTCTGTGGATGATTCGTATTTTGATTGTTTGATTCTTTTCCGCCTTGTGTGATCATTAATTTTTTAATACATATAGAATCTGCAGAGAAATTAAAAATTGTCCTATTCACCCCCCTCTAGGACATAACGTGGTAATTAAAAGGGAATTTCATTTTGTCCGGAATAGCTTGTTGTGTCCTTGTATGTATGACTCTCTTCTCTCTCTTCTAGTTGTTCAATTTTGTTTCAATTCTCTGTTTTTATGCTTAGAATATCAAATTTTGGACCAAGAACTTTATGATCTTCTTTGTTGACTGTATGCATGATATCCTTCATTTGCAGCTATCGAAGGTTCATTAGTTGTATTTCATATGAGTGCAACTGATTCATCCTTACATGATATCTATCTTCAGTACATGATCACTGTTCAAGGTAAATCTCAATTCATTTCACAAGGATAATCTTTTAAGCAAAGACTTCTTCCTACTAAAACCAATTAAAGGGAGTATTGATCATTGATGACTGTATATTCAGGTACCAAAAATGTAATTAATGTTTGCCGAGAGTGCAAAGTCAAAAGGCTTATATATAACAGTTCTGCCAATGTGGTTATTGATGGTATCCGTGATATACACAATGGGGACGAATCCTTGCCATATCCTTGGAGAGTATGTCTCTTTCTCAAAGGGTTCTTTTTTTCATGCCTTCGACTCCTTTTGGATCTGATTTGAATTTCCTTGAAGTGTAGCTTTTGTTCTTACTAATATGTGATTTGTATACCCTCATACAGTTTGAGGACATGCTGAGTGATTTAAAGGCTCAAGAAGAGGCATTAGTCTTGTTTGCGAACACTTGTGATGGGCTTTTAACATGTGCATTGCGTCCAAGCAATGCCTTTGGACCTGGCGATAAACATCTTTTACCATTTCTCTTGGGTGCTGCAAGATCCGGCTGGGCTAAGGTTAGAGAAATTTTTTCTATGCTTCACTTTGCATATAGTTTTGTTCTATGGGAGATTTCATTAATTTTTAAGGGCATCATAATAAATTATTGTGTACGTGTAGACATGCTTCATGTCATGTTTTTCTAACATGTGGGACACATGGCCCATCAACACGGACTGTCCAAATATTGGGCTCGCCTTTGGATTGGCCAAGGAAAAATAACACTGCAAGAACACTGTCTGGTTAATGCAGTATTGACCACTGAATCGAATGGTTTGGATGCTTACCAAATTAAGGCTCATATTAGATGGTTAGAATTGTCCAAACCATGTGAAGTTTTCTTTGTGACCAATCCAAGTTGTGGCCTAACAATAAGGGAGTTTGGATTGATAACCTTGAATACACATATTTTGCTGTCGGTTGGTTTGGACTGTTGCCAACATATTTTTCCCA
Source organism: Euptelea pleiosperma (assembly GCA_035048495.1). Taxonomy (NCBI): domain Eukaryota; kingdom Viridiplantae; phylum Streptophyta; class Magnoliopsida; order Ranunculales; family Eupteleaceae; genus Euptelea; species Euptelea pleiosperma. The sequence continues at coordinate 3,510,842 of CM068551.1, forward strand.
TGAACGCTCTCAATCACATGTGTATTTTCGGTTGTGGTCAACTAATGTTTGGCCCAACTTTTGGCTGGGCTGGATTGATGACTAAGTGTACCACATGTTAGGAAATCTTGTACGAGCAAAGAATGAAGTGTGGACTGTCGGTCCATTAAACCGGGCCTCATATACTAATGGATCAGACTCAAGGGACTCACCTTTTTGCACTCATAATTTCAGCCGTGTTCTCAGTCATGGATTCCGAGAATCCAACGGTGGTGTTGCTTTGTCAAAATGTGAGTGCCAGCTCAGCAAATCAACCACTGTTGGATTCTCGGAATCCACGCCCAAGAGCACAAGTGGAATTATGAGCGCAAAAAGGTGAGTCTCCGGATCCCGACCCTTTACTAAGTAGTGTTTGTGTAAATGGGTTTTGAGTTGTGATAATAGATTTCAATAATGATAGCATTCTGTACATATTGTTCCAAACATTAGGCTCACTGCAATGAAACGTCTTAAGAGAACCTCTTTCTTATTTCGTTTGTGATTTCTCGTTTGTAATTTTCGCTCGAAACCCTGCCTTTTTTATAAAGCCATCTTACCAATCGAAGAACAAATATGATACATGATTGGACTTAAATCTCTAACTTTAGGGCTTTTTTGGATGCAATTTATCTTATATTTTTTCTAACAAATAATTTTTCAAAATGTATTAGCTGAAATTCCTTTTATTTCGAAAATAGAGAGAGGTGGGTATTGATTTGTAAACAGGATTTGGTTTTATGGATTGAACCAGCAATGTTCCATTGAGTTAAGCCATTGGGGTGGGGTGGGGGGGTGGGTAAGGGACAGTGTGTTACCTGTTTTTTTTTTTTGGACAAGAAGTATTAATTGTTATTTATCGAAAGTCAAAACTAATTTTGTTTTTAGCTTGCTAGTTTAATTGTAAATGTCTTGGGATATGCTGCAGATGGATGCATTTCTCTGATATGACTTGGGCTTGTTTAACTCCCTTTTTTGTGTATTGTTCCTATACTGTTATTCATTGCAAATGTCATGGATCTTCATTGAATTTGTTTCTAGGAAGTAACTGAGGTGCTTATTTCAGCTTATCGTAGGCAATGGTGAAAATATATGCGACTTCACCTATGTCGATAACATTGCCCATGCCCATATCTGTGCGGAGGAAGCTTTACGCTCTAGGATGGCTTCCGTGGCTGGAAAGGTATTTATACCCTTTAAATATTCTTAAATATTTCATTCTATTGCTTGTCATTCTTAACCAGATTCATGTGTGAGGAAATATTTTTGACATCAACTTTTGGCAGGCATTTTTTATCACCAATCTTGAACCAATGAAGTTTTGGGAGTTTGTGTCTCTCATATTGGAAGGCCTAGGATATCAAAGGTGAAGCACACATCCTGATATTGTTATGCTGAGAACATTCCATTCCAATGGATAATCTGTGATTCTCAAGTCTTTGAAGATAACACATACATGATACATGATTCCCTCGAGGCATTCTCTACAGTATGGGCCTTTAAGTTAATAGCTGCAGAACATGTTTAAATTCCTAGTACTAGAAGTTCGTAATGGCTAAGCATGTTTTGAAATGTTTATATTCCACCTATATGTCTTAATATTCTGCACGTTTCCCCAGTTCCATTCCATCTTTGCATGTACTGCTGCTTTATTGGATATTGAAGCAACAGCCCACCTATATGTCTTAATATTCTGCACGTTTCCCCAGTTCCATTCCATCTTTGCATGTACTGCTGCTTTATTGGATATTGAAGCAACAGCCCACCCATATCATTCGTTTTCTCTTGTTATAGCTGATGGGTTTTCTTCAAGTGCTCCTTGAAACTGAGATGATACTTTTATGGTTACAGGCCAACAGTCAAACTTCCTGCTAGGCTTGTTTGGTTCATTCTTGTACTTGTTAATAGGGTGCATGAGATGTTGGGCTACCAAAGAAATGCCCATTCAATTGTAGCCCCTGCTATTGTTCGCCTATTTTCGCGCACTGGGACTTTCAATTGTTCAAAAGCTCAAAACCAGATTGGATACTCACCAATTGTCTCCCTTGAGGTATGTCTCTAGTGCTTTTGGGCTCTCTTCTTTCTTTTATTTACATATTATTTACCTTTTTTGGCTTTATTTTCCACTTTTGGTTTTGTTTTCCTGCTATCTCTTCTGTTTTGTTCTACAATATACCACAGCCAGGGCTAGACAGAATTTCAAGGTACTACATTATAATGAAATTCTCAAAATTATTCTTTGACCATTTTGGAAATTTACATGGATATGTCAAGTTAATCTTGCATATTCTTCATTATGAAGGTTTGATGTTTATTGGAAAGACAAGATTCTTGATAACTTGCCAACTTGAACCTAAAATCTGTGAATTTTACAAACCTAATCTGTCCAACATTTGACAAGTTGATCATTTCTTTTGTGCTTAGTAATATGAGGAGTTCTCACATCAGGGTGGGGTGTAGGGAAGAACCATTCTCTCTTCTCTACCATAGCATTGCAACCATTCAAGGTGGGACATACGAAACAGATTCTCTAGGTCAGGAATAAATTCAAATCAGATGAACCTAACAATCTGATTAATAGACTTCTTTTCCTGGACTGTTTGCCATATCTTTTATGATTGTCCAAAAGAATCCAATATATTGGATGGTTAGGAATGATTTAATGCATGCTGTTTTTGGCCCAGAAGATCTCGGTCAGGGACCGCAAGAAATGGTGGTCACAAGACCCACGAATGTAGTCCATGTTTACAGCAGACGCAGGGGAGGGTGTCTTCTTTCCACCCTTGTGTCTCGATGTGGGTATTCCTCTAAAAGAGAATATGATAGTCATGATAAATAGCAAATCTCATGAAAGAAAGCAAGCTTAAGCGTTGAAATTTTGCTCGTCTGATTGCTGAACTTACAGGAAGGTGTCGCATTAACCATAGAATCATTCTCTCATTTAGCAGAAGATTCACCTTACTCAAGATACCGAGATTTTAGTGAACCATCAAAAGCTGATAAACTGCTAGGCAGAGGAAAAGGTGAGACTCTACTTGCATTCTATGGTACTAAATGTTTTTTTATACTAGGTTCTGCTACTGTTCATCACCCAAGCACGTAAACACTAAAGTTGTGTCCTGACATTTTGGGATGCTTAAAAGCGCCGCTGCGTTTATAGGAGGATGAGCAGTGTTCCTGTGTTTGTTGGATATTATATTCATGAGTGGGTATTTTAGGAAAGAAGTGTGTAATTCCATCAGTCGCCAAATTGGAAAGGCAGTGCAGTGTCCTTTCTGGCTGTCACATCTAACAACCAAATGGGCCAAATTATTTGTTAAAAAAATGGGAAGTAACCAATTAAATTTTTATTTAATGGCAGTAACACATTTTGGTTTTCTTCATAGAGTGATGTTGAATTTCTTACTGCAGTTGCAGACATACTATTGTGGAGAAATGAGAAGAGAACGTTCGCATATTTTCTTGCTCTGTTTTTGTTGTTTTTTTGGTATTTCCTTTCTGGAAGAACTTTTATCTCCTCCACAGCAAAGCTTCTACTGCTGGTCTCAGTTGTCCTTTTTGTCCATGGCATCCTACCATCCACAATGTAGGTAACCGACGCTATCATGTATCTTTTATGATCATATCATAAACTGAGTTAATGAATCAATAGTATGCTTTGCTTGTATTTTACCAAGATAAAAAAAAAATTATTATGTTTTGGAAGTAGCAAATATTTTCATAAAGTTGAGCATAACTAGCATGTGATCATTATGTCTCACCTAGGTGATATCATAGGCTAAAAATTGGCCTGATCAGATGATTTGAACCATTCACTATGTCACATTTTTTTTTTTGAGTGGTTGGAAAAATATGGCAAATGGTCCATATTCTCATCCTGACTTGAGCATTAATCTTTGGTTATTTGATACCCATAGATTGTAACAATGACTTTTAGAATGTTGACTATGAGGTTTTTGCAACAGGTTTGGGTTCACTGTAAAGAAAATATCATCATCTCAGTTTGAAGTCTCAGAACCAGTGATTAAAGATGCATTTATGTCCCTGGCATCTGCGTGGAACCAATGGGTGCACACGTTGAGGTTATTTGCCCATGGAAGCGATTGGAATATTTTCTTCAAGGTAAAGAGTGTGACCAAAGTTCCTCCTCATAGTAAGCTTGTAATAAGCTGTCTTTCTCCACGCTGATTCAAACTTCAAAGTACATTTCATGCTGAAAGACATTTTGTAAGTGTATTCTAGAAGAGATGACACATATGCATGGGATTGGGATCCACCATTTGATGTGTCCAATCTAAGGAGTCTCCTTGGACAACTCGCATGATCATAGCCATCCAATCCACCACAGTTTTTTGGTTGGTCAAAAAAAGTTGCCAAGATGTCCTAATAATTTCCCTAGCAATCTTGTGAAATGCTAATTGATAAGGACCTAGCGACCTTAGTACTTAGGATTGTAAATCCTTTTGTTTTCATTAGTGATACTGATATCTGGTAGGGTCCACCAACTCCACCTAACCTCAGCTTACCCACCAAGAGAAAAGTTGGCAACTGGTGATGGTTGAAGGCGACCAATCAGGTTGACTTTGGTCCCAGTTGACCTCTTGAATGTTGAGTCTGAACCCCTGCATGTCTTTCACGTGTCACAGTATTCTGCTATTTGTGTTAATCACTTCCTATAACTTCCTTTTCTACTGAACTTCTCAGTTAAACTATAGTTAAGGAAACTGGTCTATGATTCCTTTCTTAACAAGACACAAAGTTAAGTGAGTTACGATGCCAATTGCTGTGTAGGTGTTGCTCAAAGTCTCAGAAACGCTCTGACACTTATAGGGATATAGGAGAAAATTTAATGTATCACTTTTCCTAATCTATTTTTTATATACTATTTTCTATGATCTTGATGGTTGTGTATATAGTTTTTATACTATGAACTAATACAATGATAATAATGTGTCATCTAATATTTTAAAAATGCATAGATATGTCAGCCTTGTCAGATTATTAATAAGAACTCTGTCCAAACAGTGCATTCACAGTGCTGTAGAGGAAGGGAACGAGTAAGATTTTAAGGGGAAGATAAAAAATAAAAAAATTCAAAGCCTTGAAACAGATGTTTTCTTGTAGATACTGTGCCTCTTCTATTTCTGATAATTTTTTTCAACCAATGCAGGTGGTGGTCTCTTTATGTTTTTTCAAGTTACTCATCTCATTTTCCTTCTCCATGTTGATTGGTGTGGGTAAGGGATGCAATTTATATGTTTTGCCAATTTCATAAACAAAGTTAAATTTCTTTTCTCTGTTAACATTTTATCTTTGTACATGCAGGTCTGGTCTTTGCATTTACTGCCTTCTTTGTATACGAACAATATGAAAATGAAGTTGATAGAGTAACAAAGGCTTTTTCCATTGGTATAAAGAAAATGAAGGGAATTTTGATGAGGAATTTTCCAGTGTCTGTTCTGTCATTTCTTTGTAGTTACCAAATAATGGACCCAGATGAGATGTCCACAATGGTAAAGGATCAGAAACAGTGGACCAAGAACTAGCAACTTGGTCAGTTTTCTCAAGCAGACCATCCTTGGATCAAACTAAGAGATGAGGTAAGTTACTCATTTTGATATGTGAGTTAGCACTACTGCTATCTTTCTTTTATCTTTGTTCGGCCTGGTATTTGATAATGTTGTACACTGCAGCACGAATATTCTTGCTTCCTGAGTCGATAGAATCATCTAATTGCGGGACCATATCCAGAAAAATACCCATCAGATGATTAGGATCATCTAATGGAGCTGATTTTTTGGGTCAGGAAGTGGCTAACTAATTGATGGTCTGGACCCAGTTGCATATGTGCCGTGCGTGTGAATAGCAATTGGGTAAAGAAGCATGACGTTTCTTTCATCTTGCTCCCCCTGTACTATCAGAATTTACAACATATACACCTAATGTGGGCCCCTGTATGACTTACATAATCTGATTAGGTGTATAGGCCACACGTGGCCTATGGAGGGATTGGTGATTATTCATGACTTCAATGTACTAATCATAAATATCACTCGAAGACTAATTGGAGATATGTACACACTTTTTTTGTTCGACAGTTAGGAAGATCTAGCAAACAGTTTTGAAAAAAAAAAATGCGTAGAGATTAGATGGTTATGATTATCTGATTGCTTTGACTATTAACTTGTGGTGGGGCCAATTGACGTTATAAAATAGATCATTTAAAAGAACTAGTGAACTGAGTATCGTAATTTATTTTCCTATACCTGGTCACTTCCCAGAGTTGTATCAAAATTGGACACCCTCTGATCCTCTCTAAGCAAAATTTATATTCTTTTAATTGAATTCCAACAGTTTTGAAAAATAAAATGATTACATGTTGGATGGCTATGATTATCTGATTGCATTGAACATTGACTTTGTGGTGGGACCCATTGCCGTAGTAATAAAGATCATTTCAAAAAACTGTAGAACTGATGAATTTTTTTTTTTTTTCCTTTTTCAGGTTACTTCTCAATTCGGAGTTCTCTTTTATTTGCATCAGGTCATGTCAAATTTCCACTACTCTTGACTCCCCTCGGCAAAATCTAGTCCTCTTTCATTTGCGTCAGGTTGGATTGGTTCATGTTGGCTCAGGAGTGTACATTGGATCTTCTTGTTTGTCTAATTGTTCTAGTAGTTGTAAATTTGGCTTCTGCAAACACAAAAACTGTATGTACATATAACGATGGATTTCAAGGGCATCCTCTCCATGAGAGAACAAAATATCATTACTATACATATAATTAAAGATCCACATCATTTTTTGGGTGAACAGTGATCTTCGTCGATCAGTCATGGATAGGCAGTTTGTATGTGGAACATGGATCACCTCTGGCGGAAGCTAGTTTGCAATTTTCACTTTTAAAATTATAGCTTGTTTGGAATCTTTGGATGGCCATTTTTCAGCCAGAAGAGGATATTTCTGTAGCTTTTTCTTGAATAAACAAATCTTTCTTCCTGGTACAAAAATGATGATCCAAGCAAGGCCTTAAATTAGTACGTACCAAGGTTTAAAGGGGACCGTTATAACGGAATAACGGACTGGGGGCGTTACTGTTTTTTCCGTTATAACGAAAAAGAAAAAAAAAACGCTCGGGCAAAAACGAAAAAAACATGGGAAAAAAATGGAAATAATGGAAAAAATGGCACTGAAATTCAAATTTTGAATTTCAAAATTTCAAAAATGGAAAATAACGGGAAAAAAAACGGAATATAACGGAAAATAAAGGAAAAATAACGGAAAATAATGGGAAAAAATGAAAAATAACGGCCTTTTTTTCACAAAATTTTCCAGAAAATAATGGTCGTTATTTTCGTTATAACAAAAAAATAACGGCTGTTATTTTCGTTATAACGGCCGTTATTTTCTGGGCATTTTAACGGTCCATAACGTAACGGGGTAGGTCCGAATCCGTTATAACAGCTGTTATTTTCGTTATAATGGCCTTTTTTAAACCTTGGTATGTACCAATGCGTTGAACGGAACTAAAAGGTTGTTTGGATGCAAGGAATATTTTTGAAATTACTCCTACTTTTCAAGACATTGAAAAGTGGTTCCTTACACCGGCTGTGAATATGCGGGGTTGGGCCTGGGTTTAAAATCTTAGCCCGCAGCCTGACCCACGGTCCGAAATAGTATTTCATGGGCTAGACTCAGGCCACAGGCTGGGCTGTCAAGCCCGTAGGGATGGACTGAATGGCCCGACCTGACCCTAGGCCCGTCTCAATAAAATGTTACGTTGGTGCCATCCTTATCTTAACAGGTCGAGCGGATCGATACCCCGCATCTCCACACTTCAAATTATTTCACATTTTTAGCCTGGGTCGTATGGCTAGAGATCACCAATCAGGCTGACTTCTGGTATGTTGGACATCAATGGGTGGGACAATCATTCACAGGTCAGTGAACCCGAAGCGTCCAGAAATTGGATCCAGATCGACTGATGACAAACACAAGTATCAGTCAAATCCATGCTGACCATCGATTTAATACCTTTATATGAAAAATAATATCCATGATCCATATGGTCACCAGTCAGCTTGATTGGATGATGTCATGCAAGTGGGCCCAAAAGAGTGTCACGTTGCATTTTTAAAAGGGAAATTCAGCCCGGCCGGGTGGACAACAAAGTTGGGATCTTTTGAATGGATGAAGGTTGGGCACATGCATGTCGTCAACATCCACCACGGATTTTGTTGCTTTAGATTATTCTAAACACTCCGGATTTTGGCCAATGCAAATCTGGAAGAAGAGGACAGTGGTGGTGGCATGGTGGTGGAAGAAGAAGAAGAAGGCGGTGGTGGAGGTGCAGTTGTGGTGGTGTGGTGGTAGTGAAGAAGAAGAGGACAGTGGTGGTGGGTTCTGATAAAGATGTGCCACAAATGGCAACGAAGGATCCAGAGCTAGAAAGAGCCACAAATAGAAACCAAGGACTCTCACAATGGAAGAATATATCTTAAAATATTCTGTTCTCACAAGGGAAGAATATACCTCCAATGGTCTACACCCCCCCTCCCCCCCTCCTGCCTTGCTATAATGATATCATACCCCTTTTCCAAGGCCATGATGCTCGAAATCAGATTTATGGCTTTGGAAACTCGAGTGTATCCCATGTGGCCTTCTTTGGTAAAAAAAAACAACAGGAAACATAAAAAAGAAAGGAAATGGAACAAATCAATTTAATTCCAAAGTCAAGGGGTTTATACAAGGAGTAAACTTTTATAACAATGAAAATGGAGGAAATCAGTCTCATGCAGGATATCGACCAAACAGTGGAAATGGTGCTTGCTATGATACTGGCAAGCAGGGTAATAACAATGGAAACCAGCCTCCGAACAAATCTGACGCTAGAGATGATGTTGTCCTATGCCAAATCTGCAGGAAGAAAAAGCATATTGCATTAAAATGTTTTAATCATTTTAACCATTCTTTCCAACATGAAGACATTCCACAGGCCTTAGCTGCTATGACTCTTGCAGAAAGTCAGGATTCCGAATGGTTCCCTGACACTGGAGCAACTGCACACATGACAGGTAACTCAGGTAAACTTCACAATTTGAAGCCTTTCCTTGGAAATGATGGTGTCATGGTTGGGAACAGTCAAACATTGGATATAACTCATATCGGTGATGCAAAAATTGAGACAACTTCCTCTCCTATTATTTTAAATAAAGTGCTCCTAGTTCCTGATATTCCAAAAGATCTTGTATCTGTTAGTCAACTTACAAATGAGTTTCTTTACACATTTGAATTTGATGGTGATGGGTTTATGATCAAGGATTGGCTCACAAGGAGAATGATTGCTACGGGAACTAGGAAGGGAGGACCGTATGAAGACAAAAAGATGGCTCTTTTATCAAATCGATTTAGGAAAATAAATAAATATGGATGGCATCTGCGACTTGGACACCCTTATGCATCTATGGCACGGTCTAGAGAGTCAAAAGATATTTCTTCCTCCCTTGGGGCATTGGTCTCTCTAGGCTTTCTGAGAGTCATCTCTTCTGTATCTTCGAGGATTACCGTTTCCCTCATCGTCGGAAATATCAGAAGTTGAAAGAGAAGGAAAGGAGATTAGAAGAGAGTACCAGATATGTGCACAGAAACAGCCTTGAACCAAGAGGAGAATCGCCCAAGAACACTGATCGAAAAAGCAAAATGGGCAAATGAAGAGGAGCATGTCATTTATAGACGAAGGATCTGGAGTTATCAAACCGACTGTCTAGCAATATCACACCCCGGGTGCCAAAATTCAAAAACCATCATTTGACGATTCAACAACTTGCTGCCTCGAGTACTGTACGCGTTAATCATTCCATTCGACGATCGTACGTTGGGCTTCACGCCTGTACGAACACTTCTCTTTGTTATGACATCGATGGACGCAACATTAAATGAAAAGGGCGACGGTCGAGTGACTGATGGAAGATCCAATGGTCAAGAACCTATAGTAAATCATCAATGGTCAAGATCTTTTTCAGAAGATATGATAGCAGCTTTTCAATCTTCTCAAAAAAGGGGGCGATGTGGGTACCGTATTTTCCGACAAGTAATATGGTAACACGTGTCACTGGCGCGGCACGTGCGAGATACGAAACATTGACATCTGGTATCGTCCAGCATGCATGAATAAATGCGCCGAAGAAATCTTCGGAGGCCACGACCAGTCCATTCCTATCTCACGTCATCCATTAATGGAAGAATCACGTGTCAAATGGAGCGATCAGGAAGGAATATCTCGGGACAGTATTAGTAACGGAACGCATTGAAGCTTCAGCAATTAATATGTCGGAAAAGCATTCAATCTTTTTTGACACATTAATTAGCAACATGCTTGATGGGATTGACATTCAACTCAACCTGGCAAGGTCAAACATCAGACTTGGCAGGAATGACGTACAACTCATCCCGACAAGTTATACATCATACTTGACAGGAATGATGCACAACTCATCCCGACAAAGTTCAACAATATAATTGATGGGAATAATGTAGAACGTATCCCGACAAGTTCAACAGCGTACTTGATGGGAATGACTCTCTACCCAGCCCGACCAATAAACAAAATTCTACAAACAAGATAACTGTTTTAAACTACAACCAAGCTAATTATTGACTTATCTGTTATATGATTGCTATGTGGCGATTAGTTTGACTATTACATCCATTCCCACGCTCCCCATTCAAATATCTGCCACGAGGAATGCCACCTCGACCGTTTCAGATATAACGGAATGGGAGAAGTTAGGATCCAACAAGAAGAGACGGTTTTGTAATAGAATCTCTCCAGATCGGATCTAACTAATGAGAAGCAGACATGTAGAAGGTGAGTCACACCAGTTCTGAGGGTATAAATATACGACACTTAAAACTGAGAAATGGATCTTGCTATCCAGATCCAGATAGTCTAAAACTCTGAATTATCTTTTCTATATTTTCTAAACCCTGTTAGTACACCCTATATCGACTTGAGCATCAGAGTGTTGTCAACAGGTACGACCACGTTTCATCCGAAGATTATCTTGTCATCCGCAGCAGAGAAAGGAGTTCTATCCTGAAGCACCAGTCGCCGGATCATCATCGAGATACGAAACGTCTAACCTAGAAGATTGTGTGGGATAGATCCGATATTTTCCCCCCACAATATTACCGATGTTATTTGAAGTAGCTGTCGAATGGGAAAGTCATGTAGGCTACCCTTCCTTCCTATTGATGATGCATATGATAAGCCTTTTTTGAAGATTCATTGTGACTTATGGGGTCCTAAAACGAGAATGAAAAAAATACAATAAATGAAAACAACTTAAACTTGAATTTAAAACTTGTTCTTTAAACTAAAAACAAATGCTTACAATGCTTGTTCAAATGCTTTACAATGAAAATAACATTAAATCAAATTAATCTAAAAAGCCATTAAAATATTACCCTAGAAAGCATATAAAGGTAGAGAGGGAAAGAAGAAAGAGAAAGAAGGTATGAAGGTTAGAGAGATGAATTAGAGAGAAGCTTACCAATGAAGAGGTAGATGGTGCAACTCCGATTGGATCGACCTCAATAGGATTGAGGATTGTAGCCTTTGATTGTGGCGGATGGAATGGGCAGCAAGGAGACGTTGCTGTTTGACGCTTTGCACCTCGAGGTGGAGGATTTAATGGTGAGCTCGCTGGAGTTGCTCGCCGGAGAAGAAGAGAAAGAAAGAAGAAAGAGAGGAAGAGAAGGGGGAGGGAACCAACCATAGAGATCGTGGAGATCTCTATTTAGAGAGGAGGAGAGATATTGTTGAGATCCACATCAAAAGGGGGTAGAGATTAGCTCGGGAGACGGTTTCCAAAGAGGAACCGTCCATGCATTAAGGTGATGAGGTGTCCACATGAGCGAGCATGGGCCTCTTATGATAATAGCCCGTGGGCCATAAGATATTGGGGGCCCAAGAAGGTAGAGAAGTTAGAATGTGGGCCGATCTTGACGAGTTTTAAGTGACACGTGGAGATACGATGTGGCCAAAGAGTGGGCCCATTCTTGGGACGTAGCTATGGGCCATGACATGATGCGACACCATGGGCCTTGGGTCATGGGTCATGGGTATGGGCTCAAGGATAAGCGAGCTAATGGGCCAGATGGATATGGGCCTCTTGTGAGGCCGTGGGTTAGGGTGCGTTTGGCTGTCAGGGGAGAAAAAACATTTTTCTCGTGAAAACACCCATCAAGGAAAATGCATTTTTCTTTCCTTGAAGATCGAGCTATGCGCTCTCAGCCACAATCAACCATTTGAGGCACTTCTCTTCACTCCAACGCGCCCTAGGGATTGAGATTTTACAACGGAGGTCAGTTGGGTGATAGGATGGATGATCGAATGATCGGTGTCACAATCGGATGGTTGGATTTGTAAGATAGATATATCAGATGGCGATCGAATGGTGGATTTGATGGATAATGGTGATAGGTCAAGGAGAGAGAGTCGGTCAGAGCTAAGAGAGAGAAAATGTTCGAAAATACATGGAAATGAGCTGGCAGAGGGTCTAGAACCCTGATCTTCACTGTGTCCCTCCTCACGCTTCACCAGTAGAGCAAACCATCATTTCTTGTTGATTCATGTGCCTTTAAACGCTTTGGTCCGTCTCTTGATCATTGGCGCTCCTACTCTCTTCGTTCTTTGGGCTGGCTCTTCGGTCCTCTTGTTCAGCCCGTATTAGGCCCATATCTTCTAAACATAGCCTGTTTGGTTCTTTAAGATTTGATGATAGGGTTCCATGGTTGATCGTGGGCCCACCAGTCCTTGAGAATCACCCGATAGGGTCTCCTGCAAGTGAAAAAGCGCGTAATGAGATTCAACTAAAATGACTTGCTACTGGACTATCCGAAATGCGTATATTTCATGCAAATAGTCGATTTTCGTCTAAAAAATTGCGTTCTACGCAATGGAAGAAACTCTTACGAGGAAAAGTCGACGAAAAGACAAGTTTTACGTAGGAGAATGCGACATCGCTATAAGGATAATGGCTTAAAATAAGCACTTTTGAGCGAATATCAATATGATAAGCCTTTTTTGAAGATTCATTGTGACTTATGGGGTCCTGCACCAGTTTCTTCTTGTGAAAATTTTTGTTATTATGTGATTTTCATAGCCAGCATACACGATTCACATGGATGTTTCCTTTGAAATGAAAATCAGTCTTCCACACATGCTTTATTAATTTTCGCAAATTTATCAAGTGTTGGTTTAATGCCGACACTTGTGTGTTTCAATTGGATGAAGGGGGGAATTTTCTGACAAGACCTTCCATCACTACCCAGCCGATTTTGGTATCCGTCATCAATTGGCTTGTCCAAAAACTCCCGAACAGAAAGGGGTGGCTGAACGAAAACATCAAAATATAACTGAACTTGGCTTGGCTATGATGTTTCATGCGAAGCTCCCTTCAAGATTTTGGGTCGACTGCTGATCTACCACTGCAGTGTTTCTAATAAATCGATTGACATCTCCTACAATGTCCATGGATTCTCCATTCTTTAGATTGTTTGGCAAACACCCTGATTACTCATCACTAAGGGTACTAGGGTGCAAGTTCTTTCCGTATCTTGGTGACTACCGCAAGAACAAGTTAGAGACAAAATCTCTTCCATGTGTATTTTTGGGGTACAGTATACGACACAAGGGATACAAAGTCTCTATCCACCCATAGGCTGAAAGACAAAGCTACCATTTTTTTATCCATCCTCACTTTATGGGCCTCATCCGATTCAGGGGGAACTTGCCTCCTATAATGAATGGTTGGACTGTGACAAAAGCATGCTTATCAATTTGCCTGACTTTGTCTCTATACCTTCTTCTTCATGTGATGTAGGATCATCTTCTCGCCATGGTACGGCTTAGCTCACCAACTTTTAGGCCCTACTGGATCAGTAGCCCAGCCTCTTTCTCCTAACATCGTCATGGCCCACCCACTTGATCCTCCATAGGAAGCCCATTCACTTGTTCAAATGGACTCACCATCCCATGGTGAGGTGAGCGTGGTGAACATGGATCAAACACGCAGTAAATGTGATGCGACTTCGACCTCCTTACCAGATCATACTGGCCGCACAGCTGTCATTCCCGATTCTAGTGCTTCTTCCTCTTCAGGTGACCAACTTGATCACTAGCTTGAGTCCATCTTCGGTAGACCATCTTGAAAGTGTGCCCTTGTCACCTTCAACTCCCACCTTACCTTTTGTTACTCGACATTCCATGGTGACAGGAGCCCAATGCGGCGTCTTCAAGCCCAACTCATGGTTCGCTGGACTCCATATGGACATTCCCCTTCCCCTTGAACCTAAGTCCATACGGTCTGCTCTCAAACATCCCGATTGGAGAACAACTATGCATGAAGAACTAGGAGCCCTTGCTGAAAATAATCCAAAAGGAGCTTGACCCTCGCCTACCCACTATGAATGTGGTAGGTTGTAAGTGGGTTTTCAAGACTAAGCTCCAACCCGATGGCTCACCTGAATGCCTTAAGACTCGTTTGGTAGCAAAAGGTTTTAATCAAGTTGACGGTGTAGATTTTTCAGAAACTTTCTCACCTATAATCAAGGTCTATTCGGACCGTTCTCACTATCACGGTTGTTCGTGGATGGGAAGTACATCAACTCGATGTTAAGAACACATTCCTACATGGTTTCCTTCAAGAACCCGTCTACATGGATCAACAGCTAACCATTAAAGGAAGGTCCGTGGGACACTCTTTATGCTGATCCTACCCACTATCGTAGTCTTGTTGGCGCCCTTCAATATCTCACTTTCACGCGGCCTGATTTGTCATTCATTGTTAACTTTGTCTGCCAGCATATGCAAACTCCCACAATGACCCACCACCTTGCTGTCAAACGGATTCTTCGTTATGTTAGTGGCACTCTCGACCTTGGCATGCATCTCTTGGATCATAGTACATTGGACCTTTATGCTTTCTCTGACGCTAATTGGGCTGGTTGTCCTATAACAAGGAGATCAACCACATGCTTTTGCACATTTCTTGGGAGTAATTGTATTTCTTGGAGTGCAAGGAAACAGACTACAGTGGCCCATTCTAGTACTGACACGGAATATAGAAGTATGGCCTGCACACTCTGTCGAATTAACGTAGCTATCATTTATTCTTCGTGATATTGGGGTGCCCCTACTCCAGCCACCTACTCTTCATTGTGATAACATTAGTGCCCTCTACATGGCAGTCATCCCCGTGTTCCATGGTCGCACCAAACATATCGAATTAGAATATCACTATGTCCGAGAAAAGGTGGCCCTTGGTACTCTTATCACTCGATTTGTTCCATCGGCGAAACAACTTGCGGACATCTTCACGAAGCCTCTACCGAAGGCCCAATTCTTTTTATTGCGTGACAAACTGGACCTCTAGCTTGCTCCCCGGCACAATTTGAGGGAGAGTGATAAAGATGTGCCACAAATGGCAACGAATGATCCATAGTTAGAAAGAGCCACAAATAGAAACCAAGGACTCTCACAAGGGAAGAATATATCTCCAACGGTCTACAAAATGTTGTGTTGATATTCTTGTCTTATGCTTGTACATTTACATCTAACCTTTTTTGGTAGGATATTTCTTGATTGGAGGGAAAATCCCCAATCAACGATTGTGTAACCCTTATATATATTGATTGAACGTATTCTCTCTTCTCACATTGAGATAGAGATTCTCAAACATTCTTAGGTTCCTCTTCTTTATCATTTTTTGTGTGCAACTTATGGTGTGTGTAGATTAGATGTTTGTGTGCATATGGAAATGGTATGTGCAAATAATGCCACCTTCTTTACAAAGAGAATAATGGCCTATGAATTCAGGCCTACTCTTGGTTGGTGAGTTTAGTTTCTAGCCCAAGCCCGGCCTAAATTGGGCTAGATCTTGAAAGTCGTTGGATTGGCCTGGTAGTATTTGCAATCCGACTTAAAGCTGAGTGATCGAAATTAGAGTTTTTCATTTGTAAGTCAAGAGAATTGGGGTATTGGACTTAAAAGGCGAACATCGGCGAGATTTTTGTTAATTCAAGTATTTTTTGGATCTTTTGCTTTTTTTAGCATTTGATTTGTAGAAAATGATGCTCTAATGATTGGATTTTTGAAGTTTTGTTTCGTCGAAAATATCTAATTTTTCTACTTTAAATGGTTGCAAATAGAGGTTTTTGCATTTTTTTTTTTCTTTGTTGCATGTGCCTTTGTAAGTCTGATCCCACGTATTGGCATCTAGATTAGGAAGACTTGAAGTTAGATTGAATAATCTATGAAGAAATTTACGTTTTCTACTTTCTGCTCTCAAAATTCTTAGAATTTGAAGTAATGCCCGTTAGACTTGTTGAAGTTTTAGAGTTTGATTTGATGAAATTGTGTAATCTCGAAGCATCATCTTTGTATTTTATTTAATTTTATTTATTTTTATGCCTGAAGGAATTTTTTGTGATGTTGTGTTAGGAATATTCAGGGAAATACAAATTTTGACTAGAAATTGGCTTGTTTTCTTAGTTGTCGAAGAATTTTGGTTTGTTTTGATCGAAGACCTTGTTTGGGTTTTGGTTTGAGAGTATTTTTTTCAGTTCTCCAATTTTTATTGTTGCTTTAATTTTCATAGAAGATCTGATGGCATATCTGAATTTTGATTTTTGTGCTTGAAATGATTAAGGAGGTCAGCCAACCTCTGATGGATCTTGAATGACCTGAAAGTGTTTGAATTTCATTCGTTCTCTCCTTTTTGTTTGTTGAATCTTGTCTGAATTTGTTTCCCATCTAAATTTCACTTGCTATAAAGGGAATGACGTAGAACTAAACGTGAAATATTTCATACTCTGATATTGGCAAGCATCGGTTATAAGTGGAGAAGAATGCAAATTAACTTATCCAAGGCCTTCAAAACCTTACCTCTCCTACAATTCCATGCCTCTTCTACTTCTTACTCTCTCCTTATCCTACACTCCATTTCCTCACTCCTCTTATCTTGCACAACCCTCAAATCATTCCGACAAGGTAAACGACTCATGCCCACATAATTGCTTTTGTAATTCAATAAAGTTTCATCCTTGCTCAGCAAAAGTACAATGCATTGCAAAAGAAACTAACTTGGTGTCCTCTTCATTTCCTATTCTTTCAAGAAACCTCTTGCAACTCCAGAAATACATCCCTAAAACATGGAAACAAAGCATCATCATAGAATTGGATCTCCAAAACACTCACCCCACGACAACGTCATCAGTATTGAGACAAAACCCTATACATGAATCCCAAGAAGCTCTCATAGATTTTGAATCTTCCCATAAGGACTCTCCAGCAGTTGGGGAGGAATCTCTTATAGATTCCATCAACTCATCCCTTAAGACCTTCACAAGCCAAGGTCAATTATCCAAGGCCTTCAAAGCCTTCTCTCTTTTACAACTCCATGCCTCTACTTCTTATCCTACACCCCATCTCCTCACTCCTCTTATCCTGCACCACCCTTAAAATCACTCCAACATGGTAAACAACTCCATGCCCACATCATCACTTTAGGTCTTGAACAACACCTTCTTTTTGTTCCCAAGCTTGTCACCTTCTACTTAACCTTTGGTCACCTCGTTGATTCCCATGTTATAACTGAGAATTCAAAAGTTGGGCGTGCTTTGCCATGGAACCTGTTGATTTTTGCTTATGTTAAAAATGAAACTTGTAGGGAGGCTCTCTCTGCCTATAAACAAATGGTGGACATGGGCATCAAACCTGATAACTTCACCTACCCATCTGTTCTCAAGGCTTGTGGTGATGAATTTGATCTGGGTTTTGGCCGGGAGAGAGGTACATAGATCCATTGATGCTAGTGGCCTAAAATGGAACTCGTTTGTGCGAAACGCATTGGTCTCAATGTATGTGAAGTGTGGGGAAATCAATGTCGCACGTAGTCTGTTTGAAAAAATTATGCCAGAGAGGGATGTTATTTCTTGCAATTCGATGATCTCTGGGTATGCTTCCAAGGGTATGTGGGATCAGTCCTTTGAACTGTTTAAAAGGATGTGGATGGGGGAATACCCAAATGAATGTCGTGACTTGAAATATTATAGCTGGAGGGTGTCTGCAAACGGGTAACTATGGGTGGGGTACTAGAACTAATATCTCAAATGAAAGTGGGGCATGTTTGAATTCTGTTGCGATGGTGATTGGGTTGGGTGCATGCTGGCGAATTGGGTTTGTAAAATTCAGGAAAGAAATTCACGGGTATGATGTGTGAGTTAAAAGTTTTGGATTTTGGTCTAATGGGTTTTGAACCCAAGACCTCTTGGGGTCTTAACTAAAGATCTTTAGAGATATTTTTGCTTTTGCCTTTTGGAGTCAAAACTTTATAAGATTGAATTAAAATTTTAGAGGAAATTCTTTGGTTGTCTTTTGCTTTTTCTTACAAACCTTTAATCCCACATTGGTTGTAAGGACTCTCATTCTTACCTATATATATGAGTTTTGAACCATAAAGGTGAAGCCCTTGGGCATCCCAAGTTTTGTGCCCAATGGGCACAACTATGCAAATCGGTTGCATTTTTTTTCACGCCTGCTTTTGGACGTGCACACTTTGAATACACGCACGTTCAATGCGTGCGAATTTTAATGTATAATGTTTGGACAAACTCAACAAATCACGCGCGAAAATTGATTATTTGCATTTGTTTGTGCAAATAATGGTAGATGTTGCATCTGAGTCGGTGTATATCATTGCATTGTATAAAATTATACATACATGTTTCCAGACTGTCACGTATACTCAAATATTTTTATACGATTTAGATATACATATAATATATTATATTATACAATATTATATTTTAATATAATAAAATTTTATTATATATTATATATTACATAGTATTATAATATATATATTTTATCATATTATTATATGATAATCATATATAATATTATTTTATTATATTATATTATTACATAATATTAATATATTATTAATATTATAATGTATTATATAATATTATTAATATAATTTTTATTATATTATATTATTATTATATAATATAATAATAATATTATAATATATTATATATATTATTTTATGTAATATATAATATATACAATATAGTAAAAATCCTATTTAAATATAGTGTGATGCACCATAAGTATGCTTTATGGTACAATGGCGCGTGTTGTAACACGCAATTTCGTGCATGGACCATTGGGTTTTCGCACATGATTTTTACTCTTAATATTCGAAATATTTTGTAACCGACCACACACAGACGCGCGCGCGCGCGTGGTCCGTGGTATTTGGTCTTGGACTTGGACTTGGACTTTAAAGCCTAAACATTATTTCGACATTTGGGTTTTCCCACATGGTTTTTACACTTAATATTCAAAACATTTTGTAACCGTCGTGGATTTTATTACATTAAAATTGTGACCGTTTCGGATCATTAATAAGATCCAAACGGCTACCTCATCATCCCTATATAAAGAAAGGCATAGAGGAGGCTAAGAACACAACAAAATATTACGATATTCTATCTTCATCTTTTCTACAAGGTTTTTCTGAATATTTTTTGAGGTTCTACTGTAAGTTCGATAGATTGAAGGGTTGGAGTGCTGCCTACCTTCAGTGGGCTGTTGAATCCTGGGAGCAATCGTCGACCAACTGACAGTAACACCTTCAAAGTGCAGCGGCAAAATTTGCTTTAGGACAGCGGGTACAACGCGTGACTCAGCCATCTTTTCACCGATAAGTGCCTGATATTTGTTTTACAATTTATTCCAAGGTTTAAAGGATGCCGTTTTAACGATTAAATGGATTGGGGGCATTACCATTTAAACGGTAGTCAAACGGATTGAAACAGCCAGGGGCGAAAATGGAAAAAATAGAATTTAACGAAAGTATACGGGTTTTAACGGTTTTAACGATTTTAACGGAAAAATGGCACTGAAATTCAAATTTTGAAATTTGAAAATTCAAAAAAAAAAATGGAATTTAACGGAAATTAAACGAATTTTTTAACGGAATTAAACGGATTTGACGGCCATTTTTTTCACAAAATTTTTCAGAATTAAACGGCTGTTTAAACAATTTTAACAGCCGTTTAAATGATTTTAACGGCCGTTAAAACAAAAAAAAACGGCCATTTTTTTCAAAACCGATAAAACATGTTTAAACAGTTTTAACGAAAACGGGCTTGGGGCGTTACCGTTTAAATTGTCATTAAAACCATTTAAACGGCCATTTCAATCATCTATTGGTTATATACTACTACTGTCTGGGTACGCTTTTATTACTTACTTGGTAAATTTCATTTAGTAGTTATATTGCAATTTTCATTTCCTGATTCTCTATTTTAGTGAATTATTATCTACTGATACATAAACCGAGAAAGTCTGCACTAACAATCTAAAGCAGATTTCGTGTGATTAGAGAATTCCCTGTTACTATAGCAGTCAATATGTCAAACACTAACCTTGAGAAACCAGAGAAATTTACTAGACAAAACTTCAAGAGATGGCAGCAGCAGATATTGTTTTATTTCACTATTCTGAATGTTGCATTTGTACTAAATGAAAAAGAACCTAAAGTAAATGAAGTGGAAAATAATCCTGCTAGAGAAGGTGTCAAAGAAGCTTGGAAAAAAATCGGATTACTTGTTTAGGAATCATATTTTGAATGGGCTAGATACGGGGTCTAAGAAATTTGTCGTGGGATGATTTCTGGACTATAAGATGTCAAATAGTAAATCTGTAATTTCTCAAGTTCAGGAAATACATATTTTAATACATGAGATTCATGCAGAAAAAATGAAGATTAGTGAAGGATTTCAAGTGGCTGCAATTATAGAGAAACTGTCACTTGCATGGGCAGATTTCAAGAATCAACTTAAACATAAGAAGAATAAAATGTCACTTGAGGATCTGTTCGACTTCGTATTGAAGAAGACAACATAAACAGAAATAAAAGTGTAGGAGCCTCGACAATGGTGTCTAAGGCAAATACTGTAGAAGAACTTAAGAAGAATGAAAATTGAAAACCCAAGTTGGGTCAGAAATTTCAGAAGAAAATTTTCAAGAACAAAGATAAATTCAAAAAACCACAAGGGAACATCCAAAAGTCAAAGGGGAGCTGCTTTCTATGGGGGAAATTGGACACAACATTAGATTGTTGGCATAGGAAGACTGGTGAAAATGACAAAAACCATAGGGGTCCAGCACAGGCTAATGTAACTGAAACTGAGTATCTTTCTTCGATTGTATCGGAAGTCAACCTGGTCAACAATGTCAAGGACTGGTGTGTGGACACTAGGGCCACCAGACACATCTGTGCTGACAGAAGTGTTTTCTCATCATACGAGAAAGTGGATAATGGAGAATTATAAGGAATATTTTCATATTCAATTTAGCAAAAATTTTGTTTGACATAAAAACATTCTTGTAACCGTTCCTACGAGCACTAGTGTAGCGTGAAGATGTCGTGGTACGCATACTTCGCCAACTACGTGAAGACTAAAAGACAAAGACAGCAAGAATCAGACGGTTGACGACAGGAGTCATCTAAGTAACTGTCAGTTAATGATTGTGTACGCTCGATTAGGAAGGTAAGTGACTTAGTGGTCATAGGAGTTGATTAAAATGAACAAAATATAATGGTCGGACTTAGTCATTGGACAGACTCGAGTCAAAGTCAATTTTATTGACTAGTGGGATAGTCCAATCGATTGGACATGTATCCCCAATCGATTGGACATGGCCCAATCGATTGGAGACTACGAGACATAAACTTATTTGAGCACAATCGATTGGAGACTCTGTGAAATCGATTGGAGCCTTCGGGACAGAAATCTTTCTGAGTACAATCGATTGGAGACTGTGTAATCGATTGGAGCCTTCGAGACATAAAGTTATTTATGTCAAATCGATTGGAGAACCTTGTGCAATCGATTGGTGCCTTCTGAACAGAAAACTTATTGAGCCCAATCGATTGGACCAAGTGTACAATCGATTGGAGCTTAAACAGAATTAGTATTTTTAGATCCGAAATTCATGGTTCCATTATCCCACGTTCCACATGACTCAGGGTCTTGGAATTCTATAAATAGAACCCTTCTATGCCTTCTCTAAACACACACAGAGACACAGAGTGACTCAATCTTCAAGAGAGAGAAACAAATGCTATATTTATTAGAGTGTCCATTAGAAGAGCAAGAAATTTATTTTCATTCACATCTTGTGAGCTTGTTCTCTTCTCGATCAAAGCCAAGAGCTTGATCTTTACTCAGCCTAGGTTTTTCGCTTCTATATTCAACATAGTAAGCTTGAGAGTACTAGTGTGACTCAAACACCTTTTGAGCAATTTGGGGTTCAGGGTGTACTGACTCCTTCACCTTCTGCAAAAGTGGGAGTGTTGAGAATTATGATCGGAGGAGTCGATCGACGATAGGTTTGGGGTGTACCAAACTGAACAAGCGGATAAGGCTTCTTGGCTGGAAGGGCGCGCGTGGATTCGTGGCGTTGATTCAGAGGACGTGGACGCATCGGTAGTAGGCCTTGGCTAAGGTTGGAAGCTGTATTTGCAACAGTGCTGCATAGGTAACCTTTGTTTCGTTTAACTTTCCAATTAGTGATACTTTTCGTCTGGACGTGGTCCCGTGGTTTTTCCTTGGCTAAGGTTTCTACGTAAACATATCTTATCTTGTGTGATTGTTTGTTTGTATTCCACAATCTATCTTGATTAGATCAAACGACAAAAAGACAATATACCACGGAGGTATATTTGATTTGAGTCGGTTATAATAATCATTTATCAAACAACCAAAGCATGCGATTTATCCCCTTACCATCGACTAGTAAAACTGTGTAGGTATAATTAAATTTAAATACCTAATCAACCCCCCCTTCTAGGTATATTGAGTTAAAGAGAACTGACCTGTGGAAATTTAATAACAACTCTACATGGGAAACTCATCTGCATCTGCAGTAACGAGTAAAGGAAAAGGTGAATTTGAATTCTTAAAGAATTAAAATTCTTAGATCAGATAGAGGGGGTGAATATGAATCAACCAATTTCTCAGAATACTATGTACTTAATGGTATAATACACCAAACAATTGTTCCTTATTCACCACAACAAAATGGAGTGGCTGAAAGGAAAAATAGAACATTAAAAGACATGATAAATGCTATGTTAATAAGTTCAAGATTACCATTGAACTTCGGGGGGAAGCATTCCTTACTGCATGTTATATACTAAATAAAGTATTGTTTAAGAAATCAGATAAAACACCTTATGAACTTTGGAATGACAGAAATCCTTCTTACAAATACTTAAAAGTGTGGGGGTGTTTAGCCAAAGTGGCAATACTCAGTCCTAAGAAAACTAAACTAGGACTTAAAATCGTAGATTGTGTATTCATAGGGTATGCTTTAAATAGCAGTGCCTATAGGTTTTTAGTTATTAAATTCGAAGTTAATGGTATCGATGACAACACCATAATAAAATCCAGAGATATTGAATTTTTTGAATCCAACTTTCCACTAAAAACTAAGTCTCAAGATGGAGAAATAATAAGAACTCTAGATATTGCTTCAAGTAGTCATAATGAAATTATAGAAGAAGACATAGAACTTAGAAGAAGTAAAAGGGCTAGAAGAACAACTAGTTTTGGTCCTGATTTTATAACACTCTTAACTGAAGAACAACCTCAAATATATACACAAGCTATAAACTCACCTGAAATTCCTTTTTGGAATGAAGCTCTAAACAGCGAAATAGAATCAATAATGCATAACAATACCTGGAAGCTAGTTGATCTACCTCTAGGTTGTAAACCAATAGGTTGTAAATGGATATTTAAAATGAAACTTAAAACTAATGAACAATTGAAAAATATAAAGTTAGATTAGTAGCCAAAGAATTTACAAAAAAGAAGAAATAGACTTTTTTGACACCTATTCACCTGTAACAAGGATAACATCAATAAGAATATTAATAGCTGTAGCAATACTTTATAACTTAGAAATACATCAAATGGATGTATAAACCATTTTTCTCAATGGAGAGTTAGAAGAAGAAATATACATAAAACAACCTGAAGGTTTTGAAGTCTCTGGACTTGAACATAAAGTTTATAGATTAATAAAATATTTATATAGATTAAAACAAACACCAAAACAATGGCATAAGAAATTTGATCATGTGATGATCTCAAATGGATTTAAAATAAATAAATCTGATAAATGCGTTTATACAAAAAGTGTTGGAGACTCTTATATGATAGTATGTCTATATGTAGATGATATGTTAATAATGAGAACAAACATTAACATAATTAATTCAACTAAGAAAATGTTAAATAATAAATTTGATATAAAAGACTTAGGTCAAACTGATGTAATTTTAGTAGTAAAAATAATAAGAAATTCTGAAAGGATTAAACTATCTCAATCTCATTACATTGAGAAAATATTAAAGAAATTTAATCAAATCGATTCAACTCCAGTTAGAACATCTTTTGACATAAACTGTAGTTCAAAAAAAAATAAAGAGATGGAGTCTCTCAACTTGAATACTCCAGAATAATAGGCAGTCTAATGTACATAATGAGTTGTACTAGACCAAATATAGCCTACGCGGTAAGTAGGCTTAGCAAAATTCAACATGCAACTACAGGTAAGCACTCTAAGACCTCCAGTACTTGTGAACATACAATGGGATTACCCTAAAAAATACATAACAAAGCAAAAGCAAAAACAGTAAAGTAGTAGAGTTTCTTAGACAAAGCAGAAGAGTTTACCTTGTTCGTATGCTGCATAGATGCCTCTCAAAACCTCTATTATAGAGATAGAAGAGAAAGTCATTTAGCCTTAACAAATCTTATTAAGTGCTAAACATTAACAACACTAAATAAGATATGTTTTTGTTGAAGGAATTAGAAACAAAAACAAATGGTAAGAAAATTAATTAAGAAACATTTCTAAATTAAAAGGGAGAGAAAAAATCAAAGGTTTTTAGCCCAAAAAGATATGTTGGGATTTCAAGAGCATGCAACACACATCCCATGACCCGACCTGACCTGGAGGGCACGTGTGTGTAACTAATGAAGTGCATTGTTTGTGCCGAATGGACACAAAATTGAGAAGCCCCAAAGGTTCCACCTTTAAGGTCCAATCCTCTAAATAAGAGCTTAAAACTTTTGGTTTCCCAAGCAATATGGGACGTAAAAAGTTTTAAAGAGTAAGGATTAAGAGAAATTTTATTGGGTTTCCCTACAAAATTTCATTTAGAATTTCATAAAGTTCTCAAAAAGTGAGTGTTTTACAAAAGCATCTCTTAAAAACAATTATAGGATTTGGGTTCAAAACCCCATAGCCCAAAACTAAACTTAAACTTTATGAATAACAAAACCATCTTCAATATATTTTTGATGGTCATACAAAGTGCAAAAAGTTTGTATGAGGATGTCAAATTCATACCCAGTGTGTACCTTGCATAAAAAATTGGGATCTATCACCTCCTTTGTGCGATAATTTAAACTGTAAAAGCCACAATACAATATTAGTCCTACCTCTTGCTGACAAAGGAAAGGGTTTGATATCATTGTTAATTTCCCTATTTAGGGGCCGTTCGGCAAACTCAAAATAAGTTACTTTTTTTTCTTTCAAAAGAAAAAAAGGCAAAAATTTTGTTTGGGTAGCAATATTAAAATTGCTCTTTATAAGTAAAAAAATTGTTTTCTCTTGAAGCAAAAATATTTTGGTTGCTCTACGGGCGCCCACCTCTTTCAGCTGGGCACCCACATCTAAGACAAAAAAAAATTCCCCAAAAAGCCCCTTCTTTCAGCTGGGCACTTACTCCTTTTCCTTCGTCTTCTCCTCTCCCTCTCTCTACTATGTAACAGTCTCTCTCTCGTCTCCCTCTCTTCCTCTCTCTCTCTCTCTCTCCCTCTCTCTCTCTCTCTCTCAATCTCTCCCCCTTTCTCTCACTCTCGATCCCTCTCTCCCTCACTCACTTTCTCTCTCTCTGGGCATTTAGCCCCCACAGTGCTGCACTGCCGTGGGGATTGTGTAGTCCACGGCTAGCCCAGGCAAGCGTTCAACGTGTTGTCTCTCTAGTAGTTTGGATGTTTGCCCCTAGAATTCAACATGCAACTACAGGTAAGCACTCTAAGATCTCCAGTACTTGTGAACATACAATGGGATTACCCTAAAAAATACATAACAAAGCAAAAGCAAAAGCAAAAACATTAAAGTAGTAGAGTTTCTTAGACAGAGCAGAAGAGTTTACCTTGCTCGTATGCTGCATCTCAAAACCTCTATTATAGAGATAGAAGAGAAAGTTGTTTAGCCTTGATAAATCTTATTAAGGGCTAAACAGTAGTAACACTAAATAAGATATGCTTGTGTTGAAGGAATTAGAAACGAAAACAAATTGTAAGAAAATTAATTAAGAAACTTTTTTAAATTAAAAGGGAGAGAAAAAAAAATCAAATGTTTTAGGGCCCGTTTGGCAATACCGAAATAAGTTACTTTTTTGCTTCCAAAAGTAAAAAAGTTGAAAAGTTTGTTTGGGTATCCATTTTGGAATTGCTTCTCAAAAGTCAAAAACTTGCTTTTTGTGGAAGCAAATTTTTTTTGCTTCTTGCTTCTGGTGGAAGCAAAAGTCAAAAAAAATTTGCGCAACTGACGCATCTAAGTTTAAGTGAATCTTTCTAAATGCCAAATTTACCCTTTTAAACTTCACATTTGTAGATAGAAAACATCTTATGAAGGAGAAAATGCAGGGATGGTTTGCTGAGAAGTAGGTCAATAGATCATCTCTTTTTTGAAAAAATAATTACCCATAAAATGACTCACCTGGTGTGTCATTTATTACTGACCATTTATAATTATTTAAAAAAAAAAAAAAACAACATATGTGATATTGGTTTATGGTATTTATTAATGGTTATTAGAATATAATATGTATATAAAATTATAAGAAAATGACTTTTTGACTTAATTCATGCCAAACTAACTTTTTTTACTTTTTGACTTATAAGTCGGAGTTTCACCAAACAAACTTTTGCTTCCAGATGGCAACTTTTAAATTCAGCAACTTAATTTAGAAGTTACTTTTTGCTTCCACCTGTTTGCCTAACAGGCCCTTATCCCATAAAGATATGCTGGGATTTCAAGAGCATGCAACCCACATCCCATGACCCGACTTAACCTGGCACGCACATGTGTGTAACTAATGAAGTGCATCGTTGTGCCGAATGGACACAAAATTGAGAAGCCCCAAAGGTTCAACCTTCTAAATAAGAGCTTAAAACTTTTGGTTTCCCAAGCGATATGAGACTTAAAAAAGTTTTAAAGAGTAAGGATTAAGAGAAATTTTACTAGGTTTCCCTACAAAATTTCATTCAGAATTTCATTAAGTTTTCAAGAAGTGAGTGTTTTACAAAAGCATCTCTTAAAAACAATTATAGGATTTGGGTTCAAAACCCCATAGCCCAAAACTAAACTTAAAACTTTATGAATAACAAAAC
This sequence comes from Euptelea pleiosperma, assembly GCA_035048495.1. Taxonomy (NCBI): domain Eukaryota; kingdom Viridiplantae; phylum Streptophyta; class Magnoliopsida; order Ranunculales; family Eupteleaceae; genus Euptelea; species Euptelea pleiosperma. Next base: position 3,538,413 of record CM068551.1, read on the forward strand.
CATCTTCAATGTCAAATTATTTTATGGCCATAAAAAGGGCAAAAAGTTTGTATGAGGATGTCAAATTCATACCCAGTGTGTACCTTGCATAAAAAAATTGGGATCTATCACCTCCTTCGAGCATTAAGTTAAACTGTGAAAGCCACAATACAATATTAGTCCTACCTCTTGTTGACAAAGGAAAGGGTTTGATATCATTGTTAATTTCCCTATTTAGGGGCCGTTTGGCAAACTCAAAATAAGTTATTTTTTTGCTTTCAAAAGCGAAAAAGGCGAAAAGTGTGTTTGGGTAGCAATATTAAAAGAATTTGTCTAGAGCTACACCCAATTTTTACATCTAGTTCTTACACCCAGTGGTGGGGCCCACATGGAGATCATGTTGGAAAATCCAACCGCACAATGGGTTTTTCATACTATGGTTAATCTCTTTACCAAAAATCAGGACATTTTGACATTCCCAACTTCATGAAAAATTGATTTTAATTTGAAAAATCTAGACCATCAAATTAAACCATTATTTTGGGTCAATTTTTTATATGGTTAGCAATTTTGAAATTAACAAATTTTTGGTGATGGTGATCATCATGAAAGGACAACTAAATGTATGGTTGGATTGTTCAAAATGATCTCCATGTGGGCCCTATCACTGGGTGTAAGAACTGGATGTAAGAAATGCTGTAGCTCTTTTTTTTTTTTTTGTGAACGAAATGGGTGTAGCTCTTGACGGACTCATATTAAAATTGCTTTTTACAAGTAAAAAAGTGCAAAAATATTTTGCTTTCGGCAAAAGCGGAAGCTAAAGAAAATGGGTAGCTCTACGGGCGCCCACCTTTTTCGGCTAGGCACCAACATTTTATGGGCACCCACGCCAATTAGAGGGCCCCTGTTTGGGCACCCCATTTTGCTGGGCACCCCCATTAAAATCCAAAAAACATTTTTGACTTGGGCTGGCTTGGCCGTGGGTGCCATGGTGGCCACGGTAGTTCCAGTCCGTGGAGGCAAAAAAAAAAAATGCGGACTTGCCGCATGTTGTCCATCCTTTTGTGGGAGTATGGGGTGCTCCAAACCACCACTCCACCACCACTCTACTACCACCACCACTCTACTACCACCACCACCAACACCACCACCACTCCAACACCACCACCAACACGGTGGCTGGGGTGCCCGGCTTACCTACTACGGAGAGAGAGAGAGAGACATACCTATGGCGACGGCGTCCTCCTCCTCCTCTTCTTCTTCTCTTTTTTTTTTTCAGTGTGGGTGCCCAAACAAAACTGTAAAGGATGGGAAAGGGCAATTTGGTCATCAAAAATTGGTTTATTTTGTGGGTGCCCGGCTTAAAGAGGTGGGTGCCCATAGAGCGACCCAAAGAAAATTCCATTTTTAAATGAGTGAATCTTTTAAAATTCCAATTTTACCCTTTAAATCATATGAAAGAAAAAATAAAGGGAATTTTTGACATACCCCCCATGTTATCTTTAAAATTTGACATACCCCCCGTAATTTCAAAAAGTTGACATACCCCCCTATGCTCGGTCCACTGTCATTTGACCAGTGTTGACTCAAGTTGACTACCAAATTTTTTATTAAAAGACGAAAGTGCCATTGTCTTCAACTTTAGAACAAGGGTTTGGGTTTAGGCCAAAACCTAAACCCCAAATCAAACATGAAAGAGGGAGATTAAAAATAAAAATTAAAACCCAAGTTGGTAAACTTGAGATTTTTTGATGAATTAAATAAATATTGAGAAGAAAAATTCCCCGAAAAATAAATAAAACTCATGAAGTAATATTTTAAAATTGAGAGAACCATCTTTCTAAAATCCACATCTCAAAAGCTTAAAATATATGATAAAACTAAAATTTAAATTTTTTTTTTTTCTTACCTTGGGTTTTAAATTATTGCCGGAGTGGTGGCTGGTTGGCCATGAGACTCCGCTTGGTTGGTCACCGGCGATGGGCGGTCAACCCATTGGAATCTCTTGGCTGGCCGTCAACCACAGCCGTTTGATTTGGGATTTTGGGCAACCCAAACCCTTGTTCCAAGTTTGAAGACAAGGGTATTTTTGCCATTTAATAAAAAAATGGTACTCAACTCGAGTCAACACTGGTCAAATGACAGTGGACCGAGTCACAGGGGTATGTCAGCTTTTTCAAATTGGGGGGGTATGTCAAATTTTAAAGATAACATGGGGTGGGGTATGTCAAAAATTCCCAAAAATAAATTAGATGGAGTATCCCTTCATATTGTCTTCCACGGGTAGGGTTCTCTCCCATTGCAAGCCGCAAGATTTCTCCAATCCACTTCAGCGTCTGAAGATATTTTGGCCTCCTTAATCCTTCGGCGTCGGCTTCGTCGGTGTCTTGATCGAATTTTTCTTCAATCCACCAGTGAGTTTTGAACCTCTTCCCACTTGTTTTCTGTTTTTTTTTAGATTTTTGTGTGTTCGTTTATTTACTGTGGACAATACTCTGCATTTTGTAAACTAGAACAAACCCCCATTAGGGGAAGAAAATAAGTTTTTAATCATCAAACATAAAAAAGAACCGGGTGATGAGATTGGAATTTGGTATGACGATCCATATGATGAAGGTAATTGTTTGATGGAGGAATCAATGTGCCCCAAGAAGACAGACAATGAGGCAAACCTAAGCCCTCACTCCTAGAAAAGCAAGAGTGAGGCTTGGGTAGCATTGATCCTGGTGGGCCTAGCTGGTGAGGATCCTACTTCGGGAGAAGGCGAATGCTTCAGGAGCACTGATGGGGTCATCAAACTTAACAAAGCCATAGCCTTTACTGAAACATGTGCTTGGATCCTTGATCACTTTTGCTTCAGTTAGCCTGCCAAAAGGAGAAAACAACTCTATTAACCGATTGTCATCCACACTTCGAGGAAGATAGCCCACATATAGTTTTGAATCGTCAACTTCTTTGTTGGATTTGCTGTCTATGGTTGGAGTTGAACTAAGGCCAGGGCTAAAATAAGAACCTTAGGATATATGGTGAAGTACCCAACCCAGTGTTGCCATCCCACTCCCACCAGGACATACTTGAAAAGGTTGACGTACTCAAAGTAGCCCCCCTCCTCGTCCAAGGTCCCAAGAAAGCTAGGATGTTGGTTACCAACATTGCTACCAGGAGCTAATGATGTCAAGGGTCATTTGGCAGTAGAATGGGTGCTGCCACCACATGTGTCGCATGAGACATCAACACTTAAATTTAAATTTTGGCTGCTGTGGCAAGTGTAACGCTTGTGCCCCTCCTTACATGTGGCAGCTAAGGTGGCATGCCTATGGGAACCGAGGTGGTTGGCCACCTCAGAATCTCAAGTGTTTCAGGTCACGTCATTGCTAATTGAAAAAAAAAGGAAAAAGACAGATTCTTTTTCTTTTTTCGCTAAGGAAGTTTTAAGAATTCAATGGCTCCAATTCGATAGGGGAAAACTACAATGCATGGTATGGTATGCAGACAATTCACATCACCAATCTAGAGGGTTACCTTTCATATGGATGGTGTGGATTATCTGCATAGGCCCTCCAAATGTTCAGCAACATTAATCTAGAAAACCTTTTCCATCAATCATTTGAGAGATATTTTACTTTCGGTGAGACGTGGTGCATTGTTTCTTACTTAGATATTAAAAAAAAAATTCAACATATATAATAGCGGTTATTGTCCTTATGAATAATTTATTAAAATATGATGTATAAAATTGTAAGAAAATGACTTTTTGACTTGGTAAATGCCAAACTAACTTTTTGTCTTTTTGACTTATAAATCAGTCTTTTACCAAACAAACTTTTAATTCATCAACTTAATTTAGAATCTACTTTTTGCTTCTATCGGTTTGCCAAACTGTTCGTGTATATGCCACAAACACAGAACAATTTGATTATCTAAATCAAACTTCCAGAGGTATTTTTTTATGCCATGTGTATCCGGGCCTCTTAGAGCACTTGACTAGTCCCACATGGCACATATGTCATCCCTTTTACATGTACCAGGTGTATTGGGATAAATCCTTGGGGGTGGCCCCAAGGGGGGATTTGAACTCATGACCTCCGCTTCCTGAAGCGTGGTCCTGGCAACAACAACGATTGGCCACAATGGTCTCCTTTTCAACTTCAAAACATAGAACAATAACAACTATGGGGAGAAACTATTTTCTCTCTCTCTCTGAACATGTTTGTTTTCTTAGGTTTGCTTTGCCATTGAGGGAAAGACTCAACCATCCTTCTTTAATTATTGACATGGATTTCAGAAGGTTAAGGACCTAGACGGTGGGAACATAGTTAACAAATTGTCAAGCAGCAAAACTTCGCCCATTGAAAAAATGAGAGTAAAAAATGATTTGGGTTAAAAAATCTGGAGTTAAAAAAGCGGAAAAAAAACAAGAATATAAAAAGATCAATAAGTGAGGACTTCGGGTTTAATACATTTTGGGCCCAAAACTACTACAAAACCGTATACATATATGTGCATACACCCTAGGTAGTAATATCTATTACTACTTTAAAGCCAAAACTGGGGTTGGCCCACGCCCTTCACACGATACTCACCTATGCTACTTTTAAAGAGCTGAACTTTGATGAGGGAGCCATGGAGGTCCATCATCAACGTTGATGACGTACGAGAGTGTGAGCCATGTGGCACACTCTTAGAGACTACTAGACCATATGGATGCTTGGCCCATCCCTAGGTAGACCAACCTGATTAGTGACTACTAACCTTTGGATCTAAGCACCACAAATAATGCTCGAGATCCACAGTTAAAAATAAACAATGGAAAAGACTATAATCCAACAGATAGAAATTACTAATCAGGTTGAATATTGGTATGTAAGTCAACCTAAGGATGGGTTAAACCATGGTTTAGAAAAGGCTGTTATAACAAAAATAACGGCCGTTATAACGGATTTGGACCTCCCCCATTACGTTATGTACCGTTATAAAGCCCTAAAAATAACGACCGTTATTTTCGTTATAATGGCCGTTATTTTTGGATTATTTTTTCGTTATTTTCAGATTATTGAATATTTTGTGTTTTTTTTTTGTGATGTTTTGAAAACACTGGTTTGAAACGATTTTTCCAAAAATGAGTTTTTTTTCTTCAAAAGTAGAGTTTTAAATGGAGATTTGATAACTACAGGTAGGAATAGTGGATCAATTACTAGTTTGGTGGGGTAATGAAGTGTGAGTGAGAGAATACAAATAAAGGAATGGAGAGAGAACTTATAAAAAAAAAAAAGGAATGGAGAGAGAAAAAGGAAAGTGGAGAGGGCATTTGTTGCAAAAGGTGGATAGTTGGGCTAGCCGGATTGGCTTAGATCCCAAGCACCTTATTAGAGCATCTCCAATTGAGGGGCTCTATCTTCATATTTGATGGAAAAGATGCAAAATCCAACTCCAACTCCAACTGGACTCTATCTCTGGCTTCAAATTTAAAGACGGTCTTTATCTCTATTCATGGCTTCAAATATAGAGCTCTCATCTTTTTGGCTTCAAATATAGTTAATACTTTGACTTTTTGAAATTTAATTTTATCCTTTTCGTGTCCTTTTATAAAACGTTGATACCTTTTATATCTATTTGAAAAGCATCTACTTTTTACCAACAAATTTTAAATAACTTTGTGTGCTTTATTAAAAACTTTTAAATCACTTTTGTGTCTTTTTTTAAAAAGATGTTTTTTTTAAGCCGGGACCGATTGGAGTTCAACACTTTTCGGAGGGTGTCTATCTTTAAATTTGAAGAAGATGCTTTTTTGAAGCCAAAATTTGAAGACCCTAGTTGGAGATGCTCTTAGGACACATTGGGCTCACAACTCTAGACCTAGGCTAGAGTTTAAACTCCCATCAATCCGTCAATGTCGGCCATTAACTCCACCGCTCCACCAACGTGGACTGCCTCTCAGGTAATTGGTAATTGATTATGTGTTCTCTGCAACTTTTTTCTGTCACAATTTTTATCCGAGCCTCCTAGAGCACTCGACTAGTCCCCCAGGGCACGATAGTCGCCCCTTCCACATGTGCCGGAGTGTATTGGAAGAGTTAATGTGGACTGAGCCACTTATTACCCTACTCTTTCCAGGGGGTGGCCCCAAGGAGACTTGAACTTAGAAACTCCTACTTTATGGAGAAAAATTGATATAATCTTCAACAGCCTTTGGTTTTAATTGATCCAAGAAGCATTAAATAAATAAATAAATAAATAAATAGTACAATTGTTTTTCTTTTGTGTTCTAAGAATCCATAATTTTTTTTCTACAGTGATCTTATTGATGCAAGAAACACCCATTTTTTTTCTTTAATGAACACAAACTAGGTGAGCGTCGTGTGGCAACCCAAGTTTTGGCTTTAAAATAATAATAGATAGATGCGTTATTGCCGGGCAAATCTAGTCTGCATATGTTTGCTAACTTAAAAGTATGCAAACATTGTCAGCACTATTGGATGTCCATTGAAAAAAGTGTTATTTCAATGTTTTCAAAAAAAAAAATATTGGGTAATTTAGCATCACCCCCCTGGTATGCAAAAGTAATTTGCAATACCCCCCAACACTTTGCAATTGGCGTGTTACCCCCCTTGACCACGTTTGGCCATCATTGCCAGTAACACTAAACGTGAAAAGGACTAACCCTAGAAATCGAAGAAAGGAAGTGGAGTGTTTGGTTGTGGGTGGTGGTGGGGGTGAAGGATGAGGAGTAGGAGAAGAAGAAAAAAAGCATTCATTTTTGCATTTCCAAAGCTGTGGTGGTGGCACCTGCAACTGCAAGCTTAACCTGCGCACCCCACATCAGAGTCCGAATTCTGAAAATTCCGAAAAATCTTCCAGCCGCATCAGGAGAGCGGGACACTTCATTTAAAGTTCTAGTGACGTAAATGCAGAGATGTAATCTAAAAGCAATCTTGGCTTTCTCCTCCATTTACTGCCCATTTCTCCTAAGATTTGAGCCTCTAGTTAATTAGAAAAATTAGGTCTTTAACGGGCTCCTAACAAAGCTTCTCAAATCAAAAAAAAAAAATTCAAGCCCTTAGGGCTTTGAGAATCAAACTAAAGAATCTCAATACACTCTTTTGCATGCAGGAATCCTCAAAAGTGATTTTGGGTTTTTGTTGGATTTAATTTCAGACTTTCCTAACAGTTTTTGGGAGGGTAAGTTGAAAGGTATATTGAAGGGCACTTTAGTCATTTTTCACACTAGAGTTACTGGCTTGTAGGCTGGATCGTCAGTCAACGAAGGCTGAACTTGGTCAAGGGGGGTAACACACTAGTTGCAAAGTGCAGGGGGGGTGTTACAAATTACTTTTGCATTCTAGGGGGGTGATGCTAAATTACCCAAAAAAAATTATAAATTAAAAACATGTTTTTCAAGGAGCATTCAATGCGATTGGATTTCTCTGTTTTTGCCGTTCCCCATATGTTTGACCAAATTTTTTACCGTTCTTTTGAATATATATGAAATCAGGCCCACTCCTGGCTCATGAGTTTAGTTTCTAGCCCAAATTGGGACGGGCCTTGAAAGCAATCGGACTGGCCTGACCCTATTTGCAATCCGACTGAAAGCTAAGTGATCAAAAGGTTTTGCATTTGTAAGGCGACCGAATTGGGGTTTTGGACTGAAATGGCGAACACTAACGAGATTTCTGTTCAGGTTTTTTTTTTGATTTTTGCTTGGTTTCAGCATTTGATTTGTAGAAAATGATGCTTTGATGATTAGATATTTGATGTTTTGCTTCGTCGAAAATATCTAATTTTTTTTTACTGTAAATGGTTGCACAAATAGAGATTTCTGCGTTTTTTTTCTTTGTTTTGTGTGTCTCTGGAAGTATGATCCCAAATTTTTGGCATCCAAATTAGGAAGATTTGAAGTTAGATTGAATAATCTATGAAGAAATTTATGTTTTCTACTTTCTGCACTCGAAATTCTTAGAATTTGAATTTCTTGTAATTATTAGGCTTAGGCCTCTTGATAATGAAAATTTATACTTATCAAAAAAAAAATTCTTAGAATTTGAAGTAATGCCTGATAGACTTGTTGAAGTTTTAGAGTTTGAGATGATGAGATTTGATGAAATTATGTAATCTCGAAGCATCAAAATCTTTGGTTTTTTTTAATGGTTGAAGGATTTTTTTTGTAATGCTCTGTGTTGGGAATATTTAGGGAAATACAAAGCTTGACAAGAAATTGGCTTACTTTCTTAGTTGTCGAAGAATTGTGGTTTTGTTTGATCGAAGACCTTGTTCGGGTTTTGGTTAAGAGTTTTTTTTTTTCTCTTCAGTTCTTTGATTTTTATTGTTGCTTTGGTTTTCATTGGTCTGATGGTATATCCGAATTTTGATGTTTTGTGCTTGAAATGGTCATGGAAGTCGACGGACCTCTGATGGATCTTGAACAAGGATTGAAATTTCGATTTTGAAATGTATTTTGGTCAAGGTTAATATTTGGAAAAAATTAGATTGTGAAAATCTTCTCTCTTTCTGTCTCTATAATCTCCCATAGATAAGGAAATTTTAATTTTTGCCTTTAATATAGGAAAGAAGGTCTGAAATATCTCTCATTCATTAATATTGAAGAATCGAAGGGAGGGCCGAAATTTTTGGGATTTTGATTTCAGTCTACACCAAAACCGAAATTTCGGGATGATTTCGCCGAAACTTAAAACCCTGATTTTGAATGACCTGAAAGTGTTTGATTGTCATTGGTTCTCTCCTTTTTGTTTGTTGAATCTTGTCTGAGTTTGTTTCCCATCTAAATTTCAGGTGTTGTATATGGGACGGCGTAGAACCGAATGTGGAATACTTCAGACTCTGATATTGACTAGTGAGCTTACTTATCCAAAAAAAGTTACAAGTGAGCTGAATGCAACTTAGCTTATCCAAGGCCTTCAAAGCCTTCTCTCTCCTACAATTCCATCCTTCCTCTACTTCTTCTTACTCTCTCCTTATCCTGCACTCCATTTCTTCTCCTCTCATCCGCACCACCCTCAAATCACGCCAACAAGGTAAACAACTCATGCCCACATTAGTACTTTTATGATTTCATCCTTGCCCACAAGAACAAAAATACGCATATATGCATGGTAAAGTGCAAGTAATTGCAAAAGAAACTAACTTGATGTCCTCTTCATTTCCTCCTCTTCCAAGAAACATCTTGCAACTCCATAAATACATCCCTAAAACATGGAAACAAAGCATCATCATAGAATTGGATCTCCAAAACACTCACCCCACAGCAACATCATCAGTATTGGGACAAAACCCTTTACATGAATCCCAAGGGTCTCTCATAGATTCTGAATCTTCCCATAAGGACTCCTCAGCATTTCGGGAGGAATCTCTCATAGATTCCATTAACTCATCCCTCAAGACCTTCACAAGCCAAGGTCAATTATACAAGGCCTTCAAAGCCTTCTCTCTTCTACAACTCCATGCCTCCTCTACTTCTTACTCTCTCCTTACCCTCCACCCCATCTCCTCACTCCTCTTATCCTGCACCACCCTTAAATCACTCCAACAGGGTAAACAACTCCATGCCCACATCATTGCTTTGGGTCTTGAACAACACCTTCTTTTTGTTCCCAAGCTTGTCACCTTCTACTTAACCTTTGGTCACCTCGTTGATGCCCGTGTTATAACTGAGAATTCAACAGTTGGGAATGCTTTGCCATGGAACATGTTGATTTCCGCCTATGTTAAAAATGGGGCTTGTAGGGAGGCCCTCTTTGCCTATAAACAGATGGTTGACATGGGCATCAAACCTGATAACTTCACCTACCCATCTATTCTCAAGGCTTGTGGTGATGAATTTGATCTGGGTTTTGGGAGAGAGGTACATACATCGATTGATGCTAGCCGCCTCGGATGGAGCTTGTTTGTGCAAAACGCATTGGTCTCAATGTATGCTAAGTGTGGGGAGGTCAATGTCGCACGTAGCCTGTTTGAGAAAATGCCAGAGAGGGATGTTATTTCTTGGAACTCGATAATCTCTGGGTATTCTTCCAAGGGTATGTGGAAGCAGTCCTTTGAGCTGTTCGAAAGGATGCAGATGGAGAATACCCAAATCAGTATCGTCACTTGGAATACTATAGCCGGAGGGTGTTTGCAAACGGGTAACTATAGGGGGGCGCTCGAATTGATATCTCAAATGAACCGTGGGGCCTGTTTTGATTATGTTGCAATGGTGATTGGGTTGGGTGCATGCTGGCGAATTGGGTTTGTAAAATTGGGGAAAGAGATTCATGGGTATGCTGTTCGTAGCTATTGTGATGGGGTTGAGAGTGTTAGAAATGCATTGATCACCATGTATTCGAGGTGTAAGAACCTTAGAGATGCATATACAGTGTTCCGGTCAACCGAATTTAAGACTCTAATTACTTGGAATTCCATGATTGCGGGTTTCACTCATTTGGATCGATCAGAGGAAGCTTCCTTTGTCTTTAGAGAGATGACATCAACTAGGGTTGAACCGAATTATGTGACAATCGCGAGCATTCTTCCCCTTTGCGCTCGAGTGGCGAATCTCCAACATGGTAAAGAGCTCCATTGTTACATTATGAGACATAGAGGGTTCAGAGGTTATCTGTTACTATGGAATTCTCTTGTGGACATGTACTCAAAATCTGGGAAAGTCATGGAAGCTCAAAGAGTGTTTGATTCGATGAGCGAGAAGGATGAAGTCACCTATACTTCCTTGATTGCTGGATACGGGATGCAAGGGAAGGGACAAGCTGCATTAAAGCTCTTTGAGGAAATGAGCAGGTGTAGGATCAAACCGGATCATATAACAATGGTTGCTGTCCTGTCAGCTTGTAGCCATTCAGGTCTTGTGTCCCAAGGCCAAATGCTATTTGAGAAGATGGTTAGCTTCTATGGGATAACCCCCCGAATGGAGCACTTTGCTTGTATGGTTGATCTCTTTGGGAGGGCTGGTTTGCTAAGAAGGGCGGTGGAGATCATCACAGGGATGCCGTTCCAGCCAGGCCCCGACATGTGGGCAACTCTAATAGGGGCATGTCGGATCCATAGGAACACAGATATTGGAGAATGGGCAGCCGAGAGGCTGTTGGAGATGAGACCTGAAAAGTCGGGATACTATGTGTTGATTGCTAACACGTATGCAGCTGCTGCCTGTTGGAGCAAGCTAGCAAAGGTGAGGACATTGATGAGGGACTTAGGTTTGAGGAAGGCTCCAGGTTGTGCTTGGATTGATGTAGGCAATGGATATTACCCGTTTCTCGTCGGAGATCGATCACACCCACAGTCACAAGTGATTTATTTGTTGTTGGAGGGATTGGCTAAGCTCATGAAAGAAGCTGGTTATGTTGCCAGTGAAGATTTGGGTTTAGTTGCTGACGACTTTGAGGAATAGAATGCACAAGACAGCTTGTCTTGGACTCAGGCTCATTGTAGAGCCTCATGTGAATTGTCTGTTGGAGCTTGACCAGAATGCCAAGAGCTCTACAGCATGAAATTAGAGAGTTGTAAGGGTCCCAAGAGAGAAAGCATCTGTTATTCTCAAGTCTTGTTATGCTGTAAGTACACAACCTGATCTTCTTATGCTGGGAACACTGCATTCCATTTATCATCTGTGATCCTCAAGTCTTTGAAGTTAGCACATATATGATACATTTCTTTGAGGTTTATCTACACAGTATTGGTCTTCGAGCTAACATAACTACAGATCGTGTTTAAATTCCTAGTACTAGAAGTTAGGAGCATAGCAAGAAAATTTATAGTCCACCTATTGGTCCTGTTATTCTGCATGTCTCCCCAGTTCCATTTCATTTTTGAGCGTGCCGCTGTTTTATTGGATATTGAAGCAACTGCCCACCTGTATCGTTCTTTTTCTTTTGTTTTTTCTGATGGGTTTTGTACGAGTTCTCCTTGAAATTTAGATGACACTTTTGTAAATACAGGCCAACAGTCCACCTTCCTGCTAGGCTGGTTTAGTTCATTCTTGCACTTGCATCAGGAGTTGAGCTACAATAGAAATGCCCATTCAATTTTAGCCCCTACTCCATCTACTCTCATGCACTGGGACTTCAATTGTTCAAAAGCTCACAACCATATTGGATGCTCACCAATTGTCTCCTTTGAAGTAAGTATGGTGCTTTTAGTTCTTTTTTGTGATTTACATATTATTTACTTTTTGTATTTTGGATTTTTTTTCCTGTCATCCCCGCCATTCTGTTCTTGTATATAATATATTTAACATGCCTATTGTTCGGGCTATGACACAATTTCAAGATACTATATTTTTCATGAAATTATCGTAATTATTTTTTTATTGTTTTGAACATTTACGTGGATGTGTCGAGTTAATCCTGCATATTCTTCAATTTTATGAAGGCTTTGATGATTTCTTAAAAAGACAAGCCTCTTGATAACTTACCCACTTGGACTTAAAATTGGTGACTTTTACACACCTAATCTGACAAACATTGGACAAGTTGATCATTTTGTTTTGTTCTCAGTAATAAATGAGGACTGCTCACATCAGGGTGGGAGGTAGGGAAGAGGCTATCCTTGCTATCTCTACCATGGCATTGTACACTCAGGACTTTTGGGACCCCAAAACAAATCCTGTAGGTTAGGAATTCACTCAAATCAGATGAACATAACAAGCTTGTTTGTAGATTTCTTTTCCTGGACCATATGCCATATCATTTCTGACTGTCCAAAAAGAATCTAATATTGGGTGGTTAGGAATAATCCAACCCATGCTGATTTTGGCCTGGAAGATGTCACTGTGGGACCCATAAAATGGTGGGTCAATGGGGAGGATTGCTTCTTTCAGTCCTTGTGTCTCCATGTGATTTTTTATTTTGTAATCATTTCATAGAGTGATGTTGAACTATCTTACTGCAGTTGCAGACATACTATTGCAGAGAGGAGAAGCAAACATTTGCATATTTCACTCCGCTACTGTTGTTTTTCTGGTATTTCCTTTCGGGAATAACTTTTTATCTCCCACACAGCGAAGCTTCTACTGCTGGTCTCAGTGTAGGTAACCGACATTATCAATTATATTTTTTACGGCCACATCATAATTTGTGAGTTAATAAATGAATATTATGCTTTGCTTGTATTTTACCAAGATTAAAAAATGTATCTTATGTTTTGAAATTAGCATTTTTTATTTTCATTTCCTCTTCCATTTCTTGAAGCGAGCATCTAAAACAACTAGCCTATGTGTAGGGTCAGGTTCTCTCCTGAAATAACCTTATAATATTTACACCTTGATAGTTCATTTCTCATAAGTAGAAATGAAATGAACACATTCGTGAACATAAAGGAGTAGCCTCAATAAGTTACAAAATGAGGGAAAGTCGATTGAGATGATTTGGTCATGTACAACAAAGACCAATGACAACACCAATGAGGAGGAATGTGCAAGTTGAAGGGCCTAAAAGGGCGAGGGGAAGGCCAAAACGAACATGGAGTGAGGTTCTGAGAGGAGATTTCTAGAAACTTGCCTTAACGGAAGAGATAGGTTTAGATATGATTGAATTGAGGAACAAGATTCGTGCATACGATCCCATACCGTTGGGAAAAGGCTTATGATGATGATGATGTTTTGAAATTAGCAAATATTTGCATACAGTTGAACATAATGAACATGTGATCGTTGTCCCACGTAGTACATTTCATAGACTAAAAGATGGTCTGATCAGATGATTCGAACCATTCAATCTGTCACTCTTTTTTTTTGAGTGGTTCGCAAAATATGGCATATGGTCTAGGAAATCTGCAAACCAGATGGTTTTCTTGGTCCAGTCAGTAAGATTTGACCAGGTGATCTCCTTGTGGGAACCCATCAGATATGAATAATTCAATCTGTCGCATTCTTTTGAGTGGTTAGAAAAATATGGCAGATGGTCCAGTTAAAGGTCTTCGAACCAGATGGTTATGCTCATCCAGTTGGTAAAATTCTACCTAGATGAAATCCTTGGTGGGCACCTGTCAAATGGGGAGCATAACCGTGCTGGCTGTTGCATGTGTGTTGCGTGTGTGGCATAGCTAGGTGAGGGAGGATGGCTTCTACCTTACTGACATCTGCATGGAACCTAGGGGTGCATACTTTGAGGTCATTTGTCCAAGGAGGAGATTGGAATATTTTCTTCAAGGTAAAGAGTGTAACTGAAGTTCCTCCTCATAGTAAGCTTGTATTAAGCTGTCTTCTTCATGCTGGTTCAAACTTAAAGTACATTTCATGCTGAAAGCATATTTGCAAGTGTAAAATTATTCTAGAATACATATGGCATACATGCAGGGGGCTAGGACCCACCATTTGATGTGTCCAATTTATAAGGAGTTTCCTTGGACAAAAATCACGTGATCATATCCATCTTATCCAACACATTTTTTTGGTTGGTCAAACAAATGTTGGCAAATGTCCTAATAATTTCCATATCGAAGTTTGTAAGCTTATTGACGAGGAGGCTAGCACCTGTAAATGTTACAATTGTAAATCCTTTTCTTCTCATTAATGATATCTGGTAGGAGGGTCTGCCTACCCCAGCTCTCCCACCAAAAGAAGTTGGCAAATGGTGATGGTTGCAGTCGTCCAATCAGATTGGGTTTTGGCCTAGTTGATCTCTTAGGTGGTACCACCTGTTGAATGTTTGAATTTGAACCCTGTGCATGTCTTCCAAGTGTTTCAGTATTCCATTATAGATAGTAATCACTGCCTATATCTTCCTTTTCTTTTTTCCTTAATTTCTCATACTGCTAAACTGTGGTTATGGAAACTGGTCCATGATTGCTTGATTGAGAAGACTCAAACTTAAGGGACGATAGTGTACTATGTCAATCAGTGTCTTGCTATGTCACAAGGACACTTCGTTTTCTATCACTTTGCCGTGTCGGACACCTTGCCATACACATGCCTACACACCTTTTGAAACAAATCTCAATTTATACAAATATTTTGTTTTCAGCTATCATTTATATATGTTTTATGTTATTATGTATATCAGCATAATCTAAATACATTCTTTCCGTATTGTATACCTAACGTGGACTAAAGTATTTAAAAGATAGAATTAATCTTTGGTCCGACTTAGCCATTCAAACATTATGCAGCTGCAGCATGATAGCATGCCACATGGCATAGGTTCCATAGGGAAACCGGGTGAGCAAGTTTGTCACATTTTTATTCATTCCGACTAAGGTCGTGTTTGATTTTTAGGAACGCGCGCACATTAGCACCGATGTGTGCACCTCGGCCAAAAAACGTGTTTGGTTGCACCAATAGGTGCGACTCACAATGCGCACCAAGGCCCTTAATGTGCGTTAAGGCACGGGTTGCAATATTCCCTCCCCCCCTGAGAATCAGAACATGCGCCAAATCGCGTGTTACAACATGCGCCGATGTACCATAAGGCACATTTATGGTGCATCACACTGTATAAAATAATAATTTTTACAATATATTATTTATATATAATCATGGCTTAAAAAAGCGGAAGAGGCGTACGCCTCGAGGCGAGGCGGTAAGAAAGAGCCTCGAGGTACAGAATTGAGGCTTAAGCCTCACAGTTTAGGTGGTAAATCCCTAAACTATGGGGCCATTTTTTTCTTTTTTTTTTGCTTATTTCTTTTTGTTTTTTCCAAAATACCCCCCCTCTACTACTCTTCTATGCTTAAAACGACCTAAAAGGTCTATATTATTGAGTTATCCATAACTCTCTTTTTTAAGAGAAATCCTAAATCTACTCAAAGATCTCAAATCTTATCGGAATCGCAATCCGTCACTTCCCATGGTTTTCTTGTGAGGAACCTCACCAAACTCAACCAAGGAATTAAAGCATTGAAGAATTTTTGAGGTATGGGACCATATTTTGGGTTTTGCCTTATTTTTCATAAATACATGTAAAATTTTATTATTTTTCCTTATTTAATTGTTTGTTTTTGTTGTTTTTATTATAATATGATTGAAGATGGCGAAAAAACTCTTTTTTTTTTTCAAGCATTCCCGACAACGTCGCTTCAAAGTTAAAAGTTATAGCCTCAATTTCTTTTATGCTTATTTAAGTTATTTTTTTCACATGATATGCTGTTTTTGATTTTTGTAGAGTTAATTATATTATTTTTAGAAAATTTTAAGCACTTCTTAAAAAAAATTGAGGCTTAAATGAGGCTTACGCCTCGGTACCGCCTTGAGGCTACGCCTCGCCTTTTTGAGACAAAACGCCTCAGTTAGAGTGGTCATATCTTCCCGTCCATCTTATTTGGACGGTCAGATCTTACCCACATCGCAAAATCTCACTCCCACACACGCCCTTGATATGCTCTACGCTCTCCACTCCTCTCTGAAAACCACCCACCTCTGTCTCTCTCAAAAGAACCGAACTCTCCACTCTCTCTCTCTCTCTCTCTCTCTCTCTCTCTCGACTCTCTTCTCCCTTTTCTGCTTAGAGGTTGCGCGTGCACAAGCTCCTCGCTCGCTCCCTTTCTTTCTCACCACACTCTCTTTTAGTCGCAGAAATCGCTGCTTGCTGCTGCAATAACCACCACCGCCTTCGCCGCCAACGTGCCCACCTTCACCGCCGTCATGCCCACCTTCGCCGTCGTCTCTGTTAGGGTTTCTGATTTTTTTGCTGTTCTTGAGCAGAGGAGGGACAGAAGAAGACGCACATCAAAATCACCGTTGCAATCGCCGCTGCTTCGTTGCTCCTTCGACCTTCTTCAACCTTTGTAGCTTTCCCCTATCCCCTTCGTTGTTTAATAGCTTTTGCGGTTTGAGTTCAACAGTTGGGATTCGATGCATTTGTGTTTTGCTGTGAAATCTTATTGGAGACTGTAAAAGAACATATTTTTTTTGTTGAATTAGATCTGATTCTATTTGCAATTGAAGCTAATCTGAAATCTATTAAGATTTTAGTGCATTTCGTTCTAAAATTCGGACAGTGCAATCTATGCCATGGTGAATTTTTTACGAACTAGAAATTTCATGAGCATTTGATAAAAAAATCAAAGCTGTAATCAGTCTTTTGCAGGGATCTGCAAATTTTGTCCTTTTATTCATCTCATGCAAACTATATAGCCATTTATTCATATATCTAGAGCTTTTGGCTTTGCACGGAGTTTCAATATTTATCTGGAATTCAATTTTCTTTTTTGGACATTTTTTTTTTTGCAGAATTGGCGTTGTTGTTGTAGAGCTTTATGAATATCTCTGTCCATTAACATTTTAAATGTTTTAATTGCAGTAGATTCCAAGGGTTTGCGCTCTGAACTGCTGAGTAGTCCATCAGATTGTAGTCAAGAGTTCAGGGGAGGAGATATTGTTACAAGCTGCATCAGATCTCTCGGCTAAGGTCAGATTCCTATGTTGTTTGCTCTGTTTTTGCCCTATTGAATACGTGTTGCTCATCTACATAATTTTTAGGTTTTTTTTTTTGAGTTTCAGGTTTGTCTCTCAAATCCCTATGTTTTTTTTTTTGTAGCATTTTATGGTTGGGGTTGTAGTTTCAGGTTTTTTCTTAAATGCCTATTTTTTTTCCATTCTAGCATTTTAGGGTTGGGGTTTGTTTTTTGTGATTTCTCTCTCATTAATATTTCAATTATCGTCTGTATCTTTAGTTTGGTTTGTTTATTTTGACTAGTTGTGTCGGCGGAGATGTTGATAAAGGTAGAAACAAGTGACGTGAGATAGTTGCAGAGTAGAAAGATTAAAGAGAAAACCTGAGAAGTAAATGAACTATATTTCAGCATAGGAATGCTTACCTTTTAAACTGGGTATTACTCAATCCCAATGTAGGAATACTTTAGGTTATGACACTAAGAACGCTAAGAACTATATTACAGCATACTTTAGGAGTGGGACATTCAGTGTCATAATCTAAAGTTGACAATAATTTTTTGAAAAACTATAGAACTTTTTAAGGGTTTATGAAAAAGAAGGAAAAAGGCAGTCCAAATTTAAAGTATGCTGTAACATGACCACCCTGCCCTTTAATCTTTGGTCCTTTGCTTTTAATAAAGTCAAATATAATGGAGATCCTTATATGGTCCTCCTGCAAACATGTCTTCGGTTTCTAAAGCAGGGTAATATTTGTAGTTATTGATGTAAGTATTATTGGTAGCCAAGTTCTTAGTTATATGTATTATGCATTGTATTGCCAGGTTAGTACATGCTACATCTCATGTGGCGGCGATCTTATTGAAGGAATGCGGAGAGTGGGAATGGTTTTGGTGACGCTGGATGATATGAATTTCACTTTAAAAACTGCTGCTTTTATGATTTGGGTTTCATTTGGAGTTTGATGCATACACTTTGATTTTGTGTTTTATTTAGATTTGTTTTTTTTTCTGCATTTGTATTACATTTCATAGTAGCATTCTTTTCCTGCAGTTCACTCTATATCCTCAGGGATACAGAGGTTGATAAAGAGCTTCTCTTAGTTATTTTGTAAGTTGTGGCTTAACATGTAAATTATTTCTCTGTAATCAATGTTATTAGTGCCCAAACACAAGCATGTCTAAAAAGAAAAAGAAAAAAGATTTATAAGAGGCTTTTCTCATATATACTTTCGAGAAGATGAAATTGAGGGACCCCTTGAGCCAAATATGTACAACAACAAGGCATTGGTCATATTTCGTGTTATAAGATTGAAAAAATGCCCACAGAGTTGCTCATTCTAGACAACTAGACCTATGTAAACTTGGGATCCCATTGGGCATAAAGATCTTGAACTGGGTCGAGCTCATAACCAAATCGGATAGAGTTCTGTGTGCCACAACTCCAAATGTCCAATAGTAAATTCTTTGTGAATGAGCTATTAGGCAGTAGAGCATAAAATGGATCAGATTTCGGGTCATTTATAGGTAGATTAAATCCAGATCCGACATGAATTGGTAATGCATTGTCCAAATCCTGAAACACAATCCATATGCAAATTTCCAAACACAGTCCATATAGGTAAACAGGTTGGATGTGCTACAAAATTAGTACTTAAATGGAATATCATCAGATCCAAGACCTGAACCCAGATCTGAGTATCTAAATGTAGGATCTGAACTCACAACTCAGTCCGACGGTCCGACCTGTTTTAATTTTATAATCTTAAAGGAAACAAACCTCACTAATATTCAAGTCTGGATTGGGGCGGATCTACAGTCTGATCCACACACTTATCCAGTTAGAAAGAAAAGAAAACCCTGCACTATAGTGAAGAGTTAAGTGATAAAAGAGTTTAGTGCAGTGCTTGTGTATTTTGAGATCTTTAATTTTAAGTTCTTCACATTTTCACATGCCAACAACTTAACTTGCCTCTCCCTCCGTACTTCAATATACTTTTATTGTGATATGAGGAAAAAATTTATGTTAGATGTTCAATGTCTTCAATAGGCCCAAATTATGAGAAAATTGTGTATGTGCTAGACTAAGAGGCACCAAATTTATGAGAAATTGTATATATGCTAGCTTAAGTTTATACATGGTTTGGGTAAAAGTGCATTGCATGGTTAGCTATAGGCATGAGGTGGGATCATGGGTTAATTAACATGGTGGATTTCCTACGGTTTCGAGAGTTAAATATGGCTACTGTCTTCCTTTATACATGCATGCTTTTAATTTGTCTACTAGATCTCTCATGCTGATTCTTTTGGACGTGCTTGATCAGAATTGAAGAAGCTGCAGTAGGTAGATCACCATCAAGCTTAACTGCAGGTATGGCAATGTATATTCTTAACTGGGAGGTTTGATTTCTGACTTTCATTTTAGATTGCAAATGGATGCTAACTTGCAAACTTTCTGATGTAGATTATGGCAATTGTTTGCTTTCTATCAATTTCTGTTCACCCAATATAGATAAAGATTCATTTACAGTCAGAAGCATCTTCTCGGTTTAGATTGACACATTTTTGATTGACAATTTTATATCAGACACATTAGTAGACATCTGGATTCTTGAATGTTCACGCAGACTAACGTCATTGAATGTCAGCCTAACATTGAAAATATTTGAGATCATTGGTGAAAGTGTGCTGATATTGAACAGTTTCATTTGTGCCTTTTTTTATTTTTTTTTATTTTTTTATTTTTTTATTTTTTTTTATAGATTATGCAATGTGCATATTCTCTCCACAAGGGGTTGAAAATCTTTCCTTTGCAAACACGTACAAGTTAGGTAGATTTGTTAAACTAAGTCTACTTATTATGGACAGTGAGGATTGTCTAAGCGTTTGGGGCATGCAGGAATGTTTGAATCACCATGGAATGGATCCCAGATTGGGAGATCTCCTCTGCAGAAAATCAAATGTGATGTGCTGATTACAACAACACAATTTATATAAAAGTCGGTTAATAGATAGGATGCTGAGATCGACCCTTTTGATTGAATTTTTAATTGGGAAATCCAAAGGTGAGGATCTTCATATGATGGTTACTGACTACAAATTCACGTTGGTGCAAAGAAATGCCACATCTCAATCACTATAGTATATACACTTTAAAAAAGTACCCAACAACCATTACTAGACTGATTTTAAAAAAAAATTATGATTCGTGTTAATTGTAAGTGCTTTAGTGATTGGGATGGGTCACTTTTTTAGTGACAAAAATGAACCCAACATTAGAGATAAGACTTCAAAATTTGTAGTCTCCCTCTCCCAAAACAAAATGCAACATGGATAGGCACTAAAAATCAGCTTGAAGGAAAATGCAGCATGGAGTAGGCACCAAAAATCAGCTTGAAGGACCACCTCTGTTTTAATATTTGAATTTTAGTTATTTCATATCCTTGGTAGTTGAAATTACATTATTTATCGATACGCAAAACTTTAAGACCAATGTCCGAGTGTAAAACGTTAATGTTGGGCATTAGGTTCAAACATTAATGTTGGAAACCATCTGGGCTTAAAATATGGGTCCCCTCAGGATTTTTTCTTTTTTCTTTTCTTGGCTGGGGTTCCATTTGATTCTTTTGCTAGAGAATTATGTACATCACTTGAGTAACAACCCTGTCTTTGTTGGCTCTTGCAGTTGAGATATACACCAGGTGTTATAATGACTTGCTGTTGGTGATTCAAGGTGTTGGAGCAGGTAATGACACTACAACAGTTGGAGTCCTTGTCGATATCCTTCATCTTCAGGGTCCTTTTTTTTTTTTTAATTATCTTCAGGATATTTTTCCTTGATTGACAACATTTGAGGATTTGGAGAAGGAGAGTGAGTACGGTTATGTTCTTGCTTTTCTAATTTCGTTTGGATTTTATGGGTAATTTACTCAACAGTAGCATTCAAATGTTTAAGCACATAGGAAGTTTAAGTTACAACATAGTAAGGTTAGGGACCTAAAGATCAAGAGTTTCCAATTTCCCACTGTTTGCATCATTTCCTGATTTCCTTTGCAATGGTGTATTTCAAAACATTACATGGTTTAATTTCCTACAGATTCTGCTCAACTCCACACCATCCTAAGTTTTAATCTGCAAGATTAAGGTATTTATTGCTGTACCTTTTGAATTTCTTGGGTTTCTGCATGATCTATTTTGATAGTAATCTATTTGAAACTTGCTGTTATATGTTGGAAACAGAGTGATGCACTATTATGATCTGTTTCACACTCTCTTGCTCATCTAATTCACCCATAATGTGGTCTCCATGAACATTTTAAGTATTATTTTATTTTGCATGCTGATGTTATTGCTTTTTTGGTGGTTTCATGTTGTTTTCCTTTGTGGTCAGTCCATCATTGTGTGTTCAAAGGGCTGCTGACACATAAGAGGAAGATTGTGCTTGCAAATGAGGGACTAGACAAAGTGGTCAGTCTGAATCATTGAACCATCAACATGCAATTTAGATTGTGTAACTTGTTTTCTTTATGCTCATGAACACACAATGAAGATTGTGTAAATTCTGAATTTTAACACTGGAAGAATTGAACCATCGACAGGCAATTTAGAATACCAAACCTCCTGACATACCCAAATATTGGAGTACATGGTTTAATAAAATGTGTATTATATTGTCATTAATTACAATTTGCATGTTTATATTATTTTTTTTTATTATTTCAATTGTTACAATTAATTTGGAGTCAATGATTGGGCCACCCTTATGAACCTACGATTCCAAATATCAGCCTAATTGGTGGTCTATGGTCATTGGATTCGAGCATTTTTATGGGGTGATTTTAACTTGTCGTTTCAAATTTTTTGGGTTTGAGTCTTTCTCGGGGAGTGCCATTGGCACGGGCCATCTCCTAGTATATTATAATACAAAAATATATATCTAGACCGTATAAAAATATTCGAATATACGTGGCAGAAACGTGCATTTATAATTTTATACAATGTAATGTGATGCACTGAATCAGGTGCATCATCCACCATCATCTGTGCAAACAAATGTACAATCGGTTTTTGTGCATGATTTGTTGAATCCATCTAAACGTTATACATCCAAAGTCGAGCGTATTTAACTTGCGTGGGTTCCAAAATGCGCATGCCCAAAAACACGTGTGAAAAAAAACGAACAGGGCCTTAATTAATCATTAAAGGAACGATTCTATAGATAACAGTGGATAGATACTAAACATAACCTTAAAACTTAATTTCAAAATATATTACTTATTAAATGATCCCAAAATAAGGTAAAAAGAATATAAGGACGGACTAGTCTTCTCCTGCCCCTTCCCTTTCCTGTGTGAAGAGAAACAGAACTCAACCCATTCTTTTAATTAAAAAATAAGGAAAAAAAAGAAAAGAAAAAAGTATTTCTTCTCCTATTTTCAATTTTCAAAAAGTTATTCTCTTCTAAGAAGCAGTTTGATAATTTTTTTGTCATTTGTTGGAAAACATCTATTTTTATTAAGTTTATTAGGCTATAATTTTATCTCTCCATAATAACGAGGAATCCAAGCAAGAACAATTGCCCTAATTTTTTTTTCATATCTTTAGAGAGTAATGTGAAAAATATGGAGGGAGCTTAGACTGGTTTTGTTGCAAAGATGGAAAAAGAAGAAAGAAGGAACAAGGGAAATGAAACGTAAGAAAATAGATTTTAATATAGTTTTAGTTTTTAAAATTTTCTTGCTCTCAAAGGGCAGGTGCTAAAATTTGCAAGACTTAACAAAATTTGTTGTGTCAGTTCTCCTCCTCAACAACATACACATGGCACCCTCTCATGCAACGGTTGGACAATAATTGTTCAGCTGTGCTGGACCACGAGCACTCTAAACGTTATATCTTTCAGCGTAAGTAAAGAACTGTATGGACGTGTCCACATATCGGTTTTGTGAGAGTTAGTGTGTCTGACACTCCTTATTAGTGTCGGACACCAACACATGTGTCAGTGTGATGTGTACATCTAGCCGTACAAGGTTTACTAGAGGCGCAGGAAGAAGTAGCAAGCCCACTTTTCATTGTGGAATGACAACATGGCTTATTGAAGACCCATGTGTCCACATAGCACATCATAGAAGACCCCACACTAGGTAGATGTGTGCACATGGAGGATTTGAGAGCATCAGAGGAGTACCAGAGTACATCAGGATTGATTATGAGCATTAGAGAGCCATAACGATCATTTCTGTGTTATTTCTATTTTTTATCGAGTTATTTTATGTTCTTTATATGTGTTGTCTATGTGGGACGTCCTATGCTAAGCACATAAGCTTTGAATGCTATTTGAGGACATATTGGCTTTTTTGGTTTCTTTAGTTATTTATGTTGGGTTATAACTTGAGCTATTGGATCATATCCTATGATTAAGGTTTAGTTTAGGTTAAGTGGAGTCCTTTATATACCTTTCTAGTGAGAAATTTTGGAATTAATGAATGCATGAAGATTAAAGAGTCTCTTTTGAGTATTCTCCCAGCGATTGGATTGGTGCAAGGTCGAGTGAATGATTTCTGTTAGTTCTTTGGAAATTCTCTGTGATCCTTCATATGAGTATTTGAATCTTAATCTTTTATTGTAAACCAATATAACCCCGAGCCTCTTCTCCGCGTATTTGGATTTCTAGGTCGGATTCTTTTGAGCCAGAACAAATTTTAGAAACTCAAAACCCAAACGGGAAAACGAAGATTTTGATCAAATTAGCGTTTAGAATCTTCTCAAACTTGAGCCAACCCTTCCTTAGATCATTCTACAGGGAGCTGTTTCACTAGGGAACCCACACGATAGCTCGATCTCAGCCGTCATTTTGATCTCCTGCCTTATCTAACCTCATCTTCGATCCGATTACTCGAATCTCTTTTGAAATCAGATCTAATGATCATCAAAGGCCTTGATTGTGTTTTTATTCCACAAATAATTATTTTAAGGTTGTTGGGACTCGTTTGATTACCCTGATTGACTTCGTGCCTTAATCTGTTAGTTGTGCTTACGGATATTTGACTAGTTACACCTGTTGGGCTTTAATCCTTCTTTAAATTCTTGGATTAAGGTCAATGGACTTTGAATTAATTATTGGGTTGATTCCCTAGGCTAGCGGGAGCCAGGCAGCCTTTAGACCATTGATTACTAATTTTTTAGACCGGCACTGTAGTATTGTGACATGATCTTGACTTTGAGTAAGACCCAGAAAGAATTCTATGTGATTTGCATGATGATTAGTTGATTTATTAGTGTTCTGGATAATTTTAATTAATCTCAACCTCATTAGTTAGGATCATACCATTAATTCTACATCACCGTGTCCTTGTTACATAAGTGTGTAGGTGTTGCTTTGTGTATCAAAAACACTCCAACACTTGGAAGGGATGTAGGATAAATCTTAATTTCTCTTCTTCCTTAATCTATTATTATATACTACTAGCAAAGAGCACGTGTGATGCGCGTGACTGAAAAGGAGAGGTATCAGGTTTATTGTGTATAATTGTGGAGTAGTTTTTGGTTTATATTAGAAGGGCATTTTGGGGAGAAAAATGAGGAAGTGACCCTGTAATTGGTAATGAGATTATTGTGCTGTGACAAAGTTGCAAGCAGCAACGTTAAGATGAGGAAAATTGCACGGGTGGAGGAGAGAAATTGCAAGTTGTTCAGTGTTAAGTTGCAAATGGTGACTGGTTTGTGTGGTGGATGAGAAAGGAGGGCGTGGCAACAACGCTTGTGGCGACCTGTTTGGAGGAGATTGCCAGAGTTGCAGGCAACTCCGGTCAGTAGAGGATGTGGAAACGGTCAGTAGAGGATGTGGAGACGTTTGTTGGAGGTAGAACTTGCAAGTGGAAAGCACCAGCAGGTAGAAGAAGTGGTGGTTCAGCCAAGATTGAGGAAGATGGAGGTGGTAGTGCAAGGAGTTGAAGAGGACGGTGGAGCAGCAGGTTGCTCCGGCGTTAATGGAGATCGTCGGAGTTGTAGACGGTAATGATGGAGGAGAGGTCGTATGAAACAGATGTTGCAGGCGATAGTTCTTGATGGAGAAGGGCAGCAAAACAGTGGCTGGTTTTTGAGAAGAAACCAATGCAACAAGGAGAGTTCAGGTTTCCGGCAATGGAGATTGAGAGACAAAGAAAGGTTTTTGAGAGGGAGAGGAGAACTAGGTTGAGAGAAGAAGGGATAAAGGAAAGTGAAGGGGGAGGGAACCGATCATTCAAGAAACCGGGAATGGGTTAGGATGAGAGAAACGTGGGAGAGATTAGAGGGGATAGGTTGTTGAGATCCAAATAGTGGGGAAGAAATAGGTGGATATTCATTCCACAATTTCTAGAAACCGTGGATAGAAATTGTAGAAAAGTGAGGTGGTAGCAAGAGTGGAGTTTCCACCTGGGAAGTGGCTATGGGCTTTTGGCACATTTGATAGCCCAAATGGGATGTGGATATGGGCCTTGGATGATAATGGCTAATGGGCCAAGAAATGGTGTTCGGCCATGGGCTATGGAAAGAATTAAGTCATGGACCCGCTAGTGGATAGGCCATAGGATAGTGGGTTTTTGGGCCAATACTGAGCATGCCACATGTCGGCCAGTGGATGTGTGGCCCATGGAATAGGTGGGCATGTGGGTTAATGGGCCAGGAGAGGATGGGTGATGTGTACGGGCCATGTGTGCCATGAAGGATATTATATGATGTTGGGAACAAAGTAGTTGGTGAGAGGTATAAGATGAGATTAGGGGATGGCGATGTGGCCGCTAGATTAGAAGATGGCGAGAATGGAGGGTTGGGATTTGACCGACCAAGGAGTTTAGGATGATCATAATGATCAGATGGCCGATCGGATGGTAGATGGATAATCGTAGGACCTAATGGTAGGATGAGATGATCCAAGGATTAGATGTTAGGGTTTAGAGAGATAGAGAGAGAGAGATGAGAGAATTAGGAGAGACGAGAGAGAAAATAATACAAAAATAAAGAGAAAAGAGAACTGGCAGAGGGTCTTGAACCTTGGTCTTCTATATTCTTCTTCATAAGCTTCGCCAATTATGTAAGCTAGCTTGTGATGTCAATTAGTATAGCTTTTAACACATTGGTCCTTCTCTTGATCTTCAACTCTTCCGCTCTCTTGGTTCTTTGGATCGGACTTTACGATCCTCTGGCTTGGCCCACACTTGTCTTATATCTTCTTGTTCTAGCTTACTGGCTCTTTAAGCTTTGATAATGGGCTTTTGTGGTTGATCGTGGGCTCGCAAGTCTCGAGAATCGCCCGATCGGGTTTCCTGTGAGTGAAAAAGCACGTAATGAGATTCAACGAAAACGGCTTGATACTAGACTATCCGAAATGCGTATTTTTCATGCAAATAGTCGATTTTCGTCTATAAAATGTGTTCTACGCAATGGAAGAAGCTCTTACGTGGAAAAATCAACGAAAAGATAAGTTTTACGTAAGAGAATGTGACACTTCTAAAAGGATAATGGCTTTAAAATAAGCATTTTGAACGAATATCACAAATAAAAAGCATATCGGTTGTTAATGCAATCGCCTACACACCGAAGAAGATGCCAGGAGGTTTATTCATCGGATAAACTTGAAATTGCTGACACAAACATGTCACAATATTCGTATGCACAGAGGACTGATACATCCAGAAGAAGAATGGCAACAACCCCTGTTTAAACACATGAATGGAATGAGTTTCTCAACCATATCACACAAGAAAAGAAGAGTGACAAAGTGAAAGAAAAAAGAAAGAATGATAGTCCATTCATGAAGAGACAATGATAAATCATCCGTAAAAAAATAAAAATAAGAATTAAAATGCATTACCAAGGTCCCATAGACTTATCAAAACTCAGAAAAAAAAAAACAAGACCAGAAATTAACCAGCCATCCAAGACTGTATCAAATGTGTATGGATGGTTACTATCATCTCATTAGATCAATTTTCTGTTCCCCTTCTCGTAGGTGAGACCTATCAGTGGTGCACGCATGCATGTATGTGTGTAGCTTACGACTATGTCCTACACGACAATTTATAAAAAAGGAAGGTAAGGCTACTGGTAGCTACCAGTTTATAATTTACATTTAGAGAAAATGTTACATATTCCTTTAGGGTCTGCGATTGGAATCGAGGAGTTCTAAATTTTTGACAGGGAATTTTCTATTCTTTTGGTTCCATTTAACTTTCTATTTCTAGGAAATTGCATTCAACTTTCTATTTCTAGGAACTTTCTATTAGTGGGTGTTTTCTAGCAAAACAAAATAGAACAATATGCTACTGCGGGAAAAGAAAAATCACCTACAACCAGTGGTAACCACCAATTGGCTAAGTCCAAAATCAACCACTACAAATGTAGGAACTCTATGAAAAAAAAATGTTGGACGAAAGGTCCAACGTTTAAATAAGCCACGCCTGGGCTTGACTTATGTTAGATTTTGATTAGGTCTGAGCCCAAGTCCTGGTCTGGTATAATACAAATTCATCCACAGAACCTCTCATGGGCCAGCTCATTCGCACGCCTACTTGACCACACCAATCAAATTGCATAGTGGTGGTTCTTCGTAGAATCAGAAAACTCGCGAATAGTAATTATCTTCATATTATAAGTTACGCATTTTCATTAACTGCAATACTATAATATGGTTAGCATTCTGAACAGGAACAAAAGATTTGAAGGAATTCAGACAACCTATTGCAGAGCATTTAAGTTAAAAAGCTATAGAGAGAATAGTATCCTACCTCTTTAACCATATGCTTATGGCATCTGTGCCGATGAATCTTGTTTTTTATCTTTTTCGTTGGACTAAAAAGAAAGATAGGCAAAGAAATGATATAGACCATCAATGCAAAGGAAAAAAAAACTACCTTCTTTGGATTGTCAGTCTATCTCTGTTTTCTTGATTTGTTAGATGCCCCATCCTCAGAGTCAGTAGAACTATCACTATTACTGTAATTCATAGATGGAAAATACAATGTCTAGAATGGGGCCAATCCCTAAATAGTATCATTAGTCTAAACTGTATAATGAAAGAGAAGACTTCAAAATGTGGATGAACTAGATCTCCGTCAGAACTTGCCGAGGAATTTAATATTAAGATTAAGTTGTGTGGTACAAAACTTTATCAGATTGTCCTAAAAGTAAATTTACATTAACAATAAAATGAAAGCCTGTCATCCATAAATGCATCTCATTCTCAGCCAAAACTTGCCCTTGGGCATGCAACGGGTACTTGTATCAGATTCCACAATCATTGTTTTGATATATAGGCACATGTGTATTCTGAAACTTAGAATAAATTGTATGACCTTGCATTGCTAGTCTCAAGCCCAAATGAATAAGGAGGGTTGCGTTAGGTTGGCAGCCGGCTTAAAACTTCGACTAATCACTTCACATGAATTTGAATTCGTTGATTCCAACTCATGACTTGGAGTTGGAAGATTTAGATTCAGATAGAGTTGAATCATGAATGGAAAGAAGAATTTAGGATGCCGACCCAAAATAGTTGGGATAAGGTGTAGATGTTGATTATGACTTAGTTAAAGAGGCAGCAAAGTTAACTTCTCAGTGATAAAAATACTGTAGAGGTAATTTCAGAATCAAATATTATATTCATCTGGTCAAAATGGTGTACATGAATGGTTCTATCTGAGAAGACAATTTAATTTGGAATACTTCTGAACGGAAGTAAATTTTGCTCACTCAAATCCTTACTCTTGAGAAACTATATCTCCAGTGGAGTGGAAAGTTATTATTTGATGGATTCAACTTTCTAGAGATTGTTGGATCCTTGAAATCCCGATCCAAACTAACTCTCTCTTTATATTAGCAATAGAGAACCATGCCTTGGTTAGCCAGATTATGTATCAAGGAAATTACGTCTACATTTGGAGATTATTTATGTCTAAAGTGAGACAAACAGAGCATGCAACTTTATGGCTAACTTTATAATTGTTGAGTTCCCCTATGAATTGGTAAATATAATTGCTGAGGATGCTAATGGATGTTAATACAATGTCATTATTTTTTTCTGAAAAATAATTTTGGGTACATTTCTTGCCAGATCCCAACCTAGTAATTCAAAAATAAAAATAAAATAAAATTTCCAATGAAGCTCTAGAGCAAAATACGACCAACTATTCCCCGTGTAGTAATGTGAAATTTCACAATCAAGATTCAAGGAGTATAAAAGAGGTGGATTGATTACCTTGAATGCAAGAGCGGGATTGACGAAGAATAGAGAAGCTGAGGGGGCAGCGCGAATGCTTGCCCTAAAACGAGATTCTCCAAAAGAAGAGGAGAGATTTTCAGGAGCTTCTCGATTGATGCTAAGATGCGGGTCCAGAAACCCGAAGATGCGGGTCCCACCTAAAATTTAACTTAAAAATAAGGAAAATAAAGTTGGTCATATTATTGGATATTCAGGATTTATATAAATATATGATCATGCCAAAACTGTCCGTTTGTAGATTGGAGGTCAAACGAATTTTCTAGAAGAGTTTCAGTCCATTCTCGCGGGTCTCACAAACTCTAATTTTCGAAGTTGTCAGAATACTACTAAAATTGATACACATGTTCTGTCATGACCCAATGTTAGGTACCCGAATCTGACCTAAAAACCCATGGGTCGACCCATACCTGCAATCAAGCCATGATTAAAACAAAGAACATTCCATCATTCTACAAGGATAAAGAAGTCAGGTTCAAGGTGACGTGTCGATCATTCAACACAGAGAGTTCACTCCGTACATTAATCAAGTTCGACATAGTGTGGAAGCCTAAGTCTTCTCTTTTATTTTTGTAAGGCAATTAAGTAACATTTCAATCAATAAATAGTGGTCCATCGGACCATTGATTCGGGAACATTCCGATGACAGCGATCGGATGTATTTTTCATCTGAGTCTCCGTTAGATTCTCGTAGTATGTTCTCCAGTCCTGGATTCCGTATCGATTCCTCCGCATGCTATGTGGGTCAGATCATTGGATCATTACTCGCAATTGGCTGTAGATCAGGGTCATCAACTTGTTTTTTAATCCACCCGTAGTTATGTCATGTGGACTTTCTCCTCCGCGCATATCACTTTATTGACCTTCTTACTTCTCAATGGTACACGTTCTTGAGATTCCGATTCTATTAAGAATCCCAAATGTCTACGCGCCCAGCATGAGGTACTAGGCGATAGCTATTATAATCTTCAAAGGAAGTATGCAACATCACAGCAAGTACAAGCACACTGATCTTTGGAAATTAAGGTACCACAGGTTTATTCAGCATGCACCCGATGATAGGGTTCGTCTATCTACCCAAATCGAAAGGTAATGTATTATCAGTCACTAATGTCTATTTCTTAGAAGCCAAAATCTGTCTAAAACAAGATCAGGCCGATGGAATCTAGAGTTAGGTCCAACCTGGTCTGGTTATGGAACGTTCTCACATGAACCATTTTATAACTTATGTCCAGATTTAAATCTGGTGGTTTGAAACATGGTTTTAAAAACGGCCGTTTAAACGGTAACGCCCCAAGCCTGTTTCCGTTAAAACCGTTTAAACATGTTTTATCGGTTTTGAATATAACGGCCATTTTTTTTTTTGTTTAACGGCTGTTAAAATCGTTTAAACAGCCGTTTAATTCTGAAAATTTTTGTGAAAAAAACGGCCGTTAAATCCGTTTAATTCCGTTAAATTTCTTTTTTTTTTTAATTTCAAAATTTGAATTTCAGAGCCATTTTTTCCATTTTTTTCCGTTAAAATCATTAAAAACCCTTAAAATCTGTTTAATTCCGTTAAATTCCATTTTTTTCTATTTTTGCCCCTGGCCGTTTCAATCCGTTTAAACAGTTTAAACGGTAACGCTCCCACCATTTATCCGTTAAAATGGCCTCCTTTAAACCTTGGTTTGAAGTACCTACGACGACTGGAATGTTCAGATCATACAGATCATGATCTGGACATTCATCAGCCCGTTGATATCCAGCCACGGTTCACCAGTCTTACGGTAGGTCAATGGCACCAACACCGGTTTGCATAGTGTCCAGGTCAACCCACAGTGTGACGTTTTGGCCTGAGACACTATCCAAACTATGCTGGCTGGTCTATAGTGTGGCAGGTATCTCATCACAACTCAGTCCATTCAATATTCCAACGTCCATGCGTCTACACCACTTTCATAAAACAACATGCAATATAAAGTGAACCAGTCGTTCACCTGTTCCCACGACCGTACGTTCATCTGCATGGTACATCGGTTCACAACCGTGAGCTAAAGCTCAATAGTCTGCGTCACCTCAGACAATGATGGTGATCCATCCCTGTTACTTCACACGTCATAAGTAGGGGTACTGTCAATCCGGCCCTCTTGTAAGGGGGCCCGGCCCTACCCTATCCTTTGAAAGCCCTAAAAACATGACTTTTTTAAATTCTAAGCCCTTAGGGCCAGGCTGGGCCCAAATATGTAAGGCCCTTCTAAATAAGGGCCGGCCCTTAGCAAATCATTTATGTTATATTTATTTTTTAAAATTATATTCTATAAAACAACACCCATAGTACATCTTCTTCTTTTTAGAAAATGACAAACTAAGTGCATGATATATTCAAAACTAAATTAAATTATCTTTTTTTCATATATATATGAAAATGGGTTGTATTAAGGTCACCTGTCATTGGCAACTTAAAGTGTCCAACTGTTAATGAGAGTTCCAAGCTACCTAAGGAATTAAACCCTTTTTTGAAAAACTAAACATACAAAAGAAATGGGAGAAACTGGCAGGCATGGTCTCCCAGTTTCCTTAGGTACACATGTTACAATGTTATTGGTGTTGGACACTCCAATTATCCTAAAAGAGATACAATTTTGGGCAATTTCCAACTGATTGAGCCATTCCAAAATTATAACTGGCCCAATCATTCCTATTTTGAAAAATTTAAGGTTCAAAATCATTCCAAAATGACTTTTTTTTTAGTTTAAATTTATAATATATCATTTATTTTATCGAAGTTTTTAAAGAGAATAGAATGTTAATTTTTAAAATTATGGTCATTCATTGAAAATCTATATAAGATTAAACCAAGGAAATACGTTACCAAGCCAAGTGCCTTATTAAAGCACCCACTTTTTCTATATTTTTAATACTTTTCTTCTAAGCCTTGGCCCTACCTTGACCCGACCCTGGCCCTTGAGGGTAGGGCTAGGGCCTAGCCGGTTCAGGCCCTCTAAGGGCTAGGGCCTCACCTTTATAAGTGAGGGTAGGGCTAGGGTCGGGCTAGGCCCTACCCTGACCCGGCCCTTTGACAGCCCTAGTCATAAGCGAGTGGTCTGATCGTCGTTCCCACCAAGGGCCCATGTTTCCCACCGAGAGTTACCTCCGTTTTCCCACCGAGGGTCATACTTGCTGGACCAACTATCATCTCGTTCTTGCATTTAACATTCATAATCATTCAATTCATACATTCAGATTCTTCACATCATATCCTAACACATTTAGTCATGGTATATGTAAGGGGTATTTTCTGACAATATACGTGGGTTCTTGTAATGACGACACGTGTCCCCCTAACAACATATCCGAGTGGCCGACTTGGGATGATGAAATAGGCCGACTGGGCCAACTTGGTATGATAATGATTCGATCGACTTGGTCGACTTGGGATGAAGATCAGGCCGACTGGGCCGACTTGGTATGATGAAGATCAATCTGACTTATCAAGAATTGACTTGGCTGAGACAGAAGCTGAACGCTACGATGGAAATGAGTCCGATGGATATATCTCGGCCTCACGGTTAGTCGGCCAGGTGGAGAACAGAAATCACTAGAAAGCAGGTTTGAACAACGAATAGGAAGCAGCCACCTATTGTACTTTTAAGGCAAAGCACGATCTACGACAGATCACGCATAAGACAAAGATTTTTGAGTTGATTAGTACGGCCTCCATTGTGCTCTTGGACACATAAGGGGTTACATATCCTATAAATAGAGAGCTACAGTAATGAAGAAGGTAAGCAATCTTGAGTAAAAGAACGGGATTAAAGCTTTTGCATAAGATAGCATCGGAGGCTCTACGTTGGTTTTTCCACCAACGGAGTTCGTTTGTAAGTAACATCGGACGAATCGGTGGAAGTAATAGACGGTCGGTAGGCGTACCGGACTACATGATAAGGAAAACGATCTTCTCAGATTTGACGTTTGACTACTCGATGGAGGAGTTAGATTAGACGGATCTGAAGATGAGCATCTGATTTTGTGCACATCTCGAGGGGGTGTGGGATTTTCCCCTACATCTTTTGGCGTTGTCTGTAGGAAACGAAAGGATATCGGCTCACGCACTCTATCAGAAGCTAGTCAGACGGAAACGGACTACAAGCATGCATACGAGGTCAAAGGAGAATGCCGTGAGGTAGGAAGGTGGTGAAGAGGAGATAG
This sequence comes from Euptelea pleiosperma, assembly GCA_035048495.1. Lineage (NCBI taxonomy): Eukaryota > Viridiplantae > Streptophyta > Magnoliopsida > Ranunculales > Eupteleaceae > Euptelea > Euptelea pleiosperma. The sequence continues at coordinate 3,572,164 of CM068551.1, forward strand.
TGAGCCCGAGAGTCCAGAAGATGTTGGACCGGGTCTTCACCGAGATGCAGAAGATGAGAGAGGAAGTAGAAAACGTCAGAAAGGAAAACTGCCAGTTAAGGCAGCAGATCTTAGAGGACACAATCGAATGGGATGAAATGCCGAGAGATCGAGATGACGAAGGAAAAGATCCCTTGCCGGGGGGGAAGAACAAGCGCAGAGCTCTAACCGGTAAGAAGGAGATCACCGAGAGAGTATTACTTGGGGGAGAAATGCAGCTCAGGACCAGTAGCCGCTCGCCTGCGACACCATAGACCAGAAACGGGTCAACCTGGTCACTCTAGAGAAGGTGACGGAGATGATCCAGTTAGATAGAGATACCAGGCTGGTGGTCGACGAGAAAATGGCGGCAAGAGCTGCTAGAGATGCTCTAAGGGTGTTGAGATCATCTACCCTTCTCGGAGGAGGTTCTGAGATCCGAGATTCCCAAGAAGTTCCAACAATCGAAGTTCGAACTCTACAATGGTACTTCGGATCCCATTGACCATTTATTTTACTATCGACAGGCAATGGTGTTGTGGAGCGACCCATCTTTCGATGGTCTTCTATGTTGGATGTTCCCGGCCAGCTTAAAGGGGAACACTCTGGTATGGTTCTATACTCTCGGAAAGTGTCGATCCGAAACTTCAGGGTCCTGGAGGATGTCTTCGCCACCAAATACATCCATCAGAGGAAGAGGATGCACTGCGTCACATCTCTTCTCAACATCAAGCAAACTAAAGAGGAATCCCTCTAGGATTATATGACCCGGTTAAGAAAAGAAGTCTTTCAAGTCGACCACTTGGAAGAACGTACAACCGTCTTTGCTCTACAAGTCGGCGTACTTGTAGGCTCTTGGGCACACGAGGCCCTAGTAGTCCGAAAACCCTCACGGCTGGAGGACGCCTTTCAAACTCTTGAAGAGCGTATCCGAGTTGAGGAGGCTATCTCAACTCGGACTGAACCTGCCAAAGCTAAAGTCAGTGAAGTCAGGTCATCTGCCGGGATGGGAGGAGCTAAGAGAAACCGATCAAGCACAAGAGATCGAGGAAGAGAGAGATTTCAGAAAAAGAAAGTCGATGGGCCAAGAGAATATACGCCCTTGAACGAGAAAAGATTGATTATCATGGAGAAGATCCAGGGGGAGGCTTACTTCAAGCCCTATAAGACAACTTATGCCGACCGGCCGGACAAGTCGTTTTGTGCATACCACGGGGGCGAGAGATCACCTTAGAGATGAGTGTTATGCCTTGATGAACTTGCTACAATACCTGGTAAATCAAGGGCACCTCGATCACTTCGTGGCCCGATAGGATGACCGAGAAGAGGAAGAGACTGACCCAAGAACCGACCGAGATGACAGGAGGCAGACGAGAGGTGTGATCAATATGATCTACACCGGATCATCCGATTCACGGAGTGCCCACCGAGATAAGGTCAGGAGGACTATGAGCATCCGAGAAGTTAAGAAGGTCTCGACAGAGCCTAGGTTGGTGACACCAGAGGCGGTTGTTGAACTCTCCCCGAGAACGACGATATGATTCTCGAATCAGGATCTGGAGCAGGTGGCAGGCCACGATGATGCTCTGTTAATTTCCCTGGACATAGGGAATTTCTTGGTTAAGAGAATTCTGGTGGACTGCGGTAGCTCTGTAGAGATCATGTTCAAGCCGAGTTTCGACAACATGGGCATTAGTCGAGCCGCCTTAGAACCCTCCGGAGCCGCAATCTACGGATTCAATGGGGCTGCCTCAAAGCCGATAGGAGAAATCGTGCTACCGGTGTTGGCAGGGCCGGTGACATTAATGACGAGGTTCCCAGTAGTCGACGCCTCGTCGGCTTACAACGTCATTGTGGGCAGACGATGGGTACATGGCATGAAGGTGGTATGATCTACCTACTACCAGATGATCCAATTCCCGACGCCATCAAGGTTATACGAGATCAAAGGAGATCAGGGGGCGGCTCAGATATGTTAGGCCGCTATGATTCAAAATGGCCAAAAGACAAACTCAACAAAAGAAGTCGGCCCCTTGACCCAATAGCAATCACAGTCGGCTCTAGACTAAGGCCCCAACAAAGGTGGGAAGAACCATAGAAGAAGTCGAGCCAGTGGAGCTAGGGGGTGAGGGAGAGAGGAAGGTCGCCTACATCGGTTCTGAGTTGGGTCAAGAAGAGAAGCAGGTGCTAATGAGTTTTCTTAAAAGAAACGTCGACGTCTTCGCATGGTCAATAAATGACATGCCAGGTATAGATCCGAACGCGGTGAGCCACCAACTCAATGTTAAAGAAGGATCAGTCCTGGTCAAACAAAGAGTTTGAAGAATTTCACCAAACGTGGCATCAGCAGTGACAGCTGAGATCGATCGATTGGCCGAGGCCAGGATCATTGAGGAGGTCCAATGTCCCGAATGGATCGCCAATATAGTCGCCGTGCCTAAGAAAAATGGAAGGGTCAGGGTCTGCATTGACTTCATGGACTTGAACAAATTTTGCTCCAATGATAGTTATATCATGCCCCGAGTGGACGAGTTGGTGGATTGAAAAGCCAATTTTGAGTTGTTATCTTTTATGGACGGTGTTTTATACTGACTGAAAGAAGACGATGTTCTATACTGACCGAGAGACTTTTTGCTTTCGACGCATGCCCTTCGGTCTAAAAAATGTCGGGGCCACATATCAAAGATTGGTGGAGAACATGGTTCGAGATAAGCTTGGAAAGACAATGGAGGTCTACATCGATGATATGCTGCTAAAGAGTAATAGTCGGCAACACCATTTAGAAGACCTAGGGGAAACTTTCTGAATATTGAGAGAGTATCGGATGAAGTTAAATCCGGAGAAATGTACATTTGGGGTGTCGTCGGGAAACTTTCTCGGTCACATCGTAACCAAAAGGGTAATAGAGGCAAACCCAGACCAGATTCTGGCGCTTCAGGACATGCCGTCTCCAAATAACAAGAAACATGTACAAAAGCTCGCCGGAATGATTGTGGCCTTGAATTGTTTCATCTCTAGGTCCTCATATAGGTGTCGACCAATATTCCATCTTATGAGGAAACAAAGCAAATTCGAGTGGACGAAAGAGTGTGATGATGCCTTTCAAAAGTTGAGAGAATATCTCGGAAAGGCCCCCATTCTGTCCAAACCAGAGCCAGAAGAACAATTACTCTTGTACATCTCGGTCACGGATTGTGCCCTAAGTTCATAATTGATCCGAGAAGATGAAAGTAGTGAGAAGCCGATTTATTTTCTGAGTAAGACCTCCTGGATGCTGAGACAAGCTACTCAAGAATAAAAAGGGCTGGAAGCTCAGCGATTGAGATCCTACTTCCAGGCACATCCCATAGTTGTGATCACAAACCTCCCCTTGAAGAATGTACTGACGAAATTCGAGAAGTCGGGATGGATAGAAAAGTGGGCAGTGGCCTTGGGACAATATGTCATAACCTATAGGCCGAGGACAGCCAAGAAGGGGCAGGCAGTAGCCAACTTTCTGGCCGACTTCCCCATCGAAGATCCTATCTGGGTTGAAGAGACAGAGTCAGAGTCAAATGAAAAAATTGGAAAAGAGGACTTGCCGGATCCGTGTTACCAAAGAAATGGGTGGAGACTATTTGTAAATAGCTCTGCAAACGGAGTCGAGGTTGGAGTCGGCGCGATCCTTATAACCCCGGATAACACTCGGATCGAGTTGGCAATAAAGTTTGGATTCCCAACCTCCAACAACGAAGCTGAGTATGAAGCTCTTATTGCCGGACTTCGTATGGCGATCGAAGTCGGCATAGAGAACATCATGATTTTCAGTGACTCTCATCTGGTTATCAACCAAGTGAACGGCTCTTTCGTAGCAAGGAACGAGAGAATGGCCAAGTACCTAGAGGTTATCGGACAGGTTATGGGAAACTTCAGAAAGGCTGAACTCCATCACTCGAATAGAGGAGAGAACCGACACGCCGACACATTAGCATATGTAGCCGCCATGCTGGGAGAGACCGAAAAAAGGACTATCTCCATCGAGTTCCAGGACAGCCCAAGTATCAAGCAAGAAGATGTGGAGATGGAAACGTGCAACTAGGCGGAGACTGTCATTACCTGGACAACTCCGATAATAAAATACTTAGCCGATGGGACGAGAGATCCCGATAGGAAGACGGCCAAACGGATTGAACAAAAAGCTTGGGGGCGAGTTATATCGGAAGTCGGCCGGGGGACCATTGCTGAAATGTGTCTCAGGACCAAGCTCAACTTATTATGGCCGAGATACATTAAAGAGAGTGTGGCAATTACTCTGGAGGAAGATCATTGGCCCAAAAAGCATGGGTCCAAGGGTATTATTGGCAGTATATGCAGGAGGAAGCAAAGAAGTACGTCAGAAAATGTGTTAAGTGCCAGAAACACGCGCCGACCATCCGAGCACTAGCATGAGAATTGAATTCGGTGGTTAGTTTGTAGCATGTTTTGAGTTGATTGGTACGACCTCTATCGTGCTCTTGGACACGTAAGGGATTACGTATCTTATAAATAGAGAGCTACAGTAATGAAGAAGGTAAGCAATCTTGAGTAAAAGAACGGGATTAAAGCTTTTGCATAAGATACCGACTTAAGCATCAGAGGCTCTATGGTGGTTTTTCCACCAATGGAGTTCATTTATAGGTAACATCGAACGAATCGATGGAAGTAAACGGACGAGTCGGTAGGAGTATCGGACTACACGATAAGAAAAACGATCTTCTCAGATTTGGCGTCTGACTACTCGGTGGAGGAGTCAGATTAGATGGATCTGAAGACGAGCATCTGATTTTGTGCACATCTCAAGGGGGTGTGGGATTTTCCCTTACAGTATATGGCACATGTTGTACATAGAATCATGGTAACATTCACCTTCAATCCACATACACAACATCACCTAACTTCATCATGCAAAGTAACAATGGTAGATTTTAGTCATCGATAGAGGTACCTACCTGTAACGTGGTGAGTGTTTGTACCTGATATTTGGCAAAGCGTGTGCGTGCAGCCCATCTCTCCCGCTTCCGAGCTTTTTCTTTCTTCTAACATTTTTTTCCACCCTATCTTCAACGTGATCTTATTATATATTTGGCACTGGTTTGATTAGGGTGTGGGCAGTGGGTCCCATTACTCCACACGTTTGACAGTGTGGTGGTACGGTTATATCTTTGAGGAAGACTTGGGAAGTTTCCTAAGCTAAATATTATTTGTTGGTAGGATTTCTAATTAGAGATAGTTAGAAAATATTATTAGAGGGTTTCTTACTAACTTTCCATGCAGGGTTATATAGAAACACTTGGGGAATAAAATCCCACGGTCAGTCCTCCCTTAGTTATTCTACAACATTTGAAATGTTTCCAAGTATAATACATTTATGCTAGTTTCATTCTTAAGGGTGATTCTATTAATTAAGTAGGTTAAGATATCTTCCTAGCATGTTTCCTATCCTACCTTCCTCAAGTTTAGTAGTTTTTGTTCTCAATTATCTTTCTTATATTATTTTCTTTTTCTTTTGTAGGTGTTAGGTATTTATAGTTAGATCTTGGGGATTCTTTCCCAGATATTGTATGGTGTGACGTGTAGGTTAGTGGGGGCCATGCCCCCTTCACTTTTATGGACGTGTACTACCTATATACATATATACATCCCCATAAGGTATTTCCTATGTTGATTGTGAAAGGTGGCCATTCTTTGGCATGGTTTTTCCGGTACATAACAGATTGTACATGATCCTATGTGTATAACAACGGGTGTAGTCCGATTCTAGTATCCTAGGGTGTACCACAAGAATTTATACATGTGAATTAGTTCGATAGTTGGCGAGGTTTGTGCATGACCATACAATTATTTTTGGTTATTCAACAACTTTCAAGAGGGTTTTGATTAATGGTAAAATTTATTCACTAGTGTTTGAATGTCCCTCGTGGGACCTACAACTTACACAAGTAGTCATGTTATAATTATAATTAATTGAAGTAAGGTGTCTTTAGACATCCCGTGTGTCTGACATGTACGCATAGTTCATTGGAGTCATTTACTCCTACAATTATCTTAAGCCGATTATGGCAATTCAGTGCCACTAGGGGTTCACAGTGGTGACACTATCTCAAATTCATTATGATTGTATCAAATTAAGTTCGTTAGTAATGAAACAGTGGTGATTCTACTCTGACATTACTGGTACATTATCCGAGTTGTCCAAATGTTAGAAGAAGTACGTGTTGGAATTTACATGATGAGCGATTTATGTTTTGGCTACTCTTTAAGAATTTATCAAAATACACAATATATTAACACTTATTTATAAATGAGGTATGAAATGAATTTTTGAAAATCAACTATGACTATAATTTAAGCAATTCACGAAAATACCCTTGAATGTAAGTTCAGGGTATTACATGTTCATACATGATATCTAAACATAAATATAACCACAAAAGTCTGAAAAAGGTTCAGATTTTCATCTCATGGTGAAATTACTATAATACCCTAAAATGAAAGTTCGGGGTATCATAATTGTACTTGAATGACATATTTCTATAGAAGATATATCCTTACTATCCTTACTTTTGTTTCTTTACGAGTATTTCTCTCATGTTTAAATTTCTTTTGATTGATCTTTTAATATTTTTAATCAAAAATCTTTTCACTGGAGTTTCTCTAGTTGTGAGAAGAAAATTGTAGATGACGCTATAACGGACAAAAATGCAAAAAATGCTAACAATATACATCTAAATAGATAACAGTAAAGGAACAAACAGATGGCAGATAAAAAAATAAAGGATTACTCTGATACAAAGAGATGATATAAGAAGAAAATTGTAAGTGACAATATAAAAGAGATAAGATGAAAAAATGATAATAATAAGCAGAAGAACATGAAAAAAAAATAGTAGTAACGATAGATGACAACAAGCATGAAACAGACAACAATATACATCTAAACAAATGACAATAAAATAGCAAACATATGACGGATAAAAAAGAAGATTAGTCTAATACAAAGACACGAAATGAAAAGAAAATTGTAGGTGACAATATAAAGGAGAAAAGATGAAAAATGACGATAATATGTACACAGACATGAAATACTAGTATCGATAAATGACAGAAGAGCATAAAATAAATGACATTATACAACTAAATAGAAGTATCTTCATCGTCAAGTCTTTTATTTTCAAAATATCTCGATCGGAATTGGGTATGGAGTCTTGAAGCTCTGAACATTCAAAAGGAAACCAAAGTGGGAACCACTAATTCCATGCTTAACTTTCATCCGTCAGATTTTGACGAACTTTAGGAGTTCCTCTACGAGAACTTTTGGTGGTTATAGAGAGTGGTCAATGTTGAGATCAAGGAGATACAACAAAGCTTTAAACAAGTTTATAATGTGTTAAATAACAAATGACAATGAAATAAAGAACTTGTCGCAAATGACAAGAGATTAAGGCCCAGCTTGGTTCATTGCAAAGTGGATGCAATGCACCAACTTGCTACGATTTTGGGTCTGCAAGTGATTTGTTGGGGGCGTACAAATGTGCTGGCATGCAAGTGGCCGTCAAGCCCTTGCAAACTTCTTAAAGAAATGGATGCAAGTATGTGCAGCCCAAAAACCAAGGCAAATGAGTGCATTGAATTAGCTCAACATTTTCTCCACCGAAAAATAATATTAATAATAATAAAAATAACAATAATAATAATAATAGTAACAATGATAATAAAATAATAATCATTTTATTTTTTAATTTTTATTTCTTATTTCTTATTTTTAATTTTTATTATTTTTAAATTTTTTTACTTATCAAAAAGAAAATAGGAAAATAAAGAAGAGAAAACAGTAATTTATAATAAAATAAAAATAAGATGAAAAATAGAAAAGAAAAAGAAATTAAAAAAAGAACACCATTCAATCAATAATATAAATAGTATGAAATAAAATAACTCTTGTACAACTTCTGAAAAATTAGTGAATATTGTGGGACCCACTTTTTAGCATCTATTAATTATGTGCTTACCATACTTATTGTAACCTACATAAGTGGATTAATTGATGAATAATGTTGTTTGTATACATGTTTTTCAATAAAATAACCCATTGCATTCATTGGCAATGCACTATCTACTATTTATTCCAAATTTCCTTTGCATCTATTTACAAGATGTGAACCAAGCAGTTGTAGATGACTTGTATTACAAGTGAAAACAATGCAGTTTATTGCATTTGCACTAGAGTGCAAAATGCATCCTAGTGTGGCGAACCAAGCAGGGCCTAAATAATAGACGACAAACCTTGGATGACCTTAGAAATACAGATGACATAATGCGGGATCATTGGGCATGATCGCTGCTTCTAAAATCCCGCACCTTCAAAATTCTTCTCTCAGTAAACCGTTCCGCTAGGGTACTCCTGCAGGGTTTGGGTACACCTGCAGGACCTTCACAACCGAGTAAAACTTCTGTGACATTGCGTGACTGACCGTATGGATGTTTTGCCAGTCCCTTGGTGGATCTGCAAACCAAAAATCAGCCTGATTAGTTATTTACAACCTTTGGATCTTTGCAACCAAATAATGCTCAAATTCTTGCGGTTAAAATCAACCCATGAAAATAACTTCAATCCAACGCTTAGAAATCACTGATCAGGTAAACATCCATACGGTCCGTGTCCCCTAATAGTGTGCCACGTGTTCCGCTATGTGACAGAAGTTTTACTCCTTATCAACCAACTATGTTCGTGGATCTGGAGGACTTTTCGGAGAGTAGAACTTTGCTGACCGCCGCCGGTCAGTAAAGTTGCTTAATGCCCGCGTAATGAACCACGTGGCACACGTATAGATGACGCTGACCCTGTGGATGTGTGGACAATCCCCAGGTGATTTTTGGTCTGTATGTCCATGTTCGGTTGGGCCACCAAACATCCATAAGATGAGAAAAAATCTAAGATTATGCCACGTGGCACATATTGTGGGCGGTAAGTAGCTTTGCTGACCGGCGGCGGTCAGCATAGTTCTAACTTTCAGAAATCCAACGATAAATCTCTCTCGTTTCCAATTTTCTCAGAGGACCATCATCTTGTAGGGTTTTCTCGACCTAAAATTCCCTATTTCGGCCTTTATTTCTTTCAAATTCTCTGTTTTTGGCTTAATGTCTCTCTCAAATCTCCGTTCTTTCCCTCATTTGATGACGTAATTTCTCCTTCAGTCACCAGTTCTGCAGCTCTTGTTGCATTAATTTTCAGTTTTTCTAGGTTTTCACCATCATCTGCGATGCCGCCTCCGAACAAGTCGAACATGGTTGCAGAGCAAAGCCCTAGGTCTCCGACCCACGGCGGGAAGGAGATGGACGACGAAGACGGATCACCTTCGCACAATCTCTGGGTCGGAAACCTTCCTAGCGAAATTACCGATTCTGATCTGATGGATATCTTCGCCAAGTACGGCGCGCTCGATAGTGTCACCACCTACTTGTCGAGGAACTATGCGTTCCTCTACTTCAAGCATCTTGAAGACGCACGTGCCGCCAAGGACGCTCTCCAGGGTTTTGTCCTACGCGGCAACCCGATCAAGATCGAGTTTGCTCGACCGGTTCGTTCTACCCTTTTGTGTATCTTCTTAGGTTATCGTGAATGTAAAATGCAGCGCTTTTGTAATATTTGTACAATACTATGGTCTGTTTTTAGTGCAAGTTTTGGCATTTTCGTGATTTTGCAAAAAAAGTAGTAGTCTTTTAGCATCGGTGACAGGAAAATCCACAAAATCGTCGACAACCATATCAACCAACCACCAAAGTTCGCTAATCGGTCGTCATAATTTTGATTGGGCTTTTACAATTAAGAAACTTTTTATGAATTGAACTATTTTATCTATATAAGAGAAATGAAAGAGGGATAAGAATTATATCAAACACTATATCTAGGTTGATAAGGATTCCGTGAAATAATTATGTTATAGGAAAAGACTCTTGACATATTGGTATTTTATCGAATCATGTTTTATTTTGAATAAAGTGAGAAATAATGTGGTCCATGGATTGTCACTGTTGCTCCCTTCTTAGAAGCTGTCTTAGCAAAGTGCACATGACAACTACGTTATACCTTTCAAAATAGATCTTGTATGAACAAATATACTCAAATCTGATAAAAATATTGTCCTCCTTGGTTCCAATATCCAAAGCCAATCGTGGTTCAAAATATTGTTCTCTCGAGTGTCAAAATGACTCGTGTTCTGTCTCGAGTGTCCTCCTTCGTGTTGGTAAGGTATTGAAAGGCAAAACGCCAAAGAGAAACATACAGAAAGCCTAAGAGGTTGAGATGACCTGCAAACGGCTACAACAACAACAAAAAAAAGCGAAACAACTAAACAAACAACCTATCACCCTTCATCATCTACGCCTTAACCCAAATGTTCATACAACATCATTTTCTTTTAGTTCAATTAAGCATAAAAAATAATTTAGTATAATGTATTGTCGCATTTTCTATATCAAAATATATTGTTATCTTTCCATTACATCGTTTGTCTCATTTAGTCAGTTTATTGAATCACTGAATGGGACTGAGATTTCAAACCTTGAAATCGATAACCTCTCAATGTCCACGAGTGGTATTAATATCCCTAAAATCCTTTAGTATCAATTTTGGGACGGAAACTTTCAAAGGGTGATGATGGATGGTGATGGATGGATAGGTTAAATCCAAGTTACAAAGTTTCTTTTCTATTTGGCTTGGAGGATAATTGGGATAAGTATTACTTAAAACATGCAATATCCTCGAAAAGGGCAGGTTTTGAGGATATATGTATTCATCTATAAAATCATTTATCTCAAAGAATGAAAGGTATCTAGAAAACCCCCTTCTTTATTTTTGATAAGTATATAGAAAACCAATATGCCAAATTTTTGTTTATTTTACTTCAAAAATAGAAAACCTCTTGGTCTTGGTTTTGAGAGTATTACTAGGACTTGCAAAGAATCTGTGGGAAACCCAATGAATACGATGTTCAATAGAAGATGCAACACCATGGTATGTATTGTTAAAGGATGCCCTTTGGTTCAAGCAAGAATGCAAATATTTAGAATTATCATCAATTTACTTTTTTCATTTCATGTAAGGTATCGAACTTCGACTTCGCCCACAACTTTGCTCAGCTATAATTTGGAATTCATCCGAGGTAGTTCAATTCAACATGAATAAATTTTGTAAAAATTCGCCAACTTAGAAAATTTTGGAGATCTGATTCATTTCAACGTAATATTAATGTACCTTAAAGGTATGAAGGAAGCATGAAATTATAAAGAATTTTCTTTTTCAGTACGTAAGCGGTTTACTGGGTGAAGGCGGGTTTTGAATCCAGGTCGTGGAATCAACACTCACAAAGTTAAATACTCGTTGATCTTGATTTCAACCCCAACAAGTTGTTTTTGATTTGAAAGCTTTTAGTTGGCTGGTTGTTATTCACCAATGAAGCCATCAAAAGCAAGAAAATGCGGAAAAAATGGGGATAGTAGTGGTTTTTAACACTTTTGAATCTGAACAGGAAAATTTGCTGAAATACTATAGATATACTTCATTCTCTAGGTCATAAATCGATGAAATTTGACAAAATTTATCACAAGTTTGGCTAGTTGTAATGCTATGATTTTTTGGCACGATCTTTGAAGTTTAAACTAGTTAACGAATTGATTAAAGATTAAATTAGTGAATGTTTTCATTTACGATGCTATTCAAGCATACTAGAATGAAACTCTGTAGTAAAATGAATTGCCAATCAATAGATTTGAACATAGTACTATCCATGAAGAGATTAATAAGTGTATTGAATAAAAGAGAAAACAATAGAAATCCCAGTGAGGATTAAATTGTTACTTATTGAAAATAGAGAAGGTTGAGAAGAGCAATGATATTTTCCTTACCTGACATATTCCAAGGCTATGAAACCTAAGTTCCTGCAAAATGCTTGCAATAAATATAGCTTTACTTCAAGGAAGATCTAATGGAATGTATCTTACCAATCCTACCTCTTAGAAAAGGGTGGAAGATAGTGAGAGAATTTTCTTTTCACTTGTGGAAGGGAGTGGAATAAGTTGAATGCATTTTAATTTTGAGTGAGCATGCCCCAATTTTGATAATTTTGTCAATTTTTTGGGTTCCATAAACAATACACTTTTTTCTCTAAGTAAATATTTTTCTTAAAAAGGAGCATGGGGAAGAAAACCCCATATACAAAAGTGAACAAAGAAGTTAGAGAGGATGACCCTTGCTAATGGTACAAAAATATACAAAACAAACACTTTTTAAGGGCTAGATATGACCTGCCATTTAAAAAAAAATCTTCAAATCTAACTCCTTTAAACTCTTCTTTAGAAAAAGACTAAAAGAATAACAACGCTTTAATCTTTAAAACAAGGATAACTGTCTCTTCCACTTTATCTTCAAAGATGTGATTGTTTTTTTTTTTCTTCCAAATTGTGCAGCAAAGGGTAAAAGTGAGGAATCTCCAAAGAGTACCACCATGACAATCAAAAGTATCAATTGACCAACTTAAGAAGAGCTCTGAGATAGATTTTGATACTGTCCATCAAATCCCAAAGAGCTTGAAAAACTCACACCACACATCACATGTAAAGGGGTAGTGGATGAGATAATGATCTACTAATTCTGCATTGGACCTACAAACTTAGCAAATGTTAGTCTTGACACACCCCCCATTGATGAGATGGTCAATAGTGAGGATCTTATTTTGCATAGCTGTCCTTACGAAGAATGCCACCTTGGATGGGACAAGAGGGACCCACAATCGACCCCTGGGGAATGTGGATGGAGAAGAGCATACCTAGGCTGAGTAGAATGACCAAACCGGAAATTGCCCTTTCTAGATCTTCTTATCTTCCTCATCCTCAGGCTTGGGAACCGAGCCAAGTCCATTGAGAAGCAATTAGAAGTCATCTAACTCCTAGTCTTTGATGTGTCTTCTCAAACCCAAATTCCAGGAAATCAAACCATTGCCCTTGATCATACAGTCCATGACAAGCCTCCCTAAAGATCCAACAAAGCCAGAAAAAAAGGGAGATTAAAGAGAGTTGTCTTCACACTAGATATTTTTCCAAAATCTCTGTGTCGTCCTTCCCAACCTCAAACCTAATACCTCTCTTGAATTGTCAAGGACCTTAAAATACCCTTCCACACACCAATATCATAAGAAGAAGATATTAAATTGCTCTCCCACCCATTGAGCCTATTGCCATTTTTAGAAGCTATTACCTTTTGCCAAAAACATTTAACTTCCTCTGGAAACCTCTATGGCCATTTTCCCAAAAGGGCCCTATTCATAACTTGAAGTGTCTAAAACTCAAACCTCCTATCTTTTTAGGTAAATTGACAGTTTTCCAATTAATAATAGTACTTATAGGTGTTCTCCTTACCATTCCATAAAGTATCTGATTATCCTTTACAACTTGTTTGCAACACTTGTCGGTATAGAGAAGAGGAAAAACATATGAATTGGAATACTAGGAAGTAGAGAGTACTCTTAATGAGAGTAACCTTGCCACCTACAGAGAGAGAATTTGATTTCCAGGAGACTAATCTCTTAAATCCCTCATTCGTCGGTCCGAATGAAGTCTCCACCTTACACTCCAAACTTTCAGCTAACTCTTGCAGGTTAACTACTTCCACCCCAAACATCCCACTCTTGGATAAATTAATACAAAGATCTGAGACTGCTTCAAAGCATTTGAGAATACACCTCAAATATCTTAATTGACTTGTGCGAAGCTTTAGTTTTGAGACAGTATCATCTGCAAACTGGAGATGAGAGATATTAGGGCCGTTAGAGCACATCTTGAAATCTTAAATAACCCCACCTGCTTTTACTTTCACGGTCATTCTGCTGAGAGCCTCCACCACCACGATAAGTAAGAAGGCGATAGGGGGTCCCCATGGCTCAGTCCTCTAGAACTTAAATAACCAACATGGGAACCATTATCCAAGATTGAAAAGAAAGACTATAAATATAGGCCTTGATCCATCAAATAGTTTTTGATATGCAGTTGTCTATCAAAGTAATAGCTTCTTATTTTTAGAATGCTTTTGGTAGACAAAGGTTTATAAGTTAAAACAGGTAAACTTTGAGGGCCATGAGCATGGAGTTTTCGCTAGTCAACCCTAGTAACAGATGTCATGATGTTGATATGAAGTTTCTAGGGTCTTACTTATTTGATTCATCAACAAATTTTGGGTTTTCCATATGGTCATTATAAGATGGAGTCAAAAGGCAACACTATGATGAAATTCTACAACTTAACTCGTAAGGAGTTTTTTCCTATGCCCTTACGCTGCAAAGTTTATAAGCTAAGTGGTTACTTTTTTTTTGTTTTTATAAGCTAAGGGCCTGTTTGGAAAGCTCATGTTTTCAAGGTCTATTCCATTCCTAATCTAGTTCAAAGCTATGACTTGTCTAGGTTGTTATCAACCTTGAACTAGTTCTGTTTCTTTGTTGTTTGGTTACAATCGTCTAAACTAGAACCTCTGCAGAAAGAAATCAACATCACAAAACCCCCTTCACAAAACCCCTTTTTCTCAGTAGCGATGGTGTTATCGACTGGTAGCAATGGTGCTATCTTACTTGCTCAGATTCCGGCCTTCGCCCTTCGGCTGCCCAAACCATTCTTCCTGATAGTTGGGTAGCTGGGCACCTTGCATGAAAGTATTATCTGAGATTAAGACCCACAGCCTCTAAGCTTTGATTTTTCTTTACGCTTTGATTTTTCTCCAAACAAGATAGATTCACCTATCAATTCATAGTTCTTAAAATCCTTCTTGTTGTCCACCACTGCAACTTCCCCTCCAACAACTTGTATTTGCTCAAACGTCGACTCAATTATCGCCGTTGAACACTCCACCATTACCACCGTTGAACGCTGCTTCTTCATTCAAGTTCATTTGACATGAACATCGGAACCATGAACCAACGGTTCTACAAGATTTCCTCCTCTGCTAGAAACCCTAACCTCGTATATTCCCCCCTCAGTTAGGGTTTCAGTTTCAAAAGCTGACCGTTACTGAAGATTCTGCAACCCAACCTTAGAAATCTCGTTCTGATCCTCGAGAGAAACGGCTTCGAAATTCAGGTCGAGGTCTTCGGAGGGGGTATCATTCGTGGATGGATTTGCAGAGGAGAAACCTTAGAGGAAGAAGGGGAGAGAATTGAAAGAGTTGAAAGAAATAGACGAGTTCGATGTTGTAACGTGTTTTCAGAGGGACAACACCGAACCTGTTTTAAGAGCAAAATCAGAAAAATGAAAACTTAAAAGTGGGGCCCACACGGTTACCACACATAAACATACGATCAGTTCTGAACTGACCTTGGCTGGCTGTGTTTTTCGGCTTTCCAAACAGGCCCTCAGTGCTTACTTCTCCCCCAACAAAAATAAACAAATATAATACCTTTTGTAGGATCATATTCACAAATCACATTCTCGAGAATATCAGTGCGAGGCTAAATCTTGGGGATTTTGATTTCTTTCATCTTTTTTTCCCTTTTCTTTGTCATGGAAATCTTGACTATTGACCACCTAGTTAGCAGAGGAATGTCGTTACCTAACAGATGTGTGCTGTGTAAAGCAGATTCGGAGTCAGTGGATCATGTGCGCATTCACTGTAGATTCACTATGGAAGTTTTTAACCTCTTTGGCATCGCCTTCGTGATTCCACAGCATGTTCATGGTTTCTTCCAAGGTGTGGCGGTAGACTCTTTCACTAGTAGAGGGAGATTTCTATGGCAGATTCTCCCCTTTGCAATATTGTGGGCTTCTTGGAAGGAGAGGAACTGAAGGGTTTTCGTAGGCAAAGAGGAAGGCATTCATGAGGTGGTCCTGGATGTGAAAGCCTTGCTTTACATTTGGTCATTTGTTTCCCCTCTTTTAAGAGGATGCTTTTTTGAAACTTTTGTACATAGATGGTTTGATTTTTTAGGGGACCTCTTTTCTACTCCAAGGAGTTAGGTTCGCCTGCTTTTGTGCATGGTCATTATAAGATGAAGTCAGAAGGCAACATTATAATGAAATTCTACAACTAAACCCACAAGGAGTTTTTTCCTATGCCCTTACGCTGCAAAGTTTATAAGCTAAGTGGCTACTTTTTTTTTGTTTTTATAAGCTAAGTGCTTACTTCTCCTCCAACAAAAATAAATAAATGTAATACCTTTTGTAGGATCATATTCGAAAATCACATTCTCAAGAATTTCTGTGCGAGGCTAATTCTTGGGGATTTTGATTTCTTTCATCTGTTTTTTCCTTTTCTTTGTTATGTAAATCTTGACTGTGGACCACCTAGTCAGCAGAGGAATATCGTTTTCTAACAGATGTGTGTTGTGTAAAGCGGATGCGAAGTCAGTGGATCATGTACTCATTCATTGTATATTCACTACGGAAGTTTTCAACCTCTTTAGCATCGCCTTCATGATTCCACACCACGTTCATGGTTTCTTCCAAGGTGTGGCGGTAGACTCTTTCACTGGTAGAGGGAGATTTCTATGGCGGATTCTCCCCTTTGCAGTTTTGTGGGCTTCTTGGAAGGAGAGGAACCGAAGGATTTTCGTAGGCAAAGAGGAAGGCATTCATGAGGTGGTCCTGGATGTGAAAGCCTTGCTTTACATTTGGTCCTTTGTTTCCCCTCTTTTTAGAGGATGCTTTTTTGAAACTTTTGTACATAGATGGTCTGCTCTTTTAGGGGACCTCTCTTCTACTCCAAGGAGTTAGGTCCGCCTGCTTTTGTGCTTTCTGGGGTTCTCCCCTTCTTTAATGATATACATACACACAAAAAAAAAAAAAATCTTAAGAATAAAGATGAGATTAATATAGTATTCTGAAACTATGATGAAATTTGTATACCATTTTCATTAAATTATAAGTAAATGTCAAAATTGTCAATTCTGCGAAGGTCTTTTGATGGTTTTGCAAAATCTGGAGATAAAATGACGTTATCTTTCCTCACAATGAATTTAAGGTTTAATCATATTGGTAACACTTAAAAATTGTTGGTAATTTGTGTGAGCTTTAATAACTCAAGCTACTTCTCATTGCAAATATTGGATACCAGGGAGCATTACCATTTATACGATCTTTCTACGAGGCATTAGAAGAAAGTGAGGCATTGGACTTCCTTGTGGCTAAGAGTGTGGGCCAATGGAGCTCCCTCTAAAGTCCGTTTCCTGACATGGTGTACAGTCTGTGGCCGAGCAACTTATGCCCTGGACACAAGCGGCTAATGTGGTGCCCCCTGCTTCTGAAAGTGGCCAAATTTAGATTATCTAGAAAGCAACCAGTAATCCCTTGGCAAGACACATTCTTATGGCATAGTATTGAGATTTCAAGTTAGTTTATGGACCTCTTATGGAGGAATGGCATTGGGGTGGTAGATCACTGTCCCAGGTGTTTAGAGAGTGGTGAATCCAATGATCACATTTTCTTACATTGCAGAGTGCATGGGCGATTTGGTTAGAGTTCAGCAGAGATTTTGGCTACAGTTGGGCTGTTGCTCTATCAATCAAGGATTTGTTGTTGGCCTGGCAATGCAAGGAGTTCGATGGACTAGGAAAGAGATTGTGGGCTCTAACCCTGTTGGCTATCTCATGGGGAATTTGGAGAGAGCGCAACTGCATGGTCTTTGAAGGTAGGAAATCCTCCACTGAAGCCCTTTTGTTAGAGAGATTTGAGGGCTTGTTTTTTCTTTGGTCAAATTGTATGATGAAGGATGGGGCATTCGATTTGAGGATTTGGTGTTTGGGTGGTCGTCCTTGTTAGGGAGAAGATGATGTGCTTGGTGCTTCCTTGGATTTTCTTCTTGATTTTTTGCTCTCCTTTGTCTTGGTAGGCTTTCTCAGCCTCCAAGCTCTTAATAGAGCTCTTTTACCCTTTCAAAAAAAAAACTTTGTATTTGAACTGATCATTACAAATTTTAAATATTTGAGAGCCCTATGATATAAATTATTTGAAAATAGGATTTCTGAATTTCACTCAAATGTAGAACATGCAAGAGGGATAAATCCTTAGCAATCCAAAGGCAGGGCTGTGTTGATTACATTCATGTACTGTGGGTCGAAGGGCTCTAAAAATGCTATTTCATGCTTTCTGTAGGCTTTTCATTATCAACCTTCAGCTCCAGGTTCATATATTACTACCAAAATCAAGAGACGTGGATAGTTACTGATTTATTATCTAATATCATATGTGGTAGACTATGTACAAAAGAGGAATCATTGATCTCAGAAGACAAAAATAAGCCCGGATTATTCATAAAAATTCTGTGAGAAAACAAGTTAGAGAAATGTTTAATTGCCCTCGTCTATTTTCTTTGAATATAATTAGTAACCTATAATCAATGCTTGTGTGTACTAGTTGTTGTCCTGTAGTTGAGTTATTGTTGTAAAGTCTGTGTATCATTGAGGATGTGATCCTACAAGTACCTAATGAGGAAGAGCGTTGCCCTTCAGATTTATTATCTTGTGAAATAATAACAAATGTTATGCATATCTTTTACTTGACTTCCACAGGCAGCTTAATGGACCTTTAGAATTGAATGTCTCCTCTAACAATCACAAATGAAGTGCATATTTTACTTAAATTTTATAATCCCTTGAGGGAAATTGGCTCACTGGAATGGTTTCCTACGCAATCTTTTACAAGAAGATTTGTTGATGGTATAATTCGAAATGCCTTTCTCTCTTTACATGGTTAGTGTATGAGGCCTTTGATTTTTATATTTGTATTGACAAAAGGCAAATCATTGATTTTGTTTGAATATTTTTTTGCTTTCAATACTCTATCAAGTGTTCCCGAGTTAACTTCATGTGGTATAAAGACCGTTGCACTTCCTTTCTCTGTGACACTTGTCTGGCGCGTTCAAGAAGCCTGAAATGCAGACGTGTCTGTGCACATGTCAGTGTAGTGGTGTTTGGTTCAATCAACGGTAAGCCAAAAATAAAAAATAAATGAAAGGAAAAAGAAAATGAAAAAAGATAAAGGGAAATAAATACAGAAAATGCTTTCATTGGAGAGAGAGGAGAGAGAGAGAGAAAGACATCCGAAGAGTAAGATTGCTACATGAGCTTTAAACATTTGACGTAGATCCTATCTGTAGAAGTACTTGTTCAAATGGATTCCCCGTGTCTTTGTTTTTCTGTAGTTCAATTCTAGTTTCCCCCAAGAACATGAAAAGAAAAAAGAATTTCCACATGGCTGCTCTTTTTTCTGTAATTTGCAAGATACATCTTAAGTGGTGTGGTGACCAGATCAAATGATGTGGTATTCGACCACATAAAGCCAAAATGCATCTTATACCATGTGACACTTAAGTTCTCTAGGCACGTGAACTCTAACTGCCTGCTGATGAGGCTGACTGTGGAGTTTGAGGGTTAACCCTGATTTACCTTTTGATAAATCAACCCTTTGCATTAACTTGTTCATGTCATTCCAGTAGAAAGTAAAGTCACGCTCTTTCAGTGGAATGACATAAACAAAATAAGCCCTATCCCAAAGAAAGGAGGTGATCAAGCATGAGATGGGTAGGATGGTTCTCTAGTTGTTTTGGATAAGTTGGTATCAAACCGCTATAACTCTGACCCTAGCGCTTTTTCTTCAGCTAGTTTATGCCCCTTTGAGTGGGGGAGGTTATGGGCTTAATGTCATTTTGATTTTGCAAGAGTAGAACTACTTTTTGTCAATCTTTTCTCCTTAGGCATTAATTTTTTTTCAGAACAGCCTCTTATTGGGAACCAAACTTGTGGGATCGCGTGGAAAATTGGTCGGGTGGCCATGGACTTAGGGCCTTGATTTGCTTATTTGCATGTTGCTTATTTGCATACTCTTGATTTCATCTGTAATAGAGTTTCTCAAGTTCACCTTACCTGTAGAATTACTCTTGTAGCATAAATGTAAACTGAAATAAGATATTTGCCAATTTGAGATATTATGGAGGGATTCAAGGAAGGTTGTCATTCTCTTCATGCTAAAGTGCTACAGTGTAAATACTTAGCTAGTAATTGGGTTTCAATCTTTCCCCAGCGTCAACTTTATGATGGGTTGAATTAATAACCAAATTTTAGTTTTACTGCAGAAGCATCTTTTTATTTGCTTCAAGCATGTGACGCAGGGTGGTTCAAGAATCCAAACTTTTCAAATGAGAATTAATCCTTGTATTATATAGGGATTTAGAGTAATAAATACAGCAGTCTGATCAAAAGAAAAAAAAAGACATAATAGGTTGAAAATAACAAGGTTTTATTTCCCATAAAAAATAGGGTTGAAAATGAGTAACAAGCTATGACTGATTGGACAAAATAAAAAGAGCAAGAATCTGGAACTTCGGACAGAACTAGAACACTGGAAACTATAAAGAATAAGAGATAACCAAACATGAGGATGTTGGAACCTCACACACCTTTCAAATCCTAGGCATCATTCCCAAAAATTGTAGGATTTCAAAGGCCCCACATCATCCTGTCCAAGAGTAAATCATGCAAACATCATCCTGTCCAAGAGTAAATCATGCAAAGAGATTCTAGGTTACCCTAAAAACAAATAAAGTTTTAAAAATAGTTAGAATGAGAACTTTAATGCAACCTGAAAACTTTTATCCTACTCAGAATCTCCAAAACATTTTTCTTGTATCACTTAAAATTTTAAATTGTTAGAATTAGAGCTGGGTGGTCAAAGAGAGAAAGATTGAAGGGTTAGCCATATAATTGAGTTGGGTGTCTAAAGCGGAGGTGTGCTTCTTGAGTACTAAAAGGAAAATTCTATAAAACCAGCTTTGCTTTATGAAGCAGAATGTTGGGTAATTAAGTAACAACATTTCCATATAATAAGTGTAGCAGAGATGTGGATTTTGAGATGGATGAGTAAAAAAGAGGAAAGACAAAATCAGAAATGAACATATATTTTTTTTGATAAGCGAACATATTCAAGGAAATATACGAATAGCTTAATAGGAGATAAAATAAAGTCAATTGAGATGGTTTGGGAATGCACAACGAAGACCAAAAATAGCACTAGTGAGGAGTGCTTGGTGGTAGTTGAAGGCTTTAAAAAGGCCAGAGGAATGCTGAAAAGATCTGAATACACATTCCACGATCAAGGTTTTAAATTTTGACCGGCCAAAATTTCGGTTTCGGTGAGTACCGAAATCCCCGAAATATAGCTTTCTACACTGAAATCCACCGAAATCTGAAAATTTCGCCTGAAATTTCGGTTTTCGACCTCACTGAAATTGTTACCAAAACCGAAATTTAAAACCTTGTCCATGATAGAATATTTAGCTATAGAAAGTGTTGAATGGCAAAATACGATTCATGTTGCTGACCCCAAATATTTGGGATAAGGCGTAAATGATGAAGATGATGATGGGTGGGAAAGTAATCAAGTTTTATCTTCCTATGGGGTTGGTTTGTGTAAGAGCATATCGAGATTGCGAGAGAGTTTCGGAAGGGGAATCCAGTTTAAAGTAGGGATGGGTGATAGGATTCGCTTATGGGAGGACCCTTGGTGTGGGGAGGAACCTCTTTAGGTGTTTTTCCCTTTGCTATATCACATTTCTGATCTTAAAGGGGCCAAGGTTCAAGAATGTATTGTTTGCAATGAGGGAGGGCTTAGGAGAAACATCAATGACTGGGACATGGACAGTCTCACTTCTCTTTTATCTCGGGTTGGTGAGGTTCCATTCGGAGATGGAGGAGCTGGATTGAAGGCTTTGAAGGTGGGAACCCAAGGGCACCTTCATAGTTAGATCCTTTTTCTCTCATTTAGTTTCGAGAGGCCAGAGGATGTTTCCAACTGCCCTAGTTTGGGGAGTCTCTATCCCTTCCAAAGTGTGTTTTTGTGTGGACAACAATGCTAGATTAGATTCTGACAATGGATCACTTGAATAGTAGGGGGATGATGCTACCGAATAGGTGCTTCTTGTGCAAGTTTGGGGCAGAAACAGTGGCCACTTGCTTATCCATTGTCCATTCACCTCTGAAGTGTGGCAGGTGTTCTTCTCTCTTTTCGGCATTGCTTATGTGATGCCAGACCACATGATGGGTATTGTCCAAGGTAGTTCACTGGACGTCCTGAAGGGGAAAAGAAGATTTCTTTGGCGGATTCTTTTGTTCACTATTATGTGGGAGGTTTGGAAAGAGAGGAATTCTTGCATTTTAAGGGAAGGAAGAGGATGTTTCTAAGGTGGTGTTGAGAGTCAAAGCCCTTTTATTATTTCTGGTCTTCCTCTAAGTTTGGGTTTAGAGGGTGTTTTTTCAATTCCATTGTATTTAGATGGGAGGAGTTGATAGGAGATTCCTCTTTTCTTTGAGTTGTATATATCCCCTTTGTTAGCTGTTTCTATGGGGTTTGTTTCGGGTGTTTTTTGTGGGGGTTCTCCCCTATGTTTAATATACTTCTTATTGAAAAAAATGATGAATGGAAAGACTATGAAGAGCAAATATAAGATATGAGCACGCTTGTTGGAATCTAGTAGTAGCCCAATAGGGTATAATAAAGGCAAACCAATTGAGATGGCTTGGGCATGTACAACAAAGACCAACGATGGCACCACTACTAAGCAGCCCTTACATGGATCTTAGTAATGTTATTAAAACTACCCCCTTCAAAATCTTATATATTTGAGATACCGCCCTGCACCTTTATTTTGCTGTGTGTAACCCTCTGATTGATTCTTACTGTCATTGACCAATTAAGAAGTGTGACTCCTGTCACGTGGCTGTTAGTTGAGATGTAAAAGGACCAAAATGCCCCATTGTTTTCAATGTACTGTTTTGCCCTGCAACCCCATCCCACACCACTTAAGCATCTTCACTCATAGGCCTATCATCGTGCGACACATGGAACTTTGGGAAATGATAACTGTTGTATGTACTACCAAATCCGACCTTGGTTTAAAGTTTAGGCAGACAGTATCTTGGCAAGGACCAAGCCATGTTGTTTCAAGCTGTCTCGCTCGAAACAACCCATTCTCTTTTATGGTTTCACATCACCATAGCTGTGTTGGTACGAGATCAAGTTGACTGGGGTGAGTAAACTCTGTCTCAGCACCGAACTATCCAATGGCCAACATTGACTTTTAAAATCATGAATCTGATGGCGGAGATCTAACATCTTCCTCCTCTAACCCTCTCTCTCTCTCTCTCTATCTGTCACACACACGTGTGCCTGCGCATGCATGGGGTTTCTTCATCTTGGTCTCCACAAAAGTCCTATCTGACGCAGTTTAGAACTTGTGAGTAGAGAGTCATTGGTCCTATGTGATCATCTTTACTTCAACAGAAACAAAAATTATGAATGATGAAATCGAGATTTGGATATTTGGACCAAAACAAAATATGAACTACGATGAACAATTATTGAAGATAGCTAGGATTCTTTCAAGGTTAAACAGAATATGTATAAAATCTGTGAGTGATCTTGAGTGGGTATTGCGTTAATCTGGTTGCATTGCAGGGAAACAAAGCTCTCTTATGTGCAATTTCAGGTTGAATTAAGTGTGAGTTTTGATGAAGCTTTGCAAATCTTAGTTCTTGGTTCTTACATCAGAGGAGTTGCAGAGAGACCAAAAAGCTAAAGATGGAGCTAGATAAGGTGCAGGGGAACAAAAACCAGAGACTTGGGTGAAGAAACAAAGAGACAAATTATCAAAGGAAGAAGACACCCATTAGTTATTGACATGGTCGAAATGATCGTCTGGGTTTATCTGCAAAAGTTAAAAGGGTATCATGTTACTAGAAACCCATTAGTTATGGACGTGGTCAAAATGATGATCTGGGTTTATCTGCAAAAGTTAAAAGGGTGTTATGTGTCACCATTAATCTAGAAAATTTTGCAGAGAAAAGGGTGTCTCTTTGGCTATTGGACTATGTTTCCATTTGGATATGCACCTTTACCAATACACATCCATTCATAATGGCCTTCCAAGGGGCATATATCACATAGATAGGACATGCATACATTCTCATAGGCAGTTGTCTGTTTATTTACATGTTGGATGAGCTAAGATCGAATCCCTGACACTAAATTTCTAAGGCAGTATAATCAGTTGATGCATATATAGTTGCCTTTTTAAGCTTAACACATCCAGAAGAATATGGGAAAGACATTAATACATTCCAATGTGAGGATGGACCTTGATTTTGATTCCATGTCTATAAATTCACTAGGGAGACGTTCTATAGAAGGGAGCACCTCCTCTTTTTTTTTATAAGTCGAGTTGTTTGAAAAGGTTCTATTGAACAATTTTTGTAAGTTTAGACATGCTTCTGACTTCAATCATGTATTTACATGCTTCAATGTTTGTTCAGGCTAAGGGTACTTTGGTTATGCATCTAAGATCGATGCGTTCATTAGACATATCAAGCACGGTAGTCTCAATAAATATAAGATCAGCTACATAGAAGTAGTACTGGAGAGCTTCAATGCAGTAAGTGGTAGCAGTTCATGGTTGCTACGCTGGCCAATGCCAGTGCCATCTTTGCTACTATTCGCAAGCTGCTTCTTTGGATCTTGAAAGGATTGCACTGGTCAATAGCAGTTAATTGGGTTGTGGCACATGAAATTTAAGGGAGAGCAATCACAATTTAAGTACACTTCTACAATGCAGAGGTCATGAGTTGAAAACCTAGCTACAAGGGATGAGAGAAAGGTTTTGCTTGAAATTGAAGTTCTTGAGGGCTCTGTGTAGTTCGAACCGGTCGTATAATTCGCGTTTGTGCTGTTGCTTGTTGAGGGATGTGATGGGATATTTCGAAGTTGAAGAGGACTGTGAGGGCTTTGTGGGTTTTTGGGAGATCGCAAAGGATTTTGTGGTTTGTGCAATTTGAGAGCTTTGAGGGGTTGAATCGACTATTGTGTCGGTTTTCACTTTATATTTACACGTATGAATGATCGATCTAAATGAGAAACAAATTGATGTCCCAAGGTTAATCTTGATACACCGTACTATGGTTTATGAATGCGTACTCTAACCCTTATATGCAACTTGATCTTAAGATTCATTAATTGCTTATACGATGACAGTCTAGTTTGAAATATTGAAGGTTCTCCAAAAAAGATCACTACCATTACATTTTTATATGTTTGAACAATTAATTATTATCTTTTGCATTTTTGTATGGTTGAACGATTAATTGTTAAGGAAGAAATGTGGAACATAGAAGCAGAGACTACAGTGATGTGGAATGTAATGACTAAATGTATTAAAAGAGTAGCAAAGGAGGTCCTTGGGGAATCTAAAGGGAAAAGTCATACACACAAGGAAATTTGGTGGTGGAGAAAAGACGATTTATTACAAAACTTGGCAACTGACTAGAAATGATGAGAACTTAAAAAGATATAAAAATGCTAAAAAGGAAGCAAAGAAAGTGGTAAGTGAGGCCAAACATAAAGCATATGATCGTCTATTGAATAAATTAGGGACAAGAGAGGGTGAGAAAGATATCTACAAGATTGCACGAATAAGAAAGAGAAATGCTAGAGATATAGTTCATGTTAAATGCATCAAGGGCGACGATCTGAGAGTCTTAGTGAAAGAGATTAAGGAAAAGTGGAAGACTTATTTCCATAAATTATTAAATGAGGATAACATAATAAACATGAACTAGATGGACATACTAGGGACAATATAGAACATACATATTTTCGTAGAATTAGGGTATCAAAGGTGAAAGCAGCTTTAGCTAAGATGAAGACATGTAGGGCCTTAGGACTAAATGGTATCCCAATTCCAATAGAGGTGTGGAAATGCATGGGAGGAATTGAATTGTCTTGGCTTAGTTATTTAACAATATCATGAAGACAAGAAAAATGCCAGATGAACAGAGAAGTACTGTAGTGCCTATCTACAAGAACAAAGGAGATGTATAAAGTTGCATAAACGACTGTGGCATCAAACTTATGAGCCATAGTATGAAACTATGTGAGAGTAATGGAACAAAGATTAAGAAAAAAGTCAAGGGTATATGAAAACTAATTTAGATTTATGCCAGAAAGGTTGACCATCGAGGCGATCTTCTTAGACAAATGATGGAAAAGTTCAGAGAAAAGAGGAAGAATCTCCACGTGGTGTTTATTGACTTAGAAAAAGCATATGATAGAGTCCCTAGAGAATTAATTTGGTGGGCATTGGGAAAGAAGGGAGCTCGCAAATGGATATATTGACATCATTAAAGATATGTATGAGGGAGCAATAACTAGTGTTAGAACAATTGGTGGTGAGACAAGTGAGTTTCCAATCACAGTGGGATTACACCAACGATCAACCCTAAGCCATACCTATTTGCTTTAGTTATAGATGAAGTAGCTACTCGTATCCAAGATGAGGTCTCTTGTTGTATGTTATTTGCAGATGACAATATTATTTGATGAGACTAGGGATACGGTAATGCAAAACTAGAGCTCTAGAGGAATGCTTTGGAATTCAAAGGTTTTAAAATAAGTTGAGCCAAGATGGAGAATATGGAATGCAATTTTAGTAAGGATGTACATAGAGATGATCCACCAATTAAAATTGACAACCAGGAGATACCTTTAAGTGACCAATTTTGTTACCTTGGTTTTATTATTCATGAGGAGGGATTGTAGAGGAAGTTGGCCATAGAATTAAAATAGGGTGGCTAAAGTGGAGATGTGCTTCCAGAGTGCTATGTGATTGATATGTGCCAATCAGACTAAAAGGAAAATTCTATAAGATGGCAATAAGACCGGCGATGCTTTATGAAGCTGAAATGTTGGGCAATCAAGATATAACATGCTCATAAAATGAGTAAAGCTGAGATGAGGATGTTGAGATGGATGTGTGGTAAGATAAAGAAAGACGAAATGAACGCATATGTGAAAATATAGGAGTAGCTCCAATAAGGTACAAAATGATGGAAAGTCAATCAAGATGGTTAGGTTATATACAACAAAGACCAATCTCAGCACCATTGAGGAGAAATGTGCAAGTTGAAGGGCTTAAAAGGGTGAGAGGGAGGACAAAAGGGATGTGGAGTCAGGTTCTGAGAGGAGATTTTAAGAAACTTGCCTTAACGGAAGAGATGGCTTTAGACATAATTGAATGGAGGAACAAGATTCAAGCAACCGACCCCATACCATTGGGAAAAGGCTTATGATGATGATGATGATGGATTTTTCTTTATGCACAACAACTTAGATTACTATAGAATGATCTTCACTATTAGATATGGGGCAGTACGGATAGGGGAAATCATTTCCTCATGGCTACATGTCGTACCACGATAGGCATTCAGACGAAAAACTTTAGTTGGCATGAGTTGGGTTTGGAGACAAAATTGTCATTTAACAAAAAAGGAGGGCATTTTGGTCCTTTTACATCTCAGCTAACAACCATGTGATAATATTTAGGTTTTTCTAACTAGTCAATGACGGCGAGAATCGGTCAAAAAGGGTTAGACATCACATATTTTTGCAAACGAACGATTAGTTGTTGTCTTTTGGATTTTTCTTTATGTACAACTTAGATTAATATGGAATGATCTTCACTGCTTGATATGGGCAGTATAAGTTAATGTGATTAAATAAATGATTTCCCACAACGAATCAGTGTGGGTGTGTTACTATTTATAAGAGATGTTTACAACAGATGTTTGTTACATTTATGGGGTAAGATGATGTAGTTACAAGTGTAACAAACAAGATGAGAACTCGGTGAAGTGGAGATGTTGATGACAACACGAAGTCTAATCCCACACGTTAGAACTCCGTGAAATGGAGATGTTGATGACGACACGAAGTCTAACCACCCACGTTAGAACTCGGTGAAGTGGAGATGTTGATGACGGCACGAAGTCTAACAACACATGTTAGACTCGGCCAAGGTAGAGTGGAGGATGACGATACGTCATCCTTTAACACGCCCCCTCAAGCGTGACTAATCTTCCAGGACATTTAGCTTGTTGCGTAGGAGTTTGAACCGGGAATGACTCAAGGGCTTCATAAAAATGTCAGCTAGTTGATCCGTTGTAGAAATGAATCGCACGTCCAACTGCTTATTAGCGACCCAATCACGAACAAAGTAGAAATCTATTTCAACATGCTTTGTGCGAGCGTGAAAAACAGGATTAATAGTGAGGTAGGTAGTCCCCAAGTTGTCACACCAAATAATAGGCGGTTTAGGCTGAAGAAAGCCTAGCTCGAAGAGGAGAGTGCGAATCCATGTTAGTTCGGCTGCTACATTGGGAAGACAATGAAGAGAGAAGGATTCCAAAGGAAATCGTCTTTTTTAACTACCATAGGATCCTCTTAATAGCACTCCAATGCTCATCAGAAGGAGTGCATAAACTGAGATACCTTGTTCACACAAAAGTTGATATCGGGACATTTTAAGGATAAGGTACTGAAGTGCCCCGAGTGTACTTTGATGAAGGAAAGGATCAGGCAAAGGACTACCACAGGACAAGGACAACTTGTACGAGGTGGCCATGGGTGTGTAAATAGGCTTGGCGCTTGCCATTTTAGTCTTGAGTAGGAGATCCTGAATGTATTTGCATTGTGATAAGAACATCCCTTGAGGAGTGCGATGTGCTTCAATTCTTAGGAAGAAGGAGAGAGAACCCAGATCTTTGAGAGCAAATTCTCGACCAAGTTGAGAAATGAGATTGGTGATAACGGTATCACTATTGCAAGTGACAATAATATCGTCAACATAGATAAGAACAAAAATAGTATGGGAGTTGGAGTGATGAAGAAATAAAGAAGAGTTGGCCTTTGAACCGATAAAACCAATCGAGACGTCAAGTTGCCGGAGGGACCATCCAGAAGATAGAACAATACTACGGACGGTTCGGAATTGTCGTCGGTTTAACAACGAGACTAAAGGTCTCGTTGTAGTCCAAGCCAAATTGTTGATGAAAGCCTTTAGCCACTAGTCGGGCTTTGAATCGATCCACCGACCCATCGGGTTTTTGTTTAATGGGGTATACCCACTTGAAGCCAAATTGGTTCATTGTCTCCTGAGGAGGCACAAGGGTCCACCAGGTCTTGTTCCGAAGTAGGGCATTGACCTCATCAACCATGGCATGGCACTAGTTGAGGTCCTTGTTAGCTTGTGAGAAGCAAGTTGGTTCCACCAACGATGGAGATAGAGCAGCTACAAGTCCATAGGGTAACGGATGGCGTGCAAAGAGGTAAGACTTTGGTTTGAGGGTGTTGTCACGGGAACGTGCGACCATTGGGTGGGTGGAGGTGTGAGATTGAGAGTCAAGGGACTCTTGAGGTGTGGTAGAGGAGCACAACTCATGAGTGGCTGTGGACAAGTCAACTGTTGTAGAGTTGGATGATGTTCGCATATCGATGGTAGATGGAAGCCAAGTGCTGACGTGATGGTGTAGCGGCTGCTTGAAGTGTCACAATGGCCCCCCCTGAGTTGTGGCCGATGGTGGAGAAGATGCTGGCGGAACGGTGGTGATAGGGGTGGAAAACGATGCTGCAAAGGGCCCAATAGTGACTGGCAGAGCAACAGATGATATGGTGGCAGCAAGCTGGTGGTCCTTGAAGGGAAAACTTAATTCGTCAAATATGACATTCCGCGAGATATAAGTACACCCAGATGAAAGAAGAAGACACTGGTAACCCTTTTGATGTGCTGAATATCCCATAAACACACATCGCTTAGAGCGGAATTCAAGCTTGTTGGAAATGTACAGGCGGAGATGAGGATAGAATGAGCAGCTAAATCCCCAAAGAAAGTTGTGGTTGGATGGACGTTCATATAGTTTTTCATAAGGTGATAAGCCCCACAAATAGGTATGGGAGTGTGATTAATTAAGTAGGCCGTTGTATTAAATGCATCAAGCCAATGAGGTGGTAGAATGGCAACTATGGCCATTAAAGTGAGGCTAGCTTCAACAATATGCCGGTGCTTACGCCTGACAGTTGCATTTTGAGCATGAATGTGATTGCACGATGAGATATGCCTTGATGCTCCAAAAAGGTTTTGACTTTTGTGTACTGACCCCCAACCATCCGTTTGTAGTTGTTTGATATGGCATCCAAAAAACTTTTCAACCTTAGTCTTGAACTTAATCAATGTTGACAAGGCTTCAGATTTAGTGAAGAGGATACACCCACACAAAGTGACTGAATTGATCAATAAAATGGATGTAATATCTATGCTCATAAATATAGGTTACAAGAGTTGGTCGCCAAATATCAGAGTGCACTAATTCAAGAGGATGTAAACATACTGAACAAGAATTAGAAAATGGAAGACTATGACTTGTCTTGTGGAAATGCATCACAAAAACCAAGAGTCTTATTACCACTAATAGGCAGCTTATTCTTGGAAATAAAAGTCAACAATGCACTTTGCCGGATGTTCGAATCATTCATGCTAAATTGTCGTAGATGTCCGTTCGCCAACAAACACACGAGGTGCTATTGCATCTGGTCTAGCCGACCCTGTGTCTACTGGAAAGACATACATCCCATCCTTAAGTGTGCCCCGTAGAAGAGTTCTCTTGGTGATGGGATCCTTAACACAACACACAGTTGGATGAAATTCAAAAATCACGTCATTGTCGTTAGTGAATTAACTGACAGAAATAAGATTCTTTGTAATTGAGGGCACATGCAACATATTGTGGAGATAAAAGGTGGCATTAGGAGCTTGCAATACTGAGGAACCAATAGATTTGATGGGCAAACCTGAACCATTTCTCATGCAAATTTGATCACCACCATGATAGTCGGAATAAGTCGATAAATTTTCCATATCAGCTGTTAGTGATGCGTCGCGCCAGAGTCAAGGTACCAATTTTGATCACTAGCAGATGAGGGAGTGTGAAGCATGGCAGAGGGAGAGTGGCTATCACCTTGGTAGGTATTGTTGAACCGATGATAACAAGAGAGAGCAGTGTGTCCAGCTCTATTGCAGACTTGACAAACAACTTGGGATAAATGATCTGCGGAAGTGCCAAAATTGGGAGTGTAGGAGCCACGGCCATGACCACGTCCCCGACCCCGATATCCTATGTTGCGGTTATACATGAGCTTGAAAGAACCAATAGTAGGAGTGCCTTTGACAACCACATTAGGGGAAGGAGTTGGAGTTTCAGATGGGGAGTGGGAGGCGGCATTTGTTTTTTGGAAGATTTCATGGCTAAACATGAGTCCCATAAGTTCTTCAGGACTGATCGGGTCAACACAAGTGTTAATTCGCCACAACGGCTAAATTATCATCGATGGACTTAACATGTTGTATGTAGTTGGTCATAGACAATGCATCTTTCTTCACTGTATGTAGCTGATATTTCAACTGCATCACCCGTGCCTGGGACGGTGACGCAAATAGTTTTTCAAGGGTTTTCCAAACAGAATGGGAGGTTGATAATCTAACAACTTGAGCTAGCACTGATTCTGTCAGAGACGAAAGAAACCAGCTTAAGAGTATCTGATCCTACTTTTGCCAAGTTGTGTAGGCATGATTAAGAACATGAGACATGTTCTTGCCGTCATCACAGGTGAGATACTGTGTTGGGCATGAAGAAGAGCCATTGACAATGCCTTCAAGGTCGTGGAGACGGAGTATGGGAAGGAATTGGGAACGCCATAAGAGAAAGAGTTGAATTGATAGATTAGGGTTAGGGTTAGGTTTAGAATCAAAGAGAGAAGAGGGAGAAGCGATAGAAGGATGTCATTATGATTAGGTCACATGACTCCACAAAATATATTATATATGGAGAACTTTACAAAAGACAAATATACCCCTCAAGAGGAGTATTTACAATACTACCCTTATAACATAGAAATGTGTATCTAATAACACTCCCCCTCAAGTTGGTGCATAGATATCTCTCATGCCTAACTTGCATAGACACTTATAGAGTTGCCAACTAGGAACTCCCTTAGTGAAATCATCTACAACTTGTTTATCAGTCTTCACAAACGGGTGTACACACTTCCCCAGAGACAATCTTCTTTCTAATGAAGTGGCGGTCCACTTCAATGTGCTTGGTGTGATCGTGCTGATGGCGGCCTTGTCACAGTACAAGCTCATAGACCTTGAGACTGGGAAACCAAATTTAGTAACCAACACCTTCAACAAAAGCGTCTCACATAAGCCACGGGCCATTGCCCTGAATTCGGCCTCTGCACTAGATCTGGCAACAACGGGTTGCTTCTTGCTCCTCCAGGTGTCCAGATTGCCCCCAACAAAGGTGCAATACCCTGAAGTAGATCACCGGTCATCATTAACACCTACCCAGTCTACATCGGCGTACGCCTCTATATTCATGTGGTTATTCTTTTCAGACAGAAGACCTCTACCTAGAGCCGACTTGAGATACCTCAAGATCCGGTGTGTTGCCTCTAAATGAACACCCCTGGGTGAGTGCATATACTGACTGATCTCACTGCTAAGGCAATGTCTGGTCTAGTCAGGGAGAGATAGATCAATCTCCCAACTAGCCTCTGAAAGCTCCCTACATCCCGTAGTAGCTCACCACTGGCATCTGCTAATTGGTGATTTTGCTCTATGAGAGTTTCCACTAGCTTGGCTCCCAACTTGTCCGAGCCCTTTAACAAGTCCAAGACATACTTCCTTTGAGAGATGAAGATATCCTGACTGGATCTTGCAACTTCGATACCTAGGAAGTACTTGAGAAGTCCTAGATCCTTGGTTTAAAACTCCTCAGCTAACTGACGCTTTAGCTTAGCCACCTCTTCTGCATCATTCCATGTGAGAATGATGTCATCAACATAAACAATGAGGGCAGTTTGATGCTTCACAAATAAGGTGTGATCGGATTGACTTTGAGTGTAACCCAGCTTCTTCACGATTAGGGTGAATATTTCGAACCATGCTCTTAGAGATTGTTTTAGCCCATAGAGGCCTTTCTTTAGTCGACACACCTTGCTACTATTTCCTGGTGGAGTGAATCTAGGAGGAGGCACCATGTAAACTTCTTCATGGAGGTCACTATGAAGAAATGCATTCTTCACATCTAGCTGAAGCAGAGGCCATGCTTGGTTTGCTGCCAAGGCAACAATACCCTGATTGAGTTCATCTTTGCTACAGGTGCAAAGGTCTCCACATAGTCAACCCATAGGTCTGAGTGTACCCCTTGGCTACTAAGCTTGCCTTGTACTTCTCAACTGACCCATCTGCCCTGTATTTGACTGTGAACAAGTTTTTTGCCTCTTGGCAAGTCAACAAGCTCCCATGTTCCATTCTTGTCCAGGGAGGGCTCTCATTTCCTCAATTATAGCAGCTTTCCGTCTAGGTTGTGCCAACCCTTCTGCCACAGAAGAAGGAATAAGAATAGTGGAAAAGGATGTGACAAAGGCTTTATAGGAGGGAGACAAGGCTTCATAGGAGACAAAGTGGCTCAAAGGATGTTGAGTGCAACTCCTGATTCCTTTTCGTAAAGCAATGGGAAGATTAGAAGCATCAGTAAAAGAAGAAATGACAGGTATAAAGGGGGGAAGGATTACCTTGATTCGAGGATGGTACCACTGGTACTGGATCAGCCGTGGTTTTCTCCCTTCTATTA
The DNA here is from genome assembly GCA_035048495.1 of Euptelea pleiosperma. Lineage (NCBI taxonomy): Eukaryota > Viridiplantae > Streptophyta > Magnoliopsida > Ranunculales > Eupteleaceae > Euptelea > Euptelea pleiosperma. The sequence goes on from CM068551.1 coordinate 3,605,742, forward strand.
TAGACTTTGAGCTCATTCTGAGCGCTAGGAGCACTGTCAATCACAATAGCAGATGGAGTAGTCTGAGGCCTCTCAAACTCAAGAGAGGGAGGAGAGAGTAATATAGCAGGAAGAGGATCATTACACATCTCTTCACTACTAATTTCCCCCTGAAGAGAGGCGGATGAGAAAAAAGATAGGTTCTCACGAAAGGTGATATCCATAGACACAAACTTATTATCTGTGGAAGGATGGTAACACTTTTACCCTTTATGGGTAGAAAAGTAACCTAGAAAGACACATTTAAGTGCTTTGGGATCTAGTTTGGTACGTTAAGGACCTAGGATGTGTACATAGCATACACACCCAAAGATACAAGGAGGGACTGTGAATAAAGAAGCAGTGGGAGCAAGGACCTATAGAGGAGACTTGAAATTGAGGACACGAGATGGCATTCTGTTAGTCAAATAGGCAGCATTCAATACAACATCCGACCAATAGGATTTGAGGACTTTGGAGCCGATCAGAAGAGATCGAGTGACCTCAGTCAGATGACGCGTTGTTCTTTCAGTTACACTATTTTGTTGAGGGGTGTAACTGCAAGAATTTTGGTGACAAATCCCATGGTCTATAAAGTACTGTTGGAGACCCCCATACATATATTCTCCACCTTGGTCAGAACGAAGGACCTTGATGGAGGCACCATACTAGGTTAGGATCATCTTATGAAAACCTTTAAATATGAAATGAACCTCATCTTTGGTTTTCATTAGATATACCCATGTGCAACTAGTATGGTCATCAACAAATTAGCGAAAGCCAAAGATAGAAATAACAGGGCTGGATCCCACATATAAGAATGCACAAGATTAAAGGAAACAGAACTTCGATGACCTTTTGAAGGATAAGTAGATCGACAATGTTTCTATAGCTCACATGTCTCACAATACAAGTCAGATAACAAAATAGAAACAAATAAAGCTAGGAATAATTGTTTGAGATACTAAAAAGAGACATGCCCCAGACAGGCATGCCAACATAAAACAGAGCTGTCCTATTACTACTACTAGGAGATGAATGCAGTGTTGTGGGCTTAGAAAACCGTCCATCAAGAAGGTACAGCCCGTCAGCCTCATGTCCTGTGCCAATCGTCCTCCTTGTCTCTAGGTCCTGAAAGACACAGTACGAAGGAAAGAAAGTCACACTACAGTTCAAGGCTTTGGTTAGGGCACTAACAGATAAGAGGTTAGATGTAAATTTTGGGACATGTAAGACAGATGTACGTGAAAGTTTAGTGGAGAGGAGAACATCCCCTTTCCCAGATACAGAAGATAAGGTTCCATCTGCAATTCTAACTTTTTCTTGGCCAGAACAAATGGAATAACTCGAAAATAAAGAAGACATACCCGTCATGTGCTCTGAAGCCCCTGAATCAATGATCTAGGTAGGACTGGAAGGGGGAATGGATACATGATGGGCAAATCTGATTGAGCAAAGGATGATGTGGCAGAACTAGGAAATAAATTTTGGTTTCGAGTTTTATTTCGACCACCTCGGAACAATGTGAAAATAATACATTTTTCGTGGAAATGATGAAAATAATGCTGAAATGATGGAAATATTGTGTAAAGTTTTGTGGAAAGTTTGGGAAATGATAAAAACAACATAAAAACACACTCATAAGCTATCAAACCATAATATACGACCATATGTAGTGTGGAAATGAATGATCATAGCGGTCTATAATATGTTGAGGCAGGTATCTGATAATTAGTTAATGTATTATTCAATTAGATAGCTATTATTTAATTGTTATGTATTTAGAAGTCATAAATCAAGGTATTAACGAATCCTTATTCACCTACATTAATGTCTTAATACCATGTATAGTTTTAGAAAAGCTATTTACTATTAACTTATAACATTTACTTAATTTTTTGGATGCATGTTTAAATATGTTTTTAGAAAAAATTTAATCCAACCAACTTGTAGAATGGGCTAAGTTATGCAACATATAATTAATGTATGCACAATCATGGATGTTTAAGGTAAAACCAATGAAATTTAAAATTTTCACCCTAAACGATATTCAATCAGTGCACAAATCCAATGTAAATGCACCATCGATTTATAGATTTGATGCATGTACACCTAATCTATCTATTTGTAGTAAGAAACGATAGTAAGAAATTTTATACTTACGTACATTCCGAATTTGAAAAAACTCCAAAACGGGATTTGATTCTTCCTCATGATCAATCCATGAACCAAGAAACCTACAATGGATTGGTCTTTATATATATATATATATATATATATATATGGGATTTGTGGCGGTTTTGAGCTCAAATGGGATGTTTCCTACCTTCAATCGAAATGTTTCCATACATGTTGAAACATTTCGACCGAAATAATACACATTTACACTGTCAATTGATCGGAATTTACAGTTCACGCAAAATATTTCGACATGAATGGAAATATTTCGTGAAATTTTACATTCTTTCCATGTATGTATTCTTTCCTTTTGGAAACCTAGAAAATTTCGATAATTTCGCGAAATTTATTTCCTCTAGCTGTGAGAGCAACCGCCGAATTCCTTCAAGCTCAAAAGCTGCCAAAGGACTTGGAGAAGTCATCGAAGAAGAACTGTGAAAGGGCTAGCATTGATGCTACCCGAATGGGCACTGGAAAAACCTAACTGGCTGGAACGAGGAGCAGAAGACAGAGGTTTACCATGTAGCTTCCAGCAAGTCTGCCTCAAATGTCCAAGGCGACCACATAAGTCACGCTTGGGCCTCTTCTTGGAGGAGGATGGTCGGCCAGCTGAAAGAGCAGAGAACTGTGGGGGTCGACTCCGCTGAAGCTGCTGAGGCTATGAAGCAGATGCAAAGGCAGGAGTGGATGAGGAAGTGACAAGCGATGATCGCTTGTGAACGGGAGACCCATCTTGAAGAGATAGTCTGCGGCTTTCTTCACTTTGTACATATGAGTAGACCTCACTGAGAGTAGGAAGAGGTGTCCGGCTGCTAAGGATCTGAATCCTGACCAACTCATATGAAGGTTGAGTCCAGAAAGGAACTCAAATATCCTGCCTTCCTCAATATGCTTCTGGTACTTGACCACTTCATCTGGGGTAGGAGGATGGTAGGAATAATAGTAGTCTAACTCCTCCCACATACTCCGAAGCGTCGCAAAATAGTCGGATATGGACATGTCTCCCTGACGAAGGCGAGAGTTACTCTGCTTCAACTGGTAAGCTCTACTAGTATTATGCTGCTGAGAGTAGGTTTTCTTGGCCGTTTCCCAAACATCTTGGGCTATGCGCATGAAGAGAAAACCTCGACTGATGTGAGGCTCCATGGAGTTGACAAGCCAAGATTGGACTGTGAGGTTTTCAATATCCCGTTTCTCAAACATGAGATCATCCTCATCTGGCTCTTTAGTCTGCCCCATGCAATGCCCCATCTTCCCACGGCCTCCAATGAACAACCCTGCGGCTCGAGCCCACTCCAAATAATTAGTCCCATTGAATTGACGGATGTAATCTGCAACCCGGGGTTCTCATAAATCACTAGTTGCATCACATGCCCTCCAGCTCCTCTGGAGGCAGAATTTGTGCTAACATCGGATCCTGATGGATTACACGGGATAGGCGGAGCCTCCATAGTGAATCAACAAGGAGAGATAAGAAGAAAGATGGCCAATAATACCCAAATAGAAGGTATCCAACGGCAGAAAAGACACTTAATGAGAGCTGGTGATCAAGAAACACCCATACAAACCTCCAAAAATCATAAAAAAAAATGGTCTAATGAAAGAAAGCAACATCATAGGGATGGATGGAAGCATCCTAGAGCGATTAGAAGACATAGATGAAGGTTTGGGATAAAGTTGGGGAAGATTTAGGACCCAACCGATAGCCTAAATAGGCTATATTAGTCACTGACGGTACGTAGAGGGTGAAAAACTCATCACAAAAACTTCAATTTGTGATGGATTGGTTTAAATGAGGTATCCTCATGTAGGGTAGATTGTGGAGGATCAAAAGCAAGAGACAAACCCCAACAAAAAGGGCTGTTAAGAACCTGAAAAACAAGTTGGTTCAAAATCACAATTTTTCCAATATTCAAGAGAAATAAGCAAAACAGCCACCAGATGAACCCACAAAATTCTACAAAAACTCTAAAAATGGAGATCTATCAAAATCTAGAGTTTGGGAGAAAGATGGGTACCCTGTCCATACGGCTGATGTCAGCAGCCGATGAACCCACAAAATTCTACAAAAACTCTAAAAATAGAGATCTATCAAAATCTAGAGTTTGGGAGAAAGATGGGTACCCTGTCCATACGGCTAATGTCAGCGGCCGTACGGCCTTGATGATGTCATTAGTTCCCTTGTTGATCTCTGGTAGAACTTCCTTCAAAAACTCCTTTAGATGGCTCTGATACCAAGTTGAATTGATAGATTAGGGTTAGGGACTTAGGGTTAGGTTTAGAATCACAGAGAGAAGAGGGAGAAGAGAGAGAAGAGTGAGAAGGATGTCATTGTGATTAGGTCACGTAACTACAACATATATTATATATGGAGAACTTTACAAAAGACAAATATACCTCTCAAGAGGAGTATTTACAATACTACCCCTATAACATAGGAATACGTATCCGATAACAGAAAGTTGCCTTTGTCAAGTTTGACATTCAAAAAATGAGTGAAGGAGGAGAGATTCGGCAAAGGAGTAGCAGGAGACGGAGCTGCTGAAGAAGATGCATAAGGATTAGTGGCGGCCATTGAGAAAAAAAAGAGAAATTCTTGTCATTTGGCTCTGATACAATTTTTTGTACAGATATGGGGTAAGATGCCGTAGTTACAAGTGTAACAAACAGGAGGAGAACTCGGTGAAGTAGAGATGTTGAAGACGACACAAGTCTAACCACACACGTTAGAACTTAGTGAAGTGGAGATGTTGATGACGACACGAAGTCTAACAACACATGTTAGACTCTGTCAAGTTAGAGTGGAGGATGACGACACATCATCCTTTAACAGTATGAATGGGGTAGATTATTTCCTCATGGCCATGTGTCGTACCACGATAGGCATTGAAGCAAAAAAGCTTTAGTTAGCACGAGTTGGTTTGGGGGCAAAATTGTGATGAAACAAAAAAGGAGGGCATTTTGGTCCTTTTTCATCCCAGCTAACGACCACGTGACAAGTGTCACATATTTTAATTGGTCAATGACGGCGATAATCGGTCGAAGGGTTAGATGTCGCAACATGAAAGTGCAGGGGGGTATCTCAGAAATTGAAGATTTGTAGGGGTATGTTTAAATTTCCCTGTTTGATATATATTTTTTATTAATAAAAATGAGGAATTAAGCCAAAAGGACACGGATGCATACGATTAAAAGCTAGAGATAGTTGATTTCTCAATAACAAGAAAAGTCACATGAAACCATACAAAATCACTCTAGAGCTCTCTCCATGGATTGTAGTAATGTTATAGTGATAGAAGTCTATTATTTCTCATATCTAGTTAAGAACGGCTATTCAAAATATTGGCTATATGCCCTTACTGTATTCATTGAAGGAAACACATATGATGGATTTAAGGGCCTTCATCCTCAAGGGCTCTACCACATGTAGCTTATAAATGGCCCACTAGGCACTAACTCATGAGTTTAAACCATTCAACCAATGAAAGCCTCTTGAATGGCGCCATAATATTAAATTTTGATCATTTCGCGAAATATTTTGATTTTAAAAGGAAATGACACGATTTTCAACTCACAGGTTGAATTTGTATACATTTTGTGAAATATTTTGATGAATAGTAAATTTCGACTGAAAATATTTTCTAGTACTTTTTTTGAAAAAATTATTACAAAGTAATTAAAAATTCAACTAATATTTAAATTATTTGTATATAGGACTTGTAAAATACACGTAATATGTAGAAATGAATTATGATTGATTAGCTATCTATATATTACATAAATAAAAACTTACAAATAATATTTTAAAATAAATATAAAAAATAAAAAATTAGAGAACCCCTAGTGCATGAAATGCTTGCATTTGTGATGTACTCTAAGCATGTTAACAGTACATGTAATCGTTCATGTTTTAATTAGTTGGAATTTGGAAATATTAGTATTTATTCATGTATTTTTAACATATATACAGATGTAGTAATTGATAGTGTGTACCCCCCAAATAATCCTTCCTGTGTAAGCGCTTTAAGGCGGCACGTAAGAGAGAGAAAGAGGCTCAGAGTTGGACCTTGGGGTTTAAAACTTGGGAACGGCTGGAAGAAAGTGTTCTATATGTTTAGGGTATATGAAATCAATGTTACAGGATTATGATAATTTATGTGTAATTATAGCTGTTCTTTGTTGTTAAGCTCTTAGATACGGCATCATCGTGTACCAAAATGTTATAGATCTTTGTTTCCACATTCCATATGGTTGTTTATCGTAGTTTGATGACCTATGAGTGTGTTTCCGAACTTGATTATATTTTTTTCAACCATTAATGAAAGTTTCCTCAAATTTCCATTATTCTCTCAATATCCCATCATTTCCATGAAAGTTGTATTATTTTCACATTGGTCTAAATATTATTGTTTTCAAGCTGGCTGAAGATACCTCAAAATCAAAATTTAATATCTTAGATGGCATATAGCTCAAAAATTAGATTGGTTGCCCACCTTTAACCTTGAACTCCCCCCACCCAGCCACCAAATATTGCTTTTTTTTTTTTTTTTCTTTTCTATAGCTATTGATAGCAACCTCTCTTGAAGCCTAAATAATATATAGGTATAAAGTATAAAAATTTTTTGCAAATGGGATAAAGTGGTCCCAGATGGGTAAAAATAGGTGGTGCTTGGTGGTGGGATTGAGGACATATATCCGAGTGAGCAGGATTGCAGAGCAAGGGTGATACCTTTGGTAGCAGATTCATGTTACCATGTGCCTAACTTTTAAGTAAACTATTCAAGTCAATTGGGTGGGAACTTTGCTTCCGAGTTTTACTTCACATAGATATGCTATAACATTGTTAGAATATATTCAGAAGAGTTATTCCAATAGAGTTCCCTTCTCATTAATGATTGGATTTGACAAGTATTTAATGATTGTTTCCTTGTTTACCTACCGCCTACCACACATGGAGAAATTTATTGCCCCCCGTGTTATCAAATGAAAATCTGCAAACCTAGGCTGTTGCTTCCTATGGCATTCTTATGCATTTTCATTTTGCAGGCTAAACCTGGCAAACATTTGTGGGTAGGTGGAATTAGTACATCTGTTACTAAGGAACAGCTAGAAGAAGAATTTTTGAAGTTTGGAAAAATTGAGGACTTTAAATTCCTCAGGGACCGAAACTCGGCACTTATTGACTATTTTAGATTAGAAGATGCTGCTGCAGCATTGAAAAATCTGAATGGAAAACGTTTAGGTGGTGAGCAAATACGTGTGGATTTTCTGAGGTCACAACCTTCAAGAAGAGTAAGTTATTAATATCTGGAGTATCTTTTTCTTTCCTTTGATTTTCTATCAAAGCTTGTATGGAGTTCATTGATAATTGGGATCATCTAGTCACCCATCAGGTAGAAACGTACAGTTGTACCTATGGGCTATGGTGCACGTTTGGGTGGTGGGGTTTCAGTCACCATTCAATGGCTCCCTTTTTTGGGATCTGTCAGACCAAAAAATTGCACGGGATAAATAATCCTGTTTATACATTCTATTGACTTTTTGCCCACTGTTCGCCATACTCTTCTAACCCAAAGAAGAATGCGATAGTTCAGATGGCTATAAACTTAGACATTGTTAGGTCGGGTCAAATTTTCCCTTGGAGATTAGCTAGGTGGGTACCATTGATTGATGGTGCCTACCCATGTCTTCATGTGCCCCATATGTACCAAAATATCATATAGACTGTAAGGATAGTCTACCAAATGAATACCATAGATGAACTCTTATTAATAAATCTTTCAATGTTATTCTGGATTGGATATTGATTTCCTTGTCTTCATATCAGAGGGAAAATTGGTCGGACTTCCATGACTCAAGGGATGGACATTTTAACAATAGACGGAGCATGGGACTTACAGAGCCCTTATGGATGCCACCAGATGCGATGAGAAATTTCCCCGAGTCCTCCCAGTTTGGGCATAAAAGGCATTCGGTGATTCTACACAGTCAACCCTGATCGAATATTGTGTTAATTTGCTTCATCTGCTAGTGATGTTTTGTTTTCAAATGCCATGAATTTTAAAAAAAAATAGGTGATGCAGGTGGCTGCATCATCTACAGTGCAGCTTACCATTCTATGCCATACATGTGGTCCACCAAATCATCGATCCGAAGGTGACCTGCTGAACAGCGCAGATCTATGTAACAATATACATGAACATGTGTTGCTGTCCATAATAAATACGAGGTCTCCGACGTAATGCCTTTAAGAACCGTGAATCACATACATGTCCATACACATGTATTATAATATAATATTTAGTTATATTAAAGAAAAGGCTTTTATTTTAACTAAAAATTTGTAGAGAAATATATGAAAGTAAAAGAAAGCATTTCATACACCATAGAGCTATCCAATAACTTAATAATCTATAGCTTTTATAAGTGAATATATAAGAGGGAAGACTATTAAAGAACTATATTTTTGTTTACTAGTATGTAGAGGTTGGAATCAACCAGCCCTCTTTTAGAAATCATTTTTATAAAAAAAAAATCATCAATATAAAGGGTGATGCTGCCGTAAGTGTCAGAATGTGTACATGCCAACATGCTTATCCATGTCAATATGTGTCGACATGGCAAAAATTGCTACTTAGGTGCAGATCAATGATTTGGTGGGACGCGTGCATTACATTGAATTTAAAGGTTAGAGTTTACAATGTGAAAGTGGCTTTAATTGTCTACTGTGTTCCTTCTGTTGTGTTGCTGCAGCCATCTCAACCTTCAGGGGGCCGGAGAGGAGATGGACAACCGAGCAAAGTATTGTGGATAGGATATCCTCCTTCGGTTCAGATTGATGAGCACATGCTTCACAATGCCATGATCCTATTTGGTGAAATTGAAAGAATCAAAAGTTTCCCATCAAGGAATTATTCATTTGTAGAGTTCAGAAGTGTAGATGAAGCTCGGTGTGCCAAAGAAGGCCTGCAAGGCCGTCTTTTTAATGATCCTAGGATACAGATTCTATTTTCAAGCAGCGAATTTGCTCCTGGTAAAGATAGCCCAACATTTTTTCCAGGAGTTAAAGGACCTAGAGGAGATATGTTTTTTAATGAATTTCCTTTTGGACCTGGACCTATAGACTTATTTAGTCATAACCGTCCAATGCCACTGAACAGTTTTTCTAGATCTCTAGCTCCTAATATGCTGATGAGGCCTTTTCTCCCTCAAGGTGGTTTCAATCCACTTCTTTCGGGTCCAGAGATGTTTAATGATTTGGCAGGGCTCCTCCATAATTACCCAGACGCTAATCCTAGCAACCCGATGGGTGCTCCTGCACCTGGCATGCACCCTTCTCCTGCACCGGGTATGCGACCACCCATTAGGCCTCCTCCTGGTACATGGGATGGGATGGACACAAACCCATTTCAAAGGGAATCCAAGAGGTCAAGGACTGATAGAGCTTCAGCCGACGATGATAATGGACTTGGGAGAGATCAATCATATGGGTTTGCACCACAACTTGATAGAGGTGCTTCTGGCCCACTTGCAAATGCTCAAGGTCAGAGTCACCACGATCAGAGTCGCCACGGTCCTATAGGTGCAAGGCTCCCAAGTGGGGGATCTCCTGGCCAGGGCCTTCCAGATAGTGATCACTGTTGGCGTGGCATTATTGCTAAAGGTGGAACTCCTGTATGTAATGCTCGGTGTGTGCCTATAGGGAATGGGATAGACTCTCAGCTGTAAGCATAATCTTGCCTGTGTGCTAATCTACTTATTGTCCTTATTGTCATTACTTTACTATGATCTAAGATGCCCGGATAAGGATACAGACATGAACGCGGATATGGGAAGCGGGGGTACCACTTGGCATTTTCCAAAATCTGACACGGATATGGATACGGGGGATCCTACCCATTTTCTAAAATTTATGGCATGTATACTTTCACATATAATGTTATAAAGGGTACACATGTAGGTAGATAGATAAACGTGCATGCATAAAGAGACCATAAAAAAGTGTATGTTTATCAAATAAGAATACTATAAAATATTTTACTGTATCTTATAAAATTAATACTGCAGGAATATTGATTTAAACTAATGTTCATGTTAATGTACTATTTTTTTGTGATTTGTTATAAATTAATACATGAAGTAACCTGTATCCTACCCGTATCTGTGTCGTATCCTGTGGATACTGGTACTTTGGTCATATACAAGTATCCGGGTATCATAGATTATGATGGAATACTTAGGTCAGAATATGTATCTGAAATTCTGTGCAATACACATAGCACACATGCAGAGTGTAGGGACCCAACCTATGATGGGTCCTACTTGGCGGTTATCTCCTAGGAGAACTACCAAAACTGATGATCCTAACCATCCAATCAGACTTGTTCCTAGATCATTTGCCATACTGCGATTGTCCTAAAGAATTTGTCGATTGGATGGGTAAGCTTGTCTGATGGGGGGTCAACTTTTGCCTAGAAATATTTGAGGTGTGAACTAAGTCTTTCTCTTGTACTTGCCCATTTTAAGTGCTGGAATTAACTTGCTTTCTTTGCAGCCCTGAAATTGTGAATTGCTCAGCAAGAACAGGACTGGATATGCTCATGAAACACTATGCAGATGCCAGCGGTTTTGACATTGTTTTCTTCTTGCCAGACAGCGAAGATGATTTCGCTTCCTACACAGAATTTCTTCATTACCTGGGTGCAAAGAATCGGGCAGGTGTTGCAAAGTTTGATGACGGGACCACTTTATTTCTGGTGCCCCCGTCAGATTTTTTAACCAAGGTCTTGAATGTCTCAGGTCCTGAACGTCTTTATGGCGTGGTTCTTAAGTTGCCAGAACAAATGCCAAGTAGTGCATTTATGCAGCAACCGCAGCAGCCCATTCCTCCATCGCAGTACATTGATAGACAGCAGTTACCTCCTCCTCAAACCGATTATCATTTTCTTTCTCAGGAAGGCCAAGTTTTGCAAATGGATTATAATAGGGTATTGCATGAGGAAATGACGCCTCATCCCCCACAATCTCTATTAACACCTACTGAAGAGTCGCAGTCAATGCAGTCTGTTCCCCAAGATTATGCAAGAAATCCTGCAGCAGTGCCACAGGTTGGAACGTCTCTAACACCTGAGCTGATTGCCACTCTAGCCGCTTTACTACCTACCAACTTGCAGTCTTTGGCTTCAACCAGTGCTCATTTACCATTAGGCTCATCTGCCCTAGGGCCAACCTCTTTTCCTGCTTCTGTAACACCAGATAAAGTGGCGTCATCACATGGATGGAGACAAGATCATCTACCCACCGTTACCAGTAATCTCTATAATGCAAGAGAGGAGCAAACAGGTCATCCGTCCCAACAGCTAGGACGTCAATTTAATACTCAGGCACCACTTATGTCTCAATTTCCGTCTTATATGAATGTTGTGAATGGGCCTGACCGCCCTGCACAAGGTGCCCTTGGTAGCACCCAAATTCAAGATCATGCTCGGAACGTGGCACAACAGGGTGCAGTTTCTTCTAGACCATTGAATAACTTTGTGATCCCGTCACAAGGTGGTCAGTTTACAGGCCCCCAGCAGAGTAACCAACACTATCAGCATGATCCTTCTCACAATCCTCAAAAGAGCTATGGGATGGTACATGCAACAGATGCTACCGGGTTCTTCCATTCGTCAGTCTTTCAGCAACCTAAACCCCCTGTTCCCTCGTCTACTATGATTCAGGGCACAAATCTATCCCAGCCACAAGTTGGCATGACATCGGTAACTGATCAAGTGAATGCAGGGTTCCCTAATCAGGTGGAACAACTACAATCTGCTCTTTCAGGTGCTGGTCAGGGCACATCGGAGGTAGAGGTAGATAAGAACCAACGATACCAATCGACCCTTCAATTTGCTGCTAGCCTACTCCTCCAGATACAACAGCAGCAGCAAGCAAATGCTCAAGCAGGGCAAGGCTCCGCTAATCAGCAATGAGATCTGCTCATACCAGGTAATCCCTTCCTGCATGAATTTTGTCTCATTATAGGGATAAATATGTTAGTAAAACTTGGCTTGCTTAACATCGTTGGATGGGACTACACTTAAATTCTACACTTATAAAAAAAAACATGCTTGAATTGGAACTCAACTTGTTTAGATTTTCCAAGTGCATTGGTGGACTTTCTAACCCTTTTGTTTAGTTGTAAAATACTGTCAACTGTCAATATCTAAAGTCAAAACCATATCTTACAACAGATGTACCATTCATCAAGAGAAGATTAAGATTCCTTTGAAAACAGGCTTAGACAGGAAGTGATTCTTGAGATTGATTTTTCGTGTTTTATTGCTTCAACATGAGTATCCATGTGAACAATATTTTTGGGGAAGTTTGTTTAGCAGCATAACAGTTACTCAGCCTCATTCTAGTAGGTGGTGCGATATGAAATGCAATGAACATTATATATGTTTAACACATCTATAACATCAAGCAATTCAAACATAGAAGACAGACCATCTTCCAGGACCTAACATGATAACATGTAATCGTATTTTGGGTAAATAAACAAATAGGAATGAGAGGGTCAGTAGAACTTTAACGACTTATATGTAGGTTTGAGTCTCCGTATCAACAAAAATAACCGTCAGGGTCCACCTTGTACTCTTACGAAATCTTTTGCAAGGTAACTGAGAAGATGGACCTTGTGGATGGCCAATTTATGTATGATTTTGCTGGTTTGTGACAAGATATAGCTCTTAATAGAGTCAAATGGGGAAACAGGATTCATGTTGCCGACCCCATATAGTTGGGATAAGGCGTAGATGGTGATGGTTTGTGGATTTAGCTCAATACGTCCTAATTATTTTTATGCCATGTAGCTAAATTGGTATTAAAAAAAATGGAGTAGGCGAGCCAACAACCCTGTTGATGAATGTTCTAGTTGTGCAATTCCGTTACTCAGCCAAGCATAAGCCTGTTCTAAGAATATTTGTTTCAGATGAAGCTCTGTTTTGAGAATTGTTAGTTCAGCTCTATTTATTAAAGAAATTGATCAGGTTATGAAGAATATGCCAACTCTCAATTTTCTTGAGGGGAAGAGCACGCCTAAATTAATTAAGGGACAGAGGATCTGGAAGTGGGGGAGTAGCAGCTAGTCTGCTGGTCATCTTATCAATAGATTTTTTCATAAGGATGTTATCATTGTTATTTGGCAAACATGGAGACAATTTTTTTTAATATTGGGAGGGTGTTCTGAACTGCTGTGCCCCCTTGAGTAGAGGATTTTGTTTGGTACTGCGATTTGATAAAAGGTGGAGGATTGATTGTTACACCTATAGGGATGGATCATGTGCCCAATGCATAGAGAAGTCGAGGGCAGAGTTGGTGACTTTTTTCACTGGTAGCTGAATCCCAAGCAGTTTGGAACCCATTTTTTTAATAAGTAGGGGGATCCCATTACCTTATTTGGCTAATCTTCTCAAGAAGATCGGTTGATTTTTAGTGTGACAACTTTACTTGTTTAGAGAGGTAGAGTTGTAAGGGTGCGCAGATAAGGTTGTCTGAGATGACATGAGGTGATTAAATGAGGAGGCTGAAGTGACTCGGATTCTTGCCTAAATCGAGTAGATGACCGTTCAAGACCCATTGCACCACTGAAATGAGGGAGCAAGGCGATTAGGTAGGGAGAGAGAGAGAGAGAGAGAGAGGACAGCAAGTACTCCGAGAAGAATAGCACCACTGAAATGAGGGAGCAAGGCGATTAGGTATAGAGAGAGAGAGAGAGAGAGAGAGAGAGAGAGAGAGAGGACAGCAAGTACTCCGAGAAGAATAGCACCCCTTTACATAGGGTGAGGGGGTCTATTTATAGATTTAGAGGGGGCAAAAGATGAAAAATACCCCTCTCCTGACGTAGCAAGGCTGGTATTTGTCAAATTTCTTTCAGGTGGCATCACATCATAGGTGGTCTAGGTATCAAAGTTAGAGATATATGACAAACATCAGTACTGCCTTAGCTGTCCTCAGTCATTGGGTGTCCTTTAGAAGGCATCTTCAGAGTTGCGTCCAGGGCGATCGATGCCTGGTGATTGCTTGAGGGCGTCTCCCTAACACTAGGGTGATGATGCCTTTTGAATTCACCACATGCCTTCCAACTCGCTTGGCCTCCAATCCTATTTCGCTCATACTCCCCACATTGCGTGGCTGCTAGGTAAGGTGGGTGGGTTGACATAGCGAGTCCAGCTCACCCCTTTATGAGTGTGTCATCTACTTCTAGTCCCCTGCATGCTGGAGGGGTTCGAGTGAGTTCCTTCGGCATTCATCTCAGTTGTCCCATGAATATACCACTATGTGGGGTGTGCCTTCTGAGAGGAGAATAGCAAGGTGCATTTCAATGAACAACTGCACCCCAAATGCACCTTCTGGGAGGCAAATGATTGTGTCTGCAAGTCCCCATATCATCTTCTGGGACGCATATGGCAGGGTCTAAGTCCCCATATGCGCCTTATGGGAGGCAAATGGCTGGGTCTGTAAGTCCCCAATGCAGTTTCTAGGAGGCAAATGACAGGGTGACGTGTTTTCAAGTTAATTATTGTGACAGTTACAATCATCTTTACGTTTCTTGAGGCAACCATCAATAATTCTTATCGTACCTCGAAATTCGTGTTAGATTGAATTGAAAGGCAGTACAATGGTTAGATGGTGTCACCCCAATCAAGATGTCATTTTCATTTTATCAAAGCGTTACTTCGATAAGGTACACTGTTTTCATAATGGCGGTGATTTTGTGGCCTTCATCTTAATTGCCATAAGAGTATATATGTGAGCGTCACCTTCCATTTTTCACTTTTACTTCCCAAGGGCTGGTAACTTTTTCTCTGGTGCCTTCTTCCTCTGCTTTTGGCCAAGTCTGTTAACCCATGGCAGCTGAAAAAGGAATGTATATTAGTACAATGAGGCATCCCTTGCCTTTCTGGCTAAAACATGAAGCAGGCCAAGGGGCAGGGGAGGACCACAGCTGTAAAGATGTGCCTTCTATTGGTGATAAGTTTCATGAATGTGCTTCTATATTGTATTATGAGCTGTCACCTTCTAACCATGTCCGATTGTTCATGACTCCGGCGACCATGATCCCTGAGGGGACGATTAGATCCTTCCATTTTTCACTTTTACTTCCCAAGGGCTGGCAACTTTTTCTCTGACCCACAGCGGTAAAGATATGCCTTCTATCAGTGATAAGTTTCATGAATGTGCTTCTACATTGTATTATGAGCTGTCACCTTCTAACCATGTCCGATTGTTCATGACTCTGGTGACCATGATCCCTGAGGGGACGATCAGATACTGCCTCAAAAGGGGCAAAAAAAAATTTATAAGTAAAAAGGGCGATATTCGTCCTTCTAAAAGGTGGTGTTTCTTTTTTATGGAAAGCCCTTAGATGGATGTTGGGAGTGGGTGGCGGAGATGCTATTTGAAGAGGTAGCAAAGGAAAGATTGAAAAGCTGTGAGCATTCTTCACGCGATCCGCCTTTCAAGTGGACTTGGGATTAATAGATGCGTCCCTGAACTTGTCACCTTATTTTCTCAGTGGTGTAAATGTACACATACCTTCATGTTGTTGTTTGGCTCTTCGCCTTCCTGTGATAGAGCAATGCAATAAGGCAACTTGATATTGGACGACCTAGAGCTAGAGATCAAGGGTGCTTCAGGATCGGTTTAGGGTGAGGCTCCGATCTTCTACTAACAAGAGGGGGGTTAGGAGTAAGAAGGCAAAGCGTGCCAATTTCATTGGGTGGATCCGCCATTTCTTTGGGGGAGATAAGAAAGACGGAAAGTGATTCATACGGTTAAAACAGACCATGCGTTGATTATAGGTTTTGAGATTCCCAACCTCCCAAGGATTCTGCTGTGATTTGATTTGTGCAGTTGGGGTTCAACCTTACCTATTAATATATCTGATATGAATGAGCCGTTGAGAGGCTGATTAAAACTACTATAACTTCTTCCTTCTGAGGAAAATCCTCGAGGCGGAGTTAATTTAATGATAGTAACATACTAAAGGCATTCTGGAGATCATAACATGCATGGAAACACCGATGCTGCAAAGGAGAATTTTTGAATGCAAGGGAAAAAAAGGACTTGTGACTTTCACTTCTGGAAAACATCTGGTAAAAATGTTGGAACTCTGCATTGTGTAGGAAGAGGGCCTAGTCAAATACCATATGCAACACTGCCGCATAAAAATTGAATCATGATGCCAACATAGTCAAGTACGTGGTATTTTTACTGTCCATCACCTTCTAGTATTTTAAATCTGGATGGAGCTTAAATTCATTTTGATATGTATTAATAAGATATGTGGTTGGGATGTGAGGATTTACCTTGATCTACTTGCGGGGATGCCACTACTGTCTAACTCTGGTCTTGGTTCAGGTTTTTCCCCCTTGGAAGGCCTGCGAATCTAAAATCTTTAGACTAGGATAGCTGATTCGCAGATGTTGGTTCCCTGTCAGGAGTTTGATTAATGTTCTGATAGTAAATTGAATAATGTGAGAAGAGTTTAACCCTAGAGAACCACAAGCCATTAAGAGTAAAAATGTTTTTAATGCCTCAGCTGATTTACTTTTACGTAATCGACATTGGCATTTTATTATGGAAATCAGTCTGGTAGTGAACGATTTCCCTCTTAAATAATAATGACTGAACGGTTTGGTTGTCACTTCTCTCTAATTTAATCTCTTCCACTTTTGTAGGTTGTCATTTCTCAATGGAAGTCCGTACAAGTAGGAAGGAGATGAGCCTGGTAGGAATCAAATGGCTTTCAAAGTGAAATTTTCTAATGAGGTCCTCTAGATCAGCTTTAACTTGACATTTCTATTTCTCATATTGGCTTTCAAGGTTTTACCCGGTTAACATAATTTATTAGGTACTACCAGGAGGATCTTGTCTACCAAAAATAATCTAATCTCGAAACAGTGTGACTACAGGTTTTTTCTCGTTTTAGTGGATAAATTTTTATTAAAAAAAAAAGGAGGGGTGGGTGGGGGTGGGGGTGTAACAGGCTTAAATTACAAGCTGTTATATTAGTATGTTAATTTGAAAAATGAATTTAAAAACTATAAGCATAATAATGTTTTGGACCAATTTTTGACTTAAATTTGACCCGATTACCTGTCCGTTATAATTTTATAACAGTCCATTTCTGCCATGTGATCTGCCGCAAAAAAATCTGCTTCTCAGATGGCAATGTTGGACATGATAGCCTCTATAATGCTATGTACTTGCCATGATATCTCTATCGCCTTCAATTCCAGCTACAGTCTCCATTCATTCATTCTTTTGGCCATCATTACAGCTTTGTATGCAGCTTTTAAGTCTCTGCTATTGTAATTTGGCTTTCCCTATGAGAAAGATGATAGGAATTTGCCTTGTTCATGTGGCACACTCTTGGTATGGATGTTTGACCCATCCCTAGGTGGACCTATAGACCAAAAAATCAGCCTTATTGGTGAATTCTGTCTGCTGGATTTGAGTACTTTTCGTGGGTTGATTTTTTACCGTGGGATTCGAGCGAATATTTGGAGTACTTAGATCCAACAGTTATATCACCAATCAGGCTATTTTTTGGTCTGTGGGTCCACCTAGGGATGGGCCAAACATCCTTAACAGTTAGTAGTCTCTAAGAGTGGCACCTCGCCCATATGGATGTCTATACGAGCATCATCAAAGATTTATTCATAGTTGTTCTGTCCTCTGACACCAATCCAATATTGAGTCGATTTGATTGAGAAACCTGTTAACTTTGATTTAAAGAAAATAAAAGTTGCAAATTATAAAATCAAATAACAAATGTCAAAGGCTTTATACATTCAGAAACTGTACCATATGTTATTGCATCACAGTTCCTAGATCCAGATTTAATGTTATCAAGTTAGATCGGATCAGATGGTCATCGGGGCACTCGATCCATTGATAGGTTTTAAATAAACATCTCATACAAGAGTTGTTCGACGACCATGAGGGGGTTTTAAAAACTTGTACAACGCACCAACCTGGCCATTTCTATAAAAAGAGTGTGTTTCGAGAGAAAGGAGATAGAGCCATGATCATCAGAGCAATAATAAGATCAACCTAATCAATTTCGAGAGTTTCCATATTCCTAAAACGACAGGCGACTCTTGAATTTTGTCGTGAATACCTATTTCACTTTTGCTCAATGGCATTTTTAAGCAATGGCGCTCAACTACTCCTTTGCATCCAACACATACCCCTAACAAAATTGTTTTAATTTTGACATGTAACCTTTCTTACTGAAACAGTAATTTACAGTGTTATCAGGGTGACCACTAAGTCAAGTTTTGGTTGATGCAGTAAGTAAAGGAGGGTGCCCCATATGAAATACCTCAAAGTGACCACGTTCTTTATTTAGGCTTGATTATCCACAAAGATGAAGAGATTGGTGAGAAAAACAAATAAAATTAGTGTTGGTGGCTAAAGTAGAGATGCACTTTTGTAGTATTATGTAAGGTTTAAAAGGGACCGTTATAACGGTATAACGGTCTGGGGGTGTTACTGTTTTTTTCGTTATAGGCCGTTATAACGAAAATAAAAAACGCTCGGGCAAAAACTGAAAAAAATGGGAAAATAACGGAAGTAACGGAAAAAAAAAAAAAACAGAAAAAAGGGCGCTGAAATTTAAATTTTGAAATTTGAAATTTGAATTTCAAAAATGAAAAATAACAGGAGAAAAACGGAATATAACGGAAAAATAACAAAAGAATGGCCTTTTTTTTTCACAATTTTTTTTACAGAAAATAACGGTCGTTATAACAGAATAATAATGGAAAATAACAGCCGTTATTTTCGTTATAATGGCTGTTATTTTCTGGGCGTTTTAACGGTGTGTGATGGGGTAGGTCCGAATCCTTTATAACGGTCATTATTTTTGTTATAAAGTCCGATTTTTAAACCTTGGTATTATGTGCTTGACATGTACTTATTAAACTAAAGAATTTTTTTTACAAGGGTAATAAGACCAGTTATGCTTTATGAAGCTAAATGTTGGGCAATAAATGGGGATGTCGTGATGAATAAATGAAGAAATAGACAAATCGACCAGGTAGAATAATCAGTTCCAATTCCTACTGTTGAGGTCAATCCCGCAGAGACATGAGCAAGATGAGCAAGAGACAAAAAGGCATAGGTGAAGGTACCTGTAGAATCATAGGTTGGTGCAGAGGTAGCATTCCCGCCCACTACCGGTCCTAAATCAAAATTCATACCCATTTTACTTGGCATCATTGACAGTGGAGCTTTGATTGCGCAATTTACTTTTCACCGCCACCGATAAAACCACCCATTGTGGAGCGAGCAACTACCTAAAATCCATGTTGACAAATATAAAACGAATACATTCGAAAACACTTAAAGATAAGTCCAATAAGATATAAAGTAAGAAAAAGTAGATTGAGATAGTTTGGACATATATAGTGAAGACCAACGACACTAGTGATAATATGCACTTGGGTGCAAGTTGAAGGCCATAAAAAAGAGAGAAAGACCGACTATGACGTAGATTGAGGTAGTATGAAAAGCTGACCTATCCCCCTATGACTTGGTCTACCGTCTAATATAGTCATTGACTCATATCGGCTAACAGTTTTTTCTTGGAAGGACAGCCCCTTTCTTCAACCTTCAAACAAAAATGTGGGTTTGGGTTAAAACCTCAGCCCCAAATCAAATGGCTGTTGTGGTCAACCGGCCAAGAGATTCTGGTGGTTTTGCCACCCATCACCGGTGACATACCTACCTAAGTCTCGTGGTCGGCCGTCCACCATTACGGAGAGCTTCGAAGTTTTTATTTGCAGAAATAAAAGGTTTTTACGTTGTTTAAGTATTTTAGATCGTTCTTACTGTTTTTCTCAGATTTATGTTCTTATTATGGTGGATCCGAAACTGAACTATTTTTCTCAGATTTATGTTTTTATGGTGGATCCAAAATTGAACGTGTTTTATCTGCTTCCCATGTGTTGGATTCTGTGAATTTTACTTCGATCTGAAATCCACGTCCAATTTTAACTTCTTTTTCTTCTGTGAAATGTGTAGTTTTATTTTGCTTTTAGACGCTTGATTTTACATACGAAGATGATTGATTTTAGGTCTGGAATAGATTGGGAGTAAAACTTTGATGACAGGGTTGAAGATCTCGGCACGTGGATTTTGTACGGACGGACCACCTCGGCCTCACCGCACACCTACCCAGGTAAGTGTTTTGGCAAAAAGAACTCGAGTACAGCCTAGGTACGTGTGCGGTGAGGCCGAGGTGGTCAGTCCGTACAAAATCCACGCGATTTGGTGTTCTCATCTTTCGCACCTTGAATGTGTTTTTGATGTTCTATTATCTCCTTTCTCCATGCCAAGCATTTGATTGAAAGGAGATTTAGTGATGCCTCTGTTCTAAATGACATGAATCTCTCTCGTTCTAAGGTCATGGCAGGGCTTGGTCACAAGCCCATGATCGTGGTCATCTACTAGGACGAGGAGAAACAGCTTGCGGCTGAGGAAATCTCACCCATGGTTCGAAGGTTGAAGAAGGGACTTGAGCATGATAAGCAAGAGACACAAAGGCAAAGATGAAGGTATCCGTACCTTGATGACCACTTAATTATTATCCATACCATTCCAAAATTCAGCATGATTAGTGATTTTAAACCTTTGGATCTTTGTTCCAAAATAATGCTCAAAATCTACGGTTAAAAATCAACTCATGAAAACGACTCCAATTGAATGCTTTGAAATCAATAATCGGGCCGACTTTTTGTATGTAAATCCACCTAAGGATGGGCTAAACATCCATATGGTCATTGGTCTCTAATATTGTGCAAATTCTTCCAAAGACGCCCGTACAATAACAGCAGTGATCTTTGGTATGATTTTTGGTAAAAACAAAATGGCTATTATAATGGATTCGGACCTCCCCCGTTACATTACATACCGTTAAAACGTCCAGAAAATAACAGTCATTACTTTTCCATTTTAACGAAAATAACAGCCATTATTTTCTGGTAACAATTGAGGAAAAAACGGTCGATATTTTCCGATTTTTGAAAATCTGAAACTCAAATTTCAAAATTCATAATTTGAATGCCTGCGCCATTTTTCCGTTATTTTTCCATTATTGCCCATGAGCGTTATTTTCATTATAACAGAAAAAAACGGTAACGCCCCCAGTCCGTTATACAGTTATAACGTCCCCTTTTAAAAAACCGAATAAAACTTTGATGACAGGGTCCTGTCATCAAGGCCGATGACAGGGCACAGTATGAGCCACGTGGAACTCTCCTAGAGGACTCTGACCGTATGGATGTTTGGCCAATCATTAGGTGGACCTACACCAAAACTCAGCCCGATTAGTGATTTCTAGGCGTGGGATTGGAATTGTTTTCATGAGTTGATTTTAACCGTGGGGAATTTTAGCATTATTGACCATCATTTGAGATACAAAGATCCAAATGTTTGAAATCACAAATCAAGCTGATTTTTTGTTTGTAGGTCCATATAGGGATTGCAAAAACATCCATACGGTCAGAGTCCTCTAAGAATATGCCACGTGGCTCCTATTGCACCACCCTGTCATCAAAGTGTTACTCTTTTAAACCTTGCTTCAAACTTTGAAGGTTACCCGTTACGCAGCCAAAATGTCTGACACGTACCTCAACGCCCAAACCCAACCCGCTTTGACAGTTAGGTAATAAAGGGTACGTGTCAGACATGTTGTGAGGGGACCTTCAAAATTTGAAGGACGCCGGGACCAGCGAATTTTTTCTCACCTCGTTACATCACGACCCTTTGTCCAAAGTCGGAGACTCGGAGGTCCAACTCTCCACAGTCCACACATCAGACCCGACATCACACCTGTGGACCTTAGTGAGGATGTTGTCGACCTTACTAAAAACACCTGGCTGTCGATCGCAAGGTCCATCGTAAAAATGGTGCGCGCAATATGCACGTAGCGTACGTTATCTTAAACTGGGTGAGTTGTGGTGTCTGCATAAAAGGAGCTTGAGAATTGGTACTTGAGAGACAGAGACAGAAAGATGGGATTAGAGGAATTGGGAGGTCTTGCTCTTCATCTGATAGCGTCGAAGTTAGGATCCAAAGATGTAGCATTTCTGGGCTGCGTAAGCAGGAGACT
This sequence comes from Euptelea pleiosperma, assembly GCA_035048495.1. Lineage (NCBI taxonomy): Eukaryota > Viridiplantae > Streptophyta > Magnoliopsida > Ranunculales > Eupteleaceae > Euptelea > Euptelea pleiosperma. The sequence continues at coordinate 3,628,105 of CM068551.1, forward strand.
TAGGGTTTCATCCTCCGAGGAGTCTCTCTGGCTCAAATTCTGCTCTCAAGATCTTGATCTCTCTGCTCCGCAAGATCCTTTCGGAAATCCTACTCCCTCCTTCAAGGTATCCTAATCTCCCAATCTCTAATTTAAATTTTGATTCATTCAATCTCTCAATCGATGGTGATCCATTCGAAACTGTGTTTACAATCTCAGCTCCGATGTTTAACGCTATATGTACGGTAATTTTCTTGTATTTTGGCTCTTTAGAACATATATCCTGTAAATATCAATGGTGACTTTGTAATTCTGATTCGTTCGTATATTTGATAATTCTTGATTTTTCTTGTTTTAGCAATCTAAGTTGGGAATTGAGATCTCAAGATGAAGGGTGGTAGCTCAAAAATTAAAATCGTTCTCATCCGCATGAAATGGATATAAACATGAATTATGAACAGAATAGGACTTGAAAATTGTAGTTAGTTATCAAGTTTGTGTAATTCTCTAACAACTGCAATCTTATTTGATGAACTAATTTTGTAGTTTAAAGATTTTTTTGAAAAATAAAATCCTAATTTCATTGATAAATGATAATTGTGATTTGCGGGTTGAGTGATTGTTGGTGTATCAATAGTCTGAGTATTGGAGGAGGTACCAAGCAAGGTTTAAAGGAGGCCGTTTTAACTGTTTAACTGACTGGGAGCGTTACCGTTAAAACGGATTGAAACGGGCAGGGGCAAAAATGGAATTTAACGGAATTTAATGGATTCTAACGATTGTAACGGGAAAAGTGGCGCTGAAATTCAAAATTTGAAATTTGAAAAAAAAAAAAAAACCGGAATTTAACGGATTTAATGGCCATTTTTTTCACAAAATTTTTCAGAATTTAACGGCTGTTAAAACGATTTTAACGGCCGTTTAAATGATTCTAACAGTCGTTAAAACAAAAAATCAGCCATTAAATTCAAAGCGTCAAAATGTGTTTAAATGGTTTTAACGGAAATGGGCTTGGGGCGTTACCATTTAAACAGCCCTTAAAACCATTTAAATGGCCATTTTTAAAACCATGGTACCAAGTACCACCCCCCCAAATGGAATGTCAGGACACCCAATAAACAATCATCGAATAATGAGTCCCACCCAAGGTTTAAAATATTGTTTCATCTTGTATTTCGGTAAGCTGATGAAACGAGACATGTTGACCTAAATAGAGAGAATGGAAAAAGCAGTATATGTATTGATAAAATTAAATCATCTTCTAATCTTTAATTAGGCTGCAAACATGTTTTTTCAGCATTTGTATTATAAGACACACATCATGAAAATAAGCTTTAAAACTAGTTCTCGTACTGAAATTAGGCTTTTGGCACTAGAGGATACATTCCCCAATATATCATCTCGGTACACTACCAAAATGCTACGTCTCGGCTGAGACGAAACGAAATTTTGAACTAATTTTCCACCTAAGAGATCATATATGTCAAAGTTAACTTGGTCCAATGATTTAAACTCTGATGTATCTCATTAGTTTTGATCAGTTTGCAAAAATCTAACCAATGGTCAAAATATGGATAGGATAGTGGCAACCATCCAACCGGGTTGATTTTTTGCCTTGGTAATCTCCTAGGTAGGACCAATAACATGGTGGGTCACAACACCTTTTTGTGGACTCTGTGTCATGATATTATGTATGTGTATA